>OY720040.1:3181254-4381254 GCA_963082485.1 Eudonia mercurella
TGTTATCAAATTTGTGGTATTTCATCTGCAAAGATGAATCTGCATAGTCATCGGTTGCAATGACCGTTGGTTAGATGGCGCACTGTGCCGCCATTAGCACAACAAATTAAAAAAGCAGTCATAAAATTCAGCGCTTACGTCAGCCTTCCCGGTAACATAGCGGTCAGTGCAGCCGCCTGGATTGCGAAAGACCCAGGTTCTATTCCTGGCTGGGTCGGGTAGGCGTTTAATTTTTTTCACTGTATTTTATAAAAAAATTACTATAATAGTACTAGAGTTCAATGCTCCACATTTAATCTGTAATTCAATAGACCGGAATTCTACAAATTCAATCTATGTGAAATTACCGTGAATGCCGTACTCAGAGACGTCAATTAACAAAAAATATTACTTTGTCAATCAAAAAATACTTATCCCGTCCCGCGCTGTAGGTATAATTAGCGGGCCACCCTACGTACGTACGAGGGTTTAAAGCGGCATTAATATATAGTTTTTTCTTTGCAAGAAATAATCATACAAGGACTTGATGTCGATGTATTGGACACTATAATTTAACTTTTATCTTTGATTTAAAATCGAAGACCAATGAAATATTTAATCTAGCCGTGCTTATTAAAGGATAAACATTAATGACGTCTCTGAATGCGGCTATAGATATCAAATTCTTCAAATAAAATCGAGGAAAATTGTAAGACATAAAAACGAGACAAATTGTTACCTTGACTGCATAGTATACCACAGCTATTTTACTATTTATGGCTGTATAGGAAGTGTTTTATATGTTCCCCACACTGATAGCAGCCATATGTTGCCACTATACGGTGGGGCAGCGCGCGTGTATATGACGTCCCAACTCGTATGCAGGAAGCTTAAGGCTACTTAGCACGCTCACTTTAAAAATCGACGCATCGGTTCGGTACACAGTATGCTAGTAATATGGCTCGGGTGGATTTTATACGTTTGTAATGGTGGCATCGGAGATTTTTAAACGTGATATGTGCACGACAGTAAGCCTACCGATTATAAAAGTAACAATTATTATACGAATGTAACCAGAGTTTTCAATACAATTTTACTCATTCGCGTTACACGATTATGTAAATGCGATGATGGACTTGCAACATTTAGATATTGCTCTCTAACATTATGAAGTTATTAATGTTTCAAAGAGTCGTGAACTACAGCAGTTACTTAAATAGTATAATGTATGTCATGTGGCCGATTTATTGAAAACTCTGCATTCTCTATGAATTGATGAATAGTGTTAAGAATTAACGATGTTTAGAAACGTTTCGAACGCTCACTTTTCTTTTTACTCTTTATGTAATAACTAATAATAGTATGCTTATAGGAGGATGTATTATTTAACACTATGAAGTTACTGTGTTTTTATTTGGAAAATTTTATGTAGCGAATGTGTTATTTTTGAGGCATCCTATGAAGGTGGCAATTAATTTGCATCATGTGCCAATATGTACTGCAGATGACATGTAACCGTATGTGTCGAACGATTAGTTTAAAATATTTAATTTATCACATGTTATAAGTTATTACGAATGTTTTACTTACTTAGAGTTCGCTGTCACGCCGGGAACGTATTGTTTATACGGAATACTTTTTGCGGTGGTCGAATGCGGTATTATTGTTTTCTTTAAAAATGTTTTGTAGAAAGAAAATTATTATTATTTAATTTCGTTTTCCTGGTTTGTGGCGGAACTTGCCAGTTTATATTGATATTAAAAGTAAAAAATTGTTTTCTTTTATGTCCGTAGTCAATTAATATAATTATTATATAGTATTTATTGCATAGTGTTAGTTGGATTCAGTTTTAACTATAGGACCGGTAATGAGTTATTTGTGGACTAAGATGAATTAATAAAACTGAATCCAAGTATTACCCACGTTCTGTTGAAGCGAGTTGTTTTTTTTTGTTGAGGGTGCATTTTCGTTGCCGAAAGAGGCGGCAATTTGGTTAATTCTAATGCATAGACAAACTTCAGCTATATTTGATTACGCCATAGACGATGATTAAATTCTATTACCCTCCGGTTGTACGAGATACTGTGTTAAGTCTCTGTGTTCTACTGATACGGAAGATATAAATAATGTGTAGTCGGTATTTTTATATGTGCAATAAATTAGAGAATATTATAATCTTTCATATCTTAGCTAATTAGAGATACATAAAGATCTTTTGCTTTTTCATTTATTGTATGATATAATTTACTTATATCACACATTGATTACAGTTGCATTTTGAATGCATGTTGACTGAGAGAAGAATGATGTCAACACTTATTTGAAATATCACTGTAATAAGTTTTAAATAGATGTTGATATAATCTTTGTCTATGATAGAAAAGTACATAATAAATAGGTTAAACAACATATTAAATACAAATAAAAATATATATACACGATAATGTAACTCATTAATATAGATGAAAAAAAAAGAAAAAAAAAAGAAGCTTTATGCCTTTAAATTGTTTGTATGTTAGTATGTAGGATGTTCTAAGGGCCTCTACGGTATTATAACAGTACACACAGCTCTTTGGTCCCATGTACTTTATATCCACACCGTGAGAGTTAGATAGAGCTAATAAAATGAAAAAAAAAATGTATATGTAGGTACATTTGTAGAAATCACAATTGTATGAACTTTACTGGACTTATAGTTATCTGATACATAATAAATGACTTAGTACAATTGTCATTTCTACAATAAAAAAAATATATCCTGCTTAAATAAGATTGTATTTCCATTTTTAGGAGAGTCAAAAGATAATATCTAATAAAAAAATAATAATAAATGTAATTGCTTAGCGGTTTTTGATATTACATATTTGAAAATGCTTCCGGTTTACCATATATTACTATGATAGCACTTCAATAAACTTAGTGAAAAATATTAGATAAATTTCAAATGATTTTTCTCTGAACATTTGGTGACAAATAACGTTTAATTTTTTTTATGTATTTTTGCACTGAGAGTAAAGTTCCTATATTTATTACGAAAAATCATCAAGAAACTCCAGGACTAAAGAAAACCGTTATTTAATTAAAAGTAATTTTGTGTGAAGCATGATCCATGTTACGCCTAGTCATTATTTATGTATAAAAGAATAATTAACAATATTTAAAAGTGTCAACATACATCTCGATGGGTGGCGATAGCGTAAGGTTTGGAATGGTTTCATTAACTTCTAAAGAGATTCAAATTTAACTTGACGTTAAACAATGACGGTGAAGTGTACTAAAGTACACTAGCAAAATTGATCCTTGCAATGAAATGCAAATTTTGGAAAAAACGTACGAAGAAAGAACTGATGTTATTGTGTTGGTATTGAAAGTGTGATTTAGTACAAACAATGGTTGTTTTTGTCGAGGCAGCTCAAGAAGCAACTCTTCTGTTATTTTAACTATTGGTTTCACTCGTAACCTTAGCAATACTTTTTATATTTAGTATATAACACTGTAGTCTTGTCTTTTATTAGAAACTATTTATTATTTATCATTAGCATAATTGTTGGAATGTTGAAGTTTTTCTGTTAATCTAATCGCTCTATTGTGTTGTTTTCTCAAACTGGAGGATAAGAAATGACCTAATGTCTTACTACAAGTCCATTTCAAGGTGGGTGGTAATGACAATGCGGTCAGAACTGTGCAAAATATTATATTGAAAAAAAAAGTCTAAGGCCCTGTGCCTAAGTAACCTATTTCATCCCAAAGGATATTTGAAATAATTTTATTGTAACTACAAAAACAGGGTAAAATCTAGTATTAAGTAGGCTTTTATACGATGGGGATCATTCATATTTTGCTCAATATGAGATAACGCGTTCGCGTAAGGAGTAAAGAATCGTAGCATCATTTAGCCGCCACATTACAACAGTTCTGACCGCATTGTATCGTAACTTTGCCTGCGCATGCAATGTATGAGAAAAGGATAAGTTGAAATGTCTTCCCCTAATTAATGGAGCCACGTTTTGGACTTGCAGTAAAACATACAGTTTGTGTTAGTACCTCCTATTAATCGTGTTAATTATTGATTGATTTCTACAATACTATATTAATTAAACAAAAGAGAGGCTCGCCTTTACGAGAACCAAAGTTCTCTTTAGTTATTACCTTAAACGAATTGTCATGAGATAACTTAGTTTAAATTCTAGGTCAAATAGTATAGTTCGAATCGATTAATAAATGCAGACTGAGGTTTTTTGATGTTTCTATATGCGTGCGGGGGTGGAGTAGTTTAAATTAGGGCGTCGCATACCGCGCTCGCGACACCGTGGGCGGAGCGCTGTGGCGGCGAGGGGTGGAGGAGTGCCGTAATATGGATATGATTTGACATTGTACATCTGCGGGACTAGCACGCTTCACCAGCGTTCGGCCACGAGACTATGCTCGTGCTGGGGCGGCGTCTCGTGCTAGGACCGTCAGTTTATTGTTTCAGTTAAAAAGGGGTTGTTGTTATGTTAAACTTAGTCTTATTTTGTATAAGAATTTCAAAATATCTTAATATTAGTATCGCGTGTGTTAAGACCTTTTTTAAGCTAATTAACATTCAAACTGATATAGGAACTCGCGTTGGAACAGGTACTTTGGCTTTGTTTAATCAAATTGTGTTTAATATACCAACGAGTAAATAAAATGTTCCATAATAATGATTTTTGTAATTATTTTTGACCGCCCACCCCGTTTCAGGTCGACTAGACAAGAACACACGCAAGCATAACCGGAGGGGTCGTATCAAAATTAATTACGAAAATCATGAGTTGTATCAGATCCGCACGACCGATCCTCTAAACGGTTACTTGGTGTGTTCTTGCAGAGTCGGACAATGAAAGCGCCCCTTCCTCGACGCCCACTAAGACCGTGTCGCCCGACGACGCGCAGCACGTCTCGCGCACCAAGTCGCAGGAGCTTCTGCTCCTCGAGCAAATACAGGCCGAAGCCGCCGCCTTCTACAGCTACGACGCCCTGCCGCCCCCCGAACTGTCCAAAGATCGTAAAATCGTCAGGAACAACCTATCCACCAAATACGATAGGCTGTCTCTTGACGAACTCTCAGGTACAAAGCAACAACAGCAGCTTGCCGAGGAAAAACGCACCTCGCTGGACTTCAAAATCCTCTCGCTAGAAGAAATTAGAGCTAGAAAGAAAAGCGAAACAATTATACACACTGTGCCGATCACGCTTAATTTAAGGAAAAGAAAACTGTCCACTCAAGAGACTATTACTACGTCAGGCAATAAAATAATCAAAGTAGTTAGGAGTAATTCTATAGTTTATAAGAAATTAGATAGAAGTGTACCGACTGCAACCAGTCAGGCCAAAGTAGATCAAAAACGGAGTGAGAGTAATGTTAGTAGGAAACGGACAATGTCAGAACATAGTGATTTGTACGAGATTCAGGATGACGAACTAGTAGATAATTGTTATGAATTTAAAAGAATCAAATTTGCCGAAAACATGTCTAAACCTAAACTTATTAGGAATAGAGGTTTGAGCGTCAGCAAAGAAAACGTAGAATCGAAAGCTAATGAAGTACATCTTACTAGCGATAATGTAGACGATGACTCCGACACAGAAGTACAAATAGTTAATGTAGAAATCAATGATAAAAATCTAGATGTAAGTTCAATATCCGACACTGATATAATAGATGTAGACTCTGCTAAACTGGGTGAGCCTATTGCTATCGTGGACCTAAGTGATGACGAAAATGACGAAGTTATAATATCAGACTACGATTTAGGTTTAGTGAAAAATGTGCCGGACGTAGTGGCTAGTTGTCGGAAAAGTGCAAACACGTATGAGATTGAAAGTGCCGATAAAGATTTGCTTAGTAATATTGACGCACTTTTGAACGATGACTTATGATTGGATGTTTGTTATGTTTTTTATTGTTGATTGAAGAAATTGGCACTTTGCGTAAAACACGACTAATACCTATTGAAATTAGAAATGTTGAAACTACACAATGTAGAAACAGGCCTACTTTAACGTAAAGATTGATAAAAAGTACAAAACGTGAATTTGATAGTTGTTTAATAATATAATGGGTGCATACATTAAAATGTCCATAAATTAGTTAATATCTTCGTTTAAAATGCCTATGTTCAAAATCAGTAATATTTAAATATATAATGTTTCATTCATCATAATCGTATCGTATGTAGATAATTTCAATGTCAGGAAATCTCGAATTTCATAAAGCTGTAATTAGAAATATCAGCTGACTAAATATTGAAAGTACAAAATAGTGTTTTTAATAAACGTCATTTAAGTTTTTTCTCGTCGAGAAACAGTTTTAACCTGACCGATTTTTATCGATATTTTATCATTTTTTTTCAGTATTGTTTTTTTAACAGAGTATTTTAATTGCAGGCATTTTGATAATAGATATTTAATTTTTAGACATTTTACTCAATATCATCAATAAGTAATTGCTGTTTGTGGATTCGTAATTTATTGCTTGAGTAGTCATCACGAATCGCATTCGGAATGTGCATTATTATTTAAAATGATAAATGAGATGTCCTCATTGCAAAATTCTCGAAAACAAAATAAACAAGTACAAATGTTAGCTCATGTTTGGATATTTTCTACATTTAAGCCAGATGTGCTATAGTTATTTAGTTATGGTAAGAGCTTTAACTAAATTTAATAAAATAATAGGGTTGCCAAATCATCTTTTATTTTATCTACCAATTTAAAGTGAATGAAGGTACGTTAAGATAAATTAAAAACCAAAGAGTTTGATCCAAAATTTATTTAAATAATGTTGTTATTTTAAAATGTTTCATCGACGTCACACAATTATTCACAATGTCGTGTATACTTGTAATATACATTTAAAACTAACGATAATTAAGCATAATAAATTCGAAAGTAATACCACAACTGATTTGAGAGATACACTTATTTGTAACATTGTTGGCTTTACTACACGATTCCGGTTTGCAATTGAATATTTATCTACGCTTGTATTTATGTAATTTATTGTTACAAAATTACATCACATTAAAAAAGATTCACAATTATTCATTACATCAAATAAACATATTATTTACAACTGCGCTTACATCTAAAAAGTCCTGTTTTATAAAATCCTAGTTTGATCGTTCGTTACAAACATGTTTTACAGTCGACAATATACTGATCAAAGCATCTTAATGATCAGAAATATCTATATCACATTT
The DNA here is from genome assembly GCA_963082485.1 of Eudonia mercurella. Classification (NCBI taxonomy): domain Eukaryota; kingdom Metazoa; phylum Arthropoda; class Insecta; order Lepidoptera; family Crambidae; genus Eudonia; species Eudonia mercurella. Next base: position 3,188,460 of record OY720040.1, read on the forward strand.
AATATAAATTACTGAAATTAGAGCCTACTTTTGCCTGAATTAACAATTTTGACAATGATGTCGAAAACAATTAAATTATACATAGTTTTTTAATGTCAACATATTTTCGAACACCTAAATTGCTTCGATAATTTATGTGGACTGTAAAGTTCATACAAATGACATCAACGACTTTTAGCTGATCAAGTAATTTTAAATGTGTACAGTGTTTTTTTGGATTTTTCTTAACATTACAAAACATTTACAACAAATATACAGAGCCAGACACGCTACACCTATCTAAATCCTATTTACTTGTGTGTTAGCCATTATAAAATAAAATATGATACTTACATCCGAATTACATTGAATTATTTCATTCAAATGTGTCATTTATCTTAACAAACGCACATTTTATGTGCTTTACAAAATCAAGTGACGAGAAAAATAAGTGACAACACTATCTGAATGAAATATTTCAATATCACATTTATAAATACAATTTGAGACTATATTTTGTGCTCAAATATTCCTGTTTTGTGGCAACTAACAGATATGTTGATTCTTTATACTATGTGTGCATAGTGGTCTACGTTTTCTTAATATAAATAAGAAATAAGTTTCGAACAGTCAAAATTAATACAATAGTTCAGTGAATGGTCGATTAAGTAAGTTTGGTAGTAATGAAGAGCTTTGGTGCTTTTTGACGCAACAGCCACTATGGAAAGTTTCAAATCGCATCAATTCAGTTATACAAACGTTTTTTTTAATGATTTCCTACATGCATAGAAAGTTTTTTTTTAAATTGACTTATTGGTTTGAAAGAATTAAAGGTTTGAAGCTCCTATACATCATTTACCTACCACTTTATCTACCAGGTAGTCTGCCCATCATTTTGCAAAACTTACTAAGACAAACTCTGAAATCGTGAGAAACAAATCAACTGTTTCATATATATAAGGTCACTTTTTATCAACTGCAAATATTTTGACAAAACATCTAATTATATCAGAGAAATAAGGCCCTAGAATAAAAAAAAATTCAGTCTAGTTTTTTTAAAACTTTTCTTGACACAAATATTGTAATATTTTTAAGAGCGGCCTCTGTCCGCTCTTTTGAATGAAACTAGGGGTACGTGTAAGCGGTGAAGGCATTGCTGCCTCTCTGTTTCGGCTCCTTTAAATTGAAACTACAGTAAATGCTTTATTTTTCTTTATAATCGAAATGTCTTTTGGCGTTTTTCTTGAAAACTAGCGTATAAAAATTTAAGATTTTTTCATAAAAATAGTTTATATTATGTTGTTGAATTTATCCTCAAAATATTTGCAGTTGATAAAATGTGACCTTACATTGATCGAGTTAGCTATTTATTACATAATGTACGGAGCCAGCTGATTTACGATTTCAAAGTTGGCCAAAAAATTATAGATGGAGACAATTTTTACAAAACTGGTAGATAAACATTTACGGTTTATACCGAAATGTGAAACGGCTTTTTATAATGAAGCGAGTAGGTAAACCACGGAATCAAAACTGCGTTATCAAAATAGTAGCCTTTGCTCATTATATCTAGCCAGCCAGCAAATTAGGTAACTCGCTAGTGGTGGTTGTGCGAGTTTACTGGACCTCTGCCAAATGAACTGATAACATTATTGTTTTATCTGGCGAGGCTACGGCCCCTGAGAAGCTAGTGCAAGTTTTATTTATGATTCAAATTCATTCAATCGCGTTTACGAAAAAGAGAATTACTTAGTATGTCATTGAAATAATGTCATCAAGTTACTAACACATATTGTATTCTATTCTATTGAAGCAGCGCCTCCGGTAGTACACAAAGGAGATAATAAAATAAAACTTGCATTAGGTAACCAGAGTGCTTAGTGCTAGTTTTACTCGAAATGCGAATCCCATTGAACGAAAACGATAAATTAGTATGGCATTGAAGCAGAGTTAAAATTTATAAGGCAAATTACAAAATGCATACGAAATTTGTATGACAAAGTTTTGACGGAAATTTGTATATAAATTCTCGTTTTCGTTAATGATTGATCGTATGGCAAGTAAAACTCGTGACTAATCACTATGGGAGGCGATTTTTGAACCAGTGACTAATTCTCACGCTATGATATCAATTAAGAGTAAAGAAAAAGGTTCTTTTATTCAAAGTTATTGGTAACTTATTTTTGGCACCGAAAATTCTTGAACGAACATATAAATTTCGCAATTTTTTTTACGTTATGGTTACACTATATTAATTTACGCAATTTTTGTTGCGGACAAAAATACGATCTGGGTTCGCTCGTAGAATTTTTCTTACACTGTATTTTTTCAAAATGCAAACATAATTATGTTATGTGTATTTCATGTCACTTTTGATTTCGAAATCACCGGTGAGATTCAAAAATCGCTCCTGACCGGTTTTAAGCAGGTAGGTAGCAGGTAGCTATATCTCGGTGAGTGATGCCACAAAATAAGGAGACTGCCGAAGATAAGCTTCAAACAAACGCGCTCCGTGTCCGTGCAAAGAGTCTATGTAGGGTTGCCAACTTCTTTTTACAAGAAATAAAGTATATTTAGTTCTGGAAGAATATTAGACAGTATTTAAGAAAAATGAACAGTATTTTATTTATGTACCCCCTTATTCATTAAAACTATTTAAGCATTATTTAGTTAAATATTGTTTTGTCAACGTCACACAAACATCATTTTGAATTTGAGAAAAAGACAAAACAATGATTAACTTAATAATGCTTAAATAGTTTTTATGAATAAGGAGGTTAATGTTTTAAATACATATTGTTTAAAGCTTCTTGCACAATTTATTAATTTAGTCTTTTTTAAAAACTTCATACGCCTCACCACAATTGTAACTGAAATTAGTTTGTCATTAGTTTGTAGACAATAAAAATCATTGTCTTTATTTAACTGGTCAATAACAGACTGCAAGGAGTATGGGCCAAGAACTTCGGTCATCATAACGCCTCTATTTTTGTCAATCCAGCCAATCGTATGTTAGTGGCTGTTTTGGAATCAACATAGATAATCTTATTTAATTTGATATTACATAAAACATACGTAATATCGTTACGACGTTACGTCGGCGAACTGTAATATCAAGAGGTCGCTGACTCGGCGCCCTCTGACTTAATAAAAAAAATATGAGTGAGCGTCTAAGTCTAACACTTATAGTGTTAAGCATTTTGATCCTGAAAACAGTATTTTGTATACTTTATTTTTGTTCAACAGTAAAAAGTATAATGTAGTGAAAAACAGTATAATAGTGTTTTTAACAGTATAATTGGCAACCCTAGGTCTAATTGTGTGAGTTGCTCGAGCGCGGTATGTATTAAGCTTACCTTCTGGGCCCTTTTTATTTTGTGGTGATGCCTTGAAATGGGTAATGTGTTGAACGAAACTAGTTCCACCAGGGTCACTGCAGCCGCGACCAGTACTGCTGCGAGTCCTGGCCGGGCACCGCCAGCGGCACCGATACGCCTGCACCCAGCAGACCGCCTAGTTCTAAGAGCAAACATTTTGTTGCTGAGTTCACAATTTTATTAATTTGAAAACGTTCATAACCCACCAAAATATATCTTCTTTTTTTATTTTTTATACGTAGCACGGCAAATGACTCCCATTTCACCTGATGTTAAGTGAATACGGAATCCAGATGCGACGACAACTGGTGCAGCGTGAAAACAACGCAGCATCAGTTACCCTCACTCTGCCGGCCCATAAGGTGCCTCTTCACGCCTCGTTTGAAGGACCCCATATCATAGGAAGGAGGGAAAACGTGTGCTGGCAAACTATTCCATGTTTTGGAGGTGCGACAATCTTAATCAAAAACAACCTTGTGGACCAAATGTCAATAAGCCTTTTGCCGTATACAGTGGGCCTACGGAAACTTTCCAAATCAATAATTAGAATGAAAATGAAAAACGAAATGAAATATATTTATTAGAACACAGTATAAACTTATGTAAAACAAAACAAAAAATCATAATAATTAAGTTAATAATTACTGTAGTGAAACAACTCTTGCGTCATAAAATCAACAGATTATTGTTATATTCTACAAGTAAGAACTTTTTGAAGCATGGTTTTTTCTAGGATATGTTACTAAATTAAGCACAGAACACAGAAAGAGGTTAGAAGTCGTAAGTGGGCGGAACCCGCGCGCCACTCATATGAGCGAACACTCATATCCAGTCCGTTTCACGATTTGACACTTCTCAGTCGTTCGCGAATTATCGAGCTGTGATTTTGCGGAATATTTACATAAATATGCCTTCTTGTGCTATTTTGACCTGCAGGAAGCAAAGTAAAACATCTAATGTTACACATGAAAACATTTCTTTTCATCGGTAAGTTCGTATTTACTGGTTAATTAGTAAAAAGTAAAAAAGATCAACAATGTCAATAAAAATATACATTGCTTGTTAAAAACATAGTTAATAAAATGTTCAAAATGATTTTTAAAGCAAATTTTGTTGCGAACAAATTACAAAAACACAAATGTTGAAAAAATTTCCACGAGCAGGATTTGAACCTGCACCCTTCTGACATTCCGGGTCAGGTGCTCTTCCAATTGAGCTATCGTGGTTCTAACCAGCCCATATTCAACTAATTCAACATTTGTGTTTTTTGTAATTTGTTCGCAACAAAATTTGCTTTAAAAATCATTTTGAACATTTTATAAAATAGCTTGCTTATTTCTTAACTGATCTTTAATATTTGTAAAAATATTATGATCGGATGTTAATGACGGTAGTTGTTGACATTGAATGGGCGCCTATGGCTTACAAAGTAAAAAGTGTTGAATAATTTCGGCGGGCTGGTTAGAACCACGATAGCTCAATTGGAAGAGCACCTGACCCGGAATGTCAGAAGGGTGCAGGTTCAAATCCTGCTCGTGGAAATTTTTTCAACATTTGTGTTTTTGTAACATAGTTAATGTAAATTACGTCGTTTCCAGAAAGCAATGTACATTGTTTTGTGCAATTGTGCAAAAATAGTGCAGTGCAGGGTTATCGTACCAACATTATCGATAGTCAGGTTTCTGGTAATAGTATTGTTTGTAGACATGATAAGAGAGATACTTATCTGTAATAACTTTTTTAGTTTCCCCTCAGAAATTAATACAAAATTAAAATGGATCGACGCGACGGGGCGGATGGATTGGGTTGCCAACAAATTAAGCACGATCTGTTCAATACATTTCTCAGATGATTATTGTATTAATCTGCTATTCATCATCATCATCGTCAGCCACATGACGCCCACTGTTGGGCATAGGCCTCCCCCAAGGATCGTCACACCGATCGGTCCTGCGCTGCCCGCATTCAGCGGCTTCCCGCGACCTTGACCAGATCGTCGGTCCACCTTGTGGGGGGCCTGCCCACGGAACGTCTTCCGGTGCGTGGTCGCCAATCGAGAACCTTTCCGCCCCAACGGCCATCGGTTCTCTGCGCTATGTGTCCCGCCCACTGCCACTTCAGCTGAGCAATCCTCCGAGCGATGTCAGTTGTTTAAGTTCTCCTGCGGATTTCATCATTTCTGATTCTATCGCGCAGGGAAATACCGAGCATCGCTCTCTCCCTTGCTCGCTGGGTGACCTTGAGCCTTCTTATGAGACCCATAGTAAAGGACCACGTCTCACTCCCGTATGTAATCACTGGCAACACACACTGATCAACGACTTTTGTCTTGAGACATTGAAGAATTTTGGATGCGAATACATCACGTAGCTTCCCGAATGCAGCCCATCCGAGCTGGATTCGTTAAGAGATCTATTTCTCGAAGTTGGACTTACCTAACTGGACCGTCTGTCCCAGGTAAACGTAATGGTCAACAACATCGAGTGTAACGTTCCCAACTTTAACTGGAGCGGGTGCAACATGGGCATTGGACATGATTTTCGTCTTGTCCATGTTCATCTTAAGACACACCTTTGAGAAGCATTACTGAGATCTTCGAGCATTGTTTTCAGGTCTTCCAAAGTCTCAGCTATGAGAACTACATCATCGGCAAACCAAAGGTTTGTAAGATACTCGCCATTAATTTTGATGCCGTATCCTTTCCAGTCTAGAAGCTTGAAAATATCCTCCAACGCAGCTGTGAACAGTTTCGGAGAAATAACGTCTCCCTGTCTCACACCTCGCTGTAGTTGGATAGGATTAGAGCTTTTTTTCTGTAATCGGACTGACATAGTGGCGTTTTGGTATAAGTACCTCAGCACTTCGATGTACCTGTAGTCTACTTGACACCTCTGGAGAGACTGCAGCACTGCCCAGGTCTCGAACGAATCGAAGGCTCTCTTATAGTCTACGAACGCCAAGCAAAGTGGCAAGTTATACTCTTCGGTCTTCTGTATAACTTGACGCAGCGTATAGATGTGGTCTGTGGTACTGTAGCCTTTTCGGAACCCGGCTTGTTCGGGAGGTTGGGAGTCGTCGAACCTGCGCGCGAGATGATTCGTAATGACTCTCGAAAACAACTTGTAGATATGGCTCATGAGCGAGATGGGTCTATAGTTCTTAAGGAGAGTCTTATCACCCTTTTTGAAAAACAACATCACATCGCCTCTGCCCCATGCCTTTGAGTTTCTGCCCTCGAGGATAACAGAATTGAATAGCTTCTGGAGGACCTTAAGTATCTGCTATTACAGAAGAATAATTGCTTTACTAGATGTCAGCGCACCCTTTCAATACAATCAACATTATCGATAATATATCACATCACTAACTTTTCACAATTTGAATGTTGCTATTATTTTTTAATTCCTTACCCACCCTTGAAAAACTGTTATTTCGTCACATACGCTTATTTTTAACCATGTGAGATATAATTATTACTTTTGCAATATATATCTATTTAATTACAGACCTATTTAAAATGGGGTTACTTTGCATCCTAAACAAAAATTTAAAAAATTAAAACTCTTGATCTTTTAAACTCAGTTTGTACAGTTTAAATTTTTTTGCAATAATAAGTTTGAATAAGTATATCTGTACTTTGGGATTTTCAGTGTCAAATACATAGAAAAATATTGGTAAATGTCAATTACTTACATAAAAAATCGATCTATTTGTAGACATGTGCGTTTCACTGAAGAGTTCCTTTGCCGGTATGTTGGTACAATAGGAGGAAAAAGGAGGATTTTTTTGAAACTTACTTTAGTCACAATTATTTCATTATTGAAATAATTAAAGAATTTGAAACCGATTTTGTAATTTTGTTTTCACATTTATAGGTAAATTTATATTTTTATACAAATTTTTAAGCAAATAGCTAACTTTTATGAAACCTAATGTTTAAAAAAAAAAATACCGTTCCATTGATTATATAAATGCATCATTTTTTATTTTTCTGGCAACATTGTGCAAATATTGCACAAGACGTAACGGCTAAATATTGACGTGTAAAGTAACCTAATCCTTATACTTATGTAATAAAGCCTATATTTCAATGTGTAGTTTTTTACTTAGTTCTTTTTTTAAAAGTTTTCCTATTGTAGTGAGCGACGAATCGCATATCAGCGTTATAAGTGGTGACAATGTCAATATACGCGTATTTGTGTGCGAGAGGCGACACTGGTTCCCGTACTAAATTGTATGCATTATACTTCTATCCTCTTTCTGGTGTTCTGTGAAATTAAGTATATTTATAAGCTTTATTAGATTTACTGAAATAAAAAAATAAAATAAAGTAAAATAAATATTTACCTGGGGGTGGGGAGTTAGGCTCGTGCTGGTACCCGTGGTGGTTGCCGTACGGGTGCGGCGGTTGCCGGTAACCCAGCTCGTACCGCGGGTAGCCGAGGAACCCGCCCTTGCATAACTCCGACTCGGTGTTGTCGCAAACTGGAGTTTCTGATACCATTCCTCCACCGTACCCCATTGGAGTGAGCGGACTGTAAGTAGAAAATGGGTGTTTTGATCAATGATTTTTTGAAAGCGTTTGACTATGATGATCATTGATAAATTATGGTTTGTTGTTGTTATAATCCATTTGTTATATGACTTTGTAACTATAAAATTAGATGTGTTACTTAAGCAACTGGTTTTTGCCATAAAGCAACAGAAAAAGTAAGTGTCATCTATTACTTTATTACCCATCATCAAAAGTAATTCCACAAGGCTTAACATTGGGACCATTATATTTTTTTTAAATATAAGTACTAAGCAATAATAGTGTAGGTACTTATGTCACTTGGTGCAATAATTATGTGCCATAAAGCGAATTGACTATAAAACTGAATGAACCAAAGAAATATTATCAAGAGCGGCTTCTCATGATTCCAAGTAAGCGCTTCCATCATTGCCTTTATTGTCACTTACTAACGGGTCAGATAATATCGAAGAGCTACCCCTCAAATGAATATTAAATAATACTATCGTAGTGGCACCAGTATTCGACATAGTAACCCAGTGTTCGACACCACTTTTTTCGCCCAAAAATAATATAGAATTTCATTGAAATTATACTGGATAACGGCTACGAAGCAGGTAGGTTGCATTCGATTGTTCCAATATCAAAACAGTTGCTGACTTTATAAGTTGTTGGCTTTAATATAATTAAAGTAAAAAGGTTTGATCACTGGTTTCTGTCGAACACTGGTGCTACTAGGTCTCTACCTTATGTATCTGTTAAGCTCAAAGAACGAAATCGAAATCGAAATCGCTCAAAGAAACAGCTACAACGCCAAAGAACAATGGGCAGATTGGTACACCCCTCCAATAGCAAAGTCAGATATGTCGTTGGATAGGTCTTTTTAACTGGAACAACATTTACTATGACAGCTTTGTTGAAATGTTTGTCCGTTCTGAGTTATAAGTATTAAGAATAAGGTAAAAATGAACACCTATATAAGCTCACTTTTTATCAACTGTAAAGTGGGCAGACGACTTTGTTTAAGGTCGCCGGAAGGCGCTGGACGCAAGCCGCTTACGTCCGATCCTATGATGATAAACAATAAGAAGGTAATACGGCTAGTAACTGTAGGGCAAGCACGAACATTTGCGAAAAAGTATTCGTATCGTCATCGTCAACAATTTGTATGAGAATTGAGCAGCGCCCCTATCGGACGTAAAAGGAATCAAATATGGAACGTGACCGCGATACGCTTGCGATACATTCACTGTCATAATTTAACGTCACTTGATATTGTTTATATTAAAATTGGAAGCACGAACAAACGTCAAACAATTTTGACGTTTGATATCGTCAATGACGAAGGCTGGCTATCGTGACTGACGAATGTTTCTTCACGTAGAATTTGTTGGTGTAAGAAGCTGCGTTATAATAATAAATTTGATAAAAAAATTGTTTTTTCGTTGTTACTTACCTCAAGACTTTACATTTTATACAATTTCTCCGGGCAGCAATGTTCTGCACCGGCAATGTTCCTAAATGACGTTATTTTAGATAACACTACATTAAGTTTTTATATTTGTATAACGTTTGTTGTGTTAAACACAAACAACCAAGTTTTATTTGTATTCCGACACAAAGTACTATGTGATAATTACGAAATACATAATATACAACGATATTGATGCCTATACGCACAATGTTATTTTCCCGTAGACACTAAGATATTACAATATAATACCTATAACTCGGAACGGATATACATTTCAATAAAGCTGTCATAGTAAATGTTATTCCAGTGAAAAATACCTATCCAACGACATATATGTCTTCGCTATTGAAGGGGTGTACCAGCTTCCATATATTTTTGCCCATTGTTCTTTACTGTGTCCGCGACGCGTTGTGAGCTGTTTTTTCATTTTCACACTGACCTGTAAGTGTCGACGTTGAGCGGCGGCTGGTAAGGCTGATGCGATGGAGCGGGCGCGTGGGCGGGCACGTGCGGCGGCGGGTGCGAGAGCGCGGGCGGCGCGTACGCGCACTCGGGACTGCGCCGCTGCGAGCGGATCTTCTCCTCGCGCCGCCACTTCGCGCGCCGATTCGAGAACCACACCTTGACGTCGGGTTAGGTTAACACGGACGGGTGCCTAGCGCTTACTCTACTTAATACTACGGTATAGCATTACAGAGTATACACTACGATAATGTTAATAGTAAATTGCCTAACTGTTCAACTGCTAGGCAAAGACATCCATCATAGAAATCAAATCTTCGCTACAATTGATGGGTATTGGGGATGGGTTAATCACCACGCGATGGTGATCCTGGTGAAACCTGGGCTATGCATCGAAAAATCCGAAACATATTTTGCCCGACCTGGGATATATATTTGAACTTATATGCATTTACTTCAATAATAATTATATATATATTCTGATATACTAAAGAAATAATATTATAGGTACCTACTATTTTTTGTGAGTTAATTAATAGATTTAATAAATGTAAGCTCACCTGTATCCTAGCCTCGGGGAGTCCTATTTTGGCGGCGAGCCGTTCCCGCGCAAACACGTCCGGGTAGTGGGTCCTTTCGAATTCTGAAATAAATGGGTAATGGGCAAATTAAAAACCATCTGCTGGTTGGTTGAACACGGACTTATTTCGGGTAGTTATATGGGTAGTCTATCGATCCATATTACCCTTTGTTTACATAATTTTTCTCCAAGCTACCGATCTAGTCGTGGGTGAAACTGGTGCTAAGTCCCTACCTGGCAACACGTAGAAAGACTTACTAGAAGATGAGCTGTACCTCTTTAGGCAAACATACAAAAAGTTTTCGAGCAGAGGATTAGGGCCTCTCTAGGCTGTTAATCTGGCTGTAGTGAAGCTGGTGCTAAGTCCCTACCTAGCAACGCATAAAGAGACTAACAACAGAAGATATTGGAGACTTAGATACAAGTATATGAGGGCTTTACCTCCAAGCTGTCGATCTGGTCGTTGGTGAAGCTGGTGCAATGTTCCTACTTGGCAACGGGTAAAGAAACTAAGAATAGAAGATATTGGAGACTTAGACAGAAGTACATGTGGGCTGCACCTCTCCAGGCTGTTGATCTGCTTATTGGTGAAGCTGGTGTTATGTTCCTACCTGGCATAGCCTAAGACCAGAAGATATTGAAGACGCGTAATATGACTTAATATGAATATAGGAGCAGTACCTCTCTCGAGGCTGTCGATCTGGTCGTTGGTGAAACTGGTGCGGTTCCGCTGCAGCTTGCGCTTGAGCCGCAACCGCGCGGCGTCGTCGTCGGCGCCGCTAGAGCCCGCGTTGGAGTTATCGCCGGAGCCAGTCTCATCGGAATGCATGCCTTCTAATCCTTCCAGGGTTTCTTCACCTGTAACAATCATATGATTTTTAATAATATCTTATATAGGTAGATTTGTTCATTGAATATCTAATATAGTCCCTAAGCATCAGGTATGCCTATTATTTATGAATGGAAATACTTTGTACGGTTCGTGACGTAAGGATAAAATTAAACGCACATTGCGTTTAATTAGAACACCCATCCGGTGACTTGCTATTCCGAAAATTGTATTACTTTTATGATCGTAACGCGAACGCGCTAGCCATTTCCGATCCGATCCGAACCCTTCGGAGAATCTAGTAGGGCACGGGGACGCGCACTAGTGCGCGATGCCGTTCCCTCTAGAAAACCTCCAAAGGTGATTCGTTTCACACGGCTTGAGGGACCCTTTACGTTCCTCGCCGCCCCCAAAAAAGCCCGGTGAAGCTGAAAATGCCGTCTGAGGCAATCAGCAAACTCTCTCAAAAAAAAAAAAAAAAGCGCTAGCCACAGCTTCATCGAGCTAAATACTTTATATTTACAAATACTACTTAATACATTTATATTAACTAGGTGTTTGTAAAACATAGGCATTAAATATCGGTAGGTATCTAGGTATACATACTTTTTACATATAGTCCTCCTGTTCAACGTATATCTTAATACGACAGCAAATAATAATACACAGTAATTATGTATTCATAGCACAGCCTTACACCATTCATAGTACTTTCGTTTACAAACCATTACCGACTTTAAGATTTATATGGCTTCCGAATTGGGGCACCTACCCCTATCTGGTAGATACGAGACCCTTCGCAAAATTAAACGCTATGAAAACGTTATGAATCACGCCGGCAAATCGCGTGAAATGCCAACGGAGCACTTTCGATTGCCACCCTGCGCGTTATCTTTCCACCTTGTCTACAGTTCGCTATCAGTTCAGTCAGGAGTCGCCGTGTTTTACGAGCACCTACTTACCTACCTACTATGACGAAGCCTTTGTTCGCGGTATACGAATATTAGTTAGTTACTAGGGACTGGCGCGACTCCGTTCGCAAACACCAAAATCCCGTGTTATTTAAATTCCTGTCTTTTATCATGCCTACCACGTCATGAAAGGGCCTGTAAAAATCTATTTGTAGGCATACAGCGCTCTAGATTCAAAGGTTTAGACTAGGCGTTGACAGGCTAGTCAAGTGGGAGACTTAGATATGTTGATTTAACCGTTTAGAAACTCCCTAGTAGGTATTGATACCACATTAAGCCGATGATCGGATTAAAAAGCATACATTTGTTAGTGGTAGCTCGATGAGAAGGAGCTCGGTGGTGCAGTGGTTAATGCGCCCGGTCTGCGATTGGTGACGTTAAGCAACTTTCGCAAAGGCCTGTCATCGGATGGGTGACCAAAAATTTAGTTTCTTGAGCTCCTCTGTGCTTCGGAAGGCACGTAAAGCCGTTGGTCCCGGCTGCATTAGCAGTCGTTAACAACCACTAATCCGCATTGGGCTCGCGTGGTGGTTTATGACTCGTTCTCCCTATCCATCTATAGGGAAGGCTCGTGCCCCAGCAGTTGGTACATTATGAGCTGGTGATGTGATGTGATGTATTAGTGGAACCGTAAACTGCTTAGTATAAGTATCCTAGGTATAACCTCTCCTACTTTTAAGTCAGTAGGCTCTAGTCTTCATCCATCGTCACGTTATCTTTGTGTTGTGTGCGTGACCACAGATTAGTTAATAGTTAGTACGTCGTGACCACGGCCGGTGCAACAAAACAGTTGGCGTTGAACCCCGTTAAATATTATATTTAAAATGTAACGCGGAATTTTTGTACAATTAATACTTATTTAAAATCAAAAATGGTTCTATTGTGATTATAACAAAAGACGCGTGTTTGAGCACCCTTTAAAATCCACAAGTTACTTTTCTCAGCACCCGCAGTACCTACCTATATACTCATACTATCTTCTATATAGTAATTAAACTTGTCACGGTAATTTAAATAGATATCAACATTCGCCGCCGCAGAGCTCCGTAGGAATTGTCTAATCGCAAGTTTGACTTGAAATTAATTCTCAAATAACTCCGTTACTCTTGAATTTTTTTGCATTGTGGATTTAATCTTTGTACGGGAGACAATTTATTTGCGGTTTTTTACTGTGTTCATTTATTGTGTCATCAGATCGGTATTGTATATTATGTGTGACCTCAGGTGCCTAGTGCGATTATCATTATGCAGTAAGAATTTGTATAGAATTGAAGCTACTGGTAACAAACGATGTAAGATACAATTTTGTCATACAAATTCTATTAATAAAAATAAATCACGCACTGGGCCCCGTATGTAGCAAGTGCAGCAATTGTAGCAAAATTTATTTTTTATAATAGTTGTCAAGTATATTTTGTATACCAAAATTATGAATGTATCGCCTTTTATTCATACCAATTCAGCTAAATGGAATACAAAACGACAACCCACTCAACACTACTTTAAAGTTTATACTGACACCCCCTACCAACCATCAGGTCACAAAGCAGGTGTCAGACATCCTTGTGCAAGCACAAGGGACCATCTACGTCAGGTCATAACGCCAGATCAGGACGCACCGAGGCGCATTCTTCATCCGGTACTTTTAAGACTAGTGTCTCAAGCTAGTCGCCCCGTGGACACGTATAGTCCACTACCTATTATCCAGATAGGTTACCGGAGCTGTAAGCTCGCTCACTTCTCGTTGCACTAGAGCACAACTCGCAGATTCCACTGCTCGGGTCGTCAACTCTAAGTTGACTACCAATTATCCTCTTTGGTAGCGGAGTTGTAAGCCCACTCACTTCTCAGTACCTATCCAGGCACCTTGCCGATTTCAACATCCTACGCGGCTGGCTCAACCGGAGGTATTGCATCTAGCGGGCACCTCTACTAGTTATCCAGACTAGTGCCGGAGATGTTGGAGCTCTGCTCAGTGAAAACCACCGAGCATGACAACCAACTATGGGCAACTCACGTGCCCCGCAAGTCCTTTCGCCTCGGGCCCCTCGAGACCGCTACTTGGACCCGCTCGCTGTGCACGAAATGGAAGCCTGGCCACATCAGCCAGGCAGACGAACATTCCCACTTCTACAGCTAACCACGCGCTACCACGAGTCCAACCCATGTCCGGAACCTGTCGGAGACGCCCGCGAAGGCATAACCGACAGGGGGCTTAGGATCCGGAACTCCCGTGGTACCCTTGAAAAGACAGCCGGACCCGTAGTTCCAGCTGCCATACCCTACCTATCAGGGTCAGTAGATAGGGACTTCAGTAGATAGGGACTAACGAATACAAAACGACAGCTGAAATATGCGTGATGATAAAATAATTATAATCCAGTTGCGGGTATGTTGTATTTATCCGCCGGCCGCCGCGCCGCGGCGGGCGCCGCCCTAACGGCGCTGGGCGGATACTGCAACCTAGTGCTATTGATAGTTTGTGGCATTCAACGTTTTAAGGGCAGGGAAAATGCTTATTAAACAAAAAATATACATTGAAATGTTACTCATCTCTGCCATTTACCAGACCTCTAATTTATAACTTAATTGTATATTAGTAATTGTTTTTTTTATTAGTGTGGTGGATATCCATTGGGAAGGCCTATGTTTAACAGTGGACCTCTGCCGAATACTTTCAATCATTATATTTTATTTGAGGAAAAAGCGTTTACGTTACTTCGTCAATCAGTTACAATATTAAATGAAACATGTATAAACCTATAGTTTTCTTCAAGTAATATACTCGTACAAGTTATAAAGAAAGTTTTGTGAAATCATACCTACTATCTATTTATCATTCAACATCTATAATGCTTTGACCCGATCCTGACCTGTCGACTCTGCTAATGCTGCGCTGCACGTTTTTTGACAGATACCGTCGTAGGGATAGTGCAGTAAAAAAGACAAGGAAAAGAAAATTGCTTCACATAGACCATAACATTTTATTGCTAATGAATTATGATTATGATTGCAAAATCGAAATAAAATTAACGATGATTCATTGCATTATTCGAAAAAAGGATCACATTCATCGTTGTGCTGCCACTTACACCAATATTTTGAGATATTTGAGTGGGTTTGTAACCCCTTACATGCCTTACGTGCCCCCTTACGTGCCGCGCGGAATTTCGAAAATTTACGTGTGTTTATGTCACTGGTGCTAGGCGCTGAATAGGTCATATACATTAAAAGGACTAGTGCAGGTTAGCTTGATTCTTTCACAAGGCCATACATAAACAATACGTAAAAGTAATGATATCTAAAAACTTATTTCTTCAGAAACATTGTAAATATAGCACAAATGAAACAATGATCCGACATCAAAATGTTTGTATTGTTATTCCGCAGGCCACTGTTGTCTTATTTTTCAATTAAAAAATATGAATATGAAAATATTAAGACTTTTAATATTTTTTACCCAAACGCCTATGATTTTACGAAAGTAAACATTGCTCTTATTAAATCACCAGCCTACTTTGTACAGTTATTAGTGTGCGTGCGTATTCGTAGTCGTGCGCCGTTGTCACACCACTACCAAGCGCCGCTCGCTCGCTATCATAAAGAAACTTGAAACTCGCAGTTTTGCGTCTGCGCTGCACCCCCTGCATATTTACTTAACTTTAATATCAATGACATTATGGTTCCTTGCATAAAGTTTTCTACTCTTGCTGAATAGTTTGATTGCGTTAGTGACATCTGCACTAAAATTGTGATTTCAAAGTTAGTATAAAAGCTATAACAAAGAATAAAATACTGTAAACTTCATTTGTTATATGCTCATTTCACATAATAAAATCATATGAAAACATTTCTTATAAAAAATTAAAATAACAAAACAAGTAAGTATTAAGATTTTACATTTGGTAAAACGTAATTAAAAATGGTTATAAGGTTATATTTACTAATTACATTCAGACACTTATTCCGTTAACACACCACACACGCACACACACACAATCAACACACACACGGTCTCTAATCACATACCTACACTTTTTTGAAATAGTTTTCTTACCTGATAAGGTAGCCATTATGTTAAGAATCCCGCAATTAATTACTCTAAGGTAGCCATTATGTGTCCTACAACACATTACCAAATAAATAACACAAATTATTAAACACAAAACCTTACACTTCGAATAAATGATAACTTTTTCAGTCTCACCCCTACCTAGTGATAACAACGTTCATATATTAACATCTTAAACAATTCCAGTTACAAGCAAACTCCACGAATAAATTAAGCTCAAGTGTCAAGATCTCTGCGTCGCTGTCTACGGCGGGGTAGCAGGGGGGCGGGGGGGGGCAGGCGTAACGCGCGCGTTCATGCAGAAACTGACGATAACGGCGGGCCTACCATGTAACCCGCAACGATATCGGGCCTAAAAATGTATGCCCAATAATGGAGTGCTTTGACAACAGTACTTTAGTTGTACCTGCCGCCGATAACAGTATCGGATTAGCCGGAATTAATGCGGGGGAAAATAATTTTACAGCCTACTTTCGCGGTGTTGTGGCCCCGTTAATGTTTATGTTACGGTTACGCTGTCGTTGTTTGTCGATAACGTTTTGACTTGACTAGAAAACATAGTAGAGGTTACCAAAGTTTGCGTCATTTTATAAGCAATGTGCTTTGTGCCGTAGCGTCGTAGTCGCATTGCTACGGATGTGCTACGAGTGAGTGTCTTCTGGAGATTCAGTGGAGATACTAATGTTTTATGTTTAAGCTACATAAAATCATACTGTTATCTAATTTTACGGTTGTACTGCTTGTGTGGCCTCCCGCGAGTAGATTCGTAAAACGTGTCATATTTCAATATAAAATCATGTATTTTCGTTTTCTCCCTTTAGGTCGATTTTAAACGACCGACGTCAAATTTGAGGATTTCTTTATTTTTTTTTGTATATTATATAAGTATATATTTAATGCAATACAACAGTATATCAAAGTCTTCTATAGCTAGTTATAATTTATAAACCATCAAAATTGGATAATAATAAAAATTTCTTTACGCATTTAATGTTCTTTCAGAAACAAAGCCCTGCTATAAAAGAAAAACACGAAGCCCAGCTGCATTTGAAAAAAGAAAAATATAATTTTCTGTACGTTTTACCGGCACTAGTATCTGTAGTCGCAAAGAGTTACGAGGTATGCCAAGATCCGAAGTGTTTTTGCACAGCACCCTCCCGCCGCTCGCATAAAGAGTTTAGCTTTATGCAGCGGCGAATATTCACTTAAATATTATATCTACCTCAATTTATCTCTCTCTTTCTCTACCATTCTGGGGAGACACTAGAAGCTTTTTCAGATAAACAAAGTGAGGTAAATATTTTAACATTACATTTTGTGTATATACTATGTTCTCTTTTAGAACTTTGATTTACGCAGATTCATCTTAAAGTGTGTTGATTTGTTATTTTAAATAGATATAGATTTAAGTAGGTATATACTTAATGAATGTTAAAATAGTTTTTTGGGGTCTCCAATTTAATAAGTACTTTTTGTTACACATGGAAATCCTGTAATTGGCAGATATTATTTCAGAACTACTTTCTGAATAAAAGAATATAAAATATACCAGCGATCGTCCGCGACTTTTCCGCGTGTATGTACACCCGTATCTCGTGATTCTGAGGGAATTTCGGAAAATCCCGTGTTATGCCTTTTCTGCATTATAAAATAATTTTCTGTGCTTTATTTATTTCAGCTTTCCATTTAAGGGTTTGAGCCTGGGCGTTACTGAGTTAGTCAGTATTGATTGTTAGCCAAATATTATGTTGATAAAGAAAAAAATCATTAACGCGGTAGCTACGAAGCCGATAGCGCCTTAATTATTTTTTCTTTAAACAGTTTAAGTTTAACATTGCCTATTGTATGCCATTAGTATGAAGCAATAACATACTTAAGGGCCCTATTACAAATCTCCACTCCACTGAGTTCAGACGGCCGGCGCATCGCATTTTGTAGTAATTTTGCAGTTGTATAAATTTCGTTTTTATCAAAATACGATAAAAAATTGAAATTGAATGAATTTATTCGAGCTTAAAAAGTATAAAATCTTTATTCCTCATGAAGTAACAATTATTCTGGTATAAATTTTGCTCAATAATATTATCGTAGATAGGAAAAACTCATAGCGATTTTTGAAGTTTTTTGGTTTAGAATAAGATTTTTTTTATCAATGATATCTAAAAATTCCGAGGCCGCTACGAACTATACAAAGAAGAGATAACATTCTATTTTTTTTTATTTCATTGGTTTAGAACAGTAGTTCAAACTAGGAGCTCAAAAAAGTGCCTTTGCGCATTTTATGAAAATCTTTCTCTGTTGGGTTTAATTAAAAAGTTAAGCAAAATTTACAAAAAGCGAGGCCGCTCTGAACTATGCCAATAGCTATTCTACACTATTCAATAAGTCAAAATTGTTAATGTATTTTTTCTGAGATCAAGAACGCCAAAATTGGCCATTTTACGCAAAAATCACAGTCGAGATTTAATATGGCTCTTAACACTTGGTATTTAAGAGTTGCTATTTTGTTTGCGTTACAACTTTTTTTATTAATTTTTAATTAATTAACTTAGGTACTGTTTGATGTATAATGTGTATATTTTATTAACATCCTTTCAGTTTCATTCAACAAATAGTTTCATGAACATCATCCATAAGATTACTTGAAAAAAATGTTTTGATGAAGGCGGCTCATGTCAGCACGGCGAACATGACACCTCGAAATACAATCCTAAAATATCATCACGATCACTCGACAAACTTTCATTACTTTCTCGTCTTTGTCCAACTGGGATAAGGTCGAGTTTCGCTCGCCATGTAGTTCGTGAATAGCAAAATGTATTTTGTATCAGAAGCCCATCTGTCAGACGCGGTGGGACATTAATGTTTCATGAAGGCGCGCAGATCCATATCAGATAATAAACATGTCTGTCTGTATATTTACCGTCACTCAACGTCTGTTGGGACGGGTGTGCGGAGATATTTCGCGAATTACCACCCGAGTTCATGTTGTAACGACACATGAGAATGGAAAATAATACTTCTAGAGATAGGAAAGATAGAAAATATACCTCAACTCTGGTAACTTTTTTGATCTACAACCGACTATTGCCGGTGTTAACATGAAGCACATATATATTTCTTGGATAATAAGATAGAAACCAGAAATAATGTGTTATTTTTAAAACTAGTAGATAATATTGTTTTCTAAAGTTTACGTGAACACTACACATTGAAATGAAACAACTTTTATGGAACTACTCGCGTTTATTTTACACATTCATGTTTCATTTCAACTAGTAAATAATTTATTTTTTGGGAGGATATTGTCGATGCTACCTTTGACCTTTAGCATAACTCATAAGCTCTCGTCCTCCGCCTCAAATGCCCCGGAGATCTAGTAGTACCTAAGTGACTAATTTTGATAGTGTGATAGTGTCCCTTACTTATTAAATCTCCGGGGCATCCGAGCCTAATGAGCAGAACAGAAAACCCGAAGCTGCCTCTGAACTCTAAAGGCTTAGAGACCTTGACTTGGTTGACAGTGACTTGAGTTTCCAAGTACTTATAACGTCACTAACTGTAATTCTCGGACCCATTTAATCAAGGCGTATTTCTTCCACAATTTGTTTAACTTTTTGCATTTAAAAACAATAAAGCAAATGTGTATGCATCTTTCAGTTTTTCAGGATTACATCGAGTTAATTCTCAAAAAATATCAATATGGCGGGTACCGTTTCCCGCCAATGCGAGCGCTCGCAAAGATGGCACCCCGGCCATAAACAAACGTTCTTATCGCCGCGCCCCGCGCCGTCACTGTGACGTGTGCTCCCCTGCCTCCGTGAGGGAGATATTTTGTTTGATATTTCTAGGTACCTTTCGGTTTCCTGATAATATTTATCGATACAGTATATAATAGTCATATTTCAGCTTGTGTTGAAACATTCTGGACAATACTGGACTTTCTAATCTTTCTAAATAAGTATACAGTACAAAAGTATCCTACGTGCTTTTAGAGGCACGTAAAGCCATTGGTCCCCGGCTTCATTAGCAGTCGTTAAAAACCATCATTGCCAACCACACTGGGTCCGCGTGGTGGTTCATGGCCCGTTCTCCCTATCCATCTATAGGGAAGGCTCGTGCCCCAGCAGTGGGGACATAAAATGAGCTGGTAATGATGATAAAGGCATTAACAAGTATATGCCACTGTCGCTGCTTCCTCTCCGCTATCTTGTAACCACAAAGACCAACGTTGTCGTGGTGACCTCATCGTGACATATTATTTTCTATACTAATATTATAAAGCTGAAGAGTTTGTTTGTTTGTTTGTTTCTTTGGTTGAACGCGCTAATCTCAGGAACTACTGGTTCGAATTGAAAAACTATTTTTGTGTTGAATAGTCCATTTATTGAGAAATGACTAATAGGAGTGGAGCAGCTGGTGGTCACTAATTAACGCGGGTGAAACCACGGGGCACAGCTAGTTGAATATATAAGTAAGTAGATCATGAGATTAGCACGTTCAACCAACCAAACAAACAAACAAACAAACTCTTCAGCTTTATAATATTATAATTATAAATATAAGTAATCTTAAACTTGTATAACTTGGTAACGACATATAATTTTGTAAATGTCGTTACTTATTTTAAACCTGTGGAGTATCTTGCGCCCATTCTTCTCCGCAGCTAAAAAATAGACGTCCTGAATGGGTAGTAGGTAAAAAAATATTTGGACGATTCAAAAGGACTTTTCTAAAGTTTATTTGAATAAAAAATATTTAACTTTGAAATGTATGTAATATTTACTTAAATTAATGAATTCATAAAGGTAATAAGTGCATATTAAAGCGGAGATGAAAAGCAACAATAAGATATATAGAAATATTTCTAAGACGTCAATAATTTTTGGTAGTCTATTAGGAGAGTAACTGTTAGCTGTTGATAAATTAATAAAATGTGTGCGGTACCATATTTTTCACATTCTTCTAGAAGCCTGTTTCAAATATCAGCGAGGACCCATATCTCGAATAAAACGCTAGGGGATCGAGCAAAATCGTGGATCGTTAAACGAAAGTACCAGGCTCTGACAATCTTTATAGGCAAGCTATTCGTGAAATCTGTAAGTGTAAAATGTTGAGCAGTAAAACCCGTTCTTATAATAATTATAATCTTGGAAAGAAATTGCGCAATACTCGTAGAAGGTATGTTACTTGCTTTTTTAAAATTTATTTTTAGATTTTATTAATTATTAAACGGGTACAGAACTTTATTCTCAAAAAAACTATTCTCTCTTTCTGGGTTCGGTCCCTCATGTCTGAGGATCGTGGTCAGCATTAACACTATTAAGAACTACGTAATTAATTAATTAATTGAGGAGCTCGATGGCGCAGTGGTTAACGCGCCCGGTCTGCGAGTGCTGAGGTTAAGCAACTTTCGCAAACGCCGGTCATTGGATGGGTGACCAAAAATGTATCATCTCGAGCTCCTCCGTGCTTCGGAAGGCACGTAAAGCCGTTGGTCCCGGCTGCATTAGCAGTCGTTAACAACCACCGATCCGCACTGGGCACGCGTGGTGGTTCATGGTCCGTTCTCTCTATCCATCCGTAGGGAAGGCCGTAGAAAATGAGCTGATGATGATGAATTAATTAAAGTGAAACGTCATGTGTGTAAGTAAGTAAGTAAACAGCCTATAAATGTCCAGCAGTGGGGCAAAGGCCTCCATCATTGTCATCGCTACAATTGATGGGTAATGTCATAAACACTACGCTTGCCAAGTGCTGGTTGGTGATCACTAACACGAGCTATGCATCGAAAAATCCGAAATACATTTTGCTCGACCTGGGAATTGAACCAGAGGGCCTACCACGAACCACGTTCGACGTGTTGCCTCCCTGTCATACTTATGCACGAATTTACAAGTGCGACAGAGAGGCAACACGCCGAACATGGTTCGTGGTAGGCCCCCTGGACCTTCGGGTATCAGGCCGAGCGCTCTGCCACTCGGCCACCGAGGCATCGTGTGTGTAGGTTTGTTTTATTTTCTAAAATAATGGTTTTGCAGAATGTGAATCTGAAATGTTATTGTGGAATATTAAACAATAAGTGCTTTACAAATAAACAAAGAATAACATCACAATAGTTTTTTTTCCCCTTTACTTGATGGCTTCGTGCGATTAGCACATTTAGTCTGTGTCAAAGTAATTTTTTAAATAAACAGTATTTCTTTCCTGTATGATGATGATGAATGATAACAGAAGAGAAGTGACCCCTCGAGTATTTCAGTAAAGATGTAGGGCTTTATTCTATTCTAAGTCCTCAAGTGGACTTCTTGAGAGAATTTGAAAAGTGACGTTGCACTGTTTTGTTTCATTTGACAACACTCATGCACACTCATCATCATCATCATCATCATCTCAGCCAAAAGACGTCCACTGCTGGACAAAGGCCTCCCCCAAGGATCTCCACAACGACCGGTTTTGTGCTAGTTAATTAATAAAGAGGTAACGTTTGTTTGTTTGTTTGTTTCTTTGTTTGTATGTCGGGGCTAATCTCTGGAACTACTGATCCAATACCAAAAAATCTTTCACATCACAGGTACAATGCTATATTAATAGAAAAAAATCTTAAAAATCGCAACGCGGATGAAGTCTCTGGTAAAGTGCTATTAGGTAGTACTGAGGGTAATATTTCTAAATTGTTATTCCTCCTTGGTCGATTACAATATTCAAGCGTTTTTCGCGCGGCTTCTGATTCCTGTCACGCGCCGGCCATTTCGTTGGCGATACCGAAAGGGCGGCTGCGCTTCGCTGATCGCAGGTAACCGATACGAATATGAATATTCTACCAGAATGTTGAGGGAGATAACATAATATATCGTTAGCATTTTAATGTTGTTTTTCCAGTCAAGGGACATAGAAAGAAACTAGGAGTACCGTCAAACGGGGTTACTTTTGAAAAAAGTCGAACACTGATCATAACTAGACTAGTTCATCATCATCATCAGCTCATTTTATGTCCCCACTGCTGGGGCACGAGCCTTCCCTATGGATGGATTGGGAGAACGGGCCATAAACCACCACGCGGGCCCAGTGCGGATTGGTGGTTGTTAACGACTGCTAATGCAGCCGGGACCAACGGCTTTACGTGCCTTCCGAAGCACGGAGGAGCTCGAGATGATAAATTTTTGGTCACCCATCCGATGACCGGCCTTTGCGAAAGTTGCTTAACCTCAGCACTCGCAGACCGGGCGCGTTAACCACTGCGCCATCGAGATCTCTCTCTAGACTAGTTACTATTCTTTAAATTACTATTATTTCTATTGTTTTTACGTGTTGCATAAGTATGATTCTGGAGGTGGTCAGTCACACTAGAGGACGCCTACAACGCTAGGCTAACGCTAGCTAGCAGTGATCAATGTTGTACACAAAAAAAAATTGTTGTAATTTTTTTACGTTCGGTTAAGATGAAACAGCTACGTTAATTATTTGCCTCAGCAAGTACAAGCAAATAACAAGCTCACAAGAGGCCGCTTTTATCAATTTTCCGATATAAGTTAAAACGATTTTCTACTGATTTAAAATAACAATTTTAAATAAGTAGAAAATAGCAGGTTTTTATATAAAACTAGCTGACCCGGCAGACTTCGTACCGCTTTGACAGTTTCATCATTGAGTTAAATATATATCAATGGTTTCCATGACAACAAAACAAACAAATCATTATGTATTGGAAAATTAAATTGTCATTTTTAGTATTTTATTTAATATTTCTTTCAATATAGCCTATGTTACTCAGCGCTAATCTAGCATTCTAATGGTGAAAGAATTATTTAAATCGGTCCAGTAGTTTTTGTGTTTATTCGTTGCAAACATACATACATACAAAAATACAAAGGTTTCCTCTTTATAATATTAGTATAGATAAATATTCTACTTCACTAAAGAGATAAATTGAAACAATATGAAAAACAATAACGCGGTTAGATTCATATAGCTGTGTCTTATTTCAATGTGTACCTACTGTCCGCCCACCCTTTAGACCAGAACCACTTGAAAAATAAATACGTCAGAAAATTTCAGTACTTACGTTCCTAAAAAAAAGGTATGATTTTAAAGCAACCTATCATCGGATTCCGATTCTCGTCACGTGTCGGCCATTTTGCACGCGTTACCGCCATAGGCGCGCGGCCGAGCGCTCTCAGTTAACCGATACCGGGCGACGCGCGCTGCATCACAAATAAACGCGCATTATCTCAGTAGGTGGCAACTGGCAACTGGGAACTGGTAACTACTGGAAGATAAAGAAAAGATTCCATGGGGGGAAATAGGAACGGTGCCGGTGCCGTAATGGGGGTAATTATGACGGAACGGGCGCCTGCGAACCTAATTGAAATTTCCATAGACCTTGTAGAGAGCTGAGGTAGATTGTTCCACAATAAAGCTTTCTACAATAAGGTTCTGCTAAACTCATCTACTATTTATTAATCCTTTATTTTACATAGAAAACACACGTTATAATAAGTCTTTTATAACGTGTAATTCAGAGTGTATTTTGTACAAGCGTCAAGTTATCTCTAAAAGTGATCTCTTCCTGCCAACCCTACTTAGTTGTGGTGTGGAAAGAACTTTAGGCATGGCATTTAAACGTCAATGACAACGACTCGATGAAGCTTTACATGGGCTTTACTAAGCTTCAATTTGCAGCACCTTAAGCTAAAGTCTAAAGGCTGATTCGGACAGGCAGCGAAAGCTTGAATTTGCAACAAAAGCCAAAGTCTCAAGGCTGATTCGGACCGCAAATGCGTTCGTATAAAAGTAATAAACATTTTCGATATGATACATAACGATCGTCGGCATCCACCATACAATCAAGCGATATGCCTCATACATACATGCATATTCACATATGTCACGGTGCCATAATTATATGTTGTTTAACCGTGGGCGGGGCAGTGGGGTGTGAGTAATGCGCGCGCGGGGCCCCGCCTCCCTCCCTCGCCGCCAGCACAATGGGAGCCTGTTTTTTTTCATACCAGTTTGTTTCAACGTGTTAATGGACGATTCGGAACAGCTCTGTCTATAGGTACAGAATTATTAAAAAAAACAAATGAATGGTTTTGAAAATGGAATAATGAACTGTCATTTGTTATTTTTAATAGGTAATCGTTAGCCGATATGTGCCGATATAATTGATCGAATCCGATATTGATTTGTTTTGGTGGCTAAGTATCTCAATCTGTCTTCACATTGTCATCATCATCATCATCAGCTCATTTATGTCCCCACTGCTGGGGCACGAGCCTTCCCTATGGATGGATAGGGAGAACGGATCATAAACCACCACGCGGGCCCAGTGCGGATTGGTGGTTGTTAACGACTGCTAATGCAGCCGGGACCAACGGCTTAACGTGCCTTCCGAAGCACGGAGGAGCTCGAGATAATAAATTTTTGGTCACCCATCCGATGACCGGCCTTTGCGAATGTTGCTTAACCTCAGCACTCGCAGACCAGGCGCGTTAACCACTGCGCCATCGAGCTCCTCCTTCACATTGTATGAATAATAATAATCGTACATAGCGATTAACAAATTAAGGTATTGGTATACCAGTGTTCGACAATAACCAGTGATTGGCATGTTTTCCTTTTAATCTTTAAATTAGGATCAACACTGATTTTTGACTTAAGCACCAATTGAATACCTACAGACCACCTGATGCCTAAACGTTAGTTTCTATCAGTTTTATGCTACATTGTATAAACAACGCTTTCGCATGTAGGTATAGTACTTTCTTTTGGATAATACATCAATTATATACGATACTACATAAATAAAGAAAGAGTTCGCTGGTGCAACCGCTTGCGAGTTCTAGTTACCATCTTGAAAAAATTTAAACATCATGTCTGGTTAGCGGTTGGTGATCAAAATTAAAACACTTTTATATACAACGTGTAACAAAAAGGTGTGGTCAAAATGAAAAGATCCAAAGTGTATCCCATCCAAAACTTGCATGTGTTGTTATTAAGACATAATTATTAACGACGACCTCCTTGGTCGAGTGGCTTGCACACCGGTTTTCATGGTGTCGCCGTCTCTGAGGTCCCGGGTTCGATCCCCGGTTGGATCAATTAGAAATACCTGTTTTTCTAAATTGTTTCGGGTCTAGGTGTTACCTATGTATTTAAGTATATTAAGTATGTTTATCCGTTGCCTAGTTACCCATTTATCGAGTTTCTTAAGGAAGCTTTTCTTGGGGCTAGATGGAAACATTTAGGTATTTAACTTTAATTTGTCATGCAATGGTTAATGAAATATTTATATTTGTAAAGTGATGCGCGTCAGGCGCGCATAAGCAAGTAGCAGTGATCATAAATGTAAGTACACAGAGGTTACTGAACCACTAGGGCAGAGACATATTTATTTTGATGTGATGTCACAATAGAAATATGTAATTAAAATTGCAAAACATATTAAAGTTAATAATCATGTCTTAGTAACTCTGCATACAAGATCTAGATCGGATACACTTTGGATCTTTTCATTTTGACCACATCTTTATGTTACACGTTGTATAATTAAGCCGTTAGTTCCTGTTGTTATAATGGCATTGGTAAAACTCACCAACCAGCGTTTGGACAGCGTAGGTAGGTCATGGCCAAATCTCTCCATCTACAATTTTTATGTGGGAAGCCTCAGGAGGTCCCTCCTATATTACAACCTATATTGTCTGATGATAGTAAAAATAAATCTGTTATAAATTATTGCTAATTAATTGCTATTATATAATCTAGATGTACTAGACTAGTGTCTAGATGATCTATGAGGAGCTCGATGGTGCAGTGGTTAACGCGCCCGGTCTGCGAGTGCTGAGGTTAAGCAACTTTCGCAAAGGCCGGTCATCGGATGGGTGACCATAAATTTATCATTTCGAGCTCCTCCGTGCTTCGGAAGGCACGTTAAGCCGTTGGTCCCGGCTGCATTAGCTGTCGTTAACAACCGCCAATCCGAACTGGGCCCGCGTGGTGGTTCATGGCCCGTTCTCCCTATCCATCTATAGGGAAGGCTCGTGCCCCCGCAGTGGGGACATAAATGAGCTGATGATGGTGATGATGATGAATCTAGATGTAAGTAATCGTTTCCGTTGTCAGTGTCTGAGTCAACTGAAGCATTAGCTCGCCACAGATAATTAAAAAGTTTTTACGGCCCAATCAACTGCTAGGCAATCGTTTAAAGTAGCGTACTTATAGTCTAATTTACGTTTGTTGCTACGCCAAATATACCCTAATTAGTGCAAATACAAATAGTAGAAAGACAGAAGATTAAAAAAAACAGCAAACAACTCAAACCTATTTAGTGGAAAACAGATTAAAAACTCCATGGTTGGCAACCGCCGGCCGCCGCGCCGTTCAGGTTAGAGCGGGATTATTACTTCATCGAGCCCACATTAAAGCCTCAAACGTGTACAAAGCCTTTACGGTCCCTCAAAATTAACAGCCATAATTACATGTAAACGTATGAGCTGGGGAACGAACCCTTTACCGAGCATTTCATGTTTTATAATCCTGTTTCATGCGTTATTGGCCCCGCAAGCCTTTGTAGAGGCAGCCCGCTCGAATACGGTGCGATTTAACGTCGCATAATTAGAGTCGCTCGCTTGTGATGTGTTTGAAAGTGGTATTTGTATGTGCAATTGAGTGTCGAGTTTTAATAAGCATAAATTATGATTGATTGAGCACCGATGGAATGGTTTGTAAGCACAATTTGAGTAATTTAATTAACGATAGAATTAAAACATCATCGCTTTGACGTTTTCGTTTTATTCATTTTGTCAACACAAATATTAGCCAAACATTGGTATATAGTGAACTATAAAATGCCATAACACAAAACACTTGAATGTAAGTTATACTTAAAATAACTTTATGTTCCAACAAAAAACTAGAAAGAAACCTAATTTAATACGTATTATAAGTTTGTCCTTTTAGTAAGGAAAAGTCAATAACTTCCATGAGATCAACTCAACAGGACAAAGATGGCATGACCTCAATCTCAGACCTTGTGCGTAAAACCTCTATTTTATTTATTCTTCGATTTAGTAAGCTAGACATACCTATGTAGTTACCCGTGTGGTGCCGGGGGTAAAGAATTGCACCACACCATCTCTTCCCGTGAAGACGACTATGGGACCATTCCAGATGATGGGCAGCAGCGTCTCTCTGTGATTAATCTCACCTTACTGCGATCGCCAACCCGCCTGCCAAGCGTGGCGATTATGGCAAACTCCCCTCAAAATAATTTATCCTTGAGGGAGGCCTTTGTTCAGCAGTGGACGTCTTTTTGGCTGAGATGATGAGATGATCACCTATGTAGTTAGTCACATGTAAATATGCAATTAAAAAAACGAGTAATAATATTGATTGTAATGTCAATAAAGTTGAAATTGAATCTACCCTTTTGTTTCGGATACGTACTGTTTTATTTTCAAAAGCAAATAAGATTAGTCGCAGCCTCACCGGTCGAGCGGGCATCACACAACGGAAGGGTTCGACGTAGCGTCGGCTTTAATTGCTATTTTCGCGTGCACGGCCCACGAGCGGGCCTGGGACGCTTTCATCCTTCCGGGACGTACAGACAGACACATACAACAAACGTTATGTGTATGTGTATGTATATGTTGTGCTGATTACAGGGATCATGTTCGGGGATAAGGATATTGGTGTGATATAGGTACTTGTTGTTTGCGATGTTGTTGAGTTATGATTGTAAATTAGGTTTTTTTTATTGCGCCATAATTTGTTGTTGTTTGTTTTATTTACTGTAATGGCTTATATAATATGCTCAAATCTATACTAATATTATAAAGCTTTGTATTTTTGTATGTATGTTTGCAACGAATAAACTCAAAAACTACTGGACCGTTTTAAAGAATTCTTTCACTATTAGAGTGCTACATTAACGCTGAGTAACATAGGCTATATTAAAAAAAGAAAGTCCGCCGCCAAGTCAGCTATTAATCTATAAAGTCACCGTTAGAGTGTAATTGTTCCACTGATAGATAGGGCTTTCACAGCCTGAGAATGGATTTATTTTTGTAATTGATGGAAAAAAAAAAACCTCGTCAAAGCATGTTTTTTACGATGTTTTTTTACTTAGCGTCTAAAATTATATGATGTTTTAATATATAATGTAGTATGTAAATAGCCTGTGGCGGTCCCACTGCTGTCAACCCGTAAAAGGAGATGTTTAATTTTTTGCCAAGACCCTGTACCTACATTTACTAAAAATTAAATGTATTTAGTTAAAATAAGTAATACTTCAATACGCTTTATCGTTTTTATGTTAAATCTAGCTGACCGGCGGACTTCGTACCGCTTTACCAGTTTCCATGACAACAAAACAAACAAATCATTAGTCCGCTTAAGAACCCCACCATGGACCCCTATAGCAGCGCCACCTACCGGGTCCAATTGTAAATCTAAACCGTTCTTCAATCCACTTGAACACACACATAATATTTCATCCAAATCGGTCCAGCCGTTTAGAAGGAGTTCAATAACATACACACGCACAGAAGATTTATTTAAATAAAGATGTAAAAAGAAACCGAAAGACATAACTTGTTTTGACAGCTACTTGTCATTGGCAGGATACCGCAGCTGCAATCACAAAATTTGATTTATTTTAGTGTTTCAGATAATTCTGACATGAAAACTATTGATTTATTTGAAGAAAATCATTTCGAATAAGCTTATTTCATTAATTAGCTATCTTTCGGTATTGTGTACAAGGTGTTGGCATTTTCTCCATACAAAATTAAACATTGAAAAAAGTAAATTTTATGTAAATAATCATAAATAATAGTTTGCCTAATTCTTAACTGATCTTTCAATATTTGTAAAAATATTAAGATCGGATGTTGACGACGTAGTTGTCGACATTGTATAGAGCTCCTTTGGCTTACAGAGTAAGAGTTGATTAATTTCAGCGAGTTGGATTGAGCCACGATAGCATAGTTGGTAGTGCACCTGACCCAGCAAGTCATGGGGTGCGGGTTCAAATCCCGCTCGTAGATTTTTTTCAACTCCTTGTCTTTTTTCAATTTGTAATTTGTTCGCCATAATATTTGCGTAAAATTATATGTACATAATCATAAAATGAAATATTTCCTTTCAATGAAGACGTAATGTTATTTTTTGGCTACGAAAACTGTGTCGAAAACTGGGCTTTGAGTGTGTCCGACACTTAAGGCCCAGTTTCTGGTGTCATCACCCTAGGTAGTTTAAATGCGAGTCATCAAAATCAGCCCGTGTCAGTGGACTGCTTCCACGGATTCCTTTCGCAATGCATGCAACAGAGCTCTATTGCCGCTAATAATAATAGCAAAGATACTAATTTAAAAATCTTTTTATTTAAATCATCACAAGTCATGAATAAAACTTTTATTAATATACCTCTATTAATTATTTATTTTATTATATTCTATGAATGATTAATAGTCATAGTTACGTGTCTCCCATGCAGCTAAATTTAAACATACGTCGGCCCTCTTCCGACACCGTCTAGACGATGGATTTTCTTAATTTATAAATATCCCAATCAATAACACACCTACTAAATAAAGGGTCTCCAAAAATAAATTTCAAGTTCATTATAATATTATCACCTACATGCCTACGTTAAATTTGCATAATTAACATACGTATATAAATTTAGCACCTATTTTTATAGTCATAAGGTCGCGACTGGCATGAAATATGAATACACGTGGTGAAGTATAATATATATACAGTGTTATATACATATTTTCGTTTATACGAGACGGCTGGTACCGGCGGCGGTGGTGGCTCAAAGCGCGGCGAGCCCTTTGATCTGCCAGCGCGGTTAGGTATAGAATAAGTCTGTACCTAAGCCCTTCTATTTCGATAGACGTCTTAGGGTTAAAATGTCCTTAATTAGTTGATGGTGGGAGTGATTTTCTTAATGAGTTTATTAAGTATTTCAATGATGTGATTAATATAATTATAATTTAACTGCTTGTAGGTAATAGGTTATGTTTGATTTGTTGTTATAAATGAAAGAACTTAAAATCAGTAAGAGATCTGAGTAGGTACATTAAAACCTAAATTACGACTGAAGCTTTGAATTTCACTTTTATAAATGGCCTGTCTTTGTACGAGGTAAGTTCGAGATGTATTTAGTATTCGATGTCGTTAATAAAATGAGAATTGTATATTATACAATTTTAAGGGCCTTACAAATAAACAAAGAATAAGCTTGGATTGGCTTGCTTGAGGAGCTCGATGGCGCAGTGGTTAACGCGCCCAATCTGCGAGTGCTGATGTTAAGCAACTTTCGCAAAGGCCGGTCATCGGATGGGTGACCAAAATGTATCATCTGGAGCTCCTCCGTGCTTCGGAAGGCACCTAAAGCCGTTGGTCCCGGCTGCATTAGTAGTCGTTAAACCACCAATCCGCACTGGGCCCGCGTGGTGGTTTATGGCCCGTTCTCCCTATACATCCATAGGGAAGACTCGTGCCCCAGCTTTGGGGACATAAAATGAGCTGATGATGATGATGATGAACTTTACTTTAAAAAAAATATTTTTTGGTTTTTTTTTTTAAGTTTATGTCTTTTTAGTTTTTCAGTATATGTTGTGTGTACCTATGATTTAAATATGTATATACACGTTTTTATGATTATATAAGTTTAGATAAATGTTCTGTATGTATTTAGTTGGTAAGCCTTTTCTAATAAATAAATAAATAAATGAAGCTTGGAATAGTTATTTCGTGTTATGTCTCTTTTACTCAAATCTGAAATTAAGTTTATATGACAGGAATAAAACATGGATTACTATTCGGAGATTATTCTTTGTTTATTCGTAAGGGGGTTAGTCGCCTCGATTTCTGCCAGGAGTGGTGCTTATACGACATTTGATCGAATACATCTTAGTGGGGCCTGCCACTAAGATTCCACCCATCGGTATTTAATGTGCAACCACATCCTTTCACTCATCTTTCTCTGCAAAGATGGATGCCATAAGTTTGGAGACGTCAAAATGTTGCTATACAAATTAACGTTTTCGTTACATAACGTGATCGAATAGTGAATAGAACTCTGTATCGATGTTCGTTGTTTTATAACACTTTTTTACGAATGTATTGAAAGTATTCGCGAATACGACAATTATTTTCATATTTGCATTTGCGAATGTTACTATTCTTCGTATACTTCGTCGTTTTTAATAAAAAAATAAAAAATAAAATAAAATAAAATCTATTTATTTCAGACTGTTGCCCATAATATTGTTAGTATACAAATGACTTAAAAACTATGTTAGTAAATACAAAAATTTATTTACATATCTGCCGCCCTCTGGGGCTCCGGGCACACGCACTTGTGCTTGGACCCAGTCCTTTTAGTTAGTATTAGGTGTATCAGTCACTAAAATTTGCGTTATTATAGTATTAACTAGGGATGCCAACGTATCTTTTATAAGTCTGTGACTTAAAGTTGCATAAATATTTTATTAATTTCAGAATAGAGCCTCACAACGCTTTTATAGAATAGCATTTCTTTTTCCATCGACAAAGTAATTAACAAACAGGATAATGTAATATACACGAAGCAACGCCGAACCCCGACCTCCGCGCCCGTAACACTCCATTTCCCAAACCGCCACTATAACTCACGGGACAATAAATAAATATTCAACACATCGCCATACATCTCACTAATTTAGTGCTACGGATCCCCATAATAACCATTTATCCGGGGTCCCGCGAATAAAATATCCTGCGACATTTTTCTTCGCCTTATCTAGTGAGAGCAGACGGTTTTTTGTTTCTGTTACGCTTGTGTATTCTGTGTGTATCTCCGTCTCGCTCTGGTGGCATTTATCACGCGGCATCTATGCTAGGGCTGCCTATTTCGTGTTTTGATTAATTTATTTAAAAAAAAACAATGTTGTATTTAAGTGATTTTTCGATTTTACAAAAAAACAATGTTGTTCTTAAGTGATTTTTTCGATTTTACAAAAAAACAATGTTGTTCTTAGGTGATTTTTTAGATTTTACAAAAAAACAATGTTGTTCTTAAGTGAGTTTTTTGATTGAATTGGTTTTGTATAAAAATGAATGTTAAATTATAAATAAATAGTAATAAACATAAGAAGAATAAACATAAGAAAAAACTATTAAATTAATGCTTAACCCGTCCCGCGCTGTAGGTATAATTAGCGGGCCACCTTGACCGTGCGTACATATGGCGCGCGAGGGTTTAAAGTATTCAGCACACACAATGTGCCAGGAAAGAGAAGAAGATAATTGGAACAGACGTAAACTTTTCCTAAATACAAAGTTTTAACACCACAACCGTAGTCGTTATGAGCGTTAGCATTCATAAGAGATCGTTGTTATTAGTGTTGCTTACCGTCACACACCAAACCAGTCAGTAAAGGCAAAATGTGGCCAACAATAAAGATCTCTTTAAAAGTTATACTTAATTTTATATTAAACTGGAAATTATCATAAAACTTAGAATTTTTTTTGAAGCTTTGAATTTGTTTGTATGTATTTCAGTCAGTAGTCTTTCGTTGTACCTTATATTTTAACTCTGAAAGTCTATTTCGTGTGCTAGTAAGTAACCTTGTCTCTCGAGTAACCTTGTCTCTCGTCTCGCCTCCAGTTGATTAATTAGAACAAAGATTTTCAACAAAGGATTGAATTGAAATCGCTTTCGTTAACCTTACTAAAACACCATGCCAAATAGCTATTATTTTTTCGTATTCAAATTTTGATATATTTTTTAAAATTTATGGTCAAAACTGGACATTTTATTTAGTTAACCGAAAAATAAGCTGACAGCCCTGATCGACGCCTCCCTTCTACATTTTATTTAGTTTTCGCGTCTTAATGGATTTATTCAGCCGCGTCCTTTGACCTTGTGTGTTTGTCACGGGACAAAAGAGTCCAAACGTTACTGCACGCTGACCTCTAGCTGATTCACACTTCAGTAGGCGCGATTCAAATTCGAAATTTAAATGAGATTTTTTTTTCTTATTTTTATCTTTGTGACTTTCTTGAGTACAAGACTTCTTGGATGTTTAAAGAGGTTGAATAATAGGGTAACCCGAGCTTTTTTATTCAATATCTGTGTCGATAGTTACTGGACTTATTAAAAGTAGTATTATTAAATATTTCGGTCTTACTAATCAATTCATATTATAAATAAATATACTTAATGAATTTTTAATTTATTTAAAAATTACAAACTAAGTATTGTGTAAGGTTATTTAGACACTATCAAAATATGCTATGAAATCAAATGGCATCAAGAAAAGTTGATTTTTTTATTTAACATTATTTTGCGTTGCAGACAGTATTATTATGCAATATCGAAATTTCCTTTGTGCACTGCAATCCAGAGCTTGAACTGAACAATTATCTAAATTAATATAGTTAAATTCAAACAGACACAGTGTAACGTCATAGTCAAAATCACAAAGGGTTGACGGTCCGAATCGTTTACACAGAGAAGCCGCGTCATACCGTCTGCATCGCTGCGAGGCACACTTTGTACCGAATCCAGGCCCGGCTCTACCTATGTCGAATATGCTGTTGGCAGTAAGTACCTGGCTGTATAGGTACTTACCAACCTAGCGACTTTGATATATATATATATATAGTTGTAAGATAGTAGTAGATTATTTAATTCTATTCTATTCTATTAATAAATACCTACATATCTTGCAAAAGCTGCGCTCGGATTGTTCCAAGCTGTTCCAAGATTTCGTGTCAGTGAGAGGTTCTATGTATGCGTTTGTTTGTATGAAGGACACAGTTAAATGTTATAACGATTCAAAAGCACTTTTATTAAAGTTTATTTGAATAAAAATATTTGACTTTGACTTTAACTTTGACTTTTTTTACCTTTAACTTTCACGTCCTTCTCCTAAAGAAGTAGACAGAGCATCCACATGTGTTATTTTTGAGTAAACTCGTCGTTAATAGTGACAACAACACAAATGTTGATAAAATTTCCACGAGCAGGATTTGAACCTGCACCCTTCTGACATACCGGGTCAGGTGCTCTCCCAATTGAGCTATCGTGGTTCTAATCAGCCCGCCGAAATTATTCAACACTATTTTTATTAGTAACGTTATTTTTTACTTTTACTTTGAAAGCCAAAGGCGCCCATTCAATGTCAACAACTACCGTCGTTAACATCCGATCATAATATTTTTACAAATACTAAAGATCAGTTAAGAAGTAGGCAAGCTATTTATAAAATGTTTTTGTTTTGTTTATATAATTTTAACGCAAATTTTGTTGCGAAACAAATTACAAAAACACAAATGTTGCTAAAATTTCTACGAGCAGAATTTGAACCTGCACCATTCTGACACACCGGGTCAGGTTAATAGTGACTTTGACGCCACATTTAGCATAATCGAAGTAAGGTTCCGAGGTGGCATAGATAACATCAGTGATAGGCTGCTAGCTGATCGCCTGATATGTGAGCATCTTGGACCCCTTCTCCCATAGTCGGCTCTTACGACACGCACTGGATGATCGGCAGCTGATGATACATTCTTTTGACGTCCCATCATGACAGATAGATTGATTAGAATCTTTTATTTCAATTTTATTTCTAAAATGAACAATGTTCATACCTACAAATAATTAAAAATATTTATAATTTGGTAGGCTTTAGAGAGACCAGTTGGATGGAGAGAACTAATACACTTGATATGTCGAGTCAAATTTAAGTTCAGAATTCTTTCCAGCTTTTTTTAGATACAACAATATAATTTAAAGACTGTACTGAATCCGCTCATTTATACAAGTTAAATAATATGTCGTTGACAGTATCATACCTGTATATAATAGTAGAACTTTATTGCTATAAAAATCATATTAGTATATATGATATATATATAAATCATATATCGAGCCACAATTCGTATTAATTCGTAAGTCTATACAGACAGTTTTAGATACAACAAGTGGATAGACGTTTAGTGAAGTGTTATTGTTGTTGTTATTGTATTGGAATTAACCCTTGTTCAGAGTGAAGTGAGAGTTTTAAAAAAGCAGGATCAATTCGCCAATTATCAGTATTATAAAGTTTCTCTATGATTATAGATATCTATAAAGCCAACAAAATTATGAAATAAATTGTGAAGGTGCTTATTCATAATTAT
The DNA here is from genome assembly GCA_963082485.1 of Eudonia mercurella. Lineage (NCBI taxonomy): Eukaryota > Metazoa > Arthropoda > Insecta > Lepidoptera > Crambidae > Eudonia > Eudonia mercurella. The sequence continues at coordinate 3,224,898 of OY720040.1, forward strand.
AAAGAAGTATTTAATTGAATTCCGCTGACTGAAGGTTTATTCTTGACACCTTTGAGATCGAGTTCAGTTTCTTCGTATTATTAGCGTTCTTGTTCATATCGTGATTCCCTATAATCTGTGCAGCAGCGGGATCAAAATTAAAAATTCCATATCTCCAAGCGTGGTTGTGTGAGACTTTCGGCAAAAATGTTCAAAGCCACCTAATTGGATACAGAGTTCCGACCACTACAAAGGGGGATGTTTGAGATAAAAATGAAAATTAAATCTTCCAAGCGGATGGGCAGAGTAATGTTTTTGACGGTACCGTAGGCGTCCCCCCACTAGGGAGGGAGCCGCAAATCGACTATCAAAATGCCCGCCGAAAAAAGTGTTGCTCCCAGACTGTGACCGGCTGTTGCGGGCTTTTAGCCTTTTTTGGCAAAACTTTTTTATTTTTATGTGTACATAAACTTTGTGTAAAAAGGTATGGGCTCGAGGAAATAGGTACGAGGGTAGCACTGGTAATGGTAACCACAGATATTTATTTGAATGAAGTATTCTATATTATCTGTGGTAGTAACTGTAGGTATTGTGCGAAAATCTTACTTGTGGTCGAGCTATTGTATTTTTTTATAAGTGAATCTGCAATTTGCTATATTCTTAATAGTTACGTTATTTATAAAGCTATAATGTAACTGCATGATTTGGTAACGACTTGTTTTTCTTTGTAAATGTCGCTACTTCTAAATAAAGCTTTGCAGTTTTTTTACGCCCATTTCTCTTCTGAGCCAGACGTTCTGAATGGGTAGTAGTAAAAACTATATTTTTTGGATATATTAATTAATTTATATTAATTCTTGTCAACTAAGTTTATTTGAATAAATAAATTTTTGAATTGATGTTTCTATTTCCATTATCAAACTGAATCTCGTATCCTTGACAGCGGTATACAAAAGTAGCAGAGTAATTTAGAACACGGGTGGTCATCAGAACGGATTCTGAAGACTGCCGCCTTAAGCTAAGAGGACACTAAAAGTTTTAATGGAAAAAAAAAATCACTAACCTTTCTTCATGCCACTCATATCACCATTGCAGCCTATCGTCTGTGGCCCCGGGCTTAGACTATGCAGCTGGTAGGGCGGAGTCCTAGCGTCGATCTGCGCGGGCCAGGGCGCGCGGGGCCACGCGGGGGCGGCGCCCGGGGCTCCCAGTAGCCTGAGCCGCTCGTACACGGGCGTGGAGCAGTCCGAAGGGGTCTGTTGGTTGTTGGTCTTTTCCTTTTGAGCTGCTAGGTTTCGGAGTACGCGGTTGATTGATGATACCTGATGGAGAAGAGGTTATATTGGTTATATCTTTAGGCTTATACAGCTAGTAAGAAGCTGACCGCTTCAGTACCATGTAATTATAGCTTTAACCTTTCGTCTGCTTAGTGGCAGATCCGTCCTTCAAATACTTATTTAAAATTCTATTGTGTCTGTATTCATGGCAGATACTAACGGATTAATACAAACACGGTATACCTATAGAAACACAATAAAAATAAGCAAGTAAGCAAAGATAAATAGAAACGTAGATTAATTAAATAACATGTGGTGGCCCAGTAGTGGTCGGAATTCGACCGATTTTTATCTTTATTTTATCTTTCAGTAGTCCTTCTTCATGTAAACTGTAACTATGCCAGTTTTCGTACTCCTCCGTGCGCGCAATGTTCTTAAAAAGGGACAATCTTACAAAGCTTTTTGCACGTTTCAATGCTGCATTATGACGTGCTTCCTACTAGCTCACGCCTTCTAAAGAAGGCTACCCAATTTCTAAATAAAACCACAAGATTATCATAATCTTGAAATGCTTGACATTAATCATTACTAATTAGAATTCTTAACGCAATCTACGCCAGAAACTTTGAAAGGGAAAGTAGAATATTTTGTTTGACTTCGTGTGGTTTGCACATCTAGTCAATGCCGAGATAATTTTAGTAAAACACTTCTCTTTGGTGATAATGAGAGATAATATAAATATTTTATAATAACCCATTGAGCATCAATAAAAATGTGGGACTTTACAGACATCTCACGCGGACTTCTTATGAGAATTTGTTTCAGATTACTTACAGTTTAGTTGCACTTATCAACGAGTACGTTCATGAACACTTATCAGTTCATAACTAACCATTATCCAACCAAACACATATTTTGGAAAACGAAACAAAACTGCAAACGTGACACTTCACTTTCCCGCCAAGAATTGGTCAAGGTAGAATATTTTGAGCACAGTTATGCGTTCTCAAAACAAAAGCATGTCAGAAAAAACAGAAACTAAAAAGTTTTTATATCACTTTTGGTTGTCTCAAAAAAAAAAGAAAAAAACAATAGTTAAAAGCTAAGCAAAGGAATATAAATTTAAAAAAAAAAAAAATCGTCAATAAGATCGTGCGCGATGCTGCGATATGATATCCCATGTTTATACGGTGAAGGGCACTCGAGTCGGTGATGAGCTCAGAAGGGCGTGTTCGGAGGCGGCTAATAAAACACGCGCACTCCCTAGAGAATTGCTAATAATGTGTATGTTAATATTCGTGTGTGGAGAGATATTCTAGTTTATTAATTGAATTAACTGCTCGCAAGTCGTCGTAATGTTTATTTCTTGTTATTTAGGAAGGCCGTATCCCAGTGTAAATAGAACTTGTAGGCTTTTGTATTAATTTAGAGAACATTTAAAAAATACAGTTTGATCCGCCATTTAAAAAAAAATATATGTGCTGCTATAGAAGCAGCACTTTGTGCACTTATCTATTAGGCTACCTGCCAAGAGTGGATCGAGATTTTCAATACCTACGTGCGTGACCCATACATATTTTGATTCCAGGTAGAGGTATGTCACACAGTTAAGTAGGTACCTAGTTTGTAAAAAACTCCAATTTTTATTATGAATGCACCATAAAATATTTAAAAAATATATACCTAAGTACGTTAACATTGCCATGTATACAGATTATTAATGAGTCTTATCTAAAATATCGGAGTATTACAAATATTATAAAGCAATCAACAGATAGGCCCACCCGTAAAAACTTTAAAAAATGTCCGGCACACCAACTGTCATGCGGCATAATGACAGAGCGCCAAACGGACGTAGAGCGTAACTTAGACGTAGGCAGGAAGGCCGTAAGACGATAGATGGTAACCCGATACGCGGCCGCGCGGTGGTCCACGCCACGTGGTGACTGGCAGCTAAGAAAATGCCCGATGGACCGAATAAGAGCGCCGAGAGCGAACGTGCCTTTTTAAAAATAAAACTTTTTTATCTATGACTCTATGATTTTGATACTACGGAGTATCAATGTCTCTTGCAACTAATGAGGCGCAAAAAGGATGCGTTATAAAAAGCAATAACAAGTAACATTATAATTAAGTTGCGCTCGATTGATGAGCTAAATCATAATTAGAGAAAATTGACTTTAATAAATCAAGATTTGAACTTTGTTTCTTTGTTTTAAGATTTGACATTCAGGAGATAAATAAGGAGTAATAAATAAAAATAATAGAATTAGAAGTAGACTTTATTTTAAAAAACTCGTTTTTATTCGTTCTGTAAGTTTATTTAAAATATTTTAAGGCATTCAACCGAATTAATGCGAATCTAAATTGAAAGGTTACAGAAAAGTTGAGCGATAGAGTTGTTCGATCATAACATTTTAACAAGAAATATAATTAAAAGTCAGGAAACGTCTCAACATTTCATGTGAAAACAAAATACTAAGAAAGGGTTGTCTTGAAAATTTCTCACAAATGAAATGGAAATTTTTAACAAGCCCCAAGTCAAACGTCTGATAGCCGAGAGCTCAATGATTCGCGACAATTAAATCTTAACTTAAAATAATATTTTTGTATTTGAGCTCCTTACGAGTCGATTGTTTCGAACAAAATGTGTTGATGAACAACAACTGTCTGACGTTGGTTAATCATTTGAGAATTGTAGGGGCAAAGAACAAACAAATGAAATTTTTCTGTACTTTTCGAAATAAATAACGATATCTGCATTCGCACTGTTAAGGTAGGTAGTGCCTTAGTAATATTAGTATCATAAATCAAAATATGTTTTAGTTTATATAGTGCAGCAAGATTGTTTTGAAGTTTTTTTTGTTGAAAAAAATATTTACATATTTACTTACATAGTCTCACAGTAAATGCCCACTGATAAAAGCATTAATTTTCATACTATATAGGTATAACAAAGGTTTAAATAAGTAGGTAAGTACTTATATCAACAAATTGTAAATAATTTAATAATAATTTCACAAAGTATTTTCTGTCACTATTAATTTCAAGATCATTGATGAGATTTAAAATATCGCATTTCAGGACTAAATTTAAATTGTAAAATCTTTATATTTCTCTCACGGTCTCTGAACATAATGTAGTTAACCATTCTCACAGCTATAACCACAACACAACAAACTCAAATGTAGGATCGTAAACATGGTACTACAAATTCATATTTTTCACGGCGAACGCGCGAGTGGCCATGTGTAAAAACGTTTCGCGTCGGCCATTTGTAAAAAATAAACCCGTTGCTGCCAGTGCGAGCCTGTAAACAGTCCTTTAATGCGCATCACACGCACCGATTGGCCGGTTTCCATGGTTAGACCACTAATACTTCAATTAAAAACATTACGGAACGCATATTTATCCCATCCCTTTGAGTGTATACCTCTTTTATCATTCATGTTTTATGTTTTAATTTTGTATTCAAAAAAGGTTTTGTGCTGGGAATGACTGGAAATAGCTCTGTTTCTTATTAAGTATTAATGTTTTAGCATACATTTCTGAGAAAATGAAAGTCTACAAAAATTACGATTTTGATGAAGTGATTGATTTGTCAAAGAAAGTAACTCTGAATTAATTACAAAATTAAAACTTATTTTAAATTAAAAAAAAACATTTATTCAGTTTAGGCTGCAAATAGTTCTTATGAATGACACTATGCCACTGTTCGGTGTACATTTCTGTATCCCATACAAAATTCAAAGCTCTTAAATGCTTTTAAATATTACTTTCTATTCATAAAGGAAATACAGAGATGTTGAGAGTTAATAAAAACCTAAAAAAAAGTTTGTTCAACTGATTTTATGCTATATAACTATCCATAGTGGACTTAAAATCGCATAAATTCAGTTACTTAAACATTTTTTTTAACTAACAACGTCTCTGTATAGCTTATTGGTTTGGAAGCTTTAAGTTTGTTTCCGATACCGACATGTGACATGGTTCTAACGAATTTTAGCATCCATATTAAGGTAACTAAAAAAGCTTGAAAGTTACGCAATAGTTTTTAAGGTGAACTTTCATTTAACACTGGTTTCCGCGCACGACTTTACCAGCTGACATTCAGTCTGTCGTGAATTCCCGAAGGAGTGAGTTTGTTATCTCAGGATGAAAAGCACTTTCAGTCTCGAACTATCTCTGTACCAAAATGGCGTGGATCCGTCGCACCGTCTCACGTAAACCACAATATAAGGAGACTGTAGAAGGTAAGCTTCATACAATCGCGCTCGAGCAACGCACACATAGACAACCTTTCACGGACACGGAATCTTGGACCATCTCGATCAGTCCTAACGCAGCTGTTGCGAGATTCCGTGCGTTGCTTGAGCGCGGTATGTATTTAAGACGACACCTTGCTTTGTGAACATTCAAAAAGGCTGGACCTTACCGGGACTGGCATAAGGTCAAAAATACGTAGCGCCTGCGCGACAATTGAGACTAAGACCGCAAATTAACAGAATGTAATTTTTTTTTGTATTTATTGGTTTTAGCTATCTAATATTGATGTTATCAATGTATTTGAGTGGTTTCTAAGGATATAGATTAAGTAAATTTGTTGTAATTTCAACAATAGTGATTTTTTAGTGGTGTTTTCGAAAATAATTATGAATCTGTCAAAATTATTTAATCCTGTATTTGAGCTAGCAAATTCAAGATAAAGACATGAATTTACCTATATCAACATTTCAGATTCGTTCGCCATATATCTTAAACCATAGTCTTAAACTATTCGACGAAAGTTGGTGCACTTTTTCAGTGTGTCGCCTTAAGGTTACCTTCTGGGGTCTTCTTATTTTGTGTGTTAACTAAAGACAAACAGCACATACTTTCACATGTAATATTAAAAGTTAAGATAACTCTACCTGTGATTTCGTTCGCATGAACTTTATTAGCTTTCCTTTTTTTTAAATTTAACATATATTTTTTAAACAGTTTTATTAGTTGTCAACCATCCCAGTGGCTTAGTGGTTTAAGCGACCGGTATCCGCTTCGGAGATCTCGGGTTTGGTTCCCAGCACAACCACATATTATTCTACTGAGTTTGATTCGAGATAGTACAATCGTTTTATATGAGTCATATAAGCAGCATTGTTGTGCTTTCATTTAGTTCTAAGATGATGCTGATGTTAATAATGTAGACGCTGGATTGAAATTATGAAAGGATATTTAATCTTTGTTAATTATAAAAAAAGTCACATCCTAGCGACTTCGTTCGCAAAGACTACACTATCCAACGGCTTAGTCGATAAATGCCTAATTCTTAAAATGCCCAACAGCTTAAAAAAGGACTAATTCGCTAAATACCTAGTTCTGAAAATACCTACATATTTCTTAAAAAGACCAATTCTTTAAAAGACCAATTCTTAAAAAGATCAATTCTTAAAAAGTCCAATCCTTGATAGGACCAATGCTTTAAAAGGTCAATTCTTAAAAAAACATTTTTTTTTCATAGCGGGATTTGAACCCGCGGTCTTCTGCGTTGCAGGCTGGTATTTGACCATCGCGCCACAGAGGTCGCGGTGTCAGTAAAATACGAATATGTAAGTACATAAAAGGATGAAAAATCCATATTAATATTTCAATGTGAAAGTAAGTCTGTCTATTTGTTATCTCTTCACACTAAAACCGCTGAACTAATTTAGATGAAATTTGGTATGGAGACAATTTGAGACCCTTGAAGGACGAGTAAGAAAGCTAGTCTAAAATAAAAATGTTGCAAAATCGTGAACCAATAATATGTAGTGCAGCAGATAAATATTATGGAGATTTATTGACCATTTTTCGAATAAGGCATATGTAGAATGCTAGGCATTTTAAGAATTAGGCATTTATCGACTAAGCCCCCTGAACCAGGGTGCCTAGTGCGGGTTTCATTCGGCGCTGCTTCAATGCCATACTAATTTTCGTTTTCGTAAACGTAATCGAATGAATAAGAATAGTAAACAAAACTCACTATAGACACCTGTTACATCCTTAAAAAGCATCCTATATCCCAGTCCGAGTCATGGTCTATGTGCAAAATTTCATCCAAATCCAATCAAAGTGATGTGCTTATTACCAACGAACAGCATTTCATGTTTATTTATATATTATATAGTTTTAGTATTAGTAGAAAAGTTTCAAAATAACACACATGGGCGAACTTATTTCCACTCCTGTGCCCAGGTATCAATTACATAAACCCCTTCATTATAAGTTGTTTGTGTGTAGTGTATTTACACGCACTAATTTCCTTTAGGAATGCACATAGACAATGTCCGAAGCACAATGGGTGCGTTTTTCGTGCGATTTCACTTTAATGCGGTTATTTTTTTTAAATTTTCGAGTTCACAGTGAATTAAACTCAATTTAATTTGATGTCGTTTTTATTGTACAGATTAAAACCATGCTTTCGGGATTAAGAGTTATTTTTTCCGTATGAGAAAAGGATTAATAAGTGGCAGGTGAAGGGTAGCAAGTTCTTTTAATGCGATTTAAAAAGGAGGAGATTATCAAATAGATGTGTTCTTTTTAATAAAAAAAAAAACAATCTATGGTAACAATTTGTTAAAGGTTTTAAAGACGGGTAGTGACTGCAAGCACTAACCACTTTTGATATGGAAGATACTCGTGACATAAGCCTAGCACATTATGAAACAGTTTCTAATTGATATTGAATTGAAAACAAAAAAAAACAATGTTTTTCTAACTCATATTTGTTTTTAATTTTAAATATCTCAAAACAACGATTCCGATTACGCTGTAACAAACTTTCCGTACAAGATTAACCAACTCTCTTCTAGCTCATGATCACTTTACCTCCAACTCAATGAGGAAGATGTAAATGATAACTAATCGCGATTGCTTAGTCTTAAAAAAACGCGTAATGAATTGTGATAACAACTACGTAAAAATCAAGACGATATCATAAAAATTGAATTTTTTATGAATTAATCAATTTGGGAGCACCGAAACTGCCTACCCGCGCCCGCGTGAACTCTGTGACGTCACATCGCCGGTCGCTGCCTGCCCCGCCCGCCGCGCCGCTCGGCCGCCCCGCATACGACGCGATGGTTTTTCTTTTAAGTAATTCACTTTGGCTACCTACTTTCATGCGTTTGTGTTCTATCTATACCTAGTAGGTAATAGTGCTACCTGTAGTCTAAATGGAGCCAGGATTTTCACGTGGACAATCAAATAATTTGCTGTAAGTTGACCTTGCGGAATATTTCACAAATCATGCGAAGTGATATAGATATATAGTATAGTAGATACCTATTTAAGTACCTACCCTCTAAGCAGTGAGTGTGGGTGTGGGACGATATTATGCATAAAGTACTTAATAATAGTAAAAGTAGTTTGTTTGTAAGTCACTACTATGAAATTCATTATTTCGTTGTGAGTTGTGGCTGAGGTGTGCGTATTTAAAGGCCTTTTTTTAGCTTCCCAGTTGGTAACCAGATTGCGAGCTTATTGTTTGCGACACTATTGTTGTAGGTACTTAATACAAACAATATGCGCGGAAAGAATAGTTTTCGTCTAGGTACTAGTGCTATCCATTTTTGCAATCTCTTATCAATAAAAATGAGTTTCGTTCTATAATGTGTTAAAACAATAAGCTAAAAGAAGACGTCATGTTTTAATAGTTGTAGTTGGGTGTAAGTCAGTAAAGGCAAGAATTACACCCGAGCATAAGGTCCAAACCACGCCGTATCACTGTAAATTTGTTTGTGATGAAATAGCTTGAAAAATTTTAAGTCTGGATTGTGAAGGTTGTGCGGCAAGTAGAGGAAGATGTAAACATACTATGGCATTGGTCATGTGGTTACATAGACGCAGTGAGGAGCCTGCTTGCACAGAAATTACATGTTATTGGATGAAACCAAAACTCGCAAGTTGGGTCTCAGTTGAAATTTATAAAAGCCAAAGATATGGGCAACCGGAGAAATCCCCCTCAGATTATGACTTTCACCCAACTGAAGATATACAAAAAGTATCAATGTATTATCTCCTTGAGATAATTTTCGGTGTCCGATTCAATCTGCAATAAGTTTTTGTTGTAAATCGCTAAATTTAAGAATGGGTGGATTTTGGGTTAAAATTTATATTTTATCAATATTTTTTCTGTGAGAATCTGAGGACTTTTATAAAAAGTTCACCTCTGAATAGCATAGGCTTGCTAGTCGTACTTGCAGTTTGATACTATGCATTTCCTGTTTTTTATATTGGGTGGCGCAAATGTCACGACGGGGTTAAAATTGGTTACAACTTTTAATTTTTTTAAATTCATCTTAATTATTATGAGATAATAAGAAAACACTCATGGAGATATTTTTGAGTTAGGTTTTAAAAATTACATCACGTAAATGACCACCATTTTCAGCCTCACAAAGGCGGGCTCTTTCGAGAGCACTTCTCATTACTTTCCTCAGAACATGAGGAGTTAGCAACTGCATTTTAGCTCGGATGTTGACCTTCAGCTTGATTACCCTGGGTTTATTAATGAAGACCTTGTCTTTTAAATAACCCCAGAGAAAATAATCTGGTGCTGTTAAATTTGGGGAACGAGCGGGACAGTTAAATGTTAAAAAAAACGAGATGCATTAAATAATAATAATAAACAAAATCTGTGAAAAACTTCGTCAAATTACTTGAACTTAATAGGCCAACACTGTAAGCAAGTACGAACGAGTATCTCATATCAATTATTTATTACACAAATAGTACCTAATATATAGTTACTTCTTACCTATAATGCAAAAATGTATAGATATAATTAGTACCAACTCGCATTAAAATGATCTTCGCAACAATGTCTTCTTGTTTTGGTAGATAACGTCTCCTCCCTTCTCATCAGGTTACACCACTTGTTTCTTAGTTTTTTGTCATTTGGAACAAAAAAGTACTTTTCCAGTGTGCTAATTGTTGTATTAGTACATAAAAGTACTATACAATATCTATACGGTATTTTTTTTTCCATATTTACCAAATATAAACGAAGATAATTAAAGTAACGCAAAAACAATGCTTCGGATACAGCGCGCGAACGAGCAAGGACCGGCGATGTGACGTCACGCGCTAAGCGGTCAAGCGCGCTCTGGATTTAAGAACTCCCAAGTTCAAAAAATTGTTAAAAATACAGTTTTAGAGATATCGTAAAAATTCTTTCACTGTTATTATTAAGATTTTAAGTTTGATTTTTCTAGATAATAAAATAAAAACACTCATCTTCCTCATTGTTAACTGAAAAACAATTGACGATAATAACTTCAAAAACAAAACAAAAAGGAATCGCAACTTTTTTGAGCAAGCGTTCTACCGAGCGCCCGCCATCGTGACGTACTTTGAATACAAAATAAATTACATTACAACGTCGCGTACCTACCGTCAAACGGTACCGTAAAAAGTATGAAAGGTGCCCCCTAAATACCGGGTGCGGTGGAGCGAGAAAATTATCTTATATTTGCTCAGACGCCGTAAACGCAGGGCGAGAATACTTTTCAATAAGCTTAGAGAGCGTTTTTTTTTTAAATATTTTTGCGAGACCTTGTAAGCGGAGCGTTGTGTAAAACGGAACGTAAATAGAGGGGTCTTGTATTGATTGATTTCGTCTCTGATTGCATAAGTTTTAATTTTTAAATTGAGTAAAATCTTTGATAGTATTTCTTATAGGTAAAGCTAACATAAGTTGGCGACATTATTTTTAATACTTTATGACGGATTGATTTGAAATTATGATTTAGAAAAAACAATAAAATTCAGTGTGTAGATTTACAGCTCAGAGGAGCAGAAAAAGAAAACCCGCCCGATCCTCTAAATGTCACTACACATTTACAGAATACACCAAACATGCACACTAGCTTAGGTCCAAGACACCGTACTCGTAGAACAAGGGTACGAAGAACCGGTTCACACGCGCTCTATACCAGGTACAGACATGTACCTGGGCGCTTCTCTCCTCCTCCACGGCCCGGTCTACCCGAGCCGAGGTCCGAGCCTTTAGAGGCGCCCTCGGGTGGTTCCGCCCCCCGATCCGATCCGAACCCTTCGGAGAATCTAGTAGGGCACGGGGACGCGCACTAGTGCGCGATGCCGTTCCCTCTAGAAAACCTCCAAGGTGATTCGTTTCACACGGCTTGAGGGACCCTTTACGTTCCTCGCCGCCCCCAAAAAAGCCCGGTGAAGCTGAAAATGCCGTCTGAGGCAATCAGCAAACTCTCTCAAAAAAAAAAAAAAAAAAAAAGAAAAAGAAAAGCAAAATCAAAAAAAATCTTGCAAGGACTACCGACTATTTACATCATCATATCGTTTTACTAAAAACTGACTTTACTACAAACTGTGATACGAACTTTTCTAACGTCATATTCTGAACCAAATCACAACAATCTAAATGCATAATCATACCGAATCCAATGCTCGGTTACATGCACGCGATTTTGCCGTACCGAAAACGGAAAAAGCAATGCAATACGAGCGGCATTGTAAAGAGCGAGGGGCGCTCTCAAAAGGCAACCTGCTGGGTCCTTTGTGCCCGTCGCCACTTGGGAGTCAATATTTTGGGTGGCTTTCCCTGTTCCCGAGATGGTTTTAACTTTTGCACGGTAAGCGAACAACTGTTCACGCTCCGAGCGTCGCATTTCATTGATTATTCTTTTGTTTTTGCACTTTTTTTGCGCGCGTAATTAGAATTGAATGGCCCGATTGGAGTGTTTGTTCTTTATTTGAATGTTAGCAGATGACTTTTTTGAAAATGGAAAAGGATTTGAAAGGTTAAGTTTAATGCTTTATGATCAATTGAATAAAAGGAAAACTATGCCATAAAAATGCTCAATTAAGTATTCTTTTTTGAAGTGATACAAACAGATTTTCTAATAAAAACTGTATTGATGATTTTACAATTTGCGTCTGTGTCAATGATTGCAATTAAATTGATTGTTCGCTTTTAAATTGAGAATTGTGTTGTGTGTTGCCATTATTAATAAAATAAATAAAGAATAAAAATTGACTTAAGGTATTTTAATTATTTTTCTTTTCGCTTTTTTAAACTCTTGATAACTCTCTTGATAACTGACAATAAAACTTGATGACTGACAATAATAAAAATGAAATCGGTGCTTTTCCTTGTCAGTTCGTCCATTTAAATACAGACTTAATTATAATCATTAAATTAACACAAAAATAAGGCTACCGTATAGGGAACAAGAGCGAAGACATTTCTCACAATTGACTTAAATCACAAATGCAAAACGCATACGCCCCGTGACCGCGTCTCAACGCCTATTTCATTATTGAAAAAAAGAAAGAATCCCGCCCAAACGTGGATGACAGCACGAGTCAAAACTGCACTTAATTCGAGAGATTCCCACGATACGAAATTAAAATTGAATTGTCGATTCACCATTGTTCACAGTCAAAGAAATGGGTCAATAACTTAAGGAGCTCGCAAATGTCATTGTTTGATTGACTTATAGGCAGTTTGTCAATACGTCTAGTTGCATTGTGACGCGGCGGGGTGCGTTATGGTACTACAATATACGGCTTTGGAACCAAGGTGTTTCGCCCTCTGGACCTATTCACGTTCGGTAGAGAGTGAAATGATATGCAACGTTTATTAGCGCTCCCATCGGCCATGCGAAAGGTGGTCCCAAAGTTCTGTTCAATTGTTTGCTAATATTATAATTCGATATTCAATTACTTAGAACATTTTGTTTACATCAATTTACGCTTTCGATGAACTGCTTTTGTATTATTGATGCAGTTCGTGTTTCTGAGAAATATGACACCATGTCTTGTAATGTTAACAACAAAATATTGTTTGACTTTTATATTCAGCGCCATTTTTTATTTTACCTACTTTGCTACCATAATAAATACACCTCATTGTTTCGATAGAAAGTCAAACAGACGCCAGCGGAGCGCACCAGAAACTACGAACTTCTATTTCGCGAAAGGGTGGCGGCGTCCGTTTTTTATATTCGTAAATAATAAATAAGTGCGATTTTCCCGCCTTATTCCGTCTGAGCCGGCAGGACGCGATTTTCCGCTAGATGTGTTGCCAGAATAATAAAAGTCCGGACAAAAATACTCCGGGCCGGCTTGCTGGCTGGCGTAAAATTGACTATTGATTTATTTTATGCGTTTATTGAGAAGGGATCGACGGGATAGTGAGGAGTAATTGGGGTGAAGTGTGACCAAGAAGGTTTATTGTACCTACTCAATGCTAAATGAAATGTGGAGACTCGTTATTGTTTTGACTACTTCTCCCTTAGAACGTGAGTCTTCTTCGTAGTATAGTCTATAATTATCTAAATTTGCATTAATCAACTCTCAAATAAATAAGCTCTTAGGGTAATGAATAACACAGTAAAGTTAGCAATTAAATATATCAACTGTAAGCAAATTAACGCTTGTCTTTATCTTGTTTGTTAAAAGAAATTAATCTAAAACTGTGAGTGAGGACACTGACATCTGCATGTAATACATAACTCAAAGCGCATGAGCTATTTAGTTCTGTTTTACCTACTTGTGTTATACTCGTAGGGTCTACTTATCAAATCCAACTTTTTACAACTTACGTGTACAAAGTACTTTAAACATTAGATATCATGTTTTTATAGACCATATTATTCATCATCATCATCATCAGCTCATTTTATGTTCCCACTGCTGGGGCACGAGCCTTCCCCGATCGCGCACTAGTGCGTGATGCCGTTCCCTCTAGAAAACCTCCGAAGGTGATTCGTTTCACATGGCTTGAGGAACCCTTTAAGTTTCTCGCCGCCCCCAAACAAGCCCCCTGAAGCTGAAAATGCCGTCTGAGGCAATCAGCAATCTCTCTCAAAAAAAAAATTCTTCAAACTGGAGCACAGCAATGAAATTACTACAATGCTTATAAGCGGCAGACGTAGGTATAAGGCCGGTCGCTATACAGTTAGATTCAGCTGGGCGCTTCTCTTCACCCCCACGACCTGGTCCACCCGAATTGAGGTTCTAGCCTTCAAAGGGCCCCTCGGATTGTTCCGCTACTGATCCTATCTGAACTCCTCGGAAATCTTGTAGGGAAACCCTTTGACGGTGTTTCAATCACACGGCTAGTTTATACTATTTACTATTTTCTAGAGGAACGCTTTTTAGCCGAACGAACGAGTTTCTAGCCGCTGAATGGCCGCCTGATGCCATCACCAAACTCTCTCCAAAAAGATCGGCATAATCCTACCAAGCAATATGGCTATTAATATCTACGCTTGAAAGAAAATATTGACTTACCACCGTATTTATAAACGAGTAAAAGCTCATACTGAAGCAAAGTAATTATTCTTTAGTAAACCGATGAGGTAGGAAACGTCAAAAGTTAGAATTCTTAGCCAAGCAATAGTCACCAATATGTTTACTCAATTAATTTGTTTTATTATTAAGCAATCTAGTTAAGTTTCTCAAAGGACTTCTTGGCGGGAAAGTGAAGAGTCATGTCTGCGGTTTTGTTTTATTTTCGAAAATTTGTGTTATATCGAATATTAATGTGAAATAATGGTGGATTATTAACCGTTAAGTGTTCGTGAGTGTGCACGAGTGTTGGCAAATAAAACAAAACAGTGCAACGTCACTTTTCAAATTCTCTCAAGACGTCCGCCCGAGGACTTAGTAAAGCCCCACATCTTTACTGAGATACTCGAGGGGTTGGGGGTATATCATTTCTCACTTCTCATTTCTATTATCATTCATCATCATCATACAGAAAAGAAATATTGTTTATTTATGTATTACTAATAATAAAAAATACTTGAAATTGGCTAAATGCTAAACGCGAAGCCATTAATTAAGATTAAAAAAAAAGTTTCTCAAAGAATTCATAGTGACAAGCTTGTGACAAGCTAGAATTGAGGTTATATTCCGTGTGACAGTTTGTTTTATGTCTAAAATAATATAAAATTGATGAATTTGATAATAACATTAAGTAATACTTTTATTTAATTGAATAAGAAAACTTCTATTCTAATTTAAACGTTACTTGTATAAAAATGAAATTAGATCTTAGTGACATTTCTAAGAACAAAGTAATTGCTAAGTAATGGCTTGTTTATAAATACGGGTGTAAGCGACATTAAGCTAACTTACAGAGAGAGTAGTTTAAAGTTCAGATCTTAGAAATAAAATCGTATAACTTCTTATTTTCGGTTAGTCAATATTTCCTTTCAAGCGTCGATATGAAAATATACACAATCACATTGTTTAACAAAATCCGTGAAATATGTTAGCGCCGAGTATAGTGAAAACAAACGAAGGGTCAATATAATTAAGTGCACGTCTTTGAGAGCCAGCCAAATGGCAAAAGTCAATTGTGTTGGCTTCGCGAACCGCTCTCTCCGCACCGACAATAATGATTTTATTTTAATGACAATAATACACGTCATTATTATTATTATTATTATTAATAAAATGACATAATAGTAGTGTGTTACTAGGGGATGAACGCTCGAGTGGTTCAGAATGATAACTTTCAACGGTTTTTATTTTAACATTTTTTTCTTTCTGCTTTAGAGTTATTGTTGCATGGGGGAATGCTAACAGTTTAACGCGTGCATACAAAAAAAATGTCGCATTGTATTATTAATGTATCGCAAGACATTACTTTTAGGAACCACAGCAGTAGACGCTGTAGAAAGCTGAAAAAGTATATATTTGAGTCTCTATGTGTTAAAAACTTTTTGTTACAAAAGAAAAAATAAACTATTGTCGAGACAGTTTTTTTTTGTTTTTTACTTGTTGTGGTTGCCTTTTTTATCTTGTGTGTTTATTTGTAATGGAAAGTGTCTATGATAGGGTATTTTCCAATATATTAACGCTGTAAGGAAAAAAAGAAACGCCTTTGCTGAATTTCTTGCCGGTTCTTCTCAGTACAAAGCCTCCCCCTGTGTAGACTTACGAACCGATGGCATAGTGACATTCAAAAGAGCTTCTTGTAGCCTAAACTGAATTAATGATTTTGAATTTTGATAGAATCTTTGACTTCTTTTTTACAAATACTTATATTTTGCTATACATACGATAAATTTTTATTTTTTTTGTATTCCTAACGGTACATGGTCTGGGCGGAGACACCGCAGTTCTGAAATTCAGTGATATTTTTTAATTTTTAATTTTATTTATTCATACGTTTAAGTAAGTACATACCGACTTAAAGTTGCCCAATACGCCAGTATGTTTAAATTATAAATACAATATGTTAAAAACTAATATTAACAATAGCTAACTAAAATGATGTTAGTCCAAGTTATTAGATTTAAACAATGTCAAAAGTACTACAAAATGTCACGGTTAATTTTCTAATTTAGGCTCAAGTCCTCCCAAATATTATGTGTTTGTATTTCACACTGTTATGTTTTTGCTTCTCTGTTTGTTCGTCCCAAACTTGTAATGTTTTGGAGGAAAGATAATCAATTTTTTTTAAATTATTTTCTATGGTATCCTATTAAATCCTAAAGGTCCATGACGACATCTATAATTGTCTTTAAATTAGTTTGACATATGGTGCAATTTTATGTAAATTTCGATGTATCCTAATAAAAGCGCAACAACAATTACAACACAACAACCAATACTATAATTACGAACAACTGACACCCCATAATCACCGCATTAAATCTGCGCCAAAAAAAATATCCACATTAATATTCATCACCAAAATCACGATAGTGTTATTACATTTTATACCCACCCTCGAACAAACCCGACAAGGATGCAGTTTAAATGACAATAGTGGACGCCGCATAAAATTATAATAAATATCGTGGGAGCGAGATAGATGCAGTTTCCTAGGGACAAGACAAGGACGGCGAGCGGTCATCCCCAACCTTGTTGGCGCATTCGTAAATCGTGTTGGTGACAATGCGCTGACATGTCATTTGGACGGAACAGGGGCTATTAGATGTCGAGTGGGGTACACAATACTGCACATCAGATTACCTTGCGGTAGTAGTACTGTCAATTTTTCTCAATAAACTTTGAACTTTATTCATATGATATAATATGGTTGAATATTTATTGAAGAAATTTGACAGTTTTGTATAGGATGACGCGTAGACGTCTGTACATTGTGGTGCTACGTAATAAGTCATAATTCTCGTGTCAACTCGAGAGGGTATACGATACCGCCGTTACTGTTCTGATGATCGAAACCTATTATTATCGGTCGGGTGACGCCGCCGAGGGGAGAGCCACTGTTTCATCTGTGAAATTATTGCAAAATGCCTTTAAATTTGACGTTTATTTGAATAATGCCCGTATTTATGTTGTGTTAATGGTTATTCACGGCTATTAAGAGTTAAAGATGTACGTTGAACTCGAGAGATTGATTTAAGTGCTGCATGCACATTGGAAGGATGGTGAGTAATGTTATGAGCTTGAGAGCCGTTCAACTTTTTTTTGTGTGCAATGGATTTGTATTAGATTATGCATCTGTCATTATAATAGGATGGAATTTGGTTATGCGCATGACCTCATATACAATGAGTTTTTGGTAGTTAGATTGGTTACAATGCTTATTAATTATTTTATACTTACCTTGAATAAGTTTTACATGTTACTAGCGTACACGCATACATACATAGTCCTTCGGAATATAGTAGGTCTTTATAAAAAGATCACTTCATCATCTCAGCCAAAAGACGTCCACTGCTGGACAAAGGCCTCCCCCAAGGATATGAGGGGTATTTGCCGTAATCGCCACGCTTGGCATGCGGGTTGGCGATCGCAGTAGGTTGAGGGTAACCTCAGAGAGATGCTGCTGCCCATCCTCTGGAATGGTCCCTTAGTCGGATTTTACGACACCCACGGGAAGAGATGGTGGTGGTGCAATTCTTTATCCCCGGCATCACACGGGATCACTTAACTAAGTGTTTTAATACTTAATTATGTGTAGCTGTATATTCCATAGTCATTGTAAATCCGTTGTTATTGTGTTTAGAATATTGGATCATTTTATGTATCATTGTACCTTGACGTCAACGATCTTTTGCGAACAATATTCAGAACATTAATTAAATTTATTTTTTTATTTTTAAGTGCTAATTGCTGCACTGAAGCTAAATTAAATATTTGATAAGATACAATGAAAAAATAATGCCTACCCGTTGTTCGTTTTTTCACTGTATTTTATAAAATATTTAACATTAACTAAGATTCGATTGAAACATGGGCCGTCCAGCGGTGCCAAATTGACTACCGGTACTTACATCGAAGTGTTGAAGTGTTTGTATGAAAGCGCCACTATGTCAGTCCGTCTTCAGGACCAGAGCTCGAAACCTATCCAGCTGCAGCGAGGAGTGAGACAGGGAGATGTGATATCTCCAAAACTGTTCAGACTGGAAAGAACTTGACATCAACGTCAACGGCGTATACATCACTCACCTTCGATTTGCTGACGATATAGTGGTCATGGCTGCGACCATGAAAGACCTCGGCTCCTCTGAAGGTTGGAGACTCTGCTCTTGAAGTTGTGGACGATTATGTTTACCTGGGACAAACTGTCAAGCTAGGTAGGTCCAACTTCAGCAAAGAAGTCAATCGTCGAATACAATTAGGCTGGGCAACGTTTGGTAAGCTACGAAATATCTTCTCATCCGATATACCGCAGTGTCTCGAGACGAAAGTCATTGACCAGTGTGTGTTGCCAGTGATGACAAACGGGGCTGAGACTTGGTCGCTCACTATGGACCTTATCAGAAGGCTCAAGGTCACTCAAAGAGCAATGGCGGGACATGCTCGGGGTTTCTCTACGTGATCGAATCAGAAATGAGGCGATCCGCAGAAGAACAAAGGTTACCGACATAGCCCGACGAGTTGCTAAGCTCAAGTGGCAGTGGGCCGGCACATTGCTCTCAGGACTGATGGCCGCTGGGGTGGAACAGTCCACGAGTGGCGACCGCGTACCGGAAAGCGCAGTGTGGGCAGACCTCCAACAAGGTGGACCGACGATCTGGTGAGGTCGCGGGAAGCCGCTGGATGCGGGCAGCAATAAACCCGTCGTTGTGGAGATCCTTAGGGGAGGCCTTTGTCTAGCAGTGGACGTCTTTTGGCTGAGATGATGATGATGATGATGATGTTTGTTTCCTGGCTGGGTCAGGTAGGCATTTAATTTTTTTCTGTGTTTTATAAAATATTTAACATTAACTAAGCTTTTTTCTGATTAATTTCCTTGATTGGTGGCTTCGTGGCACAAATGTTCTAAAAAATTTGACAATGGGTAAATAGCCAGTTTGTCATTTCATCTATATATTGTATAATCTATATATGCAAGCAATCGATTAATACCAAGAGCAACAAAAACTTATAATTTGAAGTACGGTCACATTGATATTTTTAATCTTAAGCTACGTCAATTTAAATCGATTTTAAAAAATAAAAAATAACAGTGTACAACTTATATAAGTTACTTACCTAATATTGTAAATTCAAAATTTTAAGTAATTTTTTTTTGTAATCTAGTAATATTTCTGGCTACACCTACTATTTAATTTACTTTTTATTAATTTGTATTCTAGCATGCAACGTTGCCTTTCTCAACAATAGTTTTATATAAAAGTGGAAACTAATTAGGCTTATGTAAGAACTAAGTGTCACTATTATTTGTATGACTGTAACGCTGATTGTTTCCCAATAGATAAATAAATAAATAAATAATCAGCTATCGTGGTTCTAACCAGCCCGCCGAAATTATTCAACACTTTTTAATTTGAAAGCTAAAGGCACCCATTCAATGTCAACAACTACCGTCACTAACATGAATGTGATGGATAGCTCAATTGGAAGAGCACCTGACCCGGTATGTCAGAAGGGTTCAAATCCTGCTTGTGGAGTTTTTTTTCAACATTTGTGTTTTTTTATAAATGTTACTGTCAAAATATTTAATGTAAATAAAACATGTTTTTTTGTGTGCGATATATTCGTAGCAATGCGTAGGTATATGCTACGACGTAGCAGTTGATGTCTTTTACTTCTTAGGCGTTACGTAGACAAAACAACTTTGATCTCCGTATTGCGGAAACTAATCCGCACTGGGCCTGCGTGGTTGTTTATGGCCCGTTCTCTATATCCATTCATAAGAAAGGCTCGTGCCCAGCAGTGGGGACTTAAAAATGATCTGGTGAAGAACTCGCAATAACCTAAATATTTATAAAATAAAGTGAAAAAATTTAATGCCTACCCGACCCAGCAAGGAATCGAACCTGGGTCTTCGAATTTTTACACAGCTTTTTTAATTTTTTAAATTCAGTGCTTACGTCAGCCTTTCCGGTAGCATAATGGTCAGTGCAGCCGCCCGGATTGCGGAAGACCCAGGTTCGATTCCTGGCTGGGTCGGGTAGGCATTTAATTTTTTCACTGTATTTTATAAATATTTAATTCAGCTTCAGTGCAGCAATTAGCACTTAAAAATAATAAGTAAAATTCACAACTAGCTGTTTTACATATAAAAAAGAAATTGTACAGATACAGATAGATGCGAGTTTTGATGATCGACGAAAGTTTTCAATTGCTGCATTCCATGATAGAATCAGTAAATTCTTAATTTTAGTTTATTGTTGCAAGTTGCAACTCTCTAATTCGTGCTAATTGTGTCAAGTTGTTGGTTTCTCCAAATGGCAAACAGTAATTGTTCACCATGTACTTAAAATTATTTTGAAAACTTTTAAAAAGTTGATAGTTTCTTCAACTAAGTTAATAGTTTCTGCATTTGAAATTGCTATGAAGTATACTATAGTGAGTGAGGATAGTAAGGAGCTCGATGGCGCAGTGGTTAACGCGCCCGGTCTGCGTGTGCTGAGGTTAAGCAACTTTCGCAAAGACCGGTCATCGGATGGGTGACCAAACATTTATCATCTCGAGCTCCTCCGTGCTTCGGAAGGCACGTTAAGCCGTTGGTCCCGGCTGCATTAGCAGTCGTTAACAACCACCAATCCGCACTGGGCCCGCGTGGTGGTTCATGGCCCGATCTCCCTATCCATCCATAGGGAAGGCTCGTGCTCTAGCAGTGGGGACATAAATGAGCTGATAATGATGATGATGATACTATAGTACTTTACTATGTATTACATTGTCGCGGGTGGTGTGAATCTGGAGTTATCAACTTCATACTATGCTAAGTTGAGTACGAATGTGTGTATACGTGTGTATATATGAAAGCCACATAAGCAGGCTCGCGCGGAATGCCACTGTGATTGGATAATTGATGGCTTCAAATTGACCGCCCTTGAGTTTTGCGTTTGATCTCACTTATACTATATGTGTATGTGGTTAAAAGTATGCATTTATGTAGGTATGCAACTGAAATTTCTCTAATAATATAGTTTATGCAGTGGTTTCAAAGTTACACGTAAATTAAAGTACTTGTATTCCTTTATGAACCTGACAACTGTAGCCTGGCGCAGACGTACATGAAAGCGCGACCCCAGATAAACCCCAGTTTGGGGTTTCGATTAGACGTTTCGATTAGACAGATTCTAGAAGAAGTCTATTATCTTTAAATAAAATATAATATTTTCGCCGTGGCGTTGGTATAGTTCCCTAGTTTCCAAAATAAAGAACGATTACAGGGGGGTAACCACGAGCTCTTTTAGCAGTATTATTGCAATTGTGAAAACGAGAGCGTGTAGCGGCGAATATACTCGCGCCTCTTTTCCACAACTGCAATAATACAGCTGTATTAGTCTTATATATATATTAATACGTGAAGCAAAAACTTTGTACCCGTTTTTACGAAACATGCGCGAGACGGAGGAGTATGAAATTTCGCACACACATAGTTTATATAGAGAAGGTTATCCGAATGTAATTTTTTTTAAAATTATGCATAAAAATACATTAAATCAACAAAACAACACTACACACACTACCATGAATTTGACACACACGAATATGTATTTGACACACACGTATTGTTTGTCTTTAATGCAGCCGACATCTGTCAATGCCAATCCAAACTCACATTCTATCTTTTTTAATTTTTCATTGCTTAGGATACAATCCGTGCAGCCTTAATAAAATTACGGTCGAATCTCGACCACTGGGCGTCCACTAGTAGTAATAAGAGCTCATAGTCAGGGGGCTGATCTCTCAAGAAGTTGATTAGTACTTGACCACCTTTATCTTTAACGGAAATCGTTATTCAACTGTTTATTGATCAACGACGTCTCAAAACTGAAATTCGAACAGTTTTTCTCTGCCATTTTTTATATTGTCCAATGCTTTAATAGACTCCGGCTTATAAACATTCATACGAGCGTATGTAAATCGTTTATAGTGGATTAAAAGCGAGCTCGAAACGCACAGCATATGTCCGAAGGGTGGGCCCCCTATAAAGTGATTGCGCTGACGACACTTGCTCAACGCTTTAAAAAGTAAATACAAGCCAGAATTCGATAATATAATAATGTTACAGTTGTTTGATTAGGAATAAGATATAAATCTTTTTTGTTTGATTGCAAATTAGCTCAATATGTATATGTGTTTAAGTTGATTTGTATTTAACAATCCCTTTAGAGATGTTGAAAGAAAGATTGACAAACTAGAAATTTCGATTGAATCGAAATACGATTTTTAATGACTGTTATTTGTATGAGATAGCTGCTGCTGAATCTGGTATAGCGTTCAATTCGTCTTTTTAGTAGTTAGTAAAAAAACTTCATTTCAGATAAAAAAAAAAGAAATATAAAAAATAAAAATTCTAATTACGATATAAAAATGAGGTTAAAAAAAAACATTTCACCAGACTGTAACATACAATACAGATACATGTAAATACTTCTAGTTACGATGCTATATACCATGTTTACATTAACAAACATTTCAGTTTCAACGCGAAACAATTCGACAAAGCCATTTGAACTTAGCAACTAGTAACTTTGCGAGAGAAGTGAAACAAATTAAATTCCCTCCAAGACGCTAATTTTGCTTATCAAAGAAAGCCTAAACATCTGATTATGACTGTTATGTAGTTACAGTTTGCTCGTTTGATGTTCAGTGGGGCGGATGCGCGCTAAGAATGCCTTGTGGAGCTCCGGTATGTCTTCGGATAGCAATTTTAATAAATGAAGGTAAATTATGTAAATACAGCGCTGAGGGAGGAGTGTGTATGTATATTGACTCGCGTCACTGTATGTTGTTATATGTAATCGTCTTAGATTATATACACGGCTAGGCTATGCCGTTTACTCGTTCTCTTTATGTAAAAATAGGACGAGTAAAGAGAGCCTATTGGTTTGGCCGCAATGCTATCCTGCAGGCCTTCGCGGTACGTTTTGACTGTCGGTACTTGAACCATTGCAACATGGTTCATGTACTGACTGGTTTCAAAATACTTTTTTAATTACTGTTCTTTTGCTTGAAATTTTGTGATGTAATTTAATTTGAATTTTATTTTATGTGACAGTGTGATTTTATTTGATTTATTTATTTGTATTGAATTGAATTGAATTGAATTGATTGTAATTTTATTTTATTAAGTGTAATTTAATTTAATTGATATAATTTTAATATTTATGTATTAATTGTGTTAATGATCCAAGTTGGTTGAAATAAACTGATTGATTGATTCATTAATTCATAATGAGTTTTCGTTGAGTTTGGATAATAAACCGCCTCTGTGGTCTAGTGGCTAAGACCACCGGTTTAGACCCAGAGGTCCCGGGTTCGATTCCCACACTGGGCCCCCGTGGTGGTTTATGGCCCGTTCTCCCTATCCATCCATAGGGAAGGCTCGTGCCCCAGGAGTGGGGACATAAATGAGCTGATGGTGATGATGAACCGTATTTTAGTTATTGATTGCGAGTAAGTATATAATTGAAAAAGCTTGCTTATTTCTACCGAAACTAGAGTAAAAAAAATAAAATAATAATAATAAAAATATTTATTTTCTTCTATTACACAGTAATCTTACAACTATTTATATATTGGTGTCAAATAATATAGGAGACTGGTGCCCTAACTAGGTAGAGTGTTGTATTTCTGTGATCAAGTTGCAAAAGATTGAAGTTATTTTAGAAAACTATTGTTGTGTTCCGACATTCAGTTTCTCAGTGGTTAGGATACCGGGTGAAATGCGCTTCCAACACCAGCCTTATCATCAATCTTGGCGAAGCGAAGAGTTTGTATTTTGTTGAATATACCTACAGCTAGCCGCCCAGTGGTTCCTGAGATTAGCCCGTCCTAATAAATAGACGCGCTCCAGAGACTTTCTTTTATAGTATGTAAAAATAATAGTGTATTTTTGTATTCGCGAACAAGCATCAAAACAGGAAAAGTCACTTTTTAAATTTTATCAAGAATTCCGCGTGTAATTTTTTTTTTTATAAAAGAAGGAGGCAAACGAGCAGACGGGTCACCTGATGGAGAGTAATCACCGCCGCCAGAGGAATCGCAGACGCGTTGCCGGATTTTAAAGAAGGAATACGCTCGTTTCTTGAAGATCCCATAAGGTCGTAACGGTCCGGAAATACCGCCGCCGAGAGCTGGTTCCATAACACTGTAGTTCGAGGCAAGAAATTTCGATCTCAAGATCTCAGTAAAGTCCCACATCTCATTAAACATTTTTAATTATTACCTCATATTAAACAAAGAAAATAATTAATAATTTCTTCTTAACTTTCGCCTTGGTGGCCGAGTGGCAGAGCGCTCGGCCCTATACCTGAAGTTTTCAGGTTTAATTCCCGCGTTCCACCGCAGCGTGGCGATTAAGCCATTACTCATCAATTGTAGTGATGACTTGATTTTAATGATAGAACCCTTTGCCCAGCAGTGGAACAGTATAAACTTTTTTTTTCCTTTAGTTGATGGCTTCGTGCTTCTTGAGGGAATTTGAAAAGTAACGTTGGACTGTTTTGTTTCATTTGCCACCACTCATGCACACTCACGAACACTTATTATTTCACATTAATATTCGACGTAAAATAAATTTTAGAAAATAAATTAAAACCGGAGACATGACTCTTCACTCTCCCACCAAGAAGTCGACAGTATAGACTATTAGCTTTATTTTTCCTAACTTTAAAATTGGCCAATTGTGCAAATCGTACCAAGCTATTACAAAAAAGCCAAGTTGTCTGTGGTAAGATACGTACATACAGATCTGCTAAACATTATTCCCGTCAGGGGTCTATTCCACCCGGGGTTGTTTGTAATAATTACTGCCTTATCTGATATCATTTGATGCTATCGCCATTTAATATAGACCCGGATCAAGGGACGGGTACAGTCGGCAAATTCAACAAGTGTTCGATGCACGTGTGGAGATTGTGTTTTTATTTGTAGAGATATTGATTTGCAAAAAAAAGTTGAAAGTACAGACGCCTGCACATTAACCTCCATCCAAAACTGTCAAATGTCTTCAATAAATGTTCAACCACATGTGATATACATAAAGTTCAAAGTCTAATGAGAAAATTTGACGGACTACCACAAACTATCACTTCAAAACTGTCAAAACTGTCAAAACTGTCAAATCGATATACCATATTTATTTACTAAAATAAAATAAAATAATTTTAGAATAACACTGTTTTAGTAATATAAAAGTACGAGTATGTTGCATGAACTTCTATTAACGACATATATTTTTTTTGAAATATCTATCGTTATTTAACGCCTTTAAATGATGGGGAAGTGTGAATGATAGAAACAGTTCGGTAGTTCCAAAGATTAATCGTACATACAAACAAACATGCAACGTTTAACACTCTTTGTAAGATTGGGTCCTTACCTATGAAATTGACGTTTTTTTCTCACTCATTATTAAGTGTATTTGTGTACTTTTAAAACTCAATACAGGTTGTTAATATTATTATACACCTTTAATTAGGACTATGTTACTTAGGCTTCAGTAATAACAATTATTATTCATTTTGTGTCTTTATGGCTCTAATTTTTTTTTAAATTGACTTCTTTGTTGTTTCGCGGAATTGACTTTTTGTTTCATTGTAGCTTTGAAGAGACTCGGTTTTTTTTTCTTTTTAATGTCTGCTATATTTAGTTAGTGAAACAAACACACTACCCTTAATTTTTTTATAGTGTTAACATAAATAGATGCTAAGAAAAAAACGTTAGTATGAAAAATATAATTTTATAAAAAATCTTCATACAAAACGTCAGTTTCATGGGTAAGGACCTAATATTACTGTAGATTGTAAAGGGTTCTGAAATTAAATAATAAGGTTTTTTTAAACGATTTTTTATCTGCGAACCGTACAGATACATTAAACTTGTGGGAGGACCTGCTTGAGTAATTGAGGACCGGGTGGAGTAAAGATCCGCTTTAAGACAAGCAATCTGTTGCTATGTGCACTTACATAACATAATATAATAAATATATGGTTAAAATGGACGATGATACCTATGTAAACACTCTATATTTTAATACAGTTAAAGTAATAGTATGAAAAAAGAAACGTAACTTAACGTAACAGAAAAAAAAAGTTGAACATATTTTTTATTATTGTTACAAGCGTCCATTGGGCAACGGCAGCCATTTTAGTTTGCTTGATTGCCACAATAGTAGAATAGAATATTATAGAATAGTCATCAATTAAAGTGACCAAGACTCAATGTGTTAGTAACTAATTTATGTTAGTTACATGATATTTAATATGAAAATCTTATTCTACGAAAGATACTGGTATAAGAATTTTCTCATAAATAATTTGCGAATTAAAAAAAAGTTAAGTTTAAAGTCGTAAAGTTGTCAACATCGTATTTTATCGATCTACAAAATCAATTAAAGTAAAAAAAAGCTAAAATACAATTTGAATTTTATTATCGATTCAGCATAAGTTGCTATTGTTAATATTTTTCATATATAACACTCGACGCGCGGACGGCGCCTCATAATGACGGTATACAATACAAGAATTTCATCCCGGCTTACGCGCACGTGTCGCCGGTACTTATCGCGCTTGGTTTGCCACCCCTGCCCGGCTGTTTCCATATTAGCACCGTGTTGAACTTGGTAAACTGGGTAGAGAACTAGAGACGCCATGGGTTCAAATCTAAAGCAGTAAGTCTAAATAGGTCACTTTAAACATTTCGCGTTCTGTTATAACAACTCAACACACAATTGCTGAACCGAAAACTTACATTCGTCTTACTGTCGGATTAAAACCATGCTACAAATATTGTCGTTATTCGATTGTAATTTTATTTTTTTATTTTTAAGTGCTTATTGCTGCACTTAAGCTGAATTAAATATTTTTAAAATATGATGAAAAATGCCTTCTCGGTAGTATAATGGCCATGGTTAAGTGCAGCCGTCTGGATTGCGGAAGACCCAGGTTCGATTCCTGGCTGGGTCTGGTAGGCATTTAATTTTTTCACTGTATTTTATGAATATGTTATTCGATTGGCTTAGATAAAGTACAATTTGAAAAAAACAAGTGTTGAAAGACATCCACGAGCAGGATTCGGGCCCTCACCCCATGAATGCCGGTCACTATGCTATCGTGGCTAAATACAGTATTTTACTCATTTATTTACATATTTAAATCCGGCAACAATAGCCAATTAAAAATACTTTACGGACTAACATACATACAAATAAAAATATGATCTAATTTATTCTTGATAGTATGTTATAATAGCTAACCAAGCAGACTTAGTTGGTTCTGTCCACCAATCAAACCGAGTAGCACAAATACAACTTAAATCGTACCTGGGACATTTGGGTCTGAGCCCAGTGGCTTAGCCGGACCACAGATGATGTTAAACATCTTTTTTCTGCAAGCATAAGTTTTTTAAAGAGAAATAATAAATTGATCCACAAAAAAATAGTAGGCTAGCACCTAAAATGCTAAGTTAGCATCTAAATAGTAGTTTAGGTGCTTACTTTGTATTTTTAGGTGCTAACTTGGTATTTTTGTGGGTTAGGTTAGGTTAGTTTGGTGATCGATTAAATACAACCCTTTTTTAAATAAGCCATTATTCATTTGAAAGATACTTCTAAGCTCGTAGGTATGCAGCATCGTAAGTCGTAAGCTCGATTAACAAATAAACTGTATCATCACGTTCTCCCTAAGGCGTTGTTGCTACTGACACTGCCGGTAACCGCGCATGACGTACAGCATACAGCATATATTTATATTTGCTCTTCCGATTACCCACTCGACATCAATGTAAGCCCTAAATCCTACGAGTTGTGGTATTAATTTCCCTCTGACACTTCTTACTACGAACTTTTTTAGTTACTTCTACGTTTATTTAAAAATGTGACCAAAGCTTACAACAATAAATTTCATTTTTAACTGCAAACTGTTATTCATATTTCTCGACTTTATTTTTTAAGGAAAATGAGTTTTATGTTTTTGTTGTAAGGTCGATTTTTCAATGCATTTTGCAGTGTAGGGTAAAAGTGCCTATAACCGACCACATGCATGTCACGTGCGCGCCACACGCCATCTGATAATCTTCTTTACCTTCTTCCTTTGTTACAATTTGTTGCCCGTGAGATCGGCATCTCCGATATGATACGTAATGATATTTTAAATCGGTATATTGAACGAGCTATTTATTGATGCGATTATTGCGTACGCGAATGCAATCGCGATTGTCCGATATTAAAATGTAGCGCAGTGGTGGTGAGAGGAGATTTTAAAATCGATTTTGGGTTCTTTGTTATAAGCTGAATTTATTTTTGTAATGAAAGAGTCATATAGATTATTTTATATTATTTTAATTAATTAACCATTTACAAAACCTTCCAAATTACAGGCATATCATATGTAGAATGAATCATAAAATGTTTACGGATCAAAAACAATTTCAAAATTAGCATAACTTCAATATATTGTAACTTTCTTGGTGTCCTGTAATTTACCATTAATTTTCGTAATTTGTTATTTTATAATAATATTTCTATATTGTATTAACTTGGCAGGGCAATAGTGTGTATGTTCGAGTACATTAATCAAATTATGAAGTTCTTAGCTCAACTAATTATAATCTTTCGGATTGTTTTAAAATATAATTGGACTACATAGAAACCAATAACGATTTACAGAAACAAAAAAGTAAAAAATGTTTTTGCAGATTTATAACTTTACTGGTAAGATATGCTAAATAAATTTAAAGCAAAACATAATTCTAAAAATATTGCAGTTATTCGCAAAAATAACCGCAAAATAGAGCGTGTGTCGCAAAAAAAAATCGCACCGCGCCCTTCACAGGGAAAGTGACAAGAAAATATAGCGATACAATGAAATGAAGTTGTCATCCCCAGTCAAAGAGCCTAGGGAGCGTGCTAAATGCATTAATTTACCCTGGATTTAGTGGCCCGGAAGTGATTTGCTACGGGAACGCATGTTCTGTCCCGATATGACCCTGTGACAACCATTGACCCTCTCACCAAACTAACTCTAATAAACTGAATTAAACTTTACTGTGTGGTCATTGGTGATAATTTGCAATGGCGATTGCTTTGCAAATATTTAGGGTTGATACTTTAGTTAAGGATCGTTACTGTGAAGGCTTAACGATTTGCTCTAGTTAGTCGTTACATTTTTGAAGTGAGTATTAAGAAGGGTTTCCTTTGCTGCGCTATAGGATTAAATTAAACAAAAAACTACAAATACATAATATAATTTTGAAAAAATAATAATTTTTTTTGTGTTTGCTGATCCTGATGGAGCAGTGGCTTGTGCGTTTGCGTACAATCTTGCAAGTTAATCAAAATTGGGTCACAGGTTATTAAAAATATCTCGAGCTTCTCCGTGCTTCGGAAGCCGTTGATCTTGGTACTTGTCGTCACGTAGTAGTAGTAGTAGTAGTAGCGTAAACTATTTTATCTACACTAATGTTGTAACATTTTACTTATGTTTCCAATACTTGACTTATAATTACTACTGTTATAGCGCAGACAACAAAACACTCAATTTAAGCAATTTCACATGATGGTATAATATCCACATCGATATCGTAAAATCTCATTATAACATCAATAAAACGCGACCAATTAACCTGGCGAGCCTTATGTCAAAATCCTCATACAAGTTGTATAAAATTTTGATATTAGGCTGGCTTTTGAAAACAGTTGGGTTATACGTGAAAACTTCGTCGAAACTACTAAACTTACATACACAAAACTCTTTGGTAAGATCTTGTGCCAATTGAATAAAAAAAGAACAACGCGCGCTCGCTCCTGATTGGCCCTGCGCGCGCAGCTGCGCTCTCATTGGTTATTGGATGGTGGATGGATTGGTTTGGTTGGTAATTAAATTAACTTTCAAAATTGTACCATCCAAAATTTGAACAATTATTATAAATAAACTATTGTCAGCTTTTACTCTTGTTGTTTGACTAATTGCATTAGTGAAGATAAAGTAGTGTATGCAACTGCATATAACACGGGTATTAAAACACTCGTTACTATTATGAAACTCGCTGCGCTCGTTTCATAAACTCACACTCGTGTTTTAATACCCTTCATTATATGACAGTTGCATAAACTACTATAACGATTTGTTTGTTGAGTTGTCATAGAAACTGTCAAAGCGGTAGTTACGAAGTTCGCCAGGTCAGCTAGTATGAATTAAATATGAAACAAATTTCGAATTCACAAAAATGAACAAAATCACTTGCCTTACGAAGCACGGATACGCTCGGTATATTTTAATATGGTCACCCATCTGAAAAAACCAAAACTTGCAAGACCGCAATTCAAAGTACAAAACGACTATGCTAACCATTTTAATATGATAACGAAAAAAAATTTTTTTTTTCAAATTAAAAATGTTATCTCAGTCTACATTCCATAAACTCTGGTAGTAATAAAATCAGACAGCGGGGGTACGCTAGACGCTAATACATGC
Organism: Eudonia mercurella; assembly: GCA_963082485.1. Taxonomy (NCBI): domain Eukaryota; kingdom Metazoa; phylum Arthropoda; class Insecta; order Lepidoptera; family Crambidae; genus Eudonia; species Eudonia mercurella. The sequence continues at coordinate 3,256,021 of OY720040.1, forward strand.
ATCCCCTAAGCACCCTTAAAACAATACACACGCGTAAACACCGGTATAGGGAGATATGTAGGCACATCAAAGGCAGTACGAGGGCTGGCGTAGCTTTGAAAGCGAATCACGTGCTTTTAATAATCGTGTTAGGTATTGGGAAGTCAGACAAACTTCGTTGTCCTTTTTTAACTTAATATATAGGTATAGGTAGGTATAAGAGCTCTATGGCGCAGTGGATAACGCGCCCGGTCTGCGAGTGCTGAGGTTAAGCAATTTTCGCAAAGGCCGGTCATCGGATGGGTGAGCAAAAATGTATCATCTCGAGCTCCTCCGTGCTTCGGAAGCACATAAAGCCGTTGGTCCCAGCTGCATTAGCAGTCGTTAACAACCACCAATCCGCACTGGGCCCGCGTGGTGGTTATGGCCGTTCTCCCTATCTCTATAGGAAAGGCTCGTGCCCCAGCAGTGGAGACATAAAATGAGCTGGTGATCATGATGATGATGATGGAAAGTTTGAGGCCAATGTCCAGCAGTGGGCTAATATAGGCTGATGATGGTAGAAAGTTTAATTAAAATCCGCTTATTGGTTTGAAAGAATTAGAGGTTTGAAGTTGATGATGAATTGCTGCACCGAAGCAAAATTTTTTTTTTTATAAAATACAGTGAAAAAATTACACGCCTTCCCGACCCAGCCAGGTATCCAACCTGGGTCTTTTTTTTCAAACATTGCGGACCTTCCGACACTAGGCAAACATCTATTATTTAATAATTGTGCACTACTAGGTTTGTTTTTGTATTCATTCGCTAACACCAACAGTGGCCATTGTTTGTGAATAAATGCGATAGCCCGTTTTGTGAATAAACCACGCAACAAAAAGTAGTGCACAATTATTAAATAAATACTATGGATGCTTTCCTGTTTTCGGACGGTACGCAATGTTTAAAAAAAGATCCGGTCTGTTAGTAATTGTCAAATTACCAATTGGTGGCGCTAGTGTGCCTTACCCTTCGCCTTAAGTATCTTCTAATGTGGGTTTCTCTAGCATTCTATGAGTATGTTTACATGTTGAAGACAACTTTAAAGCACAGGAGTTTTATTAATTATTTGCACTTTATTGTAAAGTATTTTAGGTCTTCTACTGCATATCCGTGATTATGGCGCTTGCAACTGTGCTGAAATAGACATGGTAAAATACCCGTAATATTAGGGGTTTAAGAACTAACATTTACTTATATGAGAAAACTTTAATATAGAACCTAAAATGATTTATGTTGTAGTACAAATATACGTGAAGATGCTAAACTAAGTTATAGAAAAACGAAACAACTAACATAATAAATAAATCAAACTTAGTGGAACTTGAAATACTTATAATACTTCAGTGCAATTAGCACTTAAAATAAAAAAGTAAAAACAAACTTAGTGGGTTAAAATTAATTATTATTATTTTTGAAGTTGAAATAACTTTAAAGTTTTATAAATACTCTACTTATTCAATGACAAGTAAACTTAATTATACTTGCTACAATTTTAATCGAAAAAACGGCTGTGTACAGGGCTACCTCTCAATTTAATTTAGAAATTGAGAGGTAGCCCTGTACACAGCCGTCACCTGCCTACCTACCCACTGAGCGCCAGAAGACTCCCCTACTGATAACTTAAAGACTTTATCCAGTGTACAGGAATTTTTACGGTAACAAAAGCCTTCATATTTTCTTTATTCATGCCGTGTCAAAATCGACCGCTCCCCCTTCAGCAGACGAAAAAAGCGACAGACAGCCAACTCTTTCGCGCACCTAACATTTTTGTATTGCCATCTCGTCCGCAGATTTTCCTCTGTTTCGGTTTTATGTTTTCCGTGCCGATATCTTGGAGGTACTTACACAATGCTTTTTTTAAACGTCAACGACAGGGTGATGGCGCGTGCTTTTTAATTAATTTATGTTCGGAGACATAGTAAAAAAGGGTGTTTTAATATCACGGCGGCGGCGCTCCAGTCGTAAAACCTCGTAATTTTTGGAGAGTCACCCGTTATGATTTTCCCTGCGTTAATTTTTATAGTGTTTTCTTTTAAGCTTCTTGTGATATTAAGTCTTACTGTTTCGTCATGAAATAAGTATGAATGTTTTGTTTATTTTCCGATTATATACTTGCGTGTGTAGCATGGATGTTGGGCCTCGTTATTGCTACGAGTATATAACATCCACAATAATAGTTATCCATAGACCTTATGGGCGCTCATTGGGGGAGGCCTATGTCCAGCAGTGGACTAAGATAGGCCGATGATGATGATGATGATGATAGACCTTATGTCAAAATCAAGCTTAGTTGTCACTAAACAACGTCTCAAGTGTGTCCACTGTTGACACGTTGTTAAACTCTTTTGTCTTACTTCTTTCTATATGATAATGTTTTTCTTTTACAAATGAATGTTTTCGTTTATCGTTTTCTGATCTATTACATATTATAGCTATTCTCTTTACAACATTAATATATTTTTTACTAATGAAACAGTCCGTAAAAATAAGTTTTTTTTCATCATTAAAAGATACTGGAATCGGTGGCACTTCATCGGCATTATTGAAAAAGCATCAGCCTCTAGCGAGAAATATCGTAGTCTAAAGAATGTCTCTTAGGGGAGCGACCGTATTCAAAAAGGGGAAAAATGGAGAAAAAAGTTATAACGTCATATTGTTTTGCCACGAAGTGGGGGGGGCGGCGGCGGCGGGGAGTTGTAGTGACGGGGTGGCCAGACGCACTGAACTTGCTGAGACCATAAAATGTTCAAAATGATTTTTAAAGCAAATTTTGTTGCGAACAAATTACAAAAACACAAATGTTGAAAAAATTTCCACGAGCAGGATTTGAACCTGCACCCTTCTGACATTCCGGGTCAGGTGCTCTTCCAATTGAGCTATCGTGGTTCTAACCAGCCCGCCGAAATACGGTAATGACGGTAGTTGTTGACATTGAATGGGCGCCTTTGGCTTGCAAAGTAAAAAGTGTTGAATAATTTCGGCGGGCTGGTTAGAACCACGATAGCTCAATTGGAAGAGCACCTGACCCGGAATGTCAGAAGGGTGCAGGTTCAAATCCTGCTCGTGGAAATTTTTTCAACATTTGTGTTTTTGCTGAGACCATGTCAATTTCTAATTAAATTAAAAAAAGTTTCATTTCTCCTGGAGACCACTTAATTATGGGCATATAACAAATAATGTTACCATTGTTATATTTTTGAGAAACAAATCATCTGGCCCGATATCCGGAGGTCCACGGATCAATTTCCGGGTCGGATAAAGTGTGTTTTGGATTGTTTTTATAGATTGCCAGGGCTTGTGACAAAACGCTTCTACGCTTAAATGTACCGCTATAGCGGTGTGGTGTCTTCATTTCAATGATGGAGGCATATCCCTATCAGTAGCTCAATATGAATTTAATTTACAATATTCTTGGACAGTGAGCTTGTACTAGTGAATTAAGGCACATAAAGAGTGCCATTAAAAGTTGGCAAAGTACACATAATCAAAAATGTAAGTATGGCTAGTAACTTGACTTTAAATATAAATAAGAGAAGTCCTAAGAATACACATGGCACTGCCCAAACTTGTGGACCAAGAATGCTGAAGTTTTGAAGGCGTTATCTTTTCATGGCGTAGGTAAGAGTCAGACAGGGAAATTAAAGACTTTTTGGGCGTCTGTAACTTTTGCTTACAGTTTAATAAAGTGTCTGCTTTTTCAGATATCTTTAAATAAAGATAGCTTGTATACTATCCTCTTTTTCTTGGGAACATGGTGGCCCTACTCTGAAAGACAAGATATCGCCAAAGTATAGCTTGCCATAGCTCGCAGGACGCTATTGTGTTTTAAGGCTCAACCTTTTTCTATGGAAGTGCTTCTTAGCGGCGTTTCGGGGAAACGGTGCGCCCGGGCTTCAATAATTTTGAATATTTTTGTACGTTTTACGGTTTCTTGTGTACGCGTAAATTAATTTCATCGATACATATAATTTTTTTTACATCAATATTGGTATTATTGTATACGACTTATGCACGTGTTGTGCCTCGATAGCCAGGTGGTTAAAGCACTCGACCTTTATTACCTTTTGACTTTTATTAGTACTGTATGACATTGTGAAAATTGAAATTGGTAATTGATGTAATTTTTGCAACTTAAATTTTTTTTTTAAATTTTTTGTATTTTTGGGTGTTGTGATTGTCCTTTTTTGTGTTTGTTTGTGATTGGAAAGTGTCCTTTTATGATAGGGCATGTTCCAATATTGTTTACGCTGTAAGAGAGAAAAGAGCTTGACACTTGCTGAGTTTCTTGCCGGTTCTTCTCAGTACAAGGTCTCCCGCCCAGAGTAGACTTACGAACCGATGGCATAATGACATTCATAAGAGCTATTTGTAGCCTAAACTGAATTTTGAATTTTGAATTTTGACCCTATATTCGGAGGTTCTATCTTCACTTCTAGGTCGGGCAAAGCGAGTTTCGGATTAGCTGAAGTAAAGCTCAGGTTTGTGATTACCAACCGATAAGCGAGTTTATTGAGCCAATCAATCCATCCCTATTAATTGTAGCGATGCATTTTTTTTTTTTTTTATATTTACGGGTAAGCACAGTGCCTTGATCACACCTGATGTTAAGTGATGATAAAGCCAATGATGGAAGCGCACTTCATCCGGGACCCTCAACTATTGAGGTACTGGCTATTTTATATCTAGCTGCCGGAACACAACAATGCTACAAACATTGATGTTATGGCGACATATTGAGATAAGATGGTGGTAGCTAGCCAGGCGGACAAATAAGTCCTACCACCAACCAAACCAAGAACACAAAAATGTACCTCCCGCTGGGAATCGAACCCGGGACCTCTGGGTCTAAACCGGTGGTCTTAACCACTAGACCACAGAGGCGATAAAATTTCTAAGATGGAGGATAAGCTTTGCCCAACCACCAGTGCGACAATATGTAACAAAAACCTTGTCCGATCCGTAAAGGTGTTATTAGGTATCGATATTCAGTTCTATTTACGTAGTTTTAAAGTCATAAGTGAAAAAAATTTACCCCGATTTTTTTTAAATGACAAAACTTGCATGGCAATACTTTTGTCGGGACTTCGGTAGGTAGGACCTTTGGCGCCGCCGCCATTGATGGAAAGTGTGGTCACATTTATAAAATTTGCATTATTTTGGGGTAATTTGAGCAATTTCGGTACAAAAACCTTTACGGATCTGACAGGGCTTTTGTTACCCACTGTATGTATAGGCTATATTATTATAATATGTGGTATTATTGTGTGTAGGAGGTGGCTTTATGTTATAAGTTACTTTACGAACGGACGGTACCCAGAAGGGTGTCAAAGTTATTTTTAAATAAATATTTTCTTTTTTAGTTTGTGATATCTTTTATGGCCAATAAAAACTTATCGAATAGGGCTGTTTTATATAGAACTGAAAATTTTATGAGCGCAGAGGAACGGCGAGGCGTACATAGGTATATGTACCGTGTATAACTGTGGCATACGATTGGGCGATACGGGTCCACCGTCCACCCGCTATATATGTCGTAAACATATACGCTGACGTTTTTATTAAGTGGTTTATTGCATAATAAATATAAAAAGTTACTATAAACTATATTTATATTATAATAATTTTTAACATTGATTAAAACTTAAAAAAATACTGAACTTAATACTGAAAAAGTAAAGCTATTCAAGAAAGGAACAAATTTTTACAATTTTATTCTTTCGAAATATAGGTATTCCCTATAAAATAGTCAGTATTGATTTACACTGTTTTATATTTTTATTACATACAGATATTATTATAAAAATGACGTAAGTAAAATAAATCATTTAGGTCACATTGTTCACATTGGTCACATGTTCAAATAATTTTTAACGCAAATTTTGTTGCGAACAAATTACAAAAACACAAATGTTGAAACATTTTTGGATTTGAACCTGCAGGGTGCAGGTTTTCAAATCACAAAAAAAAACGACGGGTTGCACTCTGGGAGTGCCGGCAGAAGTGAAAACTTGAATATTAACGTTGTGCATTTTTGAAAAAGTTATATTAAGTTATATTAAAAATTTATATTACGCCGCGCCAGCTGTCTACTCTCCATCCGTCTTACGAATTTTCGATCAGGTCACGTGTCCTGACGCGAGTTTAACATTTTTTACCCATTCCAAAAAAATGCACAACGCCGCTAAAGAAGTTTTCACTTCAAAAATTGCGTTAAAAATTATTTGAACATTTTATAAATAGCTTGCCTACTTCTTAACTGATCTTTAATATTTGTAAAAATTTTATGATCGGATGTTAGTGACGGTAGTTGTTGACATTGAATGGGCGCCTTTGGCTTTCAAAGTAAAAAGTGTTGAATAATTTCGGCGAGCTGGTTAGAACCACGATACTTAGCTCAATTGGAAGAGCACCTGACCTGGTATGCCAGAAGGGTGCAGGTTCAAATCCTGCTCGTGGAAATTTTTTCAACATTTGTGTTTTTATTTAGGTCACATGTTTTATTTGACGTGTTTCGCCGCTTCTTTGTCAACCACACAACACTGAAGAAGTGATCACTAAAAGCTAAATCCAAACTAGTGGTAGATTAGTTTTAGTTTATTATTATTTGAATTTTATACTTAGTTTTGACGTCAATAAGTGCCTGTAAAAAGGCTTATATATAATACTGAATAAACGATTTGCTTTTGACATTGACGTTGACTTTGATTAATAGTAACTCAAGCCTACTCACGCTCGGTATGTTGTCCGAAGTACAAACGCCTTCGCTGAGCAGGCGGTCTCTGATCTCCCACGCGAAGATCGAGGGGCACTCCCGCTTGTACTGCGCTATCTTGCTGACCACCTCGGCCGTGGCCACGCGCGGCTTGGACCCGCCAATCGCACGAGGCCTAATGGATCCAGTCTCGTAGTACCTAGAATGACATTAGCTTTGTGAACAATGGTACAACGTCATCGTACGCCTCATGAAAGAAAAGAAAAGAAAAAAAGAAAATACATTTATTGACACACACTACAAAATTATTACACGATATTTACAATCACAATACAAAGCAAAAACAATAGACAAATTGTGGCCAACTAGGCCCCAGCCTCAGCACGTGCTACAGCGACATAAGCCGCTGCAACGCTGGTATTCTGGAGGGACCTAATCGGTGACGTGTCCACAAAACAACCAAACATAGACAAAACAAAATAATAGAACACTAAACACAAAAAAAAACAATAATATAAAAAGACACTGGGACTTCTTGGCGGGAAAGTGAAGAGTCATGTCTGCGGTTTTGTTTTATTTTCTAAAATTTGTGTTATGTCGAATATTAACGTGAAATAATGGTGGATTATTAACCGTTAAGTGTTCGTGAGTGTGCATGAGTGTTGGCAAATGAAACAAAACAGTGCAACGTCACTTATCAAATTCTCTCAAGAAGTCCGCCCGAGGACTTAGTAAAGCCCCACATCTTTACTGAGATACTCGAGGGGTTGGGTGGTATATCATTTCTCATTTCTATTATCATTCATCATCATCATACAGAAAAGAAATATTGTTTATTTATTTATTACTTGTTAGAAAAATTACTTTGACACTGGCTAAATGTGCTAATCGCACGAAGCCATCAACAAAATGAAAAAAAAAAAGAAAAGACACTAAACATGAAACACTGCTCAATACTATCTTGGCTGTTTGTTTGTATTCCTGTGCTTAAAAAAAAAGATACCGATACCGTCCTTCTTTTTAAATGTTTTCTTTTAAGTGTCAACTCTCTGTAGTTCTTTTGTGCATAGAAAGTTTGAGGAGCTCAATAGCGCAGTGGTTAACGCGCATAGTCTGCGAACTTTCGCGTCGGATGGGTTACTAAAAAAGTATCAAAAGTATCTCCTCCGTGCTTCGGAAGGCACGTAAAGCCGTTGGTCTCGGCTGCATTAACAGTCGTTAACAACCACTCATCCGCACTGGGCCCGTGTGGTGGTTATGGCCGTTCTCCCTATCTCTATAGGAAAGGCTCGTGCCCCAGCAGTGGAGACATAAAATGAGCTGGTGATCATGATGATGATGATGGAAAGTTTGAGGCCAATGTCCAGCAGTGGGCTAATATAGGCTGATGATGGTAGAAAGTTTAATTAAAATCCGCTTATTGGTTTGAAAGAATTAGAGGTTTGAAGTTTGTATCAGATAAATACATTTAAAAAGAAAAAGCGTGTAGCCGTTGTATTATTACGAGTATAACAAAATATTTAGATGACTATTCATAATAATTATTTTAAATACTGGATAGTACGTACCTCCGTAGCCGAGTGGCTTGCACGCCGGACTTTGGGCGGCGCTAACTCTGAGGTCCCGGGTTCGATTCGCGGTCGGGTCAATGTCGAAAACAAAGTTTTCGATATTGTGTCGGGTGTGGGTGGTTGTGTTACCGCCGTTGTTTCTGATTTCCATAAAACGAGTGTTTTAGCTACTTACCTTGGCATCAGAACAATGTATGTGATGTCTAATATATAAGGTCACTTTTTATCAACTGCAAATATTTTGACAAAACATCTAATTATATATGAATAATAAAAAAAAAATCAGACTAGTTTTTTTTGCTTTTCCTGACATAAAAATTGTTATGTTTTTAAGAGCGGCCTCTCTGTCGGTTTTTTAGAATTAAACTAGGCGCACGTGTAAGCGGTGAAGGCATTGCGGCCTCTCTGTTTCGGCTCCTTTGAATTAAAAGTACCGAAAGTGCTTTATTTTTCTTTTCAATCGAAATGTCTTTTGGCGTTTTTCTTGAAAACTAGCGTATAAAAATTTAAAGTTTTTTCATAACAATTGTTTATATATGTTGTTGAATTTATCCTCCAAATATTTGCAGTTGATAAAATGTGACCTTATATATTATCTAACTTATCGAATATAAGTCTCCACTTACCTTATACAGCAGAGTTCTGTATTTTTTTTTCTATACCGAATGACCAAATTCAAGTAGTGGTGGTTTGTTTTACAACAGCAATCTCCAAATAGCAGCCGCGTACAATTTCTTCACCTGCTTTATAAGAGTAAGGAGGAAACAAAAAAAAATTACCCATGTAGGCACCGCAAATGCGACTGAAGTAGTTCGTTAACTTTGGCGATTGTTGCTAAGAACGCACATTAATTAACATGAAACATTATATAACTTATGTTATAGGACAAGTAACAAAACTAAAAGTATAAGGTTCTTTTATAGACACTTTATTGTTGCAAAGAACGCATGATGGCCGACCGAGGTGAGTCCACGTTAAGTAACATGTTTTACAACTTATGTTCAAATCACGTGTCACAAAACTATAAGAGTAAGGTTTCAAAAAATTCAAATAAAAAAAACCATTTTTTTAAATTAATAATGAACTTTTACAAGTGTTTTTTGAACGTCAATTTAAAGCCATGGGGATTTTGTTTGTTACAAATTTACCTTTTAAAGGCACTGTGAAATATACAATTTTAACTAACTAAGAATTTATTTTCAAAATATTCTTTCATAACTCTAGTTTGATCTTTAAGTAATTATACTTTTTGTTCATATTTATTAATAAACAAATGCTTAAATAGTTTTGGAAAAGAACCTGTTTATTCCTATATTACCCACTTTTAAAAGAGTATTCAATATTGGCAAAATGTGACACTTTTGAAGTATCGACAGGCCGGTCGCGATGGGGTGGGCGCATATCGGGTTGCCACTTCGCGGTATCGGGTTCGATTCCCGAGACGTCGGCGTATTATTAGCAACCGAACTGGACAGCTGTCGCCGCCTTTTATTGGAACTTTAAAAAGTGCGTTAAAATTTTGAATTATACCGTGAAACTGTTAATGATTCTTATAGTCTTTTTAGGTGTTTTGGTTCTATGTTTAATATTGTATCAGTAAAACAGGCAGGTATAATTTGATATTATACAACATGTCACAGAATGAACGCACATCTTCAGACACCCCAATTAAAATATTTAATTATAACATGCAAAATAATTTTACTTTTATTTAATTAAATTGGTTTATTTAAGTTATTAGTTATACTCATCGAGGGCAAATAGTCTGGGCATATTAGCGCTTTAGCCTACCGACCTACCGCATTTTAAAAAGCCCCTTATTGCATTGACTTACGTTTTATGTTCGTTTGTTTTACCTATTTAACGAAGGAGTGACTGTAATTTCAATAATTTTGGGAAAAAAAATTACCTATATTTTAAATATTTTTAATCGATTGAGAAGCCGATTTATAACAAACTACTTTCTGGGTGTGCGCTTACACTGTTACAGGTTGTATAAAATATTTTCACTTACCAACTGTAAACTATTAAAAATAAAACTTTCTTAATTGATGTTAATCATGAATACTAACTATACAATTTAATAAATAATACTCTTTTAAACTTTCGCATTCCCTAGTATTTAAACGGGGATTAACGCAAACTAATTAGCAAAAGGTTTCATACGTTTTCTTTATACCCGACGTTTCGACCGAATTACACCGGCCGGGCCAGCCCGTGACCACGGCTAATGCTTTACCTCATTTAAATTCCTTGTCATACAATTTAAGTCTTTAATCACTGTGGTGGTCACGGGTGACCGACAAACAATAAATCTTCTATTGTGTCTGGTTTTGCGGCAGTTAACGTCTTTATATCCTTGTCACAATCTGACAATCGTAATGATGTAAATAAAAAGTTGTCGATATTTTAATAAACGGGCTTTATTATAAAATTTCATCGTTATCTTAGATACGAGTCTATATAAGGTCATATTTTATAATAATATTATAATGAATAATTCAACAACATATTTACTTAAACTATTTTTATAAAAAAAAACCTTAAACTTTTATACCTACGCTAGTTTTCAAGAAAATCACCAAAAGATATTTCGATTAAAAAGAAAAATAAAGCACTTTCGGTATTTTCAATTCAAAGGAGCCGAAACAGAGAGGCCGCAATGCCTTCACCGCTTACACGTATACCTAATTTCATTCAAAAGAGCCGACAGAGAGGCCGCTCTTAAAAATATTACAATTTTTGTGTCAAGAAATATAAAAAAAAACTAGCCTGAATTTTTTTTAATGCTAGGGCCTTCTTTCTCTGATATAATTAGATGTTTTGTCAAAATATTTGCAGTTGATAAAAAGTGACCTTATATTGTGTGAGTAACGCAAATATTACTCTATAAAAAGTTAGTAATATAAGTACTCGTAGTATTCAAAAATACTCGTATAATTCAACCGCCACACCTTGATTGAAACCGCAAATAGAAAAATCTAGTAACGTTTTCTAGGGTACAATAGTTCTCATATTACCCGTCACACAACACCAACCTCCATGGTCACCTTGGTTGTGTCACCAGAATGGATAGATCTGTACGACCCTGAGATGTGCAGGTTTCTTAAGGTCTTAATAAGTTTGCTTTCTAAAACTATATTTGAGAATGGGTAACACAATTTTCACTTTAAAGTTAAAGTTTTCATTTTTTTAAAGTTTTAAATATTTTTCTTTTTATAGTTTACGAATTAAGTTATTTTATAAATAAGTTTTCTGTATTAGTAAATAAATACCTCCTTCAAGTTGTAAAATAATAATAGTAAGTTATGAGAAAATTCATATATTTTTATTTTATTACATCTTAAGTTGAATAGTTACTTATTATACATTTATCTAATGTTTGTGTTTGTGTGTCTTAAAATATTTAATTATATTAACTAGCTGACCCGGCGAACTTCGTACCGCATTTCTTTTTTTTTTTTTTTTTCCTTCTTTTTTAATATAGCCTATGTTACTCAGCGCTAATGTAGCATTCTAATGGTGAAAGAATTTTTTAAATCGGTCCAGTAGTGTTTGAGTTTATTCGTTGCAAACATACATTCAAAAATACAAAGCTTTCCTCTTTATAATATTATTATAGATTAATTAAAAAAAGGCATGACAAATTAAAGTTTTGTCATATAGTCTGGACATACTTAAAAAATATGTTTTTATAGTAAGTTAGGCAATTCTCTGCCTAATGTTAAGCATAACAGAGTTCAGTTTGAGTACAGGTAGAGTAAAATTGTGCCTCACTATTGCCGTCCTCACCTTGCCTACCCTCAAGTTGCTTCTTCGAACCTCGTTTAAGGCTAGGTATTCCTGCATACATGATCTAGATTGGATACACTTTGATTCTTTTCATTTTTACCACAACTTTTTGTTACACGCTTTATAGATTGTTTTGTTAGTGTAGACAATAAGTGTCAATAAAGCAACCTTGTGCCAAATTATGTAACATGTTATATTATATTATATCAGCCATGCTGTCCCACTCCTAGGCAAAGGCCTCCCCACACTTTTTCCACACCTTCCGGTCTCCTGCAACATTACGCCATTCCTTCATGAATCTATCAAGGAATACATATTAAATAACATAAGTTAATAAGTTATGTTAAGTTAAGGTTTTTTTGGATTAGTCGCTTAATTAAAAGGGTGCTGATGTAACGGAACATACGTTGTAAATAGACATGTTACTCAATGTGAACTTACCTTTAGGGGTCAGCTCAACCTGGCCGCTCAGCATAATCGTGCGGTTTCGCCTGCCACCCGCCCGCCGCGTGCGGTCGCGACCAGTTACACACGGTATACCTTACCGACTGCATTTTTGGAATGGTTCCGTATATAGTTGCTAGTCTCCGATTTGCGGTTAGAACAGCTATTTGGGCCTTTAGCTGTCGGTGTATAGTTTCAAACAGTTTGATGACAATGTCTACATCTAATGGTGTTTCACAAATCTATTTGTTATTTAGAATACGTAGGGTAAGGAATATTATTAAATTCTTATTATGTCTTTCTCTTTTCTTAATTCTGCTGGAAGACCTGCCAAGTTTGGAGATGATCTAGATTTGTTGGATTCGGTTGATCACGCAGCTACAAAAGAAACAAAACTCTGTGTAGCGTATTCGTTGGTAGACACTGATTTTATTTTATTTTATTAAGGAAACATACAGCTTTATATTACACATATAAACAATTAAAAAATATAATACCACTGCTAATTTGTACAGAATTAACTACTTGTTGAACACCAGTGCGAAAGAAAATATAAAGTAAATAATAATAATAAGATAATAAGAATAATAAGAATAATAATAATAAGAATAAAAATAAGAATATAACAGAGCTTCGCACTTGAATGCTGCCAAGCTGTTAGTGCCTTGAGGAACAATAGCTCTGTGAAGCGGCAAACCTGCCAAGAATCTTGGAAACGCATCTTTGAAGACTTGCAGAGCTTAGCGCCTCAGTGCTTCCATGCAGGTGGTACATTCAAAAAGCAATAGCTCAGTACATCATCAGGGGCTGTCGTCACCTTCGCTGCCGAGCTGGTAGTAAGGATGAAAAGCTCTAAGCAGGGACTGACCTGCCGTGTATCTGGGACTCGCATCACTCGATGCGGCTGACGTCACAGAGCTTTACGCGCCTGAGTGCTGAAGAGCTGGTATAGTTTCCGCTAGAAGCAATGGCTCTGAGCAGCGACTAACCTGCTGAGTACCTTAGACACGCATCCGTTGGAGACCTGCAGGATGCCACTGACGTCACAGAACTTCGTTCCTGAATGCTCCCAAGCAGGTGTAGTGCCCCGAGAAGCAATAGCTCTGAGCAGCGACTGACCTGCCGAGTTTCTTGGACACGCATCCGTTGGAGACCTGCAGGATGCCACTGACGTCACAGAGCTTCGTTCCTGAATGCTCCCAAGCTGGTATAGTGCCCAGAGAAGCAATATCTCTAACCAGCTACTGACCTGCCGAGTATCTTGGACACGCATCCGTTGGAGACCTGCAGGATGCGGCTGATGTCGCAGGGTCGCGCGCCCGAGTGCGCCAGCTCCACGATCTTCTGCCGCGTGGAGTCCGGCAGCGGCCTTCCTCCTACAAACACGCCGCCGAGCTGGTTAACACCGCTGTGACCTGCCGCACCATAAGCCTGCTTACTCCAATTAATCACGTCTGTATACCATCGTGGTACGGTAGACTTAGTATGCAACAGGTTGTGGAAAGCGTGACTCTACAAAGAAAACCAGTGGCCCGTGAAGCGTATAGCGTAGATGGTTACAGTACAAACACGAGTTGACTTTATCATGTTACAATGTTACGGATAATTAAGTTTCGAATGGATAATGTTTGGACTCCAATTTGGCAGTTACTCTGTTTTACATGCGCTCAATTATCACTTCAAACAAACAATTAGTATTTAGTTTGTCTGTTTGTGCTAGTATTCTGTTAACAGATTTATTTTTCATAGTCTATAAGAAACGAAACTCAGTTATATTTCACGTTCGAATAATATCGATTCACTCAAGCGAATGGGATTTAAGTCCCGAGGGTCGAGAGTAGGGACGAAATAACTATGACGATACGCTTTTTTACACATTGCCGCTCGTTTTCTTTTTGCTTAAATTTCATTGGAGTTTCTGTGAAAATATTGCAAATTGTAATACTTATTATTTACTTTTATGACTCTGTCGAATTATATAATATGTTTAATAATTCTCGTTAAGGCTATGGATTCTGGCACTGTTTTTTATTGGTGCATAAAACAGGGGATTCGACTTAAATTATGACCAGGGTTCCTAGTGTGAGTTTTGTTTACATTCATTCAAATACGTTTACGAAAACGAACATTTGTATTGCAGAATTTTAAATCTTCTCGTATGTCGCCAGGAGGCGCTTCTTCATTGCCATAATTAATAAAAACTAATTTTCGTTTTCGTTAACGTGATCGAGTGTAGAATTAAACTCACACCAGGCACACTGAGTAATACTTAATTCACATTAGGTAAGTACAAATTCGAAAACGTTCCGCTGCAAATATTTGTCAAACGTTAACATAACATGACATCTACTTTAACGCTGAATCGTAGCACAAAGAATTAAAAAGTGCAGGCTAGTTTTTGCCTTATGCAAGAATAAGAAGAATTACAATGTTAACCGTAATATATCTAGCCTATATAATATATGCCAGTGATTACTAGCGTTTTTAGAAAATGCTTAGAGACTTACAAAGCTTTTTATTCAGCTAGTTATAATTTTGTTGCATAATCTATAGTTTATGTTATAGATTATGCGACAAAATTATATGCTAATAATTATATTTTAATATATAAAAAATACAAAAAGCTAACTATATAATATATGCCAGTGATTACTAGTTTTTTTTAGAAAAAGCTTACAAACTTATTCAACTTTTTATTCAGTTAAAATTTTGTTGCGAAATCTATAGCTTTTGTATCAATCCGAAAAACATTTGCAGCGACAACGTTCTAAATAACGACGACTACCATTATCACAGAGGACTTTAGTACATACAGAGCATAAGTTTCATATGAATTCGACCACTCACAGATAGCATTGCTTACATTACTTTTTACCGCATTTGTACTGTAAGTGCCTTACAAATAAACAAAAAATAAGGTCCGAATAGTTATTCCGTGTTTTGTTTCTGTCATGTAAACGTCATGTCAAATTAGAGTAAAAAACAAAACACGGAATAACTGTTCGGATCTTATTCTTTGTTGATTTGTAAGGCACTTTTTGCCGCCGTACTCAGGGACGTCAATTAAGTTTTAATGACAATTAATGTCTTTCTTTCTCTATTTAGCACTATACATAAGAAAGTGACAGCAGGAGACTTAATTGTCATTAAAACTTAATTGACGTCTCTGAGTACGGCAGTTAGTTTCAAAAGCTGCTAAAGGTGAGTCCAGACTATATGACAAAACATTTTATATAGCATGTTTTATTAGTGTGGACGATAAGTCGGTAAATCACCTTATACTTATAGTTAAATAACATAAGTTATATAACGTGTTACTTAATGTGGACTCACCTTTAGAAGTTAATGATATACGTCCGGAGTTTCCAAAAACTGCTACACTTTTTTCAGTTAGTAACTAATCATGTCACTTTATACGTCGTCATTTCTATATACTGTCTGGGTACTTAGTGCCAATTTTATTCTACATTTGATCACGTTAACGAGAACGAAAATTTTAATGGCATATTTTTTTACTCTAGAATGTAGCCATTCTATCTCATTTGACACAAGGAGGCGTTGCGTCAATGCCATACAAATTCTTGTTTACAAATGCCATACAAATGTATGGAACAGCTGAATTTTATTTTCGAGTTAGGGAGTTGGTCCATTAGTAAGAGTTGTTCGTTTATATCACGGGAGTCATCTCAGAAGTTTTGGACGGTGATAAAAGAGTCAACCTGTATATTACACTAGCATTTACTCGCGGCTTCGTCCGCGTGGATCTGACATTTAAAAATAAACTCTTTTTTATATAGCCTATGTTACCCGCAAGGAATTTAGCTTTCTATCAGTGAAAGAATTTTTGGAATTTGATCAGTAGTTCCAGAGATTAGTCCCGACATACAAACAAACAAAGTCACAAACTTTACCTCTTTATTAATAGTATATAAATATCAAATAGCATGTTAAACTCGAACTTGACATCCAGGTGTTTCATAATTTATTTTCTAAGGCGTTCAGTTAACCTTTTTGACGAAGACCGACCTATTTTTTACTAAGACCTTTTTAGAACATTTTCCTTATTTCTTTGACAGTACATGTGGGTGGACCAATCAGATATTCGCATGAAACCTGTGCTCCGTATACTCTGCGCCATTACCTTTACCTTTGTGCGCAAGGTCGTCCATCCGGTCGAGCAGGTTGCCGTCCGGCGGCCACGGCGCGATCGGCGCCAGCTGCTGCGCCGGCAGCATCGTGTATACGCCGTACTCCTCTATGGTGGCGGCCTGACAACGCAAAGTTACGGTAATTTGCAAGAGTGTTATAAAAAGGAGCGGCCTGACAGGGCAAAGTTACGATGGTAATTAAGGAAGGTGTTTAAAATTTACGAGCTAGTTTAAGCCCGCACGCTGTACGACAGAGACATACTTTGGAAAAGTGTTAAAAAAGGAGCGGATATCGAACCCGCACACAGTTTGACAGAGACATACTGGTCAAAGTTACTGTGGTCATTTCGAAAAGTGTAAAAAAAAGGAGCGGGTATCGAACTTACACTCAGTATGACAGATACATACTGGGCAAAGTTACTGTGGTCATTTGAAAAAGTGTTAAAAAAAGGAGCGGGTATCGAACTTACACTCAGTATGACAGATACATACTGGGCAAAGTTACTGTGGTCATTTGAAAAAGTGTTAAAAAAAGGAGCGGGTATCGAACTTACACTCAGTATGACAGATACATACTGGGCAAAGTTACTGTGGTCATTTGAAAAAGTGTTAAAAAAAGGAGCGGGTATCGAACTTACACTCAGTATGACAGATACATACTGGGCAAAGTTACTGTAGTCATTTGAAAAAGTGTTAAAAAAAGGAGCGGGTATCCAACCCACACGCTGTCTGACAGAGACGTACTAAGCAAAGTAACGGTGAATGAAATACTTATAAAATACAGTTTGTGGTATTTCATCTGTAAAGATGAATCTACATGGCCATCGATCGGTTGCAATGACCGTTGGATAGATGGCACTCTGCTGCTAAAAAAAGCATTAAAAAAAATTGAATGACAGAGGCATACTGGGCAAAGTTACAATGGTCATTTAGAAAAGTGTTAATTTTTTTTAAATTTAACACTTTTCCTACTTCGGGTATAGAACTCGCACCCAGTATGACAGAGGCGTACTGCGTCAGGTGCACTACCAATTATGCGGTGATAGATAGATAGAAGTATAGATAAAGCATTTATTTCAATGCTACACACACAAAACATAAATATAACATTAAAAAAAAGTTTTTTTCCAAAAAGAATACAACGCATAGAAGTATATGTTCATAACACATCTGTGTGTGCTGTATTAGTGCAATAAGGGTCGTAGCGGGACTTGGACCGCACCTTCTGTCAAACCGGGTAAAGCACTACCAATGAGGCTATCATGGCTACGTCCGTCCTGTGCAAATTTAAAAACACTATCTACAGTCTTTGTAAGAAAGACATCAGCGACATCCGATGTATCAACTATTTTACAAATATCAAACATTAGTAAAATGGGCAAGCTGTGTTTATAAAATTATATAAAATTTTACCTAAATTATGTTGCAAAAACACCTTTGTATATTGTATTTTATTTATAAAAGTTATAGTGTTACAATAGGCTTCCTAACGATTGATCAAAAAGCTTATTACAAACTTTATAACTATTTGGTTTTGTATGATCGTATTACTTTATTTTATTTTATTATATAGTCGTTGTCAAATCAAAACCTGCTATATGTATAAACAGCCCCCTAAACAAGTGACAATACGCTAATAGAATAGAAATCAAAATTCATGATTATTGTACGGGATTGACATTAGTCAACGATACGTTTAAATGACGTTTATGTCAATCCCATACAATAATTATTCTATTTAATTTCTATTATATTAGCGTTTTGCCACTTGTCTAGGGGGGTGTAGTTATGAGATAATCAAAGAAAACCTTCTCTTGTAATATTAAACATGAAGGTAATACTAGTAATCATTGTCAAATTAAAGATAGTTACATTAAACTGATTGTGTTTAAGCCCATAGCAGTTTATGTATATGTAAGATTGGTCACTGGGCTACTTAAAATGATCAATGAATCTAAAAAAACACAGCAGATTTTCGCTTGACAACAACGGTATGTCATGTATGATACGTAATTTTATGTTAAGGATGATCAAACAATACTAACAAAGATTTAAACAAATATGATCAGATAAACTTTTTAAAAGTAATATAATTTACAATGAAATTGATAAAGTAATTTATTTGTTTTATTCTGTAGATAAACCAGATGCAAATAAACAAGTTTATAATTATTAATTATAATTATAATTATTAATTTATTTAATATTGTTCTATATATAGTATATTATATATGTTCTAATAGTCCTTAGAAATAGTTACATAAGCCCCCTTTAAATTTTAAATCATATTTTAGGTATTAAATTATAGTAATTAACAAGGTGGACCGACGATCTGGTGAAGGTCACGGGAAGTCGCTGGATGCGAGCAGCACAAAACCGGTCGTTGTGGAAATCCTCGGGGGAGGCCTTTGCCCAAAAGTGGACGTCTTTTGGCTGAGATGATGATGATGATGATGATATATTGATATATAATAGTAATTTTAGGTTTGCTAAAATTTGTTAGTTTAGTTAAATTTATAACTATTAGTCCACATAAAATGCCGTAGTTGTCTATAATTGAAAACTGTACTTAGATTAAGTTTGGCATTCACCCTTTTCTTACAGACTGTTTGGTGGTACATGTTCTTATCTTTTATACATATAAATCTTCTGTGCGTGTGTATGTTATTGAACTCCTTCTAAACGGCTGGATCGATTTGGATGAAATTTTCTGTGTGTGTTTGTTTGTTTTGTTGTCATGGAAACTGTCAAAGCGGTACGAAGTCCGCCGGTCTGCTGACAGGCGGACATAGTTGTCCAATAAATAAATAAATAAATAAATAAGAAATTTCACGAGTTGGTTCCACTATGGCTGGTGCTGAAATAGAGACAACCCTGCTACCATCGACGAACTAGACAGTAGGTGTTCGCCGCCAAAAAAAACATAAAATTCATGGCAAATCATTGAGTTATATATTTTTTTTTACTACATTCATTAGCACAGACTGCGTGTATCATATAATATATATAGTATATGTATCATATAATGGTCCTGCGCTCGGCCTAATATCCGGAGGCCCTAGCTTCAATTCCTAGGGCCTGGTTGTGATAACCCTGGTTTGTGATTCATCATCACATCACCAGCTCATCTTATGTCCCCACTGCTGAGGCACGAGCCTTCCCTATAGATGGGTATGGAGAATGGGCCATAAACCACAACTATGCAGCCGGAACCAACGGCTTTACGTGCCTTCCGAAGCACGAAGGAGCTCGAGATGATAAATTTATGGTCATCCATCCGATGACCGGCCTTTGCGAAAGTTGCTTAACCTCAGCAATCGTAGACCGGGCGCGTTAACCACTACGCCATCGAGCTCCTCAATCTTGAGGTTTGTTATTAGTGTTATTACATCAATATCTGTCACTATCCTTTTTATAAGTTGAATGTGTTACTTTTAAAAATGGGAACTTACAGAAACTCTATTTTTTAATAACCTATGGTTAAGCCCTTGGCCTATATCTCACCTGACGTTAAGTTACGATAAAGCCGGAATCCTCAACTACTGAGAAATTTGTAAGAAAAGCAAGATCAGGATTTGTATCAACATTTTGTTAAAAGTCCATGACTTTTAGGGTTTCGTAGTCAACAAGAAACCATTATAGTTTTGCCATGTCTGTCTGTCTGTCTGTCCCCAGCCTAGCTCATATACTCTTAGTACTAGAAAGCTGTAATTTGGCATGGATATACATATTAATCACGCCAACAAAGTGGTGAAGTAAAATTTTGAAAAATATTTTTTTAGCTTACCTCCCCTACACGTGAAGTAGGGATGAATTTTTTTTTTCTTGTCTACCACATAGTGTGGGATGTCGTTGGATAGCAATTTTAAAAATATTGCAGGTTTGTAAAAACAGTTTTTTGATTGAGGCATCTGTTTGTGAACTATTAAGCTTGAAAGTGCAAAATTTTGTTAGAGTCAAGTGTGCCCCCCCTGCCAGCCAAATGGTTGATTGGATACGTGAAAAAATTCACAGTAATTGTATATGATGAACTTAAAAGGAAAACTATCACAGCTAAGTAGGCTTTAAAAGTTTACGAGTAACAGTCGACCAACTTATAAAATGTACTTGGCGCAGTACAAATTCCTCATTGGGAACTACTTAAATAACGTTGTCAGGTATGTGAAACCGGTAGTATCTACATTTATGTATATAAACCATTTAAAATATACGCATTATTGAGATGGGCTACGAAACCCTACACTGCGCGTAGCCCGACACGCACTTGACCGGTTATTTTTTATAAATGGAGTTCAAGTAATGTGACGGTTTCTGATATAAGGATGAAGGATTTCCTATTTAATTTGTTAAAGAACACTTTCTATTCTGTCGGTTCCAATTAAACATGGAGAGTTTGAAAAAACTTGCTAAATAAAATTTAATAACGTTTTGGACGTGCAGTGTTCGCGCACATATGTATTGATAGCAACAGCTGACAAAACAAAGCTATACTTAGGTATCTCAGAGTCACCAGTATTCGACACAGTAAGACCAGTGTTCGACACCAGCATTCACTGTCAAAAAATAAATCAGAATGTCATTAAAATTGTATGAGATGACAGCTCGGAAACAGTTGATTTGTATCCAATTGATACTAAAGTAAATAATTAGTTGCCGATTCCAATTTTTAATGATTAAAGGAAATAAGTGTCGGTCACTGGTTGTTGCCTAACTAACTACCCTATATACACTCAGGGGCACATCTAACCGTCCACCCCGTTATTTCCATACAAACAGGCTCACTTTGCGACTCTATACATAGAAATACATTTCTGCACAGATCTGTATGCTAATGTTTAGGTTAAGCGTTCGACTGCCCAATTAGCACTACAACAACCTTCTAATGTACTTATAATGATTTGAATACATAACAACGAACTTTATTGTTGTTTTATTTTAATTTTTCGTGTGAACTATATTGAGCTGTGTGTGTCGGGTTCGAATTCCGCTCGTGGATTTTTTCAACACTTCGTCTTTTTTCAAGTTGTAATTTATTCGTAACTATATTTGCGTTAAATTATATTTAAATAATCATGCAGAAAGGGTGTTTGTTACATTAGGTTATTAGAAAACAGCTTAAGTTTAGAAAATAGTGTATGTATGCTATATATTGCAAGTTTTGATTTGATACTTCTTTGTTATTCAACTTTTTTATTAATGTTTTGGTATACCAAGTACGTTTAAAAGTTATTACATTCATAATTCATAGAAAAAATGACGAATGAATTATAATCACGTAATTTTAATATTCAAGACAGTTGAATATTAAAATTACGCGATTATAATATAAATCATGTAAACAATATAGAATAAGTAACACTAACATATTTATGTAGTGGTAATTTAAAAAATTAACATACAAATATTATATTCTATTAAAAGACATCAACGATCTCAAATCTTTTGGATGAATATGTTATTCTAGTAAAGTCAAAAAGCATTGTAAAATATTGTTAAATAGTGAAAACTGTTACTATTCCTCAAGGTGGCATTGACAAAACAACTACCTATTCGAGAACAAAACAAATCAAATGTTTATCGATGATTAATTTCATCGATGCGTTCACACATAGCGATCGGTAAACCAGTTATCAACAAGTTTTCATAAGCCATGCACGCACTCGACACACGGTGCTTTAAAAATCTATATGTCGCAGTATTACTTATAAATTTCCATTATAACATAGTGATTGGGCAGTATCTCGAAGAGGACGTAATACCCGAACTGTATAATACTTACAAGGGTATTGTTGATGACGGTAAAATGAGACAAGATTATAGAAATGGAATTTATCCCAAAGCAGAGGAGTCTTGAAGCAAACCTAACAATATAGTAACTTACTTAAACGAAATAATTAAAAGCATACTTTATTACAGATCCGAATACGGTTCCCATGCGTCGCTTATTTAAACAAAATACAGAATACAGTGTACACGTAAAGAAACTGAAGGAAGTGAACGGTTATAAGCAACACAACCTTCTGGTTGAACAGAAACTTAGATCAAAGGATCCTATAATTTATATAAATAATCCTGTAGAGTCGAAAATACCAAACTCTTTTTTAACGTTCGAAGAGTTTAAGAAAGTGCTCACAGAAAGAGTCGATAGTAAGAAAAATGCATATTCAATTTTACACGAATCGATTGCGACAAAAAGTATGTACATAAATAAATTGAAACTAACAACTACGACTCATGATGTCATAAGCACATGGGCAACCACAACGACTACTAAAAACAGTACTGTTGATAAAATTGACAAATATTTAGGAAATGTTAAAAAAGAAAATGTCTCAAGACTCTTGAGAAAAGAAAAGACTCATTTTAATCAAACATTTTTAAAACCACGTTTAAGAGCATTAACGTCTTCGAATAAAAAGTTATTAAAATATAACAAAAGCGTATCATTAAATGGCGAAGGGAATAAAATAGACACGACTACATTTGGTCCAACTCTTACAAGTTTACGGGAAACAACATTAAAATCTACTGAGGTAACCGTGAAAGCTGAACACGTTACAAATATTGTTATGGACACTTCTACTTCAGAGAATAACCATTTGAATGTCAGTTCAACTGTCTTAGCAGATAAAAGGTACACTTTAAACGAATTTAATCATACAGAACCACATGAAGTTAAACTGAATGCAACGGAAAAAGATATTGGAGAAACGTTAGAACCAAATAATAGTTCTGTAACTGCATCTGATGATTTGAATACATCCATTTCTAATAATACAAAAGCGAATGATGGCGATACTATTGAAACACCTGCCGAAGATACAAAGTCAAATATGCCAAATCGTCCTAAGACAAAAATGACGCAAATAACTTTATCTACGACCACGAGGAGAATTCAAAGAACATACAATGTGAGTAAATTATTGAATTACCTACCAATTTTTATTAAAAATATAAAACTTTAATTATAAGGTATTTTTTATTATGGATTTATATAATTTTACCCAAATTTTATTGCGTACAAAAATACCTTTACAATTTGTGGAAAGTGTAACATGACCTGGTTTGTCAGAGGATGCAGGTTCGAATCCCGCTCGTCAATACTTTTCAAAATTGTAAAAGAAATTTGTTAACTCTATAGCTATCTATAGCGATGTAAATCGGTCATTTTAGGCGTTTTTAATTTGGAAGGTGTTCAATTTTCTTTTTCCACAAGCGAGAGTTGAACCCGCACCCTCTGATGCAGGGTCAGATGCTCTCCCAATTTAGCCAGATTCTGTGTCTTTTTACTTTTACTTATAACTATAGTTTAATAAGTCTTTAATTCGTTTGCAGTTACTATTATTTCTATTTATCGGTTCATATTTTTTATAAATTTATTATAATTTTTTAATTATTTTTGTCTTAAAAAAGTTAGAATTAATATTTTTATAGTTAATGTTTAAGAGAAAGAGTCAATTAAAGCTCAAAATTATTCGATATTAGTATCAAATAAAAATTACAGGTAACACATAACTCGAAGTTTCAAATATAAGTTACAATTAATAAATGCGTATTTTGGTACATTTGTGAATTTATTATGATTTGCTAAGAATCTAATTAAATTAAGCTGGCAAAGTTCCGAATGTAATGTAATTGATTTGATACAATTAAAACGAAAGTAGAAAAATTTGGATCTCATAAAGGAACTGTTTCAGTCATTTATTTATTACTGCATCATTGTTTTTTGGTAAAAAATATTTATTCGCTTTGCTTAATAGTTCTAAACTATGTTTCCCACTTACTTAGATACCTGAGAAGTTCTTTTGTGCTTTATACATAATAGAAGATGCCTTATATATTCACCCACGGTTTTTATACACGTAAACCTAACCTACTCCATAGAGATGTAAGTAATATATATTTTTCTTTTTCAGAGACCAAGAGTTTTCGTAGGACGATAATGAAAAAAAAATTACAAACACACGAACGAGTTTTTATTGCTTTCTATTTAAATAAAAGAAAATAAAAGTTTAGTTATTTAAAAAAAACGACGTATCTAATATTTGGCAGTACCTTTATACGTGAACCCTTTTCGACATAACTAATTTTGGAAAATTTAAATTTATGAACAGTAGGAAGTTATGTACTAAACCTTTAAATCTTAAAAGTCCATCTAAGTAACTTCAGACCGTTTGGAATCCGAAGAAGTCAAAAATATTCATAAGCTTACCTTAATTGGCTGCTAATAAAGAAATCCAAGTTATTGCAAAAGCAATAACTATGATCGCTTTCCACTGGCCGCTTCTAACATCACTAACAACAATTCTCTGAGAAAAACATTCACAATACTATCTAATGGTTGGACCTATATTACTCCTTTACTGCGACGTGTTCTTAAAAAATACGTAAAATTCGATTCCCGCCAAACGAAACGTCAAAATGTCAAATCACGTGCATTGCGCCTCTACTCCTGAATAAAGGCGCCACTTCACTGATTACAAAACACAATCTCACGTGGAACTGTACCGCCTGTCTACATCTATATAGCTAGAGAGGCAGACAGCTCTATTCTATAGCCAAAGCGAGACAGAGACGGCAACATTGACGAGTGTCAGCTCTTATTGTAAGTCGCTTACTGCATTCAGGATTGCTCATTTGAAGGACAGAGACGCCAAGCTTTCGGTTACACCGTTTCGATTCGCGCCCCGCCCTTTCCTCATTTAACCCCCCCGGTGGTGGGGTGAACTTGGACAGTTTTAAATTATCTATTATAATAAAATTATTTCTCGAAATAAGGGGTTGGTTATGGTAATGATGTGTTTAATTTATGTCGATATCTTTACCATTGAATGCTTCGGCTGACAGCCGTCGTGTTTATTTCTCGTAATTAAGTTTGGTGTTACGATGAATTTCGTCAACTGTAAACCTTTTAAGGTAAACAATGTATTCGACACTTTTTAATGGCTACCCATACACAAATTTGTGTAAAATATTTTTATGCATTTAATCTATCTACATAAGATTTATTTGTTTTTATTAACATTAATTCTATTAATAATTTAATTCTTATTTTTAAAATGTTTAAGAAAAATAATCGGTAAGATTAATGGGTAGCGTAGAGTTTAAATCTATATTAGTTACTTGGCAAGCAGCATAACGAAAACATGATATTAATACTAACGTTATAGTAAATTTTAGTTCTTTTAATTAACAACGAAGTAGCGATACTAACAAATTAACTCTTATTTAAGGACTGACTAACGCAACCCTCTAAAGTCTACAATGCTAGGTCCTTTTCCCGCATCGTGGTAAAGACTTTACAGTTTGTTTTTCATCTCGCTTCTCCACCACTCATCATATTTTCTCTTCAATTGTATACGAGGTGATAGAGCAATAAGCGCTTTATGTATTCACTCTAGAGTTTATTTTAAACAAACTAAATTACTGTGGCTCCTGTCAACATCTGCGGTCGAGTTTCGCGGTTTATCTCCCCCGCACAAAATTGTTAGTCGCACAAACATTATCTTTGACCAATGGCACGTAACCGCGAGCCTTTTGCAGCCAATCGACACGTTCGAAAATATTACGTTTCGCGCGTTTCGAAATTTGAATTTTGTTCTTTTTGTTCCGTTTTTGAATCTCGGCTGTTTTGTTAAGCGACACTGTTTCGTGTTTGTTTTGTTTTTTATAGTATTTAACAGTTTTATGTTCGACTAAATAGTAGTTTTTCTTTAAATTTAGGTTCGTTTAAAGTTAGTTGCATGGAATAATGTAGTGATATCACAGCGGTAGTTAATGTCTTTAACACGAAACTGGTTTTAGTAAGAAAGAAAGCTTCCAGAAAATAATTTAATAAAAATGCCTTTGCTTCTACTTTTATTATCCATGATATCAATATCATAGACAGGTGTTCCAATTCAAAATTACAGCTAATATTCATCGAACTACATAAAGAATAATATTAGTTTGTTAATCCATTATTCGTTCCTATAGCATTCATCTGATTGCAACAAAACTTTGGGAAGTTGTTGTGCACACGCCCGCGAAGGTTTTTAAGTGGATGAAACCATCATGGAATCATTAATAATACGGGATTTTACTGACTTGGGTATATCTAAATGGTATTTGCCATTGTTTTCTAAAGTTTACGCGAACACTACACATCACATTGAAATGAAAAAACTTTTACGGACCTAGGTACTCGCGTTTATTTTATACATCACTTTTAATTAATGTTTATCATGACGTTTCGAACCCTTTGCCGTTTGGTCTGACAGTATGGTGTTGGGGCTGGGATTTAATATTTTGTATGATGGAATCCCAGGCTGGTGGTAAGTTTCAACCATCTTCTCTATTGCAATTAGGATGTTTTTTAATTTCAATAGTCTCGCGTATATCCTAGGGATGAACCGTTGTTCTCTAGCGAGTGTTTGAGGTTTATCAAATCTGATGTAATGGTTGGGCCCCTCTAGGTCATGTTCGCATACTGCAGACTTATTTTCGCGCCTATGCTTGACGTCGGCTATATGTTCTTTAACGCGGGTTCCTATACTTCTCTTTGTTTGCCCGATGTAAGAGAGCCCACAGTCGCAGTACAGTTCGTACACGCCTGCATCTCGCACTTGACATTTGCTAACAATTTTTTTTTATATTTCTATCATCTCCAGCAAATGTACTGGGTGAATACGATGATGACGATGACTGCTATTGTGTTACTCTATAAGGTATTCACATAAGGGATACGACAATACGAAATAAATAAATAATTTATTTGTATCTACAACGGAGCAATAAACATCGGCTCTTAAATCATCATCACCATCATCGCCAGCTCATACACGTCCCCACTGCAAGGGCACGAGCCTTCCCTACGGATGGATAGGGAGAACGGGCCATAACCACGCGGGCCCAGTGCGGATTGGTGGTTGTTAACGACTGCTAATGCAGCCGGGACCAACGGCTTTACGTGCCTTCCGAAGCACGGAGGAGCTCTAGATGATACATTTTTGGTCACCCATCCGATGACTGGCCTTTGCGAACGTTGCTTAACCTCAGCACTTGCAGACCGGGCGCGTTAACCACTGCGCCATCGGCTCTTAAATGAATTTCTTTAAACTCCTTCGACCAATTTAAATTCAGTTCTCGCAAAGTTTGAGATGGCTTTAGGACGCGTACTTCAATAGTATTTTAGTTCTTAAAGTAAGAAACTGTAGAATTTTGCTTATAAGGTTAAACCGAAACCCAAACTTAGATATACATAACTATGTTTTGGAACTAAGGAACTCGATTGGTTTGCGTGTTCGGGTTACGAGTTTGAAAGTAAGGCAAGTCATCAGATGGATGGCCAAATTAAAATCATTGAAATCCATCTATTAGCATAGTTATGTCCAGTGTAGGGGGTTTATTATCTCTTCGTAGGTGTGCAGATGCAACCGTAACAGTTTCTAATCATTCTAATAATTTCAACCGCCTCTCTGGTCTAGTGATCCACCGGCTTAGACCCAGAGGTCCCGGGTTCGATTCCTAGCGGGGGGTACATGTTTGTGTACTCGGTTTGGTTGGTGGTATTGCTTGTTTGTACGCCTGGCTAGCTACCACTATCTTATGTAAATATTTCGCCATAATATCAATGTTTGTAGTATTGTGTTCCGGCAGCTAGAGATAAGATAGCCAGTGCCTCAGTAGTTGAGGTTCCGGGTGAAGTGCGCTTCCACGTTCGGCCTTATCATCACTTATCATCAGGTGAGATGAAGACCTAGTGCTTATCCGTAAAATATAAAAAAAAAAACAAAAACAAAATTGCGATGTATTTGATCATATTTTCTTTAATTGAAAAATATCAAAATAACAAATAATCTTATTTAATCTTATCTAATAATCTTATTTTTATTTATTTCTAATTGACCACTGAACAATTGCATACCTAAAACCTTTTTACTGTGCACCCAATCC
Organism: Eudonia mercurella; assembly: GCA_963082485.1. NCBI lineage: Eukaryota > Metazoa > Arthropoda > Insecta > Lepidoptera > Crambidae > Eudonia > Eudonia mercurella. Next base: position 3,284,643 of record OY720040.1, read on the forward strand.
TGACATACACAACCACTTCATTTGCAAATGAACACATTCACTAACAAACATTTAAATCCTGTTCGCAATACAAAGTAGGTAACAAACAAGTGCGCACTGAGTCCCAACCCTCGCTCGCCGCAAACGTCCCTTCGAAGGGACATTGTCTCTGATGATTATACCACTGCCACTGTCCGTTTGCGGCTGTGATCCTATTAGCGCGCTCAACTGACTGCCGGGATGACGCCGCTCTAATGAGGGATGCTTCCCACACTTGGGTTACGCCAATTTCGACGCAAATAGTGTCTAATGGCGGTGGCGTAGTTTGCATACTGTTATGGCAGTATTCGCAAATTGATTGTTGTGGTAGATGTGATTGTTTATTTATCTACTGAGTGCTTAATGTGAGTTTTTTTCTGACATTGGATACGAAAACAGTAATGTGTAGATATGGCAAATATTTAATCACTCTGAAGAGATTGTTTTGATGATTATACTACTGCGACTGTCCGTTTGCGGCCGTGATTCTATTAACGCGCTCAACTGACTGTCGGAATGATGCTGCTCTAATGAAGGATGCTTTCCATACTTGGGTTACGCCAATTTCGTCGCAAATAGTGTTTAATGGCGGTGGCGGAGTTTGCATACTGTTATGGCGGTATTCGCAAATTGATTGTTATGGTTATGTGACTGCTGACTTTTGATACTGGTTGTGTGCGAGTTTTATTCGGCGTTTGATCGCGGTAACGAAAACGAGATTACTAGTTTCAATGTCTTTTATATTTTAGTATTCGTTAACTTGATCGAATGGTGAATGATAGTCGCACTCAGCCCTCTGTGCTTTCAAAACCAAAATTCAATATCCAGGAAAAACCTAAAATTAAGTTAGTGTGGATTTAACTTCAAACCAGATTATATTAAATCTTTATATTACAGAGATGTTGACAGAAAACATTTTTATATTTTTCATAGTGTACTTTAAATTGCACAAATACTGTTAAACAAACGTTTTTGTTTTTGTGTACCATGCAATTACAAATGGCACACTAATGATGAGTCGGGACCTTTTTGCGACATTTTTTTTTATAAATGTTGTTTTATTTTTATGTGTAAAATGTATTATATCATAGCACAAAATGTGTTTTGTCCCAAATGTGTAGGAATAGTATAGTCATGGACTAATGTATGGTATAGTTTGTATGACTGTAGTACCAATAGCTGTAGGCGCTAATGAAATGGTCCGTTTAGCAACGCGCCTCAGCGCTCACTATCGATCTGCATATAAAAAAAGGGATGCAAATAAAAACGCAGGAGAGCGTGATCCAATACCATGTAGATTTTTTATTTAAAAAATTAAACAATCGCGTATTGCTAATAAGTATTACGAATAAATATACAATACTTAATTTCTACGATGTACTTTAGTAAATGAAAAAGATAATCATTTAAATAGATACTGTTTCGAGGTGACTTTGTATTATTGAGGTAATTTTATGATTCTGCATTTTAGAAACAATAACATTTTATAGAGAGCATTTCCGTGGACTGCTCGTCGTACGAACGTATTGATCCTTAAAGAACTTCACATCAAAGAATGATTGTCCTCGGCGGTTCAAATATGAATACTGAAGTTCTTTGGGCACATAACTCGCAAAGAGGACTCAATGGAGCGTATTGTAGTTCAGGGCAGAGTCGGGGGCAAGAGATCCCGTGGTCGCTCGCCAATCCGATGTACAGACCTCATTATCTCCCTCACTCAATCCACAATGACTGATTGCTCTCAAATAGCTTCCAATAAAGCCGAATGGAGGCGCATTGCGAGAGCCATCATTCACCAGGATCCACTCATAACCACGAACACTCTGCCAAGAGTGCCCGACTAAGAAGAACATTTTATAGATATGATCATTTTGCAGTAGTCAGCGTTTTAAGTCATAGCATAAAATAAGGATAATAAATAAAATAAAAAGGAGCTCGATGGCGCAGTGGTTAACGCGCCCGGTCTGCGAGTGCTGCGGTTGCAACTTTCGCAAAGGCCGGTCATTCGGATGGGTGACCAAAGATCATCTCGAGCTCCGCCGTGTTTCGGAAGGCACGTAAAGCCGTTGGTCCCGGCTGCATTAGCAGTCGTTAACAACCACCAATCCGTACTGGGCCCGCGTGGTGGTTTACGGCCCTTTCTCCTTATCCATCCATGTGGGGACATTAAATGAGCTGATGATGATGATAATGATAAAATAAGAAGACTGCAGAAAGTTAGCTTTATACAAAAGCCGCCTCTGTGGTCTAGTGGTTAAGACCACCGATTTAGACCCAGAGGTCCCGGGTTCGATTCCCAGCGAAGAGTACATGTTTGTGTACTTGGTTTGGTTGGTGGTAGGGCTTGTATGTCCGCCTGGCTACAGCTATCACCATCTTATCTAAATTTGTCGCCATAATATGTTTGTAGCATTGTTGTGTTCCGGCAGCTAGAGATAAGATAGCCAGTGCCTCAGTAGTTGAGGTTCCCGGGTGAAGTACGCTTCCACCTTCGGCCTTGTCATCACTTAACATCAGGTGAGATGAAAGTCAAGTGCTTACCCGTAACATATAAAAAAATTTAAGTATTATCTTAGCTTACCTTCTAGAGCAATGGTCCCCAACTGGTGGTCCGCGGACTACAGTTGGTCCGTAAAAGCATCGGTTATGGTCCGCGGGACAGAACTTTATTAAATCCACTGAACAAAAACACAAATGTTGAAAAAATTTCCACGAGCAGGATTTGAACCTGCACCCTTCTGACATACCGGGTCAGGTGCTCTTCCAAATCGTGGTTCTAACTAACCCGCCGAAATTATTCAACACTTTATACTTTGAAAGCCAAAGGCGCCCATTCAATGTCAACAACTACCGTCACTAACATCCGATCATAATATTTTTACAAATATTAAAGATCAGTTAAGAATTTTAATCTTCTTCTTCTTAGTCGTAGCACTCTTGACAGAGTGGTCGTGGTCGTCGTTTCGGTCGGGTGACCCGCCTCACAATTCGTCGCCATTCCTCTCTGAGGGTTGCCTTTTTGGTGCATTGGTACAGGGGGTCATCTAGTGCTGCCTTGATTTGGTCTGTCCATCTCATTGGTGATCTGCCACGCATTCGGGTGCCCTCAACTCTGCCCTGCACCACCAGTCGCTCGATGGACATACGGCCGCGTCGAGATATGTGTCCAAAGAAGGTGAGGATGCGAGCTTGGACAATAGACGATAGGCGCTGCTTGATGCCTAGTTCTTGGAGGATGGAGTCATTGGTACGGAACTCTGTCCACGATATCCCAAGCATTTTTCTCAGAATTTTAATCAGTCAATCAGATCTGTTAAGAAAATTAGAGTTAAAAGTTATTTGAACATTTTATCCACTAAACAATTACAAAAACGCAAATGTTGAAAAAAATTTTTCAAAATTTTTCAAAACATTTTTTCTACATTTATGTTTTTGTAATTTGTTTCGCAACAAAATTTGCGTTAAAATTATTTAAAACATTTCACTAAACAATTTTCAAAAAGGCAGTACAATTTTTTTCTGTTTCCTGCACTGTCACCTACGCTACCTATTTGCTAATTCCTAGGTCCCAGGGTGGTCCCAATATGTTTATGGCGTTAATACAGTAGAACCATAGGCGTTAAATGTTTCGCATTAGCATTTTGTTAGCATGAAGTGTGTAAAGATAAACTGTCACTACTGAACTTACGCTACAAATACTTTTAAAGTTTTGAATAAAGATTAAACTTTCTTTTTAAGGCGAGTTTATGTGGTCCCTGCTAACAAAACATTAGGAAATTTCCCTGCTAACATTAGAAAACATTAGGTCCATGGTAGGGGAAAGGTTGGAAACCTCTGTTCTAGTCTTTTTATAATAATAATAATATAATAAACAATTTATTTCAAATACCTGGTCCATAGAGTGCTAGTAACAATGTTTCTTAAACTAAGTTAGTAAGATTATTATTATACATCAACATCAAATAAATTCAATAATAATAAAATTAGATCAATACAAAAATAAAATAAAACAATAAATCAAATCAAATTAAAATTAAATCAAATAAAACCATATAAAAATGAAAATGAAATAAAATCAACAATAAAATACATAAAATAAAATCAAATAAAATCATACGTGCATGAATATAGATCATTGTCAAAATACAAGCCACGCCCTATATGCTCACTGATGCCCTATAGGCTTTGCATGCAGGCGTAACCAGTGTTCCAACAATGAGGAGTCCCATCGATCAGTTAACGCCATCAGGATGCTGTTGGAACTGCCACGTGTTCTCCTTAACAGCGCCTCGAATCGTTTCCTAATTATCGCATGAAAACCGTCGACATGCGCCTCTGCGAACATATTTGAGGCACTGCAAAACCTAGGGAATCCCAACAGTACCCTGAAAGCGTTGTTATATTGGACTCGCAGTGCGCTGAAAGCCCGCAAAAGCGTGTAACTGACCCATAGGCTACACGTGTAGTAAGACTGGCAATATGCCTTGAACCCCGCCCGATCCTCTAAATGTCACTACACATTTACAGAATACACTAAACATGCACACTAGCTTAGGTCCAAGACACCGTACTCGTAGAACAAGGGTACGAAGAACCGGTTCACACGCGCTCTATACCAGGTACAGACATGTACCTGGGCGCTTCTCTCCTCCTCCACGGCCCGGTCTACCCGAGCCGAGGTCCGAGCCTTTAGAAGCGCCCTCGGGTGGTTCCGCCCCCCGATCCGATCCGAACCCTTCGGAGAATCTAGTAGGGCACGGGGACGCGCACTAGTGCGCGATGCCGTTCCCTTTAGAAAACCTCCGAAGGTGATTCGTTTCACACGGCTTGAAGGACCCTTTACGTTCCTCGCCGCCCCCAAAAAAGCCCGGTGAAGCTGAAAATGCCGTCTGAGGCAATCAGCAAACTCTCTCAAAAAAAAAAAAATATGCCTTGAAAAGTGGAACTTTAACTTCCTTAGTGCAACGTGCGAACCTAAGAGCCAGCATGTTACATCGGACTGCCAGCGCTTTGTAGTCACATCGACCACAAGAATCAGGTGACGCGAAAAGCCAAGGATTCCATCTTCATAATCTACCAACTTAATTGTATGTACTGACTTCCCTGCAGTCGTACTCTGTTGATCATGCAATAAATTTGCATAATAACTCCTTGCGGAAGTCCAGTAACTGCGCAGGCTGTATGCAAGACTAATGCATTCAGCTTGCGGCCTAGCATTATGCACTGCACAATTCCGATTGCTAGATAAAAATATGAAACCCGCATGTATTGTGTCTATTGAAATTCCACTGGGAATTACGTTGAACAGTGGGAGTTGATGAGAATCGCATTAAATATAACATAAAAAATATGGAAATTTTCTATATTGTTGTATAAAGTTTACGCATAGGGAACCAGTGTTCGACAAGAACCAGCGATCGACATGTTTCTTAACTTTAGTGTGATAATATCATAAATATGCTATTTATTTATATTTATATTTAAAACACATAGAGACATTACTTTACAAAAACACAAATGTTGAAAAAATTTCCACGAGCAGGATTTGAATCTGCACCCTTCTGACATACCGGGTCAGGTGCTCTCCCAATTGTAATTTTTTCCGCAACAAAATTTGCGTTAAAAATTATATAAACAAAATAAAAACAGTTATTACTTTGTCATGTTAGTTAGTCAGCCAATCGATTGTCATTAAGCCATTGCACATAGCTTGAACTCACATAGATGTCTACCACCCTCATACCTGTTCCTGCCGCCATGAATCAGCGCCCAAGAGCTAAAGTCTGCTAATTCAATAATGTCTCGATAGCGTGTCGGTAGCTTGATTTGGAATTATGGACTATTATAGGAAAATTGTACAATACGTAAAGCTATATTTAGGTACCAGGAAATAGGGATGGAGAAGATCGATAATTATGAAATAAAATGGAGGCGTTGAAATAGTGCGTACGCTACTATACATTACACAATATTTTAAGTATAAAATGAATAATGGACAAACAGTGGATTACAATTAAACATATAATGTGTTCAGAAATGAAGGAAAGATGTAAAAATTATTGCTTTGTTCATTATCTAAAAAAAATATAAAAAAAAGTATTTATTTCAGTTCCTCAATCAAGACACACACACAAACACAAACACACACACACTTAACTAATTTTATAGATAAGTTCTAGTTTTCTTTTCTTTAGTTTCACATGGCAACCTGTAAAATTGTAAACTCAATCGTTTATTTGTATGTAGTTCAGGGTGGAATTTTGTAATGCCAACTGAAGGGAAAGTACTCTTAATACTGTAGATAGAAAATTTTACTCAAAGAAAACATTCCTTTATTGTTGAAAAGAAAGAAATCTGCATTTAAAGATTTTCGAAAATTCACTTGCCACACCCGGGAATCGAACCGACTAAAATCTGTAAAAATAACACCCTGTACTTTTATTGCATCGATCGTTAGGGTCAATTATAACGATGAAATCTCTCTAACAAACTTGATAAATTAAATGAAAGGAAACCATGGAATCTTACGTTACTAGAAATGAATTCGTTAGTAGAATTAATTTGTGTATCCAATAAAATGGAGCCCATTTCGAGCAACTAATTAGATTTTTTTACCATTTTTTTGTAAATAATTTAAATTCATTTAATTTATCGAGTTTCTTAGAGAGATTTCAATTCAGGGCACATTGCTCGCAGGACTGATGACCGCTGGGGCGGAATAGTCCTTGAGTGGCGACTGCGTACCAGAAAGCGAAGTGTGGGCAGGCCTCCAACAAGGTGGACTGATGATCTGGTGAAGGTCGCGGGAAGCCGCTGGATGCAAGCAGCACAACACCGGTCGTTGTGGAGATCCTTGGGGGAGGCCTTTGTCCAGTAGTGGACCTCTTTTGGCTGAGATGATGATAATGATGATTAAAGTCCGGCGTGCAAGCCACTGGGCTACGGAGGTCATTAAGCATAAAAAGGGGTCAACCTCGGAATGAAAGATAATAAATTGAATTTTCGTTTAAATCTTCATTTTGGCGTCGTATAAGTTGTCTCAATAGTCTCATAAAACCCCGTGTCTGCGTCGTAAGTTATTCAAAGTCAAAGGTAAAAAAAACCAGTTTTTCGCGATTATCTCGGTTTCTACTCCAATGATGTTAACATTTACTATAAAGATTGTGTTGGAAAAAAAATTATTGCTTTGTTCATTATCTAAAACCTTTAGTATTTTCTTGTATTTAACGAAAATTTGTGTGGCAAAATTTTAACTCTTCTCTCGTTAAACTCACACTCTACACTCTGAACAAAAACTAAAAAGTTAGACGATAACACCTGACGGGGGCCGCCATCTGTTGACAAAAGTTTGTAGCCTTTTTAGCCTACCCTTTTAGAGATGTCGCTACTTGTTCTGGATATAATTGTTCTTTGAAGTTACTATAGATGGCGTGCATGTCGCGACATGCTTTGCCACCCTTGCTGCGGTGTGTGCTTTTAGCAACTGAAACATAATTTAAGAATTACTTTGTTCAACTCGTCATAGATGGCGTCGTTTTGAATTTTCATACATTTTTTAAATGCTGTCATTACAATCATGTAATTTACATTAAGGGGGTGCAGCGCGGACGCAAAACTGCGATTTTCAAGTTTCTTTATGATAGCGAGCGAGCGGCGCGTGGCAGTGAGTGGTGTGACAACGGCGCACGACTACGAATACGCACGCACACTAATATCTGTACAGAGTAGGCTGGTGATTTAATTAGAGCAATGTTTACTTTCGTAAAATCATAGGCGTTTGGGTAAAAAATAAGAAAAGTCTTAATATTTTCATATTCATGTTTTTTAATGGAAAAATAAGACAACAGTGACCTGCGGAATATCAATACAAACATTTTGATGTCGGATCATTGTTTCATTTGTGCTATATTTACAAAGTTTCTGAAGAAATAAGTTTTTAAATATCATTATTTTACGTATTGTTTATGCAGTTTCTGGGTATTTGTTTCAAATTCCAAGACAACCATGACCTTGTGAAAGGATCAAGCTAACCTATACTAGTCCTTTTAATGTATAAGACCTATTCAGCGCCTAGCACCAGTGACTTAAAAACATGTAAATTTTCAAATTCCGCGCTGCACCCCCTTAAGTTTTATTTTAATATTGCTTTCATTTACTTTAAATTAGAACGTATTTATTTTATTTTACATTAATTTTTCCGGACACACCATTTACTATAATCAAAGAACATCATTAAAAAAATTAAAGTTATTAAATCTAGACTTAAAACGTGCTTTAAACACTCCCATTAATCAAAAATAGCGATATAGTAATGTTGCGATTACTCAAAATGGCGATAATAAAATAATTAAGTACCGACAGCGTACAACATGGTTCAACTGATCAATTGAACAGTTGAACAGCACGTTGGCGCAAAGGCTTACGCGTCTACAATCATGGATCCTGCAAATTAAATGTAACTTTCGCTGTCAGTATAAGTATAGGTGATAAGTATGGCGATTAACACACTGCCACCCACCACGCAGCGTAGCGCGTGAATGCGTGTTCTAAAGTTGCTTGTAAGTATCTCCGTTTATATAGAAAGCACGCACAGTCCAACACACAGAAAATGAATCCACGCGCGTTCATCGTATAATGCAGCGTGATGCGTGGCAGTGTGTGAATCGCCTAAGAATAAATATTTTATCAGGAGCTCCTCCGTGCTTCGATAGACACGTTAAGCCGTCTGTCTACCTTCAAAGGCACCCTTGGGTTTTCCGCTGTCGTCAGTAACACAAGTGCCTCGAAGAATCTTGTAAGTTACGGAGTACGTTTGCATGGTGCCTGCTCCTATAGAAAACCGACTTGTTGAAAATTAAAAGTAAAAAAATATACCTATATAAAAAAGTTGGCTTTGTCGGTCGCCAACAAGACTAGAGCCCTTTTTTTAACTAGGATATATGCTTTGCGTACACGCCGGGGCTAGGGGCAACCCCGGGCTATGTGGGACAATCCTCCTCTTCCCTCGTCTAGCTACTTACTAAAAGCTCGACGAGGGGAGAAGAGGTATACCCACTAAAAACCTAGTAGATACACACGCCAGGCGTTACTTTGCGGAAATCCATGGCACATAAAAATGCAATTGAAACAATAATATGTAGGGCTAATTCCGCTAAATCACTTCGTTTATCAAGCTTGGATGCAGAACGCATTCACCGCCCTTCCGCCAGCAAAAATATGCACATGCAGAAGAATCAATGGATGCAAGCGTACATAATACACCAACACCGAACAACCAACACCGTGCTTGAACGTTTTTAATGGTTTTTTTTACTCATGCATTGATAGTAATCCGTTTGTGTACTGTAGTAACCGAGACTCCTTGCTCAAGCATACATGCTGGCAGCCGCCGTGGCCTGAATTCAAACGGTGTAGAATAAAAAGGACATGGAAGAAAAAAGAAGAATATCGCGGACTCGATTGACGGACCGCGACAACGATTGATTTGATTATTGTAATATTTAAAAGTTAATATAATATCTAGTGCTTTGGAACACTTTTCATTTAATAAACCCCCCGGTACCTCAAGTAACGACCCAGCCGGGTGTTACAGTACCTATAGAAATAAATAAATAAATAAATAAATAAAAGCGACTCCAAACGTCAATGGAACAAAGTAGGAAAGTTGCAGGCGGAAAACAAGTCATTTATAATCCCGTACGGATAATACTGGCTGTCCCGTTGCTTTGGAGACATATTTTTAATTATCATCTTAGCGTTACGTACGTATACCTATAGCGCCTGATCGCAACAATTTACATGCTAAGACCCCCATAAAGATACGTCCGTATGGATGTATTAGCATTTTTTCCGAGTTTCAACTGAATTGAGGGGGATGTTTAATCAAGGATTTATTAAGCGTTCCACTTTGGCCGTGTGAAATGACGTCATATTCAAGCTGCTTTGTATGTACTTGGTAGGTATACATAGATTTTTATATTCTTTATTATCTAAATTAACTAACTTTCGCAAAGGCCGGTTATCGGATGGGTGACCAAAAATTTATCATCTCGAGCTCTTCCGTGCTTCGGAAGGCACGCAAAGCCGTTGGTCCCGGCTACATTAGCAGTCGTTAACCACCACCAATCCGCACTGGGCCCGCGTGGTGGTTTATGGCCCGTTCTCCCTATCCATTCCTATGAATGCTCGTGCCTTAGCAGGACATGAAATGAGCTGATGATGATGATGAACTTAAAGCTTTAAAGCGAACCAGAGGCCCAGTGCGGATTGGTGGTTGTTAACGACTGCTAATGCAGCCGGGACCAACGGCTTTACGTGCCTTCCGAATCACGGAGGAGCGAGAGATGATACATTTTTTTGGTCACCCATCCGATGCCCGGCCTTAGCGAAAGTTGCTTAACCTCAGCACTCGCAGTCCGGGCGCGTTGACCACTGCGCCATCGAGCTCCTCATTTCAATTTCAATTTTGCAATATAAACGATTATTTAATACTTAATCTTATAAGTATTACGTTGGCAGCTGTGGTAGTACATAACTATATACTGAGTCACTGCTGCCAGCGCCCTTCTGTAAGGACTTCCGCAGCCGAGTGGTTTGCACGCCAGACTTTGGGCAGCGCTAACTCTGAGGTCCCGGATTCGATTCCCGGTCGGGTCAATGTCGAAAAACGAACTTTTCGATATTGTTTCGGGTGTGGGTGGTTGTAGTACCATCGTTGTTTCTGATTTCCATAAAGGAGTGCTTTAGCTACTTACTTGGGATCAGAACAATGTATGTGATGTTCTAATATTTATTTATTAATTATTTATTTTTATTTATTATTTATTATTATTTTAACATCAAATAACTACTGAAACCAAAGGTTCCTCAAATTGTGATGATCGAACCATCCCCCAAGGTTTCCTCGAGGTACCTGGCATCACACAATCATCTTTCCGTACTAGATTCTCCGAGGCGTTCGAGTACAATGACGAGAGCTCATTAGACTGCGACCTTTGAACGTAGTTTGGGAAGCGGATGTCCGCCTACATCCTTTTTTAAAATTTAAAATTTATTTATAGCTCGGCAAATGATTCCACTCCACCTGATGTTAAGTGGAAACGGAGTCCAGACGCAAGGACAACTGGTGCCGCGTGAAAACAACGCAGCATCAGTTACCCTCACTCTGCCGGCCCACAAGGTGCCTCTTCACGCCTCGTTTGAAGCACCCCATGTCATAGGAAGGAGGAAAAGAAAACGTGTGCTGATAGACTATTACATCTTTTGGAAGTGCGACAAAGCAACGAGTCACCAAATTTCTTAGTGCGCGATGGAATGTTCGAGACAGTACAGCGGTGACTCCGGAGAGCAGCACGCGTACTCCTATGGAGGAAGGGAGAAGGTGAGATAAGGTGGGACAAATAAGGAACTTAAATAGGGAACCCCTTCTAAATAAGAAACGTTAAACAAACTTTGTAGGTCATAGGTGCCTGGCATATCATCATTAGCTTTCTACTACGTTTTGTACGTCTACTTAATGTTAGTAGTAAACAGCCTACAACTGTCCCACTGCTGGGCAAAGGCCTTCATCATTAAAATCAAATCATCACTACAATCATGGGTCTTAGCTTAATCACCACGCTTGCCAAATGCCGGTGCCTATTGTGAGTTTCATTCGCCGTTCGATTACGTTAACGAAAACGAGAATTTGTATGGCAAAATGTTAACTCCTCTCGTACGTCGCCTGGAGGCGCTGCTTCATCATCGTCATCATCATCTCAGCCAAAAGACGTCCACTGCTGGACAAAGGCCTCCAAGGATCTCTACAATGACCGGTTTGGAGAATGGAGAGGGCTATGCTCGGGGTTTCTCTGCGTGATCGAATCAGAAATGAGGAGACCCGCAGAAGAACAAAGGTAACCGACATAGCCCGAAGAGTTGCTAAGCTCAAGTGGCAGTGGGCAGGGCACATTGCTCGCAGGACTGATGGCCGCTGGGGCGGAATAGTCCTTGAGTGCGACCGCGTACCGGAAAACGCAGCTGCTTCAATGCCATACTAATTTTCGTTTTCGTAAACGTAATCAAATGATTAAAGATAGTAAATAAAACTCACACTAGGCAGCCTGATCACTAACTCGGGCTATGCATCGGAAGTCCGAAACACTTTGCACGACCTGGGTATCATTGAACTCAGAACCTTCGGGGAGCTTTGCTACTCGGCCATCAAGGCGATAAGTTACTTAATGTATTAAAATTTTATAAAAGAGACAAAGTGTTGAAAAAATTCCATGAGCGGGATTCGAACCCGCACCCCATGACATGCCGGGTCAGGTGCACCGCTAAATATGCTGTCGTGGCTCAATCCAACTCGCCGAAATTAATCAACACTATCTATTTTCACTTTATAAGCCAAAGGAGCTCTATTCAATGTCGACAACTACGTCATCAACATCCGATCTTAATATTTTTACAAATATTGAAAGATCAGTTAAGAATTAGGCAAGCTATATTTATGATTATTTACATATGATTTTACGAAATTATTGTTGCGAACAAATTACAATTTGAAAAAAGAGAAAGTGTTGAAAAAATTCCACGAGCGGGATTTGAACCTGCACCCCATGACATGCCGGGTCAGGTGCACTGCCAACTATGCTATCGTGGCTCAATCCAACTCGCCGAAATTAATCAACACTATCTATTTTTACTTTATAAGCCAAAGGACTTATAATTCAACACTTTGTCTTTTTTCAAATTGTAATTTGTTCTCAACAATATTTGCGTAAAATTACCTTTTATCTCATAAGGACAGATTCTCAAAAAGACAGATTCTCATAAAGACAGATTCTCAAAAGGACACGAGTACACGTAAGCACATAAAGAAAAAATTATTATTACTACTCTTACTTTACTCTTTCTTTATTTTTAATCTTAGATCTAGGTTTTATAAAAATTATATAAAAAGTAAAATATAACAAAATATCATGCTATATGTAAATATCATGAATGTATTTAAGTTTAACTATAATAAAAAACTTATTTTTTTCAAGCACTTGACCTTCATCTTACCTGGATCTGCTCATCCGGAGTCCTCAACCAATGTGGATCTGACTATCTTAAAAAAAAGTTTTGTCTCTAACTGTCGGAACATAATAATGCTATTAACATTGCTGTTAAGGCAACATTATAAGGATATGTAGTTTTTCATCATCATCATCATCATCATCATCATCATCATCATCATCATCATCATCATCAACAGCTCATTTTATTTCCCCACTGCTGGAGCACGAGCCTTCCCTATGGATGGATAGGGAGAACGTGCCATAAACCACCACGCGGGCCCAGTGCGGATTGGCGGTTGTTAACGACTGCTAATGCAGCCGGTATCAACGGCTTTACGTGCCTTCCAAAGCACGAAGGAGCTCGAAATGATAAATTTTTGGTCACCCATCCGATGACCGGCCTTTGCGAAAGTTGCTCAACCTCAGCACTCGCAGACCGGGCGTGTTAACCATTGCGCCATCGAGCTCCTAATGTAGTTTTTTTATTATTATTTATTAATGAACATGAAGTCAACAGAACTTTTAAAAAGGTTTTGATAGGATATACAAAACCTCCGCCGTGAATGTAGTTGCGAAGTAAAAAGTAGAGGGTAACGTGCAGATAGCAACCTTGACTGTGCTCGCCGAAACCAGCGCCGAGTGCAAAACAGGCACGTAGGCCGCTATCATATCTATCTCGCTTTATTCAAAACTAAACAAAATGGCCGCAGGAGAAATGTAGCGCGACCGAACTATTTGATACTTGCTATCGATATTGCAATATTCGGTTTTTCAGAGTGCTGAGAAGAGTTTACACTAATCGGTTGAGTTAGATTGAGCTGACTACAATTTGAATGGAATCGATTTGGGGATCACTTTGGGAAAAACTTAAGTATGTATGTCAAAGGCAAATTAGGCATTTATTTGGTTTTCTGAAACAAGTAAATGCCTAATTTCTGTCTTCGTTAATTAATTATAAGCTAATCAAACAGAAGCTCTTTCTCTTTTCATTATTTTAGAAATAAACAAAATCAAAGTCACTTAGACACGATTTAAAGAAAAAAAAACATAAATTAAGATACGATCAAACCCTTAATCTTCCAATGTTAGTGTTTAAACGTCAGGACATAAATCTTAATACGTAAAATAAACGTAAGTAGAATATACTCGCATAAAGTATTTAATTTTAAATAGTAACTTAAAACTAGAGATAATAGAGCAAAATTATTCCGCTTAACTTATTGTAAGTGCTATATATATTTTTTTTACTTATTTTGGAACTAGACTTGAATTTACGAATTGGATAAAACATGTCATCATCAATGATGATTTATTGGGACTGTATTCGATTAATAGTGGAAAAGTGACCTAAATTTATCCTAAAGCCTTTAGCGCAAAAAGGTAAGTATCTTGAAGGTCGAGCTAGTTTGCGAGAAACATTCAAGTTTATCTGCTTTAATTAGTTGGGACTGTCGATATAACCATTATAAATTTTAAATAAGAACATATGATCAGTATTTTTCGATGACATTCTAGACTGAGCATTATGAAGTTAATGCCCAAGGTAGCGCACCACATCAACTTCCCGGACTACACAACCATTCAAACCATAACTTTGAAAGTAAGGTGATTTTTTTTTGAGAAATGTATAAAACTATATTTATCTGCTTTAAGTGTCATCGCATTACGCTCGCACCACAACAAAAACCTGTCTAAGTCCTCCTGAAGCAGACTCCAACTATCAGCGTGTTCAAACTGTTTTACTATTTTGAGGTCATCGGCATAGAGGTATGGTATATCTAAGAATGCAAAAAACAGAATGCTACATCGTTAATAAAAATGTTGAAAAATAAGGGACCTATATGCGACCTTTGCGGAACGCCCGTCGCAGCCACAAACGTAGCAGATAAAAAACCATTCACTACAACTTTTGAAGACCGTCCGACAAGGTAAGATGCACACCAACTAAGTATGTTTCCCGTAATGCCACACTGAAATAGTTTGTAAATTAAAAGTCTGTGATTTACTCTGTCGAACTTTACTAAAATCAGTGTAAATGATGTCAACGAGCGACCCACGGTCGACCGCATCAACGACATAGGTATCGACATATTTGTTGGTGCCGTAACAGTGTTTTCCTCGTAAACCGAAGAGAAACAAGACGCAAACAGGTTACTGACTTTTAAACCCTCGCCCGCTATGGTTTGATTGTAATGCATTTTGGATGGATATGCGTTAGTACCCTTGCGCTTGTGCTTCAGAAAGGACCAGAAGAGCTTTGGGTTCAGATTAAGATTTTGCACAGGTGGAGGTATGTAAACGCCACAGATAAATAACTTTTCAATTTTATTTTTAACACGAATATCGATACTAACCCATATATCCTCATACTTACTTTCATAGTGGGGAATTCGGCACGAAGATAGACGCTTCGATATTGCTATCAATACTCCTTCACCAAGTTTTTTGTTGTGGAACCCGCTTGATTCGCGGTCTCGTCTGTACACAAAGTACCGGTCACAAAATAATTCAGTGTCCAATACATCACCAGCCAACCACGTCTCACATAATACGATTATGTTTAAGATAAAAGTCTAAAGTTTTTGTTCTTAAACTCCTAACATTTTGAAAATAAAAACTAATTTCATCAAACTCTTTAACGTTTTTTAATTCTAACGCGTGATTATTTAATTACAAAAAATAAAGAAATATTGACTTAAGGTTATCAATAGAGTGCATATTGCGAACAAACACGGCTTCAGTTGCATCTGACTTGCGAACGTAAACTCGCCCGCCGCAGACGTATTTGTAATTTAGTTTCTTCGCACGAAGTCGTGCGGCAGCATGCAAGCTATTATTTTCGGGGGTCAAGTTTTCAGCAACAAACACCGGCGTCATCTTGTCATCTATGCCTAGTGAGCTAGAAGTTAATTTGTAGTTCGGTGTTTTTCATTATAACCAATCACATCAGCAAGTAGTTCGTCCCTGGTGCGAGGGTGCTTAATTTGACAAAAATTGTTCGAGGACGGTTATTGTTCGGATTTGACTTGACTATTCGGGAGCAGTAGAAAATATCATTATCTTTTATTGGACAATTAACCGTGTCTCCAAGCTGCAGGGTGACGTACGACAGGGCGTTACCTCTAAAAATATTATATAAAAGTACCCTAATTATGATACTTTTAATGTTTCACTTACAACAACACACAAACGCCTGGTCGGTCTAAATGGGTTAAAAAGTAAAGTAAATAAATCCACCTACTCAAGTATCAAGACCGCTCCACCGCAGTATCGATGCGGGCTAATATGATCACGCATCACATCCGGCACTTACTCTCAATTTGTGACTACGTGTTGAGGGGGTTTTAAATATTTCATCGATGTCTGTCAGTGGCAAACACATTTGCGTAGCCCTAGCCCTGCTGATATAAATTAATTGGGCAGCCTATTTCGTCTTTCATAGTCCTAGATACAGATTTTTGGTAAGCGGTTTTTTTGTTAAAAAGTCCTGACTACTCTTATTTTGGTATAGACTTCAGCGCGATCCGATCCAAAGCCCTCGGAGAATCTAGAGAGGACGGGGATATGGACTAGTGCATGATGCCATTCCATCTGAAAACTTTTTGACGGTGTTTCGTTTTACACGGCTTGTTTAGTTTCAACCTTTCAATGTTTAAATAATTTTTAACGCAAATTTTGTTGCGAAACAAATTACAAAAACACAAATGTTGAAAAAATTTTACCCGGTATGTCTGAAGGGTGCAGGTTCTTGTGGAGTTTTTTTCAACATTTGTGTTTTTGTTTTTTTTTACACCCTTTCAGTTTTTTTTAAGTCCGGTCACGCTGAAAATGCTGCCTGAGTCAGACAGCAAATTCTCTACAAAAAAATAAAGTCTCCTGAGATAGTAAATGTCTTCTAATGTCACTTAAAAATTTAAATGAAGCAAGAAAATGTGAAGCCAGATGAACAAGGATTCTTTTGTTTAAAATTGCTTATTGTAAGAAAACGCTATTTTCATTGAAAGTGCTCTAACTAATCAATTTGTCTAAAAATCTAAGAGTTCAACCTCTATAATTTAATAATAGACAGAACTTTTTTTTTGAATCCTGTTCATTTAATAACGGCGGTGTTCCCGGAATACGAGATCTTTTAATTAAATTGATGTCTAAATGACGAACTACTTGAGGGTGAGGGGAGAGAATTATATTACGCGTTGTTAATGTTCTATACTTTATTTCTACTACATTAATACATTAAATACTTGGATTAATAACGTATTCTAAGATTAAATACAATACAACTTAAACACTTCTTATATTGAACTAACAACCTGCTCGCGACTTCTACCGCTTGAGATTATTTTAAAATAATTTGTCGATGCGTGATTGTAAAAGAAAACTGCATAATAGTTTAAATACCTATTGTATTTTTATCAAAAAGTCTACTTGACATTTTTACTTACTGTAAAACCAGACACGAAAAGAAAATGATCCTTCATTCCACGGACACGGCAGACACGTTATATTATTCCATTTCCACAGAGTAATAAGTAAAGCAGTACAAAACGTGAACCATCTTCATTGTAGAGAACTAACCGATAAATATATCTTTTTAAATGTTGTTGTTTTAAATCACACACGCTTCGGTGGCCAAGTCGCCGAGTGGCAAAGCAATTTCATCAAAGGGACTTAATACCCTCCAAATCGGGACACACCAACACAGCTGCTGCAGACATAGCAATCACACAATTAGGTAAACCTACACAATTACATCACCCACCGAGTATGTTTACTAAAAGCCGCGTCGTCGGCGCGCAATTAGTTTTGTTAGCGACGAAGGCGCTTTAGTTGTCCCGCACACGCGCAGCTTTAATCTTCTTATAGCAGCAACAGGCAACAGGCAATTGGCAACTCGCAACTAGTTGTTTCCATACAAACTAAAAGAAAAAGTTAACAGCTTAAAACTGTCCCTCTGTTGGGCAAAAGCCTCATTCATTGAAATCAAGTCATCACTACAAGTGATGGGTGATGGCTTAATCACACGCTTGCCTAATGCGGGTCGGTGATCATAAACCCGTGGTATGCATCGATAAATCCGAAACACATTTTGCCTGACCTAGGAAAAAATTTATTTGTACAACCTGAAGAAATTAGTAATAGTTATACTAATTAACCTATCCATGTAAGTACACAGTTTGACTTGAACCTAATTGAAAGACGATTCCCAATCCCAATACAGCTGCTAACTACTGGTCAGCTGGTACTTACTACTTACCCACATTGAATTGTTAATTTGTTATGTTAGATGTCTGTCTGCATGGTTTTTCATAGGAAATAAATATTCTTTAAACACAACTGCGCAGACATAGTAACTACAGATGCGAGTTTCGATGATCGACAACAGTTGTCACTTTCTGCACTCGATGATAGGATCAGTTTAAAATGTCCGCATTTAGCAACTGTCTTTGTAATAATTGTGTCAAGTTGCTGGTTTCCCCAACTGGCAACACTGACTGTTGACCATGGATTCAAAATTCAAAAAATTCAAAATTCGAATTCTTTATTTTGCATTAAATGTGGTACTACGTAGATGGTATAAGACAAGAGATTTGAAAAGTTTATTTCGAATCGCGGCAATCGTAAACTGGTCCTTTGTTGCTTTAACTGGCAATTGTTTACGAAAATATTTAAAAGGTTGATAGTTTCTTAAGCTCAGTTGAACTAAAATTGATCGGTCTGTGGACAGCCTTACACTATTCGCTAACGGTATTATGAAGATAATGCACATGAAGCCGGTGCACGAATATTTAGAGGGAGATTTTATTAATGAAATTAATTATTAATTTATTAATTTAATTTTAGAAAAAAGACAAAGTGTTGAAAAAATCCCACGAGCGGGGTTCGAACCCGCACCCCATGACATGCCGGGTCAGGTGCACTGGCAACTATGCTATCGTGGCTCAATCCAACTTATAACGATATTTGCCAATATCGATTTTAAATTTAACTATGAATGTGCTTGTGTAGGTCGCAATTAATATTATATTTTCTTTCTTGCGCCTTTGTTATGATATAAAACAGAGGGTGCAGTGATAACATATAATGTTATTATTAGAATTCTGATAATTTAACCTATTTTACATTTACAGCTTTCTAAGGTCGTTCAGATATCTGAATGTAAAGAAGAAACTTAGAAAACCTATAATTTACTTGTAAAGCAGCGCTTGGAATATACTACATGCAATTAACAAATATCAATAGAATACAAGATAAAATTTGTCAAGAAAATTATTATTTACATATAACTTTACGCAAATATTGTTGCGAACAAATTAAAATTTGAAAAATGATAAAGTGTTGAAAAACTCTACGATCGGGATTCGAACCCGCACCCCATGACATGCCGGGTTGAATTTTTTCAACACTTTATCTTTTTTCAAATTAATTAATATGCTACTACGAACTAACTCCGATCTTTGACTACTGTATGTGATGGATGAAACGAGCTGATCTACTGGTTTACTGGTGGATGCTCGCAAAGTAAATGAATTATCCAATACGGACGTGATTCCGGTGCCGCAGTGGCCGGTGGCACCCAAACTGCGCGCAACAATTAAAGTTATTTTTAAATTTAAAAAGAAAAAAGAGGTGATTAATGAGGAAACAAACTCATTATTTGTTCCAAGTTTAAGTCCAACCTCGATTTTTTAAATTCCTCTTTTGTTCCACTGCTGACCAAAGGCCTCCCCCAAACCCTTTCCACGCATGCCTGGCCTTGGTAGTTTCCAAGTTTGGTTAAAAATTTTAAATATTAATTCTGTTCACGCTCAATTTGAGCTCTGATGATTATACAACCATTACGTAACGATGACGGGTGACTTTGTACTGAGAAGAAGCAGCAAGTGCATTTTTGGCTTCATTTCTTTTTTAACGTCGAAAAGTCTATAAATCTAAGAGTGCTATATAAATTAGTATAAATAATGTTGCAGTAGTTTTCATTTCTGTATTGATTGCTGTAAGACATTAGAAAAAAATGTGATACATACAAATTTACTTAGATTCTGGTTCTTTTTGATCGTTATTTTCCACCGCTGCCTCTGTCTCTGCCAGCTTAATGAGTCTTCACCTGCTGTGGTCTGTGTGGGCAAGCTAAACTAACCATTAGTTTATAAACTATTAATGGATACTGCTGCTTGTTGTACGTAGATAAATGTAATTTATCACATACCTAACTAATCTAAATGCGTTAATTAATAATTATCTTTCAATGAGTTACGAAAGTTAGTTATTTAAGAAACGTTACACTAAAAGAAAATATAATACGCTACAGAAGATATTTTGATTTCAATAGACAAGTCGCTCGCATTGTAGCAACTATAAATTGATCCCAGAAACAACCCCCGTAATAGTTTGGGAAGCGTCACCGCGCGGGCGTCCCGTCCTATATAAAAGGCGCTACAGACGCCCCACAGCATTCTCGACGTGCAACAGGTGAGGAGCAAAGGTGAGTGCGTTGCCAACATTTTATTTTAAAAAATAATCGAATAGTTTTTAAATTTAGAACGTCAAATTATTTGAAACAAGGAGGTTTATTATTGTGCTTTTACATACGTAGTTCTTCTTAATTACCTGTTTTTGGTGGTTTGGTTTTAAATACAGTGACGGGAAATGGGAACTTACTGATTTTAAGAATACATAGGTAATTTATTTACCATTTTAAAAATAACAATTATCACGGTACAATAATTATCGTTATTATTTAACAACCTTTAAAATATTCTCCTAACACCCCAATGTAATTTTTTGCGAGCAGTGCCAAGCCAAAATTACATTTCAAAATTAGATTTGTTTAATAAATGGTCTTTATTTTAGAAAAGACTGTCATGTCACAACTTGAAATCAATAAGAAACATTATAATTACGAGGTTTTTAACTATTTTTGGAAAACATAATATGTTTTATTTCTGTGATTGAAATGACTCTTCTAACGTCACAGGATTCAATTTCTGTCGCTAGTTTCAAGTTTGTGCTTTGTCAGTAGATAATTGAGTGTTGTTTTGCGATTGAAATAATTGAAAAAAAAAGAAATTACATGAAAAATATTGTTAGGAAACGAAACCACAAAACAATTAGTATTTACGGGAGTGTGACGATAGCAGCTGAGTAATCATAGGCTGGGTTTCAGTCGAAGATTTCAGTCATTTACGCCTGAACCTCCATTTTGTTGCGACATTGCTTCAAAGGTCAAAAATAATAAGAATAAGAAAAAAATATTCGTGATTGAGAGTGAACAAATTACAATTTGAATTTTTTTTACTTTGTTTTTTTAAAAATTATTCGCCTAAAAAGGCAAAGCAGCAACAGTTTTTCTCACGTAAAATATTTTGTTTGTAATTGATAAGTATACCTACCCATCATAGTAGTGATGACTTGATGTCAATGAATGAGGCCTTTGCCCAGCATTGGGACAGTTATAGGCTATTTACTTACTTTGATAAGTATTCTGGATGCATAAACGTAACGTCTTTGCCAGTGAGATCTCGCGTGAACTTTTTGAGTGATTTTGATTTTCTTTATTTTTATTTGCCTTTTGAAGGGTAAAATCCACTATTGTTCAGTATCAATATCTGTCTAAACATAATATTTAAGAAACAAAACCGCTAACACAACTATAATTTCACGCCAAAAGTCAAAAAATTACTTAAAATTGGAGATACGAGTATCGATTAACTTCGAAGCACTAAAAAGTCAGCTTCCCGGTCAGTGCAGCCGCCCGGATTGCGGAATACAAAAGTTCGATTCCTGGCTAGGTCGGGTAGGCATTTAATTTTTTCACTGTATTTTATAAATTTTTATGTCAGAAAAATTTTGATTTATTTTATTAAAACATTCAAATGAAAGTAAAATAACTTCTAAAATTCTGTACATCTTATTGAATCAGTTAGCACTGTTAATACAACATTAACATTTTTCAATAAATAAATTTTGTTGTCTAATCTAAAATATTGTAATTATTACGAGTACCTATAACCTGTCTTAGCATATCCCCTTATTTTCCTTCGGAAAAACAATCGCAAAAAAACGTTCATTATTGAAAAATACTTTTTTACAAAAAAATAACCATAGCTGCTATGTATTTATTTATTTATTTATTATACTTTACAATCAAAGTTGTTAAGTAAATTAACATCATTTCAAACAAAAAAGGTCAAAAACGGTTTTCTTCTTTTTTATTAGATGCCTCTCTAACTTGTGAAGATTGACAGCCAGCTCTACCTATATCCTTTTACTTATGGCAAATCTAAGCGCCACCGCAGACATGTTATTTTTAGCATCGGCGATCGGCGATTTTGCGACTGTATCGATGCTCGATCACGTTTTGGCGACTCTCTGCGTCCGATCGCAGTAAAATCGTGAGATTCTCATCGATTCAGCATCGCGATTTCGCGGCTTCATGCGTTCGGTTCGGACGCGGGATCGGAATCGCGCGTTTTAGCGACTGCTCCGATGCTGGATCGGCAACTCGATGCAAATCGATGCGACCGGGCATCCGAATGTGTGCGGAGTGTAACGTTCAGAAACTGTGTCGAGCTTCTAAAAAGCGGCTGAATCGCCGATCGCCGATGCTAAAAGTAGCATATCTGCGGTGGCTCTAAAGCGCTTGGCGTCACTCATTATTTCACAAACTACAACTTTCTTCTACGAATTCCAGTAAAATACTCCAACATTCCGATCCTATCCGAACCCTTTGGAGAATCTGTAGGGCACGAAACACGCACTAGTGCGCGATGCCGTAAATGAAAATAGTTGTAATGTCTGCCTTTGATTGTATGTACGTAGAGTAACCGTAACCATTTATCCCGATTTAAGTGGGACAGTATCTTTTTTGGTATCCTATCTCGGTTTTCCCGTGGAAAGCTTGAGGACACAGAGTTGTTCGCGTTTTGACGCCATACGCAACAATAACGCAACACAAACAACTTGTAAATGTCACAAAGCAAAATGTTTTATTCAATTCAGGATAAGTTTAAACTACAATGGTTGAGCTCTTATTCAGGGTGGGAAGTAGGGAAAGTAACGATTCTTGTGCCTATTTGGACAAAAAAGTAATACAAATATGGCTCGGTAAAGCCTAATTTTCGAGATATTAAATTATTTAAGTAATTCACAAGTTGAAAAATCTCAAGGGTTTAAATCTCACGCCTTTAAATATGACGTAATCACACACACAAGTACATTTTAACTACGAATAAGTTTTTATTAAAAGTTGAGTTTAAACAGCAAAAAGTTTTCATTACGTATCGGGATAAATGGAATAAAAAAAATGTTGTCTAATGTAGGTAGCAATCACTCTTTTGACTAAGGCTTCGTTCACAAGAAAGTACTATCGATAATTATTTTTTTCTTCCAGAAATTAAGTAATAATAAGGCAGTTTTGAACCCATGTTGAAATAACATTATTTACTCGTAGCACCACCAGAAATCCATGGTTAAAATCTGTCAGTATACTCCTTCCCACCCTGTATACTTATATACCATATGGCACTAAACCTTAGTCGCTCATTTGAACGTACCTCGTTGTTCGTTCACCAAACCGAGTGAGTTCGAACCCCTCGAAAAATCTAGTAGAGAACGGGGACATGCTTGCGTGAAGCTATTATCTCTAGAAACTCTCTGACGGTGTTTCGATTAAACGGCTTAGGGCTTACCTCGCCACCGGCTCACCCTTTAAGTTTCTCGCCTCCCCCAAAAAAGTGACGCTGTAAAGTACAAAAGTACATGAAAAGCACAACAACTTTAACGATGGTACGTTGGTACTGGCTCAATGAGATTTGGTTCTTTTAAGAGTTTGCTATTGGCCTCAAAATGGCTTTTACAGCTTCACCAAACTTTGGGAACGCCTAAGCCCGCTTTGGCACGTTTATGGGCTAATGATAAAGTATTTATACACATTTTTTTATTTATATTATGTTGTCTAGAACATGGCTTTTTTATACCATTATGTAAAATTATGACTTTGTCCCATTTTAAGCAAAATAAAAATGGTCACATTAATACATTTTGAATATTACACGCAGCAAAGTAACTTCACAAGGCGCATCACGTACTCCATCTTGGAGAAAGTTTGTTTATGAATTATCTGATTTAAATCTGGCTCTCTTGCTGTACCTTAATATGTAGGTACATATTCTAATGCCGCACAAATTACTATAAGTTTACTAATCTCCATTTGGTGCTCGATGCCTCAATACCAATTTCCTGATAGCATTATTCTGTTAGAAACTTTTGTCTCGTTAACGTATTGCGAAACAAAATATCTATTCGCGTTAAAAGGTTAGGGGCTATTTGTGATATGGAAGTTTTAGATGTACGCTTTTGTTTTTATATAAAGGGTATTATCACCAGTGTTCAACGAGAATAAATGATTGACATTTTTTTCGAAAAATAAGTGTCATTAACTCATTTTTTTCTATAGCATCAATAGAATCTTAGCTGTCTTCCAATAAAACAAATCATCATCATCATCATCATCAGCTCATTTTATGTCCCCACTGCTGGGGCACGAGCCTTCCCTATGGATGGATAGGGAGAACGGGCCATAAACCACCACGCGGGCCCAGTGCGGACTGGTGGTTGTTAACGACTGCTAATGCCACCGGGACCAACGGCTTTACGTGCCTTCCGAAGCACGAAGGAGCTCGAGATGACAAATTTTTGGTCACCCATCCGATGACCGGCCTTTGCGAAAGTCGCACCTCATTAAATATTATTAATCAAATAAATTACTCAATAGTAATGATATACGTTTTGAGACACTGCCGCACTCATAGACGTCAATTATCATTAATGATAACTTAGCACCTACAATTGTTGAGTCGAAAATGTGCTTATAACGTCACTGTTAGAGACTATTTTACAATAGACAATTTTAGGTGCTAAGTAATCATTAATGATAATTGACGTCTTTGGGTGCGGCAGTTAGTGCTGTGGCAGAGACTTAGCGGAATGCTGAGTGCGAGTGTTATTCACCATACGGTCACGAAAACGATGAAAATATATAAATTATAATATAAAAACCGAGGAGCTCGATGGCACAGTGGTTAACGCGCCCGGTCTACATTGCTAAGATTAAGCAACCTTCGCAAAGGCCAGGCCAGGTGACTCAAAATTTATTAACTTGCGCTCCTTTGTGCTTCGAAAGGCACATAAAGCCGTTGGTCCCGGCTGCATTAGCAATCGTTAAAGCTCACCAACCCGCACTGGGCCCGCGTGGTGGTTTATGGCCCGTTCTCCCTATCCATCCATAGGGAAGGCGCGTGTTCCCGCAGTTCGGACATAAAATAAGCTGGTGATGTAATGACGATGAATATAAAAATTCTTATTTCCGACCCGTTGAATGTGTTGGAATGAATAGTTCTTTTGTAGTCAACAACACATTTTATTGTTTTTCTATGTTGTAGATAAGTTTTTAGTTTCATCAGTTACTGCTTTACCACAAAACGATGGGTCAAGTTAGACAATGCTTAAAATATACGCTGTCACGTTTTAGTTAGCTTTAGATTTTAGACAGAGACGCATTTTTTTTAACACGTATATAACCATTGTTTAACTTAAACATCCATTCCAATCAGTCGTTTTAAATTCCTTTTGCGTAAATGGATATTGGAAAAGGCTTTTTACTCGATAAAGGAATTTTTGGAACACTAATTCCATGCCATTATTGTGTCACATTTTTTTTAATTTTTTTCATTGTATTCGTTGACATTTTTGACACAATTTATTCTTGACATTGTAACATATTTTTGTCATATTAATTTGTGTTTCCGATGCTATAATTATGATTTAATGCGAAGTTTAATGTTGAATTTAGTAGGTATCCTAAATATTTGCATGCTATGCAATATGGCTAAATAGGTTGTCCCATTTTATTAAATTTAGAACATCAAATTGTAAACACCCTACTTTTACGTAAAAAAAATTCAATTTTTTTTTAAATGTTTTCAAATAACATTTGAAAAGAAAAACTTTAAATACTATTTAGTAGTAAGAGGGTTTAGTATTTACAATATACCTACTTACTGAACAATGGTTTTTTTTGAACAGGCATCATGAAGTCACCAGTGAGGGTCGTTGTCTCCACGTTCTTGCTTACATCGGTCATCGCGAGCGCGTACCGTGAGTATTTAAATAAAGTTTTTTTTCTATTTTTTTATACGTAGCACGGCAAATGACTCCATTTCACCTGATGTTAAGTGAATATGGAATCCAGATGCGACGACAGCTGGTGCAGCGTGAAAACAACGCAGCATCAGTTACCCTCACTCTGCCTGCCCACAAGGTGCCTCTTCACGCCTCGTTTGAAGGACCCCATATCATAGGAAGGAGGGAAAACATGTGCTGGCAAACTATTCCATGTTTTGGAGGTGCGACAAAAAAAAGTACAGTTAAATAGTTAAATATTGAATTGAAATGAAAATTGATGATGAAAATGAAATATTGAATGTTGTATGTAGTATTTAAGCTCTTCTGGTACCCACGGAAGACCAGCGTCGTGGTGCCAATCCGGTACTTCAATATTATGCTGAGTGGGAGCCATTTTAGGGCCACTAGTTTTAATTTTTTTATGTTATGCACCAACTTATTGTTTTCTTTGTGTGGCAATGAAATAAATGCTTTTATTATTATTATTATTAATAATATTTAACTGCCTCCGTTGTCTAGGACCACCAGTCTCAGACCCAGAGCTCCCGGATTCGATTCCCAGTGGTAGATACATGTTTGTGGACTCGGTTTGGTTGGTGGTAGGTCTTGTTTGTCCGCTTGGCTAGCTACCACCGTCTTATCTAAATATGTCGCCATTATATCAATGTTTGTAGCATTGTTGTGTTCCGGTAGCTAGAGATAAGTTAGCCAGTGCCTCATCAGTTGCTGAGGATTCCGGGTGAAGTGCGCTTCCACCATTGACCTTATAAGATAAGATAAGATAAATAAACTTTGTTTACTTTTTTTTTTTAATAAAACATTTGACAAAAAAACTACATAAAAATACACGTACAAAGGGCGGTCTTATGACTAAGAGTGATCTCTTCCAGACAACCTTATCATCACTTTACTTCAGGGGATATGAAGGCACTGTGCTTACCCGGAAAATATATTTACAAAAAGTATTATTTTGTTCTCTCATTAGGCCCGAGTTCATATTCATTCTTACGCCCCCGGGCTTTGCGATTTTTCCTAGGTCTTATTCAGAAGCTGATTTTATCAATTAAAATTGAAATGTCAAATATTGAATTTGACATTTCAATTTTTATAAATTATTTTTTTATTTTATTTAGAACTATTATTAAGTAGATACGATTGACATTGAAAAATATTTATGGCATTCATTGAAAAATCATAAATATAATATAAAAATAATTATTGAAATTAAAAGTTATTAGAATTGTGTCATTAATAACGGTAATTTTAATATACACCTAATATACACACCCAATATACACCACAATACACCTCAAAATAAGGAGACCTACAGAAGCTTAATACATACAGACCCCCTCATATACACTAATCTCGGCACAGCTCGGAACAGTCCGAGCGCAGCTGTCGCGAGATTCCGTAACTGTTAGAGGTTTTCTAAAATATAGTAGTAGTTTTTGCAATACAGTTCCAAGTAATATTCAAAAACTTGATATTAATAAATTTAAAATCACCATTAAAGAAAAGCTTTGTAAAAAAGCTTATAATAAAGTGTCTGATTACATTGAAGACAAAACAGCATGGGTTTAAAATTCTCCAATCACTCCAACAGGTATTTCTAATTTAAAATATTGTTAAGTAATTTTAAACTTGTATAACTTGGTAACGGCATAATTATAATTTTGTAAATGTCGTTACTTATATTGAAGCTGTGGAGTTTCTTGCGCCCATTCTTCTCCACAGCTAAAAATAGACGTCCTGAATGGGTAGTAGGTAAAAAAATGTTTGGACGATTCAAAAGCACTTTTCTAAAGTTTATTTGAATAAAAATATTTGACTTTGACTTTGACTTTGACTTCAACTTCAACTTCGACTTTGACTTTGACTTTGACTTTGACTATGTACGTTGCTCGAGCGCGATTGTATGAAGTTTCCTTCTTCGGGTGTCTATTTAGTGTCTGCACAGTCCACTCCCTTTTCATTCATATCAACCTACACATAATCCATCCATCTTTTCTTTAGTCTCCCTCTCCACTTCCATCCATCAACACTTATATTAATAACTCTCTTAGTTACATGCGTTTCATCAAACAAAAAGGAAAAAAGATTTTAACTAAATATTGAAATTAAATGCGTACAACGGAACAAAAATTAAAATGGGTCGAGAGATTAAAGCCACGAATTATTCACAATTGTACTTCCAACATAAGCAAATGACTCGAAAAGCGGTTTAAAGGATTACACTGAATATGCCCCAGCAAAGCTTGGAGCTTTACAGTTAAAAAAAGCGTAGCTTCATATTTAAGTCATCTATAGTCAGTGGATGGGCCTTATCAGAAGGCTCAAGGTCACTCAAAGAGCAATGAAGAGGGCTATGCTCGGGGTTTCTCTGCGAGATCGAATCAGAAATGAGGAGATCCGCAGAAGAACAAAGGTAACCAACATAGCCCGAAGAGTTGCTAAGCTCAAGTGGCAGTGGGCAGGGCACATTGCTCGCAGGACTGATGGCCGCTGGGGCGGAACAGTCCTCGAGTGGCGACCGCGTACCGGAAAGCGCAGTGTGGGCAGGCCTCCAACAAGGTGGACCGACGATCTGGTGAAGGTCGCGGGAAGCCGCTGGATGCGAGCAGCACAAAACCGGTCGCTGTGGAGATTCTTGGGGGAGGCCTTTGTCCAGCAGTGGACGTCTTTTGGCTGAGATGATGATGATGATGATGATGATAGTCAGTGGATGAGCTAGATGGCGCTGATTGCGCTTTCAGGATGCGATCATGAAAGCGAAGCAACTTTCGCAATGTTTTGTCATTGTCTATCTACGAAGAGCTTGAGGGAGGAGGTCTACCCACTAAAAGCACAAGACTACCGCTTGGAATCTAAACCTGAGCTTCGATTGTGCCATTTCAACAACGTCTACAGTGGTGTTTCAACGGACCTTACTGACATTGTCCCTACACTTCCACTTGTTTTTATAAAGCTTTATATTTATAGAATAATTACTGATAAAATTAAATCTATACTAATATTATAAAGCTGAAGAGTTTGTTTGTTTGGTTGAACGCGCTAATCTTAGGAACTACTGGTTCGAATTAAAAAAATATTTTTGTGTTGAATAGTCCATTTATTGAGGAAGACTATAGGCTATATTTATTCACGCTATGACTAATAGGAGTGGAGCAGCAACTTTTTTTTTTTGAGAGAGATTTTCAGCTTCACCGGGCTTGAGAGGAGCAGCAATGAAAAATGTTGCAAAAACGGGAAAATATTTACGCGGGTGAAACCGCGGGGTACAGCTAGTTAGTTTTATACAAGGTTCTAAATTAAAGTAAAACTTCGCAGATAAGATTCGATTAAGAAGATAAGAAGATTCGCAGTAAAGCAAAGATAAGAAAGAACCAAAATATGTGAAAAGCCCAGTGTTACATTTTGTTTGTAAAGTGTACACTTATTTTTAGAGCACGATTTTTGAGCCGTTGACTTCTCACGTAATGCTATCAATTAAGAGTGCTTCTTTTTCTCTTATTCCAAATCATTGTAACTCTTATATTTTTCCCTAAAAATTTTCAAACAGTATGGGATAGGATGACCAAAAAAATATCAGCTCGAGGTCCTCCGTGCTTCGGAAGGCACGTAAAGCCGTTGGTCCCGGCTGCATTATCATTCGTTAACAACCACCAATCCTCACTGGGCCCGCGTGGTGGCTTATGACCAGTTCTTCCTATCCATCCATAGGAAATGCTCGTGCTCCAGCAGTGGGGACATGGTGATGTCTCTTAATAATTAAATTGTAAAAGTTCAAGAATTATGATATTTTATAGTGTATTTCGTGTCACTTTTAATTTCGAGATCATCGGTGAGCTTCAAAAACCCTGAGACTGGTAGGCCTCACGTATAGATAACAAAGCACAATAGGAGACATTCCTATTGTGCTTACAACAACAACAATAATTAATTATTTTCAGAACATTTAACTAATAAATGTAATTACGCAACAGTTTATTTATTTATTTATTTAAATCTGAATTGCCCATTACACTTACAGTTACACCAAAGCGTGCAGTAGGCCAATTACATTTTGTGTAGACAGATAACTACTTAATTTCTAAAAAACGTATAACACTATTCATAAATAAATGAATAGGTACACAAAAAATATCAACATCTGGTTGCTGAGCGATCAGAGCGTTGAATAGACCCAAAGCTTGGGTAGTGGGTGCATATTTTGCCGTTTGCGTGCGAACCAACGGGACCGCCAATAGACGTCGCGTGCGCAGCCGCGCCAACTTATTCGGCACGAAAAACGAACAGTTGGAGATAATGTAAAAGAAGAGCACATTTTCGCCTGAGCTCCAAAGTGTTAATACCCACCATGCCGGCTATGAAAAAAAGTTCTTAACATTAACCAAATTTTTTAATTAACTTATGATAACAAAAGAATCGAAAAAGAGAGCAGGATCGTGTTCAGTGGCGTGCACTTGGAGAGGCCTATGTCCAGCAGTGGACGTGTGTAGGCTGACGATGATGATGAACCAAGGCATGAAGTTCTGTAACCTCAAAAGTTATCAATGAACACTTAATTGACGAAAGAAAATAGCGAAGTCACAGTTTTTATTCCCATACAATTACTATTGAAGAAAAATCGTTTTTACAGTTGCTTAAAAGTTTATCTATTGACTAACCCAGGACTTTCCAACCAGCCCCCCAACCGCCTAACACTCTCGCTTTCGATCGCTTTGAAAGCGAGGCCCTCGCCTCGCTTTCAAATATAATATCTAAATATAATATCGACTACTATCGAAAGCTAGAGCCTATAGCTTTCGATATTGCTTTCATATTGCTTTCGAAATGACAAGATGACGCCTCCTCCTCGCCTCGCCTTCAAAGCGATCAAAAGCGAGAGAGTTAGGCGGTCGACCCCCAGGGGGGCGTAGAGAGATGTCAAGGGGGGCATTTTCGTTTCATAATTGGGGATAATACGTTTACATTTTATAACTTATTTATGTGAGACAGGTTTTTCAGCTGTGGTTTTAATCAAAACTAAACAGCGAAATCGTCTTGCCGTCGATAACGATCTGACAATAGCTCTGGCAAAAACTAAACTTAGAATCGACCAACTGGTACAGAGCATGCAAGCTCAAGTATCTCACTAGTACTCAAATAAATAATTTTAATAAAAAGGCTTAGCATTTGATTAAAGTTTATTTTGTATCACTCAAAATTAAAATAAATAAATGTCGTTAAAAAAGTGTTTGTTTTTGTAATGAAAAAATGAAAGGGGGCATGAAAATATTATTTATAATCCGGGGAGGCTCGACGAAAAAAAGGTTGGCAAACCCTGGCTTAACTAATAAACTAGTCAATTTAATCACAAAATGATCGAGAGGCGATGTTCTTACTTCTATGTAAGTATATCACAAAGCTGGTTGATTTAATCTTAAATGCCAAGTCAAACTTCAAAACATTGATTGGGTGTAACAATGTGAGCAATAACAAGTTTCCAATACTTAATTATTCGTAATTACACGTGGTTAATTAGTGAGAACTTTGTTTTATAGGTATCAACATAGTTGATATTCAGATTTTGATTGACCTTTATTGTATAGTTAATAATGTTCCGTTGGTATTCTTAAGCTTTGCAAAGCGGAGACGAGAAGAGCGGAGAAGAGATGTGTCGTAAGCAACCGTCTATACTTTGGTGGAGTCCAGGCCTTATTGTAATATTTGGGGTTGAAATGGTAGTGTAGGGAATTTCGTCACAAAATAAGGAGACTCAGAAGATAAGCTTAATACCGCGCTCAAGCAAAGCACACACCGACCGTCTCTCGGTCACGGAATTGTACTCGTCTATACTAATATTAATATTATAAAGAGGAAACCTTTGTATTTTGTATGTATGTTTGCAACGAATAAACTCAAAAACTACTGGACTGATTTAAAAAATTCTTTCATCATTAGAATGCTACATTAGCGCTGAGTAACATAGGCTAAATAAAAAAAATATTAAAATATGTACTAAAACGACAATTTAATTTTCCAATACAAAATGAATTGTTTGTTTTGTTGTCATGGAAACCATTGATATATAAAAAAAAAAATTATAATTATATAATTATATTGTAATTTGTTCGCAACAAAATTTGCGTAAAAAAAATATTTAAACAACCATTGATATATATTTAACTCAATGACGGAAACTGTCAAAGCGGTACGAAGTCCGCCGGGTCAGCTAGTACAAAGATAACACTCTCTGGGTGTCTAGTGTTATCGGTGTCTATGTATTCATTCGATTACGAAAACGAAAATTAGTATGGCAAAATGTTAACGTTTCTCGTATGTCGCCAGGAGGCGCTGCTTCAATGCCATACTAATTTACATTTTCAATATCAAGTGAAACTCACACTAAGGGCCCAGTTATATTTTGCCATTTATGCCGCCTCCACGTCCTCACCGGTCTTGTACGAATATATAGAACTGGTTTTAGTACTCAATATTTTATTGCACACTATAATGTTACAAAGTTGTTATAATATAGGTAGGTACAGGTTCATTATGGGCCCTGTTGGGCACAGCAATTTGAAGAGGGAAGACCTTTACCAATTAATTTTAAAGTAAATTAGTTTATACTCTTATATTTTTATTAATTATATTATATTTTTTAAGATAATTTTTTATCTATAATTATTTGATATTTGAGTTTTATATTTGTTTTTATAAATGTTTGTCTTCTAAATATTCTGATATATATATAGATACCTTCTTTTAAGTAATTCTTTTAAGTTGTTTGTAAAATGTTTATCATTGCTAATGTTTTTTATTGAATCGGGCAACTTATTGAAAACTTTAATCAACTAATAATACAATAACATAATATAAATAGTATAGTAAACTAATAACATACCATCACCTTTATCACCCACAGAGCGCATTTTTTAATGTCGCCGGTGATCTTCTAACCATAAATGATGAAATCAAATGAAATAAAATTTATTTCTCCACAATTAGGTCTACACACCTACTAAATTTAAGGATTACGGACAGGACTATTGTCGCCAATAAGCCTGATATCGTGGTGGTGGCCGATCCCAGCGCCGGGCAATACTGGTAGATATCACCATACCTCATGATGAGAACCTTGTGAAAGCCGAGAAATAAAATAAAAAAATAAAAATAAAATGAAAGAAGGACAAGCTCAGTAAGTACCTTGACTTGGCTCACGAGGTTACCGCCATGTGGGATGTGGATTCAACCATTATTGTAGCGATAGTCGTTTCGGCAAACGGTCTGATAGCAAAGAGCTTCGATCAACACCTAGAGAGGCTCTCGCTGAAAGGTTGGGTTAAGGGTCAGATGCAAAAGGCAGTACTCCTAGACACGGCACGTATTGTCAGAAGGTTCCTCACTCTGCAGCCCTGACCACCGGTAGCTTGGGCCTTGCCCCGCTGCTGGTGGTACTCTAGGATTAGGTTTTTATAATGTTTTATTGTTTTTTTATTAAAATATTGTAAAAATCTAGTTTTAAGAAAGAAAATAAATAAAGGAGATAATAATAATAATAATAATAAAAAAATTACTACTTACTTTTTGTTGGTTGTTTTGTAAATATTTTAACTTTTTTCTTATTACCATACTCACAATGAAAGTCAATGGCCGTCATGGCGGGAACTTTGATTGTGATCAATAGCATCCCTTTATTTATAGAATCGGACAAAGTGCACGCATTAGTCTGGTGTTTTGCGGGATTCTGGCTAAGAGTTTGTTAGAGGTCATGTGATATAAATAAAAAAAATTTAACCGCCTCTGTGGTTACAATTTTAGTCTAGTGATTAAGACTACCAGTCTTAGATCCTGAGGTCCCGCGTTCGATTCCCTGTGGGGGTATACACGTTTGTGTACTCGGTTCGGTTGGTGGTTGGGCTTGTTTGTCTTATCTAAATACGTTGTCAAAACATCAATGTTTGTAGCATTGTTGTTACGGCAGCTAGAGATAAGATAGCCAGTGCCTCAGTAGTTGAGGTTCCGGGTGAAGTGCGCTTCCATCATTGGCTTTATCATAACAGTTAATAAGAAACCCGTTAATAAAAATTATGAGTCACAAAAAAAACCGGTCTTCTCTATAAAAAGAGTATACTTGTCGAACAGAGATACAGTTTCCACAGTTCGAGAAAAGTATAGCTTTTTTTTAGCTTTGTAGCTTTTATCTGGAGAAAGGTCTCGGGAAGCCACTGGATGCGAACAGCACAAAACTCGTCGTCGTGGTGATCCTTGGGGGAGGCCTATGTCTAGCAGTGGACGTCTTTTGGCTGAGGTGATGATGATAGCTTTTAAGCTATTACCCTGACGGCATTTTCAGCGTCACCAGATTTTTTTGGAGGTGACGAGAAACTTGGAAATCATAATATATATTTCTGGATAGTTGCGACATGCGACTGTCGCATGATTTCGAATTACGCATTTTAGGAATTAGAATATGAGTTTTTTTTTTAAAAAGACTGACAAAAACAATTAGGCTTTACTGTAGCCATGAGAATCATAGTGAAAACAGTTTAAACAAACCTTTACGTGTCTTTTAACAGATAGCAGCGCAAAACTGCGGAGAGATGGGGTTCTGAACCTGTACCCTTTCCCACGCGTGGGACGCGCCTCGCGGCACACCTGGCAAGTGCCGCTCAACGATCAGTATTTAGGTAAGGAATCACTTTGTCGTAGACATAGACATTTATTTATTTACATAACTACATTTAGAAGTAACAGTAGCGCATTGTCACGGCAACCGAAGCGTTTACACAAAGAATTACAATTACACAAAGCAAAAAAATACAATATTTTTAAACATTTATTTTTTAAACACACTTGAAGAATAAATAGAATAGAAAATTGAATAGAGCCCATTTGGCTTAAATAATTTGTTCGCAACAATATTTGCGTAAAATTATATGAAAATAATCATAAATATAGCTTGCTTACTTCCTAACTGATCTTTCGATATTTGTAAAAATATTAAGATCGGATGTTGATGACGTAGTTGTCGACATTAATAGAGCTCCTTTGGCTTATAAAGTAAAAATAGATAGTGTTGATTAATTTCGGCGAATAGGATTGAGCCACGATAGCAAAGTTGGCAGTGCACCAGACCCGGCATTTCATGGGGTGCGGGTTCGAATCCCGCTCGTGGAATTGTTTCAACACTGTCTATTTTTTACACTTAAAGAAACCTTTGCAATACATTGTTAATTTATATTTTGAACTTCTTTAAGAAATCCTTCAAGAACTTCTTTAAGAAATCTTTTTAAAGAGATTGGTGTGTTGACAGTGGCTTCTCAATTTATTTATAATTGTATAGTTTTTGTACGTTGCAATATCAACTCATTTACCAAACACGGTGACGTACACAATTTTAACACTAGAAGTAAGACAAAACTTGTGATGCCACTGTTCAGGTTACAGAAGGTCCTTGGTTCTTTCTTGGGGCAAGGTATACACTGTTATAATAAAATACCAAATACTGTACTAGATTGACCTCTAGATAAGTTTAAAAAACATGTAAAGTCTTCTTTACTTAAAAAAGGTTATTATACAGTCAGAGAATATTTAGATGATAAAACAGCCTGGCTATAATAAGAAACGCATACTTTTCTACTTTTTATAATAAAAAATTATACTGATATGATAGCCTTTATAAACCTACAGATAACAAATAGCGTTACGTTAAACATTTCAATTAGTTTTGATTTAGAGTAGCTTGGGTGTGTCATGCTTTCTTTATTGCCTCTGCGGTGGTGGCATGTGCGTCGGGTCGTTACATTCCCTAAAATATGGTTGAGCGAAGCGATGGCTGATTCATTATGTCATACTCGTGAACGGGTGCCGCCTGTGGAGGCTGGTCTGCTCTTGCATACTTGTCTTAATTTTATTATTATCAACTATAGTTTAACTTTGTTTTTTCTTAGACAGGTTTTGACTTTTACTAGTACTGTATGACATTGTAAAAAATTTAACTGGTAAATGGTGTTTTTGCAAACAATTTTTTTTTTCTCATGTGATTGTCCTTTATATTATGTGTTTTTTTTATTTGTGATGGAAAATGTCCTTTTATGATAGGGCATTTTCCAATATTTTTGACGATGTAAGGGAGAAAAGATCTGGACACTTGCTGAGTTTCTTGCCGGTTCTTCTCAGTACAAGATCTCCCGCCCAGAGTAGACTTACGAACCGATGGCATAATGACGTTCATAAGAGCTATTTGTAGCCTAAACTGAATAAATATTTTTGAATTTTGAATTTTTGAAAACTACATACAACTGGAGATGTGTGCGTTTATCTTAATTCAACCAGCAGCTATAGCGATAACAGGGAAGATAGATTAGACTAAGGCATCACCGTTAGAAGGGGGTTTGAGAATACTGTGAATGGTATCAGTATATGAGCTTGTCCTTTGTGTGCCACACTTTGCACAATAATGTTTTTTTTAGTTTGTTTAATTTGGGTTGTTTGGTATAGATTATGAACCAATGGAGAAGCGCCAGATGTACGCGTTCCCGCGAGTTGGTCGCAGTGACATGCCACTGATCCGCGATCCGTACTCGGAGCAGATGCGGCTGCCAGTTAAGCGAACCGACAACCCCGGAATGTGGTTCGGCCCGCGGCTCGGCAGGTCCTTTAAGAGTGACGAAGAAGGTGAATACTCTTGTCATTGTAACAGTTACATTGTCACTGCTCCGTGATCCGTACTCGGAGTAGGTGCGGCTGCCAGTGCGGCGTATAGTCTGCCCCAAGATCTAGTCTGGGCCGCGGCTTGGCAGGACCTTCAAAAGTGATGAAGAAGGTAAATACTCTTGTCACTGTAACAGCTACATTGTCACTGCTTCGTGATCCGTACTCGGAGCAGGTGCAGCTGCCAGTGCGGTGCATCGACAAAGCCGGGATGCGGAATGAGGTTTGACTCGGAAATTATGCGTCACACAAAAACAAATAGTTGTAGTTCTTCATAAAGTTACAACATACATTGTCTGAGTGGTAGAGCCACGCTGCGTTGCAGCATGAAATGGGCCGGCTCGCCCGGCGTAATACCACCCTCTCACAGAATATCGGCGTGAAACAATGGCGCTCGTTGCTGTTGTGTTTCGTCTGGTGAGTGAAAGTACCAGAGGCCCATCTCTCATATCTCCCCCCTGTCAATACCTACTTCGTCCTCAAGATCCAACTCCTTCCTCCAGGCCGGCAATGCATCTGCGATTACTTTGGTTTTGCGGGTGTCCATGGGCTGCCGCGATTACTTTCCATCAGGTGACCCGCCTGCTCGTTTGCCTCCTTAAAAAAATATAAAAAACATTTCAAATTGGTTCTCGTAGCAGTTCCGTAGTTCGTAGCACTGCCGTAGCGCATTTCATTTTAAAACGCAGACGTTCGTAATTATGTATTACTTATCTCAGCAAAAGTTGTAAATCCTTTATAGGTAACTCAATTCGATTTTATAATAAAATACCTGAACATTTAACTGCGTTGACAGATATTAAATTCAAAACGCACGTTAAACATATTTTAATTAAGAAAGCTTATTATAAGGTAAATGACTATATTGCAGACAAATGCGTGTGGAAATAAGTCGCCTGCACTGGCTTGAATATTTTTATCAATGTGCATAAA
This sequence comes from Eudonia mercurella, assembly GCA_963082485.1. NCBI lineage: Eukaryota > Metazoa > Arthropoda > Insecta > Lepidoptera > Crambidae > Eudonia > Eudonia mercurella. Next base: position 3,322,520 of record OY720040.1, read on the forward strand.
ATTGTACAAAATTTGTATATTATATTAACTGATTGTAATTTCACGGTCGAAGGCTCTCCCAAAATCCGAACTGGTGATAGATTCAGTAGCTTAGTCTGAAGTAATTTTTTTTTTAGTTTTACCATCGAAAATGGTTATCACAAGCAAATCGCCTAAGACGTATTTTTGGCCATAGCTCCGAGGATTTTGGGAGAATCGAGATGGAAATAGTACCAAGAGTTGAGGAATTTATCGAGACACGTGTGAGCGTTTGAGTTATAAAAATTGATTAAGGCGTTTGCTAAAGTTAAGCAACTTTTGCAATGGCTTGTCATCGGATGGGTGACCTAAAATGTATCAACTCGAGCTCCTCCGTGTACAGAAGGCACGTAAACTGTTGGTCCTTACTGCATTAACAGTCGTTAACAACAACCAAAGCGCAATGGGCACGCCTAGTGATTTATGGCCCGTTCCCCATCCATCCATAGGCGATTGTGTATTATGGTGACATCTTATTTAAATATGTCACCATAACATCAATGTTTGTAGCATTGTTGTGTTTCGGCAGCTAGAGATAAGATAGCCTCAGTAGTTGAGATCCCAGGTGAAGCGCGCTTCCATCAATAGCCTTTATCATCACTTAACATTAGGTGAGATGAAAGCCCTGTGCTTCCCTGTAACATATAAAAAAATATAAAATGAGCTTGTGATGATGATAGTTAATACATTTTATTTGTCGACAGATATCACAATTCAGGGAGATAACGCAGACCGAAGCGAACCAGAGCAAATGGAACCGACACACGAAGACAGAAAAAAAAGGCAAATCAATCTATATTAAAGGCACATATATTCCACAATTGTACCTTACATATACCACTACCACAACACAATGACTGAAAGCGGAACGTAGACTTAAATAAATGGTAGGGGCTGTAACTTAGGCACTAAAGAGGGCAATTCTGGGTTCTGTAACACAGCTTTCCTGAAACGTACACCTGGACATTTTCAAGGCAATGGTGAACAGGTATTATCTAGGCAAGTATGCTACATCCTAGGCCGCATCGTCGCTTACTATTAGGCAAAATCGCGGTCAAAAAAGGTTAATATAGATAGACAATACTTTAACTGCAAAACTAGCCAAATTAACAATATACAAAACTAAAAAGAGATACAATAAAAATACATGAATGGCGCAGACACATGCAAAGAACTTCGGCACTAAACTACTACAAACCCAACTCAACACGACTTTAAAGTTTATACTGGCACCCCATACCAACCGTTAGGTTACAAAGTAGGTGTCAGACATCCTTGTGCAAACACAAGGGACCATCTCCGTCAGGTCATAACGCCAGATCAGGACGCGCCGAAGCGCATTCTTCATCCGGTACTTTTAAGACTAGTGTCTCAAGCTAGTTGCCCCGTGGACACGTATAGTCCGCTACCTATTATCCAGATAGGTTACCGGAGCTGTAAGCTCGCTCACTTCTCGTTGCACTAAGAGCACAACTCGCAGATTCCACTGCTCAGGTCGTCAACTCTAAAGTCGACTACCAAATATCCTCTTTGGTGGCGGAGTTGTAAGGCCACTCACTTCTCAGTACCCATCCAGGCACCTTGCCAATTTCACAATCCTACGCGGTTGGCTGAACCGGAGGTACGAGTATTGCATCTAGCGGGCACCTCTACTAAACTCCTCCTCCGTGCATCGTTATCCTCATTGCTGAGGGTCGTGACCTCCTACAAACTACTACAGTATAAAATGGGAGGTTGACAATTCTAATGTATTAGCGCAATTAGCAAGGTATAAGGCTGTATATCATTTTACGCAAATTTTGTTGCGAACAAATTTGGTACAATTTATTCATTCAATTGATTCAGATACATTTTTTTAGCTATGTTACAATTGCCCTCTTTGTGTCGAACCCGTCCTGGCGGTATGTACAGTCTTTTTATCTTCGTAACAGTAAATTGAAATAAATTATAGGTAGGTTCGTAAAAGGCGCCATGGGTTCTTATATAGTAGGTAACGAAACAAAGTCAAACATTTACAATAGAAAAAAACAATAACTTTTCTTATTTGAAACAATGCACGTCGAAAGTTTTTTGAATTCTCAATTTTTAATGTTGGAACGCCTGAAATACCTTTTACTTACTTACTACTAACTAGTATTTGTATTGTAAAGGCATTGTCACACAGCGGGCGTGTGTTGCCGTCGTAATAACAAACGCAAAAATAGGCAGTACCTAATAACTTTTGGTTTTTGCTTGAAATTACATCAAAACGCATAAAACTCATTAGTAATTGTAAAAACAAAAGTCGGATAAATATTTTAACTTGTCTTCAATTAGCAATAAATAATTTACCAAGACAAAATGTAGCAATCTCTTGCAAGTACTGTGTTTCTCATTACGACGCGACGTGGCCAGTAATACTAGGCGAGTCTTGTTCTGTGTGAAAAATCTTCTTGAAACATTTTTCTTTTTAGTAATTAGCACGTGAGATACACGCCGTCCTTGCGCCACGTTCATCAAGCTTTAAAACGCCAACTGTGTGACAAAGCCTTTCCATATGATTCCAAGTCACACCTGCCCGAGCTGATAACAAAAACAATTTAATGGTTATTTATAGAAATTATATATATATATATACATATATTAAAAACATTGATCTTAACCGTCGAAGTATTAGTTAAGGTACGAGTTATTTAGTACGAGAGTATTACCTTAAGTAATAAATTAATCAATTAATATATTATATCGAAATCGGCCAGAGTGATTTCGGAGGCTGGGTGGATTTTCCATATAAAAGAAAATGTATGTTTAATCCACGAAATAATTCTGGCCATCAACAACTGTGGAACAACAATGTTGATTTATTTATGAAGTTTGTTATAAGACTATTATAATAGTAATTTAGTTTGTAATGTATCCGTTTATTGAAATAAAAACCATGATTAATAAACTTTTTTTTTTATCTACATCACATGCTCCACATCATCATCTAAAGCCTATGAACGTCACATTGTATTTTATTACGACAGCGACCATCATTGTTTCTTGGCGTGTGCTCTGGGATTTTCGTGCGAACACAAAACCGTTTGAAGTGTGAATACGCAGTAACTTTGGGACGTACACATTTATAGCTCGATCCACTAGCAGATTACGTGGTACATCTCCAAGTTGGTTTCACTGCTGAAGCACGGGCCTTCCCTATGGATAAAAAACGACGGGTTGCACTCTGGGAGTGCCGGCAGAAGTGAAAACTTAAATATTAACGTTGTGCATTTTTGATATTTTGGAATGGTTAGGGAATAATTTTGCACGAATTGCTTTAATTATCAGTATAAAAGTACTCTCATTTATGTGGTAGAATACAATATTTATTTATTGGGCTATCGTACACAAACATGACAATTTATATTACATTAAAAAGTCATATTAAGTTATATTAAAAATTTATATTACGCCGCGCCAGCTGTCTACTCTCCATCCGTCTTACGAATTTTCGATCAGGTCACGTGTCCTGACGCGAGTTTAACATTTTTTACCCATTCCCTACTCTCCATCCGTCTTACGAATTTTCGATCAGGTCACGTGTCCTGACGGTCACGTGTCCTGCCGCGAGTTTAACATTTTTTACCCATTCCAAAAAAAGTGCACAACGCCGCTAAAGAAGTTTTCACTTCAAAAACAGCACAGGAAAAACGGGTCATAAACCACCCCAGTGCGGATTGGTATAGGCCCTGCTATAGACCTCATAAACTGTTAAAACTACTCGGTTTTGTCAATGAGAACACCTGGCCCCAGCGTTCCTAATTTAAACATTGATATGTTATGACACCCTAAATGTGTCAAACATCTCTGCTTTATGTACCCTATGTGAATACATGAAATATTCCCAAGTTACTCGTTTTACTTGTTAAATCCACAATAAAACAATATAGACGATGTCAAAATGATATTAATTCTCATAGATAGTAGCCCTCACTAGTAGAAGAAAGCGAAATGGTAACAGATCATTTAATAAACACAAGTAGCATCGCATTGTACACTAGCTATTAATTATTAAAAGAAGCGACGAGATAGCTGAGATTATAGCCTTGGGCTCCACGGGGCAAATTAAATATAAAAGTGTAAGAATCTCGCCCGCCCGCCGCCAACGACCTACTAAGAATGATTGTTAATATTAGATCTCTTTTTAACGACTTTAAAATGGCGACTCTCTATTGAATTGGAATGTTTTTGATTTTTAAAACAATTTTATTTCTGTGGTTTTTGTTTAAAAAAGTATCGTACTTGAGTAGAAGTCCCATCTTTTCATAAGAAATGTATAGTCATCATCATCATTAGCACCAGATAATTTTTGGTCCCCACTGCTGGGGCATGAGCCTTCCTATGGATGGATAGGGAGAACGGGTCATCAACCACCACGCGGGCCCAGTGCGGATTGTTGGTTGTTAACGACTGCTAATACAGCCGGGATCAGCACGGATGAAAATGTATAGTAATTAGTAAAATTCAAAAATCAAAATCATTTATTCAGTTTAGGCTACAAATAGCTCTTATGAATGTCATTATGCCATCGGTTAGTAAGTCTACTCTGGGCGGGAGACCTTGTACTGAGAAGAACCGGCAAGAAACTCAGCAAGTGTCAAGCTCTTTTCTCCCTTACAGCGTCAAAAATATTGGAAAATGCCCTATCATAAAAGGACACTTAGTCTTTAGTGGGGACAGTAAATATACTGTCCCCACTGCTGAGCAAAAGCTTACATCATTGAAATCAAGTCTTGCCACAATGGATGGGTGTTAGATTAATCACCACGCTTGCCAAATACGGGTTGATGATCTCACAAACCCGCGCTATGCATCAAATCGAAAAGACATTTTTACTGACTTGGAAATTGAACCCGGGCCCTCCGGATATCGAGCCGAGCACTTTGCCACTGTGGGGTAAGGCGTATTTTATTTAGGGGTGCGCAGAGCAAAAAATGCCAAAAGTGCAGTCACGGTTAAGATGATATAATTGAAAATACTATTGTATTGCATAAACAAAATATATATTTAGTATCAAAGGGAACGTGTTTACAATTAGCCCGATCCATAAATTCATATAACACACTATAGTTTTTTCTACAATATCATTTAAAGTTGAGCAAAAATCATGAAAACGAGTGCCGGGGTTTAGTTGATTTCTTATAGTTAATCTAAATTACTGTACCTCTGATTTTGTCTAAACAATCACCAATGGCTAAACTACAAATCGTCCGACTCACATTTTCGATGTATCAAGCGGTTATTGAAATTATTATTTTTCAAATTAACACGTTAAATTCCCCATACAAAATTAGTATGGCCGCGCGGCATTAAATAAATATGGACGAAGACATTTCAAATAAAATATATGACACTTTTCCTTAAGAAATCTATAAAAAAACACACTGAAGATATAAAAGACTTAATTTGAAGAATATACCTTTTAATTAGTCTTCATAAGAATATTCGTAAAAAAATTTAAAAAAAAAACGTTACCTATTGCAAACACCTCAGTCAAAACTCGCGCAGTGGTTAACGCGATCAGTTTGCGGTTTCTGAAGTTAAGCGACTCTCGCAAAAGGCGGTCATCGGATGGGTAAACAAAAGTTGAGCGGGACTCGAGCCCGCACCCCGTGACATGCTGGGTCGGGTGCACTGCCGGCTGTGCTATCGTGGCTCAATATTGTATATTTTTAAATGAACACAGAAAGAGAGGGAAAAGATTATAAAGAAGTGCTTTCGAGGCTCATGTAATCACACTAATATTATAAATGCGAAAGTAGAAAGTATGTGTGTGTGTGTGTGTGTGTATATTTGTTGCTTCTTCACGCTGCAACGGATGGATGGATTTGGATGAAATTCCGCATACCTACAAATAGTTTATAACCTGTATTAACACATATGATACTTTTTATCCCGATATTCCCACAGGAATGAAACTCATAATTACTGCTTAGGTCTTGGATTTGATGTTGGGAATAGAACCTATTTGGTAATTTTGTATACTTTTTTATTGAAATTTTGACAGACATTTGAAACTGTCAAAGCGGTACGAAGTCCGCCGGGTCCACTAGTATTGTTATATTCTCATTGTAAGTAAACTTTAAGTTTTATGGGAAAATAAAATTCTTTGAACCTATCATCTCGAGCTCCTCCGTACATCAGAAGGCACGTAAAACCGTTGGTCCCGGCTGCATTAGCAATAATCTGCACCCCTTAGCCAAAGTAACATTACAAAAACGATAGCGAAGTTCGAAAAGAACAAAATGTATGGGTTTGACATAAGCCTCACTAAATCACGTGGTCAACATCATGTCTATCCATACATTTATTCTTTTCTAACTTCGCTATTACCCGTGTGGTGCCGGGGGTAAAGAATTGCACCACCCCATCTCTTCCCGTGGGTGTCGTAGAAGGCGACTATGGGACCATTCCAGAGGATGGGCAGCAGCGTCTCTCTGTGATTATTCTCACCTTACTGCGATCGCCAACCCGCCTGCCAAGCGTGGCGATTATGGCAAATTCCCCTCAAAATTGCTCAAAATCTTTGAGGGAGGCCTTGTCCAGTAGTGGACGTCTTTTTGGCTGAGATGATGATGATGATGATGAACTTCGCTATCGTTTCGCTATCGTTTTTATGATGTTACTTTGTCTAAGGCCCGTGTGGTGGTTTAAATGGCCTAACTACCTATGATTTTATAGGAGTAACATTTTACTTAGGAGCTCGAGCGCGCGAATACCAGACACAATAGAATTTTAACTGTTATCGGCCACCTGCTGGTCGATCGACGCTTGAGGGGTTTTTTTTTTTATTTTTTTATTTTTTTTTTGTATGATGGGCTTGCTCTTGGCCTCATTCTAATCCCTAGGGCTAAGAAGAGGCCGACGATGGAACGAGCTTGCCCAGAAACAGCCTATTCACTCGGGCTTTAAAAACTTTAGGTTTATATGCACTCGGGAACACAGACGCCGGTAGGGAATTCCACTCTTTGGCTGTACGCATTATAAATGTGGAAGCAAAACGCTTGGTGCGCAAAAGTGGAATGTCAACCAGGTAAGGGTGGTAGCCAGCCGTACGTCTGGATTCCCGATGGTAGAATGGGGAAGGTGGAATGAGCTCATGCAGCTCAACAGCACACTCTCCGAAGTATAGCCTGTAAAAGACCGATAAGCAGGCAACTGTGCGGCGGTGAGCGAGACTGTGAAGCTTGGTTTTTACAAGCTTATCGTCACCTATAATTTTCCTGGCTCTGCGTTCCACCGAATCAAGCGTGGCGAGCTGGTACTTTGCTAAAGGGTTAAGCAATTACTTTGCTTCAGTATGAGCTTTTACTCGTTTAAAAATCGGGTTAGGATAGTGACAACAATGATCAACAGTTTCTTCCTTTAATCGTTAAAAATAGAGGTCAGTTTTGAGCAACATTTAAATACAGACCTCCCGTTTCCTATTAGCTGACTTTGGTCTTTGGACTTTGGGCGACGCTAACTCTGAGGTCCCGGGTTCGATTCCCGGTCGTGTCAATGTCGAAAAACGAACGAACTGTACCGGGTCTGGAAGGTTGTGGTACCGTCGTTGATTCTGATTTCCATAAGACGAGTGCTTAAGCTACTTACTTTCGATCAGATCAATGTGTGGTGTCGGACATTGAAAACGACAACTATTAATGGGAGGAAGTAATGGACTAAAATGATCAAAAACAGGAAATAAGTGGGATTTTTTCTATATTATATTAGTTTTACACACACGATACCAATCACAACAGAAGACAACCAAAGAACCACAGCCAAAAGCAAAATCTATAAAAATGACAATATTCAAAAAAAGTATAAAAATAAGAACATAAAAAGTATCAAAAAGGTTTTTGAAAGAGTCTGCAACAGACATTGTGCTTAAGGCAGTAGCGAGTACAGCTAGGAACATCAGTGATAGATTGCTCGCCGATTGCCTGATGAACAAGCATCTTGGAACCTTTGTCCCTTAATCAGCTCTAATGCTTAAAACCCCTTGAGCGTCGATCGACCAGCAGGTGGCCGATAACAATTAAAATTCTATTGTGTCTGGTATTCGCGCGCTCGAACTCTTAAACAAACCTCGTCTAAATACATGTGTTAGGTAATCGAATAACACTGTGCATTAAATAATAATAAAAGCAATATCCATATATAATAGTTTAAAACCTGCAAATGTAGGTAAAGCGTAGACATCACGGTTAAACTACGGAATTTGCACAATACATGAATCGTATTGTTATAGAATGCGGTGCCACTGCTAGCGGTGATGAGATACGACAAATAAATAAATAATTTTTATGGTGCATTTATACAGCATTTTTGAGGAGCAAAGTTTAGCAACATTATAACATTAGGTGCCTTATAAACCTTTCCAGTATTGATCTGTTACGTCCAGAATACAAGTACGCTCGACGCGGTTTATATCCGTGGTTGCTGTGAGGTATACAAGTGACGCCGATACTTTTGTAATGTACCTGACATACGTAGGTACGCTAATTATGTTTTTTTTTGCTTTAATTTTGAAGTTAATAAATGTTTATCTTAGTAAGTGAATTGGTGTAATACTTTATGAAAAATAAAATTCTTAAACCACACCTTTCTATAACTCTTTTTGAACAGATGTTGCCTACTACACTTGGAAAAGTTGTTCAACAATCAGTAACTGCGAAATGGATTTATTTTTTTATATTAGGGGTAAGCACAGTGCCTTGATCTTACCTGATGTTTAGTGATGATAAGGCAGGCTAATGATGGAAGCGCACTTCACCCGGGATCGTCAACTAATGAGGCACTGGCTATGTTTTAGCTGCCGAAACACAACAATGCTACAAACATTGATGTTATGGCGACATATTTAGGTGGTACATAGTGGTAGCTAGCCAGGCGGACAAACAAGTTCTACCATCAACCAAACCGAGTACACAAACATGTATCCCCCGCTGGGAATCGAACCCAGGACCTCTGGGTCTAAACCGGTGGTTTTTTAACCACAGACCACAGAGGCGGCGATGCGCCATTTGCGTAAACTTTGTTCACAAAAAGCGAAAAGCGATTCCACCCTTCTCGAAAATTATTGCCTTAGATTGATCATGGCATGACTGTTAGTAGCGCTAGTGTTCAACAGGAACAAATGACCGACACTTTTCCCTTAATCATTAGAATTAGGCGTCGGCATAAGATTCTGTTTCTTTTATTTTTTATCAGTATAATTACAATGTTAATGTATGTTATTTTTTAGCGACGAAAATTGGTTTCAAACGATGGGTTATTGGCTGGATGCGAGCAGCACAAAACCGGTGGTTGTGGATATCCTTAGGGGAGGCTTTGTCCAGCAGTGGACGTCCTTTGGCTGAGATGACGATAATGATGACGATGACTGGGTTGCCGTGTCGAACACTGGTGCTATTATACGATACGATACGATACCTAGGAAAAACTTTTTTTCACGACGGTTTAAAACCGCCGTCACTGCCACCGCACCCCTCTCTGTCTAAATAAGTAATGAGCAAACAGTGATCCGTGTGCGCGGCGCCCTGCGGGGGCTTACCACCTGTTGGGGCGGAGGCCCAATATTGTCTCTGGTTTTGGTCATTCAATTCCGATGCTAACATATACTTTAAGCGCCATTTTAATTCATCCCTTAGCACGTGCCGTGTGTTATGGGTAGGTAAGTTTACGCGTAGTGAGTTTATAAAAGAAAATATCATTCCATGTGGTGTTCAGTTGATATCGGGGATGCTATTGTAGTGGCATCATTGTTCGATACAGTGGGTAACACAGTGTTTGACCCAAAAAAAAAAAAAATAGAATTTCGTTGTGCTTCCACAAAAAAAATTATCTATTCTATATATACAACGTGTAACAGAAAGGTGTGGTCAAAATGAAAAGATCCAAAGTGTATCCGAACTAGATCTTGTATGCAGAGTTACTAAGACATAACTATTAACTTTAATTTGTTATGCCATTTTAAAATAAATATTTCTATTATGAATTTGTGACGTCACATCAGAATAAACAAGTCTCAGCCCTAGTGGTTTAGTAACCTCTGTGTACTAACATTTGTGACCACTGCTGCTTGCTTATGCGTGTCTGATGCGCATAATTTTACTAATATAAATATTTCATTTACCATTGCATGACAAATTAAAGTTATTAATTATGTCTTAGTAACAATACATACAAGTACTAGATCGGATACACTACACTTTGAATCTTTTCGATTTGACCACACCTTTCTGTTACACGTTGTATACTAAGTTCAATTATTGTTGTTAAAGTAAAAAAATGGTATTGTAGTATTAGAATTGTAATAAAATGTAGTAGGGAAGATTAATTATTTTTATCTAAAGTTGTAGTAAAATCGTTGTCATATATAGCTTAACTGTAGTCACATATACTTTGAAACGTTTCAAAACTCACGCTAGGTTGTGGCAGAATATCAGCTACAGCTGTCGATTCAGCTGTTTGATGCTGAGCCACATTACCTTTTTGTTCAATGTTATTAGTTTTAAGTTAATTGTGAAACTTGTAATTTTAGAACAAATAAATACTTTTTATTATTATTATTATTATTTATTATTGGTAAAATACCTCTCGCCTATGGCGGTTAAGTCCGGCAATAGCACAGTCAGCCGGCGTCAGGGCACGAGGGAGAGAAATCGGCGGACAATGCGTGCGGTATCAAGTACCACCGCTTTTTGCATTTATTATTATTATTATTATTATTATTTTTAATGATTAAAGAAAAAAAAACGATGAGGAGCTCGTTGGCCCGCCCGGTCTGCGAGTGCTGAGGTTAAGTAACTTTCGCAAAGGTCATAGGATGGGTGACCAAAAATATATCATCTCGAGCTTCTCCGTGCATCGGAAGGCGCGTTAAGCCGTTGGTCCCGGCTGCATTAGCAGTCGTTAACGACAACCGCACCGCAGTGGGCCTGCGTTGTGGTTAATGGCCCGTTCTCCCTATCCATCCATAGGGAAGGCTGGTGCCCTAGCAGTGGGGACTTCAATGTACTGATGATGATGATGATGATGATGATGATGATGATGATGATGATGATGATGATGATGATGATGATGATGATGATGATGATGAAAGGAAAAAAATGTTGATCTCTGGTTCCAGTCGAACTATACTCTACTCTGAAATATGAAATGATATGATAATGATGAAATCATTCTTGAATATTTATAATTAGTTTATTTTACCACTTACCGTTTGATCATTCTTTAGTATTTGTAAAAATATTAGGATCGGATGTTAACGACGGTAGTTGTTGACACTGAATGGGCGCCTTTGGCTTTCAAAGTAAAAAATAAATAGTGTTGAATAATTTCGGCGGGCTGGTTAGAACCACTGGTTAGAACCACACAGAGATAGCTCAATTGGGAGGGCACCTGATCCGGTACGTCGGAACAGAAGGGTGCAGGTTCAAATCCTGCTCGTGGAATTTTTTTTCAACATTTGTGTTTTTGTAATTTGTTTCGCAACAAAATTTGCGTTAAAATTATATAAACAATACCAAAACATTTTATAAAAAAGTATTTTTATTAATGTTTATTTATTTTTATTTTGACAGCATAAAGTCATGTTCATTGACATTTAATTAAGGTTTATACAATACAGATAACTTAATTAACAAATCAAGCTGGAAACAGTTCGGTAGTAACAATATCACGATCAAGACTTAAACTTATTTAACAAAGCTTAATACATATTTTGACAACTCTTATGGCAATTAGCACGTTTGCTGTTTTAATTAGTTAATTTTAACTATCAGTTTTGAGGAAAAAATACACATTTATATTATAATATAGTAATTAAACGCAAGCGTGTATCAATGTAGGGTTCTCGTAAACTCTATGTTAATTATTGTTGCTTGAAGAAGAAAAAATTTAATATTCCTTTTCTAAAACTTTTAAATGAGTCGAATGAAATGGAATTTATCCAGCAGCGGCGGGCAATGCTGACACGCCTCGGGCAATACTGGTTCTTTAATGGCCAGAGGGGAATTCCGTTATTACATCGCAATCCCAGACGGCCATGTTACAACTGACAAACTGTGTTTCATTTAATACTTGTTATAATCTTTTTCCATTACTTTGCAAAGAAACTACAGTTTATAGAAGCGTGGAACGGATGCTTTAAAGCCGCGTGATACCTTTTTAACTTCAGGTTTAAAGTCCAACCCAGAATTTTGGGTCATCTAATAATAAGATTAGGGTCACATATTAACCAGATTTCTGCTACCATACAGCATATGGAGGAGCGAGAGGAGCTCGATGGCGCAGTGAGGAGCTCGATGGCGCAGTGGTTAACGCGCCCGGTCTGCGATCGCTGAGCTTAAGCAACTTTCGCAAAGGCTGGTCATCGGATGGTTGACCAAAAATTTATCATCTCGAGCTCCTCCGTGCTTCGGAAGGCACGTTAAGCCGTTGGTCCCGGCTGCATTAGCAGTCGCTAACAACCGGCAATCCGCACTGGGCCCGCGTGGTGGTTCATGGCCCGTTCTCCCTATCCATCCATAGGGAAGGCTCGTGCCCTAGCAGTGGGGACATAAATGAGCTGATGATGATGATGATGATGATACAGCATATCACGTGGCGTAGGAGCGTTTTGGATAGGTTCCTGTGTAGGCGTGTGTACATCTACCAAATTATGATGTAGGCGATTAGTTCCAATGCGTGAAATATTGCAAATTATTATTGGGACGAATTCTTCTTTCTGAAAAGTCTTAATTTTACCTTTTCATAATTTTCCGAATGCCTCATTTTCCTAATTAAAGATAGTACTAATTCGGTTTTTTTACGGACGATAGTACAGTTAGACTTATTTTATTATTATATTTGAGAAATTCATAATACCTTTAATATACATAATAATATACGTATATTTTCGTTTTTTTTTGTATTGAAGATCGTAGCTTAAAATGCGTGTACATTGACAAGATTGGCAAGACAGATCTTTTCTTATGTATCAACTTTCTAAAAAAAAGAAGCAACATATTATGAAAAAAAGACTAGACAAAATAAAGTGTAAACTGAGCCACGGAAAAGTCGGTCAAAATTTATAATCAAAGACGCGAAAATTTTCGGAAATATAGAAGACAGGAAAAGTCACACCCGAGGAATGTCTGAAAAATTTATGTCGGTTTAAGTAGGCAATTATGTAATGTAAAGTAACGGTTTTATTTGTTCTAAAAATTAAATTTATGTTTGTAGGCAATACTAATTTAAAATTGTTTTCTTTAGTCATTTAAAGCATATGACTGTACTTATTTAAGAAAATCCGAATTAGTACTATCTATAATTAGGAAAATGAGGCATTCGGAAAATTAAGAAATGGTAAAATTAAGACTTTTCATAAAGAAGAATTCGTCCCAATAATAATTTGCAAATTTTCACTCATGGAAAATTAAGAACTTGGAACTAATCGCCGACATGCAAATTATAAACACTTCGATGTAATAATAAATTGAATCAACTAGTCCTTAAAGAAGAAGTGACAGAAAGTCAACTACAAACAAGATGGTAGCAGGCGCGGATTCAATGCCCTCCGTGACTCTGCTGAGGTCTCCTACGCAGCCGCAGAAAACTCGTGGTCGTGATTTGCTGGTCTGGTACCAACTGGTGGATCGCTAGTCGCTACTACTGTCTTGAAAACATCTATCGCCCTATCCAAATGTCAGTAGCGTTGTTGTTTCAGCAGTGAAATGAGCAGCCCTTTAGTAAAAGATTCCCTCGGCTTCATAGTCAATCCTGGTAACATGACGACAGATGTTTTACACGTCGATGTATAAATATTGAAATGTAACACTTTATACGAATCTACTCGCATTTTTTTAAATCAATATATTAACCTGACGCTTCGAATACTATGCAGGATCCGTGGTCACAGGAGAGCTCTCATAAATTAATTTGTAGCTGCTGTTCATGTAGAAAATAAAACATTCAATTTCAAATACTTTGATTTAATCAACTAGTCCTTAAAGAAGAAAAGACAGCAAGCTAAAGCTATAAACAAGATGGTGGCAGGCGCGGGGTCAACGCCCTCCGCGCCATTGCAGAGGTTTCCTGCGCAGCCGCAGACGGTCTCGTGGTGGTCGCGGTTACTGGTCTGGTAACAGGGCCGGTTGTTGCGGATCCAGCCACAGCCGCGGGTCACGCGGACCTCGTTGTCCTTGCGAGGGTGGTAGACTGAAAGGAGAACGGATTACTTTAGCGTCATCATCATTTTCATCAACCAGTGTGTGTTGCCAGTGATGACATTCGGGACTGAGACGTGGTCGCTCACTATAGACCTTATCAGAAGGCTCAAGGTCACTCAAAGAGCAATGGAGAGGGCTATGCTCGGGGTTTCTCTGCGTGATCGAATCAGAAATGAGGAGATCCGCAGAAGAACAAAGGTAACCGACATAGCCCAAAAAGTTGCTAAACTCAAGTGGCAGTGGACAGGGCACATTGCTCGCAGGACTGATGGCCGCTGGGGCGGAATAGTCCTTGAGTGGCGACCGCGTACCGGAAAGCGCAGTTTGGGCAGGCCTCCAACAAGGTGGACCGACGATCTTGTAAAGGTCGCGGGAAGCCGCTGGATGCGAGCAGCACAAAACCGGTCGTTGTGGAGATCCTTGGGGGAGGCCTTTGTCCAGCAGTGGACGTCTTTAGGCTGAGATGATGATCATCATTCATCATCTTCTCCCTCTAGGATCTCCACAACATCCGGTTCTGTGCTGCTCGCATCTAGCGGCTACCCGCGACCTTCACCAGATCATCGGTCCGCCTTGTTGAAGGCCTGCTTTGTTGAAGGCCTGCTTTGTTGAAGGCCTGCCTTCACTTGGTTGAATAGGGAGAATGGGCCGTAGACCAAAACGCAGTCCCCGTGCCGATAAGTAGTCGTTAATAACTGCTTATAATGCAGTGACTGGCTTTACGTGCCTTCCGAAGCATAAATTTTAGTCACCCATTCGATGACTAGTCTTTTCGAAAGCAATCGAGACGGGACGCATTGACCACCGCGCCATCAAGCTCCTCATCACCATCATCATCATACATATCTAGTTATACCCAAGCGTCGATAAACTAACTAAGCAGTTATTATCATCACAAATTAAGGAGACTGAAAGTAAGCTTCATACAGTATACCGCGCTCGAGCGCTCGGACTGTTTGGAGCTGTTCCGAGACTCCGTGTCCGTAAGAAATTGTCTATGTGTGTTGTGTGCGTTGCTCGAATGCTTTTGTATGAACCTTACCCTCTGCATTCTCTTTATTTTGTGCCATCATGCTGTCAGGATATATTGAATACAAAGAACAATACTAACTGATTTGAACAATCTTGCGGCAGAAGAAGTCGACAGCGACCGGGCTGGGAATGGCGGTCTCGCACGTCACCACCGGGATGATGCGGAACCTCTCTTCGTCCTCGTACAGACTTAGGTCCAGGCAGGCGCTGTTGTTCGCGCTGTTGCAGTAGAAGCACTGAATACCGCTCGCTGGAGACAGAGAGAGATAGATAGATGTTACTCGTACCCATTTTGATTTTTGTTAAAGAATTTATTAACGCTCATATAGCTTCCAAGAGGAAGATTTTTTGTATTTTACCAGTAAGCACAATGCCTTGACCTCACCTGATGTTAATGATGGAAGCGCACTTCGCCCGGATTCTCAACGACTTAGTCAATGGCTATCTTATCTCTAGCTGCCGGGATATGGCGACATATTTAGATAAGATGGTGGTAGCTAGCCAGGCGGACTAACAAGCCCTACCACCAACCAAAACACAAACTGTACCCCCCACTGGGAATCGAACCCGAACCTCCAGGTCTGAGACTTGTGGCCTTAACCACTAGACCACAGAGGCGATTTAACAATTAATTTGACAATCGTTTGATATAGTTTATTATCAATATTTTCTATGATCGATAAGGGGCTGAAAATGTACACGTATTCTATAAATTAAACTGTTTTATACGTTACTAGCTGACTCGGCGCGGACTTCGACAGTTTTCATCATTGAGTTAAATTATATATCAATGGTTTCCATGACAACAAAACAAACAAATCGTTTTGAATTGGAAAATTAAATTGTCGTTTTTAGTATTTTATTTAATATATTTTTTTAATATAGCCTATGTTACTCAGCGCTAATGTAGCATTCTAATGGTGAAAGAATTTTTTTAAATCGGTCCAGTAGTTTTTGAGTTTATTCGTTGCAAACATACATACATACAAAAATGCAAAGGTTTCCTCTTTATAATATTAGTATAGACTAGCTTTTGTTCGCGGCTTTGCTCACATGGGCTACATGACCTGTAATTGTTTTTAATAAAAAGCAAAACTTATTTAAGGTAAAAGTGTCTATAAGGATAATACTGAAACACTTCACAATTTCTAACCAGGCCAAATACCGAAAGATTTGACAGATTTCCATACAAACTTTAAACCATGTCATGCTAAAACATGATCATTCTTTATTTTTATTGAAAAATCTAAAGACCGATTAATTATTCATTTTTAAACTTTTTACTTTAAAAATATCGATTTGCCCAAAAAAACTTTCTCCCCTTTTTTACTCCTTACAAAGAAAATAAACAAAATTCCTGAGACACATCATTCTTTATTTCTTTTCAAAAAGCCAAATACCATATATCACGTATTTTACTTAAAAACTGACTGATTTCCGTAAAATCCTTTCTTAGTGACTGGTTACGTCACTCGATTAACCTATAGTCTAAATTTCATCTAATTAGCTTCAGCGGTTTCGGCTCGGCGATGATGACAAGTCAGGACAAGTCATTATATGCTTAAAGATGCTCGAAGAGTCAACAGTCAAGAGATCAACGAAGAGTGTGTAAATATACTTTTCATAGATAAACAAGTTTTAATCGATCAAATGTAGAGTTCATATTGCAATAGTACTACTGGCTCGCTGATTTTATTATATTTCTTTATACTTACAACGATACACCACAGAGAGCAGCACTACTGAAGTACAAATGATATGGAAGTTAGACACCATTTTCAGTCTGAAAAAAAAGTAAAATAATGTATAATATCAACGCATTCAAAGTAAAGTCCAACATCGTCATCCTTCAAAATATGCAAAAATATAAGTAAGTAAGTAAATAGCCTACAACTGTCCCACTGCTGGGCAAAGGCCTCCATCATTGAAATCAAATCATCACTACAATTGATGAGTATTGGCTTCATCACCACGCCTGCCAAATGCGGGCTGGTGATGACAAACCCGGGCTATGCAACGAAAAATTCCGAAACACACTTTGCCCGATCTGGGAATTGAACCCGGGAGCTTTAGGTATCGGGCCGAGCGCTTTGCCACTAAGCCACCGAGACATTTGAGGCTGAAAAGAATAAGAATAAGTTTTAACATTTATTTCTTTGCAGTCGCCAGTATTATCTCACTAGTATCGACCACAGTTTTAGCGTGGACTAGCAATAAACATTTAACAAATTAGATTGCAAATCCTAATCATCATCATCTCAGCCAAAACACGTTCACTGCTGAACAAAGGTTTCCTCCAAGGATCTCCACAACGACCGGTTTTGTGCTGCTCGCATCCAGCGGCTTCCCGCGACCTTCACCAGATCGTCGGTCCACCTTGTTGGAAACCTGCCCACACTGCGCTTTGAAATTGCAGATCACTATTTGTTAATACTTTTATAGATTTTATACAGCTAAAATATGTTCGTAATTTTTGTTGTTGTTTATTTATTTATTTAATTTTTGAAGTGAAAACTTCTTTAGCGGCGTTGTGCACTTTTTGGAATGGGTAAAAAATGTTAAACTCGCGTCAGGACACGTGACCTGATCGAAAATTCGTAAGACGGATGGAGAGTAGACAGCTGTAATATAAATTTTTAATATAACTTAATATAACTTTTTAATGTAATATAAATTGTCATGTTTGTGTACGATAGCCCAATAAATAAATATTGTATTCTACCACATAAATGAGAGTACTTTTATACTGATAATTAAAGCAATTCGTGCAAAATTATTCCCTAACCATTCCAAAATATCAAAAATGCACAACGTTAATATTCAAGTTTTCACTTCTGCCGGCACTCCCAGAGTGCAACCCGTCGTTTTTTTTTAACGACAACCAACAAGACAAACACAAATACGTTTGTATAACTAAGTAATAAGTAATAAATAAGTAGAACAAATTGTAGGCTTAAAGCTAGGTGTCGTCTTAATTAGAGGCTGCCACGTACCTAGTTGTTGTATTATTTACGTGAATTTATGCGAACTAGTGGTCGCCCAGAGGTTAAAATTCGACCATAATTTTATTAAGGCTGCACTGATTGTATCCTAAGCAATGAAAAATTTAAAAAGATAGAATGTGAGTTTGGATTGGCATTGACAGATGTCGGCCGCATTAACGACAAACAATACGTGTTGTGTGTAAATACATGGTAGTGTGTGTAACGTTGTTTTTGTTGATTTAATGTATTTTTTATGTATAATTTTTAAAAAAATATTAACATTCGGATAACCTTATCTATATAAACTATAAGTGTGCGAAATTTCATACTCCTCTCCGTCCGCGTAATTTTCGTAAAAACGGGTTTTTTAAACAAAGTTTTTGCTTCACGTATTAATATATAGATTCTTGTTTTACATATAGCATGATACTATGGTGTCCTACCTACTGTAATGGTGTGTTATTGTTAGAATGTATAAATAAATCATTTTACTCGTAAACAAATTAGCAAATGACTCTAAATTTGCTCGGTATTCGTGTGAAAAGATTTAAACAACTCCATTGCTCCATTACGGTAACAATAAAAAAGCTTTTAACTCCATCAACTGGTAATGAAAGTTGCTAGCCTTTATAAATAACCTCGAATTAGGCAAAGAAAGAGGCGTTACAGACAAAATTTAGATTTATTTAAATCACCTAGAATTTGAATTAAGAAAGAGATATCTATAAGTAATGTATAGGTATGAGGAGCTCGATGGCGCAGTGGTTAACACGCTCGGTCTGCGATTGCTGAGGTTAAGCAACTTTCGCAAAGGCCGGTCATCTAATGGGTGACCAAAAATTTACCATTTCGAGCTCCTTTGTGCTTCGCAAGGCACATAAAGCCGTTGGTCCCGGCTGCATTAGCAGTCGTTAAGTCGTTCTTTGTTTTATTATACTATGTAGTTGAAGATGTTAAAAAAATCAGATAATGATACCGGGCTTATGAATATTTCATTACCAGTTCATATTATGTCCCCACTGCTGGGGCACGAGCCTTCCCTGGTTGATGGAACCACCACAGGCAGAACAGACCGTAAATCACCACGCAAGCTTTTTTGGCCTATTTGGCCAACCCCATTGGTGGTTGTTAACGACTGCTAATGCAGCCGGGACCAACGGCTTTACGTGCCTTCCGAAGCACGGAGGAGCTCGAGATGATACACTTTTGGTCACCTATCCGATGACCGGCCTTTGCAAAAGCTACTAACTTCAGCAATCGTAGACCGTGCGCGTTAAACACTGAGCCATCGAACTTCTTCCATAATTATATATACAAATAATATATTTCACTGCGAACTTACTACGAAACAGAAAGTGATCTTACCTTATAGTTATTAATATTCAAAGTTACACAAACACAACACTTTGTTTCTCCGTTTGTTATTATCTAACAACTGAGTGTGGTGATAGATATGAACTCGGAACTAACGCACAAGTGTACGGCGGACAAACAGTTTTGATACTTGAACCAAGAATATAAATTATAAGTTACTAGCTGACCAAGCGGATTTTGTACCGCTTTGACAGTTTCTATAACAACAAAACAAATAAATCGTTAAATAGTTTACGCGTGAAAGCGTATGAACGGTATGAACTAACCAACTCATTTTTTTTAATAATAAGTATATAGTCTTTGTTTATACTCTTGAGAATAAGTGTACAAAATTTCATGATGATCGGTAGAATATATAGTTTACGCGTAAAAGCGTCACAAACAACAAACAAACTCACTTTCGCATTTATAATATTAATTAGGAAGAATACGGCAGAGTATAATAGGAGTAAATAATAATAAATAAATAAATGTTTCCCACACTCACACCAATTATCTAGCCCCAAGAAAAGCTTCCTCAAGAAACTCGTTATATGGTTAACTAGACAACGGATAAACATACATAATATACTTAAATACATACTTATTATACATAGGAAACGCCCAGACCCGAAACAATTTAGAAAAACAGGTATTTCTAAATTGATCCGACCGGGGATCGAACCCGGGACCTAAGAGATGGCGACACCATGAAAACCGGTGTGCAAGCCACTCGACCAAGGAGGTCGTCATTTATCGTCATTGATATAACTTTTCTCCATTTATCTTATTACGGCATAAAGTTTTATTGTATTTTTCTTATTTTAATGAAATTATTTTAGTACATAATACGTTTTATTTGTTTTACATTCCACAAAACTTCTTAACTACTCCTTGATTGACTACTACTTTAATTACTTACTCATTTTAACCCGTTATTCAAAAACGTGGAGAAAATTTAAATCTTCTTTAAAACTAGGCGTCTGTCTCCTTTATAAATAAAAATGAGCCACATTTAATTTTAGTTCACGTTTTAGAATTAAAGGCTAATAATAATAATGTCTTATCTGCTGGACAACAAGATGAAAAATGTCATCACCAACTTATTATTTTTGATGTGTAACATCTTTCCGCTCGCTTTCTATACAAGCAATTTGTGGGAGTGATTTCGTGAAATGGGACGGAAGTATGTGTAACAGTGTAACAAGAAGTCGGGGAAACGCGCAAGCGCGCGCCATTTTGTAAATTTAAAATCGATTCTGAACATAACATATTATTATTATATGTGACATATTGTGTGATTTGACTATCAAAGATCATTTTGATATGTCAAGTGTCTTCTAGTGAGTATTTACTGCATTTGTTTTATAGTTATAAAATGATGTAATACCTGATCCATTTTTTTCAGAATATAATGTTGAAATTGCTTATTACTAAGGTGAGATGTCAAATGTTACACATCATATACGACTACTGTAAGGCTCGCTCGTTTTTTTATGTACCTTTCTGCTGGAACACAAACCTTCCCTATGGCTGGAAATTTAAACGCCACATGGAGAGCGGGCGGTGAACCACCACGCGGCCCAATGCGGAAGGATTGGTGGTTACAAAAATTTTATTAAAGAAATGTTATTTTCAAATTATACATTCCTGTGTTAATGACCTATTGGGTAATTGGGAATACATAAACAACAATTCGTGTATCAGCGAACGAGCATGATAACACACCGAATCGCGCTAACCTATCTGTTGACCCCTCACAGTAATTTGTGTTTGAATGAACGAATATAGGACAGTTTTGAGCGATATAATACTAAAGGAGTTTGAGTAATAGTAAGTGAACTGATTAAAACTTACTAAGGTACTTACCATATTATAAAATACAGTCATAAATCTTTATTTTTTATTAATTTTTATCCTTTCCAAATGAAAAGTAGCATTTTTCATTGCTTTGTTTATGAAAGAGTCCCCTTGGAAAACAAAACATTTTTTTTATTTTAAGATTACAAGACATTACAAAAAAATTATTTGATGGTAGATGATATTTGACGTTAGCTGTCCATTTCTTGATACTTATGTTGCCTATTATCTATTATTATATATTATTACCTTTTAGTAATTAGGTACGCTATAGAAATGTGAAACCGATAGCGCGTGTATTAATTGAATTATAAACTAATACACGCACGCCAAACTTGAACCCGCTCTTCTCAAAAGTTAATGATTTGCAGATTAGACATTTTCCTACAAATAGGATGAATGTTATCTAACACATTAATAGGAAAGTGATTAAAACAATAGAATAGAAATATTAATGAGCTACATTGAGCCATTATCACTGTTACAACACAATTAGTTATAATTCCAATTCGTACGTAACATATATATTTCTGTTTTTCATGATTGTATTTTTTCATAAAAATTTTAATGATTTTGAAGGGCGTATATTCTATCGTTATGCATGCTACGAAGCTACCTTGCGTCGTCGTTCAAATCCTTTATCCTGTAATTTGAAACTAATAGATGAGCTGATATGGCTTCAGGACTCAACTGTTGTCGTATATTGCGAAAAATTACTTTGATCATTAAGTTTTTTTTTTCACGGCAGTACTTTTTGACAAAAAACTAGTGAAAAATATATTTCTTTTTTACAAAGTACTCTACCTGATCCTAAGCAGAGTCACAACACTCATGTGGTCACAACAACAAAGCAACGGTCACAATTAATGCAAAACTCAGCCATCATTTTACTAAATGATGGCTGACTTTTGCATTGATTGTAAATTAATCTTACTAGATGATGTCAAAAACAGTTCTGCGGGTCACCGAAACCGTGGCTGAATTAAACACAGTCTAAAATTCATTTCATTCAGTCCACGCTTTATCATTATAGCGGCATGTATTTTCCTATAGTTTCATATCTATAACATATCTACTCTCGAATGAATAACACCTATTTGTAAAACTTACTTGAAATAAAAAAACAGAAAGCTTCACTTGAACTGCGAATTGCCGAAGGCGTACCATTGTTTTTCGATTTAAAACTTCTGGCTACGGGATTACCTATCAAAGTTATAGCAAAATGTGGGGGCGGCGTCAACCATTTTCGATTGTTGGATATTCATTTCTAACTTACTGGTAGGCTATATAGAAATCTTAATAATTAATTTATTAATTTATTAATTTGTATTGTGATTATTTTGTCTTATTTTGTTTGTTATACGTAACGACATGCGATAAATTTGTAATTATTTCTTGTGTGGGTCTATGATGCCTAAATAATTCTACTAGTCAAGACCTTTTATTTGATACCCATATTGAAGGGGTTGTGAAAAGAAAAAAAATGAACCTGCCATTTTGTTGGCGGCCATATTGGATTTTCATTTTATTTTCTTATAGAACTATTCTACTTATCAAGCTCTTTCATTTGATACCCCTTATTGAGGTAGTAGTGATAAAATATATTAGGTAACCCGCCTTTATGTAGCGGCAGCCATCTCGGATTTACAATGATACCGAATATATTGAATTATATTGTCAACAGAACTAAAGGTGTGTACCAAATTTCAGATCAATCCGTCAACAGGAACGAGGTCAAATTTTAATTACTAGATTTGACCCAAACAAATAAACAAATAAATAAACATAAATAATAACAGGGCAAGCTAAAAACCCATTTAAAAAAAGGGTACGAAGTTCTCTCTTCACGTATTAATATATACTTACTAGTTTTTTTTATATATATTGGCAGTCTGCAAACGAGTAGGCGGGCCGCCTGATGGTGAGCGGTCACCGCCGCCCATGGACATCAGCAACATCAGAGATGTTGCTTTTGTGTTGGTGACCTGAGAAAAACCTCTTTACGGGGTGTAAGGAGGTTTTTCTCAGGAAAATTATCTTTTTAAAAGAGTCCATGTCATAGCTTAATGGGAAAACCTCGGATGGCAGCTCATTCCACAGTTTGATGGTTCGTGGAATGAAACTTCTCTAGAAGCGAACCGTTCGAGCGAACAGCAGCTCCAGGAAGTGTGCGTGTGCACTGTTCCGGTGGCGAGCGGTGTGATGGTAGAAGGAGGAAGTGGGCACCAAATTAAAAAGTTCCTCAGAGCATTCTCCATTATACAGGCGGTAGAACACACACAAGGAGCCGATGTCACGCCGCAAGGTTAAGGGTTCTAACCGGTCTGTGAGCTTGGGATCGTTGACCAGTCGAACGGCGCGTCGCTGCAAAGATTCTAGAGGATCAAGCTGGCATTTAGGAGCCCCGGACCAAAAGTGAGAACAGTACTCCATGTGAGGTCAAACTTGGGCTTTGTACAACTGTAAAAGCTGGTTAGATTTGAAGTACCGTCTCGCTTTCCTAAGAATTCCTAATTTCAGTGATGCCATCTTCGCTTTGTCTTCTAGATACTTGCGGAATTGCACATCACTGAATATGTCAACACCAAGGATCCGAATGCTGCTTGAGATGTTAAGTGGAGTTTCTGGAACTGTGGTGCTACGACGAATGGATCCTTTTTGGCGGTGAACACGCAAACCTGTATCTTGGAATGGTTGAACTTGAACCAGAGTACATATATATATACTATTACTATATTATTATTACTATATATAGATATATACTAGTGGTCGCCCACTGGTCGAAATTTGACCGTAATTTTATTAAGGCTGCACGGATTGTATCCTAAGCAATAATTTTTTTTTTTAAATTTGAATGTTTTTGGATTGGCATTGACAGATTTCGGCCGCTCCTCTTCCATTTTTGAAATTTTTTAAAAGAGTATATTGCAGCGAGCGTATATGTCAATTACATATGCGTGTGTGTCAAATACATGGTAGTATGTGTAATGTTTGTTTTATTGATTTAATGTATAATTTAAAAAAATATTAACATCTTGCAATCCTTCTCTATATAAACTATAAATGTGCGAAATTTCATACTCGCGTCCGCGCTATTTTCGTAAAAAAGGGGGTACAAAGTTTTTGCTTCACGTATTATTACATAGAATATTAACTTAACGTTAACTAAACATACCAGAATTGTCTCCCATTGCAACGATCGAAGTTAATTGACACTTCACAAATTGATCTTGCAGCTCACCAACATCAACCATTAAAACTAATGGTGGAACTAGAAATGTCGCTAATACAGTTAAGTGCAGACCATTGACACTTTACTCATGTGCCATTGATGCGAGTGAAATAATTATTTACTTTTAACAAGTATTCGCACCTTGGTTTACTGGTCCGCCTTTTCTTAAATTGTGACGGTGCTTACAAAGCTTCTGCGTGTTAACAAACATCCTAACTTTCTTATTAATAATCGTATAATATAATAATAATAGCATCTACGAAGAGAAAGAAGATTTGGACTACATCTGCCCTGATTTAAATAGCTAACCAGGCGGACATAAATCTAGTCATACACCAACATAATAAATGATTTATAAATTAAAGATTTTACTTTAATTTATTTATTATTATTATTTTTATTATGTTTGTTTAGGTCCTAACCGGGCATTAACGCCCAGAGCGAAATTCCGTCAAACCCCAACCGGGCGTTAACGCCGGAACTCGACCACGCGACTTAAAACTTAAATATCGTCTGTTTAGAGCTTACTTTTGTATGAAGAAGTTTAACTATAAACAAACAAGAATAAATTTGCTACACTCTCAACTCCCAACAACTTTATTCTCTGCGCCTTTTCAATTTTTTTTGTCAATTTCAATTTTTGTTTTTGCCATTTTGCGAATTACGTCATCGGCGCAGGTGCTGCCGTTTGTTTTGTTCGGGATTTGACAGGTTTAATTTAGTTTAATTCACTTGTGATTTTCTTTGTTTGTAAATAATAAAATAACAGAGAATAATTACAAACTGTTACCTACATGTTTTGAATTGGACCTGTATTCTCACAATTAGACCACACCCCATATTATTAGTCCATGACCCGCTTAAAAATGTACTTAAGTAACAAGATTAGACATGAAAGTTAAATTAATTATTTCAAACAAACACACATTCTTTGCAATTTCATTGCATTCTTAGGATATGTTCCGATATACACTGCGAGCACTGTCCAGTGCTCTTACTGGTGAGAAATTTGTTCCGTTATGGACTGACAGTATACTGCCGCAGTATCCTAGGGAAATATATGACGTCATAAATAGTCGCCATTTTTGTACTGTAAGCACTGGCATTTTCGAGGTAAGGTGCTCTCAGTGCTTTGATCACGTGATCAACAGCGTCCAGAAATTTAAAAACTTTCACTATTGATTGACAGTATACTGGACTGCGTTCCGTTTTAAACAGTAACCAGTATAGCTATAAAGGAACGGCTTCGCAGTATACTACATTGTCGTTACACCTTACAGTGCCCCCGCCCGATCCTCTAAATGTCACTACACATTTACAGAATACACTAAACATGCACACTAGTTTAGGTCCAAGACACCGTACTCGTAGAACAAGGGTACGAAGAACCGGTTCACACGCGCTCTATACCAGGTACAGACATGTACCTGGGCGCTTCTCTCCTCCTCCACGGCCCGGTCTACCCGAGCCGAGGTCCGAGCCTTTAGAGGCGCCCTCGGGTGGTTCCGCCCCCCGATCCGTTCCCTCTAGAAAACCTCCGAAGGTGATTCGTTTCACACGGCTTGAGGGACCCTTTACGTTTCTCGCCGCCCCCAAAAAAGCCCGGTGAAGCTGAAAATGCCGTCTGAGGCAATCAGCAAACTCTCTCAAAAAAAAAAACCTTACAGTGCTCGCAGTGTATATTGGAACATACCCTTAGTAATTGAGAAAGTATTGACACAATTACTGATCGTGTTTGCAATTACACTTTAGAAGTTAACTCGCGTTAGGCAAGACGTAGTTACTCTCTAGTTCAAATTAGTAAACAAAAAATAATTAATCTTACTGTGTTAGTTAGTGTTTGAAGTGTCGCGTCAGTAGTCGGACGTGTAGATGGTCGTGTTCATCATCATCATCGGCCTACAGTAGTCCACTGGACATAGGCCTCTCCAAGTGCACGCCACTGAGCTCGATCCGCGGCCACTCTCATCCAGCTATTGCCAGGCACCTTGTCGAAGATCGTCGCTCCACCTAGACTGTAGGACACTACGTCTACGTTTTAATGCTCGGGTTAATTGATAATGATCGTGGTTCGATCCCCATAGCTCCTTCGTTGGGTTACTTATTTTACTTGTTAATAGAGCATTAATAATCTCTTTCAAAAAGTCTTCATTACATTTTGTACATTTTTCGAAGTTTTTGTAATT
The DNA here is from genome assembly GCA_963082485.1 of Eudonia mercurella. Lineage (NCBI taxonomy): Eukaryota > Metazoa > Arthropoda > Insecta > Lepidoptera > Crambidae > Eudonia > Eudonia mercurella. The sequence continues at coordinate 3,349,404 of OY720040.1, forward strand.
TACTTTAAACTTTCGCAACAAAAAAATTATATGTTTTTTTACACAATTTAATGTCTGAGGAATTTTTACTAGTCAACCATAAGTTGGTGCAGAAATGTCATGAAATTCTGGGTGAATATAACGAAAGTGGAGAATATTTTTTGTTCGTTGTTAAATTTTTCGAAGATCTGTAATTGAAAGTGATTCATTCAAGTTATATTGCTTGATTTACCAATTAATTAATAAAATTAGAAAAAAATATAGAAGAAAAAACATGGATTATTACGGTGATTATTACGTAAAAGACTTTAGTTACATAAACCGCGAATGGGCTAGCATAACAAACCATCGCAGACAAGGTGAAAAGACGCACGTGCTTAAGATGTGGTGCAGAGAAATTATGGCTGGCTTAAAACAGTTCTTCTACGGAGGCACGTTGCACGGAGTTAAGTGAGTTCTTATAGTGTCTTTTTAGGGTTCCGTACCAAAATGGTAAAACGGGACCTTATTACTAAGACTCCGTCTTCCGTCCGTCTGTCTGTCTGTCTGTCCGTCCGTCTGTCACCAGGCTGTATCTCATGAACATTACCATAGTTAGACAGCTTTGAAATTTTCACAGATGATGTATTTCTGTTGCCGCTATAACAACAAATACTAAAAAACCGGCCAAGAGCGAGTCGGTCTCGCGCACGAAGGTTTCCGTACTTTATGACGTATTAAAAAAAACTACTTACTAGATCTCGTTCAAATCAATTTTCGGTGGAAGTTTGCATGGTAATGTACATCATATATTTTTTTAGTTTTATCATTCTCTTATTTTAGAAGTTACAGGGGGGGGGACACACATTTTACCACTTTGGAAGTGTCTCTCGTGTAAACTATTCAGTATAGAAAAAAATGATATCATAAACCTCAATATCATTTTTAAAGACCTATCCATAGATACCCCACACGTATGGGTTTGATGAAAAAAACATTTTTGAGTTTCAGTTCTAAGTATGGGGAACCCCCAAAATTTATTGATTTTTTCTATTTTTGTATGAAAATCTTAATGCGGTTCACAGAATACATCTACTTACCAAGTTTCAACAGTATAGTTCTTATAGTTTCGGAAAAAAGTGTCTGTAACATACGGACGGACAGACAGACAGACAGACAGACATGACGAATCCATAAGGGTTCCGTTTTTTGCCATTTGGCTACGGAACCCTAAAAAAAGAATAAATTAATATTTAAGGGGGCTCCCATACAACGAACGTGTTTTTTTGCTGGTTTTTGCTCGATATTGATAACGGCAACGCTTGAAATATTCACAGAATAATGAGTTATACTTAAAAAATAAATAATTAAATTAAAATAAAATTAATATTTAGGGAGGGCTTCCTCTCATACAACAAACGTGATTTTTTGCCTATTTTTTTCTCGGTCTTAATAACGATAACAGGTAGAAACTTGAAATATTTTTATAGATAATGGTACGGAACCTTTCGTACGCGAGTCCGACTCGCACTTTTTTTATTAATAAGTAGGGTAGTGGCACCAGTGTTCGCCACTTTAAGGCCAATATTCGACAGTTTTTATCACCAAAACATTACACATATATTTTTTTTAATTTTACGGGTTGACAGCAAGGTCTTTAATTTATTTGTAGCTAAAGACTTAAAAAAGACTAAAGAAAGAGGAGCTCGATGGCGCAGTGGTTAACGCGCCCGTTAAAAAATCATTGTGAACAGATTTTTTTTTAAATAACAAAAAAAAAACTTTAATTTTTTGTATGAATAGAAAACGGTTGAAAATATTTTTTTCATGAGCGATATACACCTTCTGACAAACCGGTTCAGATGCACTACCAACTATGCTATCGTGGCTCTTTCCAACCCACAAAAATTTCATTTACTTCACAAAATACTAAAGAACAACTTCATTGTGTTTATTGAATTTTTAATTCCTTTTATACTTATGTGTTAATAGTTGCTTAAAAACATTGAGAAACAGAAGTCTTACTGCCGCACTCATAGACGTCAATTATCATTAATATTTACTTAGCACTAAAAATTGTCTATTGTAACATAGTCTCGCGGCATTTAGTATCTTATCTTATATGTCCGAAGGTACATCTTCGAACCAACATTCAGCAAGAAGGAGCGAGCAACCTGGATCCTTATCGTCGTCATCAGCGTCTGCTTCTGCGCTGCAAACATCATCAAGCTGTTCAGCAAGTGGACTTCCACGCCGTTTGTCAACGTCATCGACTCCTTGCCCACGCCCATCTGGGCGGTGCCCTTCCCAACTGTGGTACTGTGCCCACACTTGCATGTGAAACTGTCGTATGCTAACGTGTCTAAAGTGGGACGGTAAGATAATTGTTAATTTATAAAAAGAAAAGAATTTTTTAAAAAGAATACTAATAATTTTTACAATTTTTATTTTTGCATTCGCAAGTTATGTAGTATATGTAGTACTATATGTGTGTACTATATGTAGTTACAAGATAAAATTTTACTAGAAATTTGACTAGAAAAAATTAACTAGTCTTAGGAAGCTCGAGAGGGAATCGAACCCACGGCACTTGAATTACCGCTCCAATGCTCTAACCGCTCTGTGACTGTTCGCGCCAGAAACGCGGCGTATCTTTTATTTGCATGATACCGTCGCGTTTCTGGCGCTGGGCTGATCGAATCGGCTTGTGCTGAACGCTGCGACGTCACGGGCGGGCCGATCGTTGAGAACTAGAAGACCGAATGCACCCGCACACACATTCGCTCCGCCGTCGGCTTATGCCGGCGTATCTTTGTTGTATCTTGTAAGAATACTCAAATTTAAAAAAATGTTGGGCAATAGCTTGAATACGAGGAGTGTTAAACGATGCACTCGGTCTACGAGTGCTGAAATTAATTCGCCAATGCCTACCATCGGATGAGTGACCAAAATATATCATCTTAAACTCCTCTCTACTTTGGAAGGTACGTAAAGCGGTCGGTCCCGGCTGCATTAGCAGTCGTTAATAACCACCAATACGCAGTGGGCCCGCGTGGTGTTAATGGCCCGTTCTATCTGTGGTGTTCTCATCTATATGAGAGGCTCCATGCATCAGCAGTGGGAATAAAATTGATCTGGTAATATTTGAAGGAGTCTCTGTCCTCTTTTGCAGTTTAGAAGAGTTCTTTGCTTCACTGGTCTGCCCACGCATGTTGTATAGAAACAAAATTCGGCAACAGCGCCTGAATGCTCTCGAAATAGGAGAATTACAAAAGTTTATATTGAACGTAAGTTTCAAGAGTAATCTTGTACGCAACATAAGTTGGGTAGGTATACGATATATCACTTTCCATTTAACAGAATCGTTTAGAGAAATAATCGAAATTTAACACTAACTTGATTTACTTTGCTTGAATCTATATATTAATACGTAAAGCAAAACTTTGTAAACTTTTTTTTTACAAAAATTGCGCGGACGGAGGAGTATGAAATTTCGCACACTTATAGTTTTTATAGAAGGGTTATCCAAATGTTAATATATTTTTTAAATAATGCATAAAAAATACATTAAATCAACAACAACAACATTACACACACTACCATGTATTTGACACACACGTATTGTTTGTCTTTAATCTGTCATCTACAGTCTACCGTGAATACAGACAATAGAATTTTAATTGTTTATGGCACTGATCAGTGCTCGCGGCAGATGACAGGTTAACGCAGCCGACATCTGTCAATGCCAATCCAAACTCACATTCTATCTTTTTTAATTGTGCATTGCTTAGGAATCTTAGGATACATTCAAGCCGTGCAGCCTTAATAAAATTACGGTCAAATTTCGACCATTGGGCGACCACTAATTTGTATAAATCGCCCACATTCAATGGCGGTACGGGGCAGCACATGTTCGATGCATCATGTTCGTTGTAAGCTTTTTATTTATAGGATAAATATAATATACTAGCTGACCCGGCGTACTTCGTACCGCATTTCTTGTTTTTTTCTTTTTTTTTAATATAGCCTATGTTAATGTAGCATTCTAATGGTGAAAGAATTTTTTAAATCGGTCCAGTAGTTTTTGAGTTAATTCGTTGCAAACATACATACATACATACATACATACATACATACATACATACATACATACATACATACATACATACATACATACATACATACATACATACATACATACATACATACATACATACATACATACATACATACATACATACATACATACATACATACATACATACATACATACATACATACATACATACATACATACTTACATACATAAAAAAACGACGGGTTGCACTCTGGGAGTGCCGGCAGAAGTGAAAACTTGAATATTAACGTTGTGCATTTTTGATATTTTGGAATGGTTAGGGAATAATTTTGCACGAATTGCTTTCATTATCAGTATAAAAGTACTCTCATTTATGTGGTAGAATACAATATTTATTTATTGGGCTATCGTACACAAACATGACAATTTATATTACATTAAAAAGTTATATTAAGTTATATTAAAAATTTATATTACGCCGCGCCAGCTGTCTAATCTCCATCCGTCTTACGAATTTTCGATCAGGTCACGTGTCCTGACGCGAGTTTAACATTTTTTACCCATTCCTCTACTCTCCATCCGTCTTACAAATTTTCGATCAGGTCACGTGTCCTGACGGTCACGTGTCCTGACGCGAGTTTAACATTTTTTACCCATTCCAAAAAAAGTGCACAACGCCGCTAAAGAAGTTTTCACTTCAAAAATACAAAGGTTTCCTCTTTATAATATTAAAGAGCAAAATCAGTCGCTAACTCCCAATGATTAAACGAATAAATGTCAATCACTAGTTACTGTCGGACACCGGTGCGGTGCCACTACTCGTACTCGTAGTATATTGATTTTCGCATTTTTTCATGTATCCATCTCTCACAAATTATTGATCCCCTTACAATGACGAAGCCATTTAATTTCAATTGTTGTTGTATTTTGATATCAGGTTGAGATTTTATTAATGATTCTATTTTTAATAGTCTTTGTTGATGATTGACCAGGGCGCCTTATCTTGTTCCGACATCATTAAGAGCTGCAACTGGCCGGCGTCGCATGAAACGAGATGGGTGACCGACGAGTGCTGCAGCGAATACTTCAAACCCATTTTCACGGAATACGGACTGTGCTACGCGTTCAACAGTCTGCCCATGAACGGGATGTAAGTAAATAGCCTATAACTATCCCACTGCTGGGCAAAGGCCTCTATCATTGAAATCAAGTAATCGCTACAATTGATGGGTTTTGTCTTAATCACTACGCTTGTCAAATGCCGGTTGGTGATCAGATGATAACAAACCTGGGCTATGCATCGAAAAATCCTAAACACACTTTTCCTGACCTCAGAATTCAACCTAGGACCTTGGGTATGGGGGCGAGCGCTTTCCCACTCGGCCACCGAGGCGATGCGTAGGGATGTAAGATATAAGAGTAGGGATATATGATTTGATTTTGTATACTATTAATGAAGTTAAAATTTCGTTTTTGAACACTATTAAAGAAATGGCGTATGGACTGCGCCCATGCCTGAGCATTCCTGAAGATTGTACTGTTTTGACGAAAGAGTATAAAATCACACCAATTTAAAACTAACCAATGCCGCTCCAAGCGGAGATTTGTGGAACTATCGTCTTTTATCACTATTCCAGAGAAAATATAGGTGATTCTGAGAATTTCTGTATATTTAGTTAAGTTTTGGAATATTTTCGATATTATACACTTTTGATCCGAAAAGGTGAAATGTTCACCCCGCCGGGTATTGACCCAGGTACTTCTGGGTCCGAACGGTGGTAACCACTAGAGTCTAGTGATTAGGGCCAGGTCTAGCGACTAGACCAAATAGGCAGTTATAATTTTAATCATGTTAGTATATAGTTGTTAATATGCTACCAGGAACGATACCTATACTGGCACTGAGGATCACACCCGGGACCACTTGGTCTGAGGCAAATGGTCTTAACCATTAGACCAAAAAGGCGATTGGTTATAATGTTAATCATGTAATATACCTATGTCTCCAGGAAGAACGACACGCTATCCTGGCAACGAAGCTTCAACGCCCAATCTGCCCCCGCCGCCCTACAGTGGGACTTGGACTGGGGCTACCCCAAGGAGGTCCCACCAGATCCCACTATAAGACCGTTCAGGGTAATGGTGTCTGGCGAAGATTACGGACTAGGAGTAGAACTGTACTTGAATATTAGTGAACATCAACACGCTTGTGATGGGAACAGCCTTGGGTTTACTGTAAGTTTCACATCAGACATCAAGAGAGCAGTTTAATTTATAGCCACACTGCTGGGGCACGCCTCAAGGGATGGAAACACCCGGGGTAAACGGGCCATAGATCACCACGCGGGCCCAGTGCGGATTGGTGGTTGTTAACGACTGCTGATGCAGCCGGGACCAACAGCTTTACGAGCCTTACGAAGCACGGAGAGGCTCGAGACGATCAATTGTTGGTCACCCCTCCGATGACTGGCCTTGACGTAAGTTGCTTAACCTTACAATTGCAGATTGGGCGCGTTAACCACAGCGCCATCTAGGGTACAAATAGTGTCGTCATTTTTAGGGTTCCGTAGTCAACAAGGAACCCTTTTAGTTTCGCCATGTCTGTCTGTCTGTCTGTCTGTCCGTCCTCATCCTAGCTCATATACTCTTAGTACTAGAAAGCTGTAATTTGGCATGGATGTTGTATATATTAATCACGCCGACAAAGTGGAGAAGTAAAATTTTGAAAAATATTTTTTTTAAGTTATCTCCACTACACGAAGTGGGGATGTAATTTTTTTTTCTTGTCTGCCCCATAGTGTGGGGTGTCGTTGGATGGCAATTTATAATAGATAACAAAAATATTGCGGGTTGTGAAAACAGTTTTTTGATTGAGGCATCCGTTTGTGAACTACCTATTAAGTTTTAAAATGCTAAATTTTGTTAGAGTCGTGTGTCCCATTTTTACAAATATTAAAGATCAGTTAAGAAGTAGGCAAGCTATTTATTTGTATAAATAGCTCAAGCTATAGGCAAGATCAGTTAAGAACTTCTTAACTGATCTTTAATATGTAATGTGTACTGAAACTAAAACCATGCCATACTAAATTGGTTTATCCATACTTATATATTATTGTTTATATAATATATATATATATATATATATATATATTTATCCCGCAAGCAAACTACCGTCCACTGAAGGCGAAATTACATTTAAAATGGCGTCCACCGCTATTTGACGTCCGCATACCGGACGCCACTTTTTTAAGCGGTGACACTTGGAGCCTCTAACATGAAGCTAGCTGTAGAACGAAAATCGATGGAAGCCAAAAATTGTATGTAATAGCTGCAATTAAATACTGAATAGTTCCCAAAGAATCTCAGCAGAGGTGCGGCGCTACTGTCGTGCGTATATTCACAGCCGTATTATCGGGCTTATTTTCTGACGATGAAGTTGCGTATTTGGCGTCCGCTAATGCGACGTTGCCAGCTCTCTCAATGTTTGGTGCCTACTAAAGTACAATATTATTATCATAAATCGTATACAAGCAAAACTGTATTCATCGCCGTAGGTCACACACGCGGTGCGTGTTATGCGGCGCCCAATTTATAGTTTAAATAATCTGTAATCATCCGTATTATAGCTATTGAACGTCCGTTTATTGCTATTAGATTATGAAATGGACAGTGTTCGTCACACTGCCATCAGATCCGTGATTTGAAACGTTCTTAGTACATAAAATCCGATTTTCTTATTTTTAGTATCTCTGTTCAATCAATGCAAAATTAAATTTATTCCTGATGATGATGATGATAAGTATATAACGTGATGCTCACTAAAAGTCTGAAACGATTTCGTACCTTTTAAAAGTCATTGCTTACGTTAAGAATGGTGTGCAATTTTTAATAGTAAAATTTAATAAATAACTAAAATTTAAGACACTAAGGTCTTACAGTAATAAGAGTGTTTACGAATTGTATCCGATCTGAATTCAAACCAAAACAGTGAAATGACGGTTCAAAGTAGACGTAGTACTATTTATATGAGAGCGTAAGTACTACATGAGTAAATATATTTACTCATGTGGTAGTACTAGATCCGAGTAATGCTATGCGTAAAGGCTCTAACTCTTGTTGTTGATTACTTTTACTTTTGATTGCTAGATATGGCTTCGTTAGGAATTGTTTTTTATAATGTTCAAAACTATTACGGAAGTTGTTTTATGTTTGTGATTAAAATGTTTATTTGCGTAGTTACCTATACTTATAAGTTACTTAGGTGAAACTAATAAATTAATAATAAAAAAATTAAATGTACAGACGAGACGCTTGCACATCAACCTATCTAAAACTGTCCAATTTCTTCAATACATTTTCAACAATATACTTAATAAATTTCAAGTAAGTATATTAAAGAAATTTGACAGTTTATGGTAGGTTGATATAAAGGCGTGTGTACATGTTCTGTGTCATTGTTTATTTATTATTTATTTATTAATAAGGCTTACCAACTAAATACATAAGATTCATTTAATAATAATAAATAAATAATAATAATAAAACATTTATTCGGCTTTTCAACACATAACAGACATGGAAAAAAAAATATAACACAAAAGTTAAAATAAACTTAAAATTGCAAAAAAATAAAATAAAATAAAGAGTTACATTTTCACAGTATACGAGTAACAACAACAAAATAAACAGAAACAAGCAGAGATAGATAAATACACGAAAAGCCGAATGGGCTGATCAGCTCAGCTTAATGTTGTGGCTGATGCCTCAACGCTGGTATTCTGCTGGACCCATGACAGACCCATGACAATTTCAGAAAACATACTTTGACAAATAGTTATACTTATATGTATTTAAATTATAGGTATGAACAATATTACATTTTATCCATAAAAAAAAATAAAAAATACTTAAATGGACCAAAACTGAAAAACTCTCTAATCTATTTATAATATTAATTAATTTTGATGTTATATAAAACTACTATTGTTCCACTTGCTACCGATTTAAAATTGTTTAAAGATTATCGTTGTGTTACTTACTGTTACTTATTTTTAATAAAAAAATTTAATGTACATGTTGTGTTATTGTTTATTACCTAGGTTAGGTTCATGTCCCAAAAAATAACTGTAGGATAAAATGAAGGATCGGTATTAAAATGAAAGAAAAAGAAAATTCTAAAGTTTTGATGTTTTTGCGTTAATAACGTTCAAATATACTTAAAGGTCGTAAAAAGTTGAAAAAAACGTCTATTTCAGGTGAGATTCGATTCCACGTCTTCCGCATACCAGGTGGCCGCGTAACCATAGCATTGGTTAGATCCGCCGAAATTTTCAACGCCTTTTGACTTATGCTTTTATAGCAACAGTGTCTTATCAAATCTCTTTTGAATTTAGCATCCCATAGAGATTAGAGATTACGCAGCCACCCGGTATGCGGAAGACGTGGGTTCGAATCCAACCTACGGTAGACTTTAGGGGTAGAAATGCGAAAGGCGAAATGTGAAATTGCAATATATAAACGCACGCCACGGTAACTCCTCAGCTAAGGGCTGGGATAGTTACTCGAACATATCCTCAAACCAACAATAGAATTTAGTCAGGAAATCAGAACCCAACATATACAACCTGTAACAGGTTAAGCGCAGACCCAGAAAGTAGTTTATTATAAATTTACTTCTCAATCGATTAAAAATATTTAAAATGTAGGTAATTTTTTTTTCCCAAAATTATTAAAACTTATTGAAATTACAGTCACTCCTTCGTAAATTGGTAAAACAAACGAAAATAAAACGTAAGTCAATGCAATAAGGGGCTTTTTAAAATGCGGTAGGTTGGTAGGCTAAAGTGCTAATATGCCCATACTGTTTGCCCTATTATAACTAACAACTTACATTAACCAATTTAATTAAATAAAAGTTAAATTATTTTTCTTTTTTTAATTATAATTAAATATTCTAATTGGGGTGTCTGAGGATGTGCGTTCATTCTGTGACATGTTGTAGTTACGTAGTACAGTACCCCAATATCGCATTATCCCAACTGTCGCATATTGTGTTCAGGATTTTCTTAGAGCTGGCGCAAAATGTGAAATAGCAATATACTGTACTAATAAAATATCAATACACAGACGCCAGATATAAATATACGGACGTCAGATGTCAATATACGGACGCCAGATAACAATATACAGACGCACGGTAGCTCCTCAACAAAGGGCCTAGGCTTTTCAAACTATAAAGACAATTAAGTTAGGAAGCCAGAACCTGAGGCATATAGTTACGCAATATGAATTCGTATATCAGACTGTTTGACTTGTCACATAATATTATGCTCAGGATGTTGTTAAAGCTGGCGTGAAATGTCAAATAGCAATATACGGACGCCAGATGTCAATATACGGACGCCAGATGTCAATATACGGATGCCAATTGTCAATATACGGACGCCAGATAACAATAAACAGACGCACGGTAGCTCCTCAACAAAGGGCCTAGGTCTTTCAAACTATAAAGACAATTAAGTTAAAAAGCCGGACCCGAGGCATATAGTTACGCAATATGAATTCGTTTATCGTACTGTCCGAGTTGTCACATATTATGCTCAGGATGTTGTTAGAGCTGGCGTGAAATGTCAAATAGCAATATACGGACGCTAGATGTCAATATACGGACGCCAGATGTCAATATACGGACGCCAGATGTCAATATACGGACGCCAGATAACAATAAACAGACGCACGGTAGCTCCTCAACAAAGGGTCTAGGTCTTTCAAACTACAAAGACAATTAAGTTAGAAAGCCGGTCCCGAGGCATATAGTTACGCAATATGAATTCGTTTATCGGACTGTCCGAGTTGTCACATATTATGCTCAGGATATTGTTAGAGCTGGCGTGAAATGTCAAATAGCAATATACGGACGCCAGATATCCAATATACGGATGCCAGACATCAATATACCGACGCCAAATGTCAATATACGGATGCCTGATATCAATATACGGGTACGCACGGTAGCTAGTTACTAGAACATCATCTTTAAACCAATAAGAGAATATATTCAGGAAACCATAACCCAAGGAATATGAATGCGTATTCAGTGCCTTGAGTATTGGACTGTCCCACTTGTCGCATAATTATCGTGCTCAGATTTTTATTAGAACTGCAACGGCCATCATTAAGTTAAATAAAATAAACTTTGGTTAACAATTTATAGATATCTGTCAAATTGGACCCAACATTAAAATATTCAGTGAAAGAAAGAGATAGGTAAAACGAGCTGGCAACGTCGCATTTACAAAATCAGGAGGACGTAAAAATGTCGGCGCATTAAGTAAATCATAATCACTATATCCAGGAAGCCAAAAATTAATCACCATGAAATGGAGTTCATAAATGTTTGGGCATGATTGCAAAAAGAATATTGCCACAATTGAAATAACCGCAAAATAAAATATCCTATAGAGTAAGGCATCAAAAAACTAAGAAACATTCGCAGAGAGATGATCTAAATTGTAAGCTGAACTGGAGGACGCCGTAATGATGCACAGCATGCATGACGCCAAATGCGTTGCTAGATGTATATATATATATATATATATATATGTATATATATATATATATATATATATATATATATATTATTGCCACTGCTATGAAATCAATATGTTTCTGACTCAATTTGTATTTTTTTTCCTACTTTATTTTTATTTTGTAAATAGAATTGTAAACCTTAAAATGTACCATCTTCCTTGTTTGCGTATACTATGCAAAACCAATCGTGCTCCTACTCGAATCCAGTCGACTTTGTGCGGTCACTCACGGTGAAGTTGACTGTTGCTCAAAAATGCACCTTATCTATAAGACGAGAAACTTACCTTGCCGTAACACAGTTTTAAACTAGTACGGAAGGTAATGGATCTTTTTCTTGTTATATGTAGGTACCTACAATATTTTTGTTATACGATTTGTCTGTTGAGATTGCTGGATAATACATTCAATAGCACAGGTTGTTCATAATATTTCAACACAGACACATAAAAGAAAGTGAATTTTGATTTGTCATAGAAATATCTAACTTTAGATAAATTGTTTTGTTTAAATAAAATAGTATGTCACTACTACTAGTGTAACAATAATAATTTATGTTTGTATTATGTTAAACAATAGTATAGTATGTGAAATAAAGTGGTAATCGCAGAAATCGAATCGACCAGTCAAATCTAAACAGCTGTAATCACTAAGTTTTAGGTAAGATGATTTACGTCGAAGATATTGTAACCGCTACTTGTTATGTCAAAGTGCAATAAAAAAATGTAGCTGTATATATAGAAATATAGCTTTACAACTTTAATTAATTAATGAACTACTTGCAATGTTATGTCGTTCTTGTTTCAGACATGGCTATAAAAATATTTTTTCATAACAGTTTAGTTATTCGAAATTTTTAGTTTTTTTCCCAACATTAATTAAAAATTTTGTGGACTGACTTGCATTTTGACAACTCGTATGATTATTTTTATTAATTAAATGAATTTTTGCCATAATGACCCATTGAGGTAAGTAACTATCAGTTAGGTTTTTAATAAAGTATTGCTATTGTGAATAAGTTATAAAGATGACAAAATGTGAAAATAGTTTAATACTTACCATACAAAATAATTTTGTTTTAACAAATTTAAAATTGTCTCTGTATTATCCAATGACCTCAATGGTCAAGGAAGCTGTAACATAAACTGATGTCAATAAAGTTTATAAACATAATTTATGATCGGATGTTAGTGACCGTAGTCATTGAATGGGCGCCTTTGGCTTTCAAAGTAAAAAGTGTTGAATAATTTCGGCGGGCTAGTTAGAACCACGATAGCTCAATTGGAAGAGCACCTGACCCAGTATGTCAGAAGGGTGCAGGTTCAAATCCTGCTCGTAGAAATTTTTTCAACATTTGTGTTGAAGCTTTCTCAATTTCAGGTGCTGATCAAATCCCCAACCAATCACGTCTACACATCAACTGTCCTCCGCTTGCCAATGGACCGATTGACCACCATAGAAGTATCCCCCATCACATACAAGACAGACTCGGCACTGAGGTCTCTAGCACCGGACCAAAGGCAGTGTTTCTTCCAGAACGAGAGGCAGCTGGAGTACTACCAGTTCTATACAGGTAGCAACTGCAAACACGACCTATTTGTGAGAGAGTCGAAGAGGCTTTGCAATTGTACGCTTTATAACTGGCCGAGTAAGTTTCTCGTCTTTTTTTATTTACCCTAACGGTGGAGACTGACCGGATCATTTGGCCGTAACGTAACATGTTCGATGCAAGCATTCGCATGATCAGTACAGTGGTAAAGAAGACCCACAGAATGTAAGCTTACACATAGTCACACGTGTCTCACAGACACGAATCTCGGAGCAGCTCGGAACAGTCCGAGCGCCGCTTTCCGTGAACGTGAGAGGTCGCCTATGTGTGCGTTGCATGAAGCTTACCTTGTGTGGGTCTCCTTATTTTATGACAGTGGTCAGTTAACATATCGTATCAAACTCGCCGCGAATGATACGTTACAGTTACGTTGCAATGATCGCCCCGGTCAGTCGCCACCATAACGATCTATTCCTAGGCAAAGCGGTTTTTCATAATGAAAGTATTTTACTACTGATACAAGTATGTCATTATGCCTGATTTCATAATTTTCCTGCTCATCTTGTTTAGGGTCCTTCCAGTCTCCTTGACCAGCCGTATCATGTGTGACATAGCGTATCATGAGGAGCTCGACGGCGCAGTGGTTACCCGGTCTGCGAGTGCTGAGGTTAAGCGACTTTCGCAAAGGGCGGTCATCGGATGGGTGACCAAAAATTTATCACCTCGAGCTCCTCCGTGCTTCGGAAGGCACGTAAAGTCGTTGGTCTCGGCTGCATTAGCAATCGTTAACAACCACCAATCCGAACTGGACCCGCGTGGTGGTTTATGACCCGTTCTCCCTATCCATCCATAGGGAAGGCTCGGAAGCAGTGGGGACATAAAATGAGCTGATGATGATGATGATGTGTAACTTAAAGTAGCTAAAATAATGACTATGTAACTCAGTATAAGGTGCCCTTTACGGGTTTTATTCTCCATTCCATCTCGTTAACGAAAACGAGGACAGTAAAAACTTTCCCATACAAGTTTTCGTGTTCGTGATCGTATGGCAAATAACACTCACACTAGGTAGGCACCTTAAATGCGACTTTTCTTCGATATTCGAGCGAGTTGAAGTCAACTTCAAATCGTAAAGTATAGAAGCAGGGCTTAGTGACGAACTTACCAAACCCGCCTGTCACCACCCTGGTGACAGGCTGGCCTATTGTGAGTTTTGTTTACTACCAGTATACGTATTTCTGAGTGGTAGAGCCACGCTGCGTTGCAGCACGAAATGGGCCGGCTCGTCCGGCGTAATACCACCCTCTCACAAAATATCGACGTGAAACAATGGCACTCGTTTCTGTTGTGTTTCGTCTGGTGAGTGAAAGTACCGGAGGCCCATCTCTCAACACTCCCCCTTCCCAATTCCTAGTTCCTCCTCCAGATCCAACGACTTATTCCACTGCGCTCCAAAACCATTGTTCTCATAACTGCGACAATCCATACATTGGTTTCACCGGGCTCCAAAATTATTTTAATTTATTCCACTGAGCTCCAAAATTACTCCATAGGTACATTGGTTCCACTAGGGCTCCAAAATAATTTTATTTTACTACACAGAGCTGCAAAGCTACTCCATACATTGGTTCCACTGGGGCTCCAAAATTATTTTGGTTAAACTACTTACCTGGGCCTTCAATGAACGAAAAATCCGTAGCCGCACTTGGACCAGCCACATTATCGTACTCAGGTTCATGCATCCTCAAAAATATATTAGCACGGCTATACACATTAAATGTTTATCAAACACATGACAAGATGTAGTTGTGAGGGCGAAAGAGCAACTAGTGACTATGCAGAAATGCATTATGATCCAGGCCAAATGTGAGATAAGATATCATCTTCCGATTGGTTGAGAAAGTGCGACCTGTTTGCTAATTGGCTAATGGCCGGCAATGCCAAATCCTTTGTATTCACAAATGTATTGTTTTAATTCTATAGAATAATGTTGTGTTTTATCTTGTTTTCACAAAATATTACGTTTACTTAAAAATCGTATTGAATTGAATAGTAAATTAAATTAAAAGAGTAGTATTGAACTGGAATGGTTTTACTAGCTGACTGTACTTTTACATTTTCCTTGGAGATCAGTCAGTGGAACGATTATGATATTTAATAATAATTACCTAAAAGTAATTTTGGAGTCCGGTGGAATAATTTTGACACATAATAAAATTACCGTTGGAGCCTGGGTGGAAGTTTTTCGTGGAGCGGAGTGGAATGCTCTTGAAGCCCGGGTAGAAAGATTTTGTGGAGCAGAGTGAAATAAGCCGATTCAACTCCTTCCTCAAGGCCGGCAACACTTCTGCAATTACTTTGGTTTTGCGGCGGCGATTACTTTCCATCAGGTGACCTGCCTGCACGTTTGCTTTTAATATAAAAACAATACATACCATTACGTTTACGAAAACTAAAATTAGTATGGCATTGAAGCAGTTCCTCCTGGCGACATACGAGAGGAGTTAAACTTTTGCCATACAAATTCTCGTTTTAGTTAACGTTATGGAATGGCGAATTAGACTCATCATCATCATCATCATCTCAGCCAAAAGAGGTCCACTGCTGGACAAAGGCCTCCCCCACGGATCTCCATGAGGGGTATTTGCCGTAATCGCCACGCTTGGCAGGCGGGTTGGCGATCGCAGTTGATTAAGAGTAACCTCAGAGAGATGCTGCTGCCCATCCTCTGGAATGATCCCTTAGTCGGCTTTTACGACACCCTCGGGAAGATATGGGGTGGTGCAATTCTTTATCCCCGGCACCACACAGGGGCATTAAATTCAGGGGAATTAAACTCACACTACTTTAACTTTGTGTAGTGATGAAATAGCATTATGCAATCTTATTACTTCAGGGGACATTCGTTTACAACACGTACGCACTGTATAATTCACGGAATAAGGCGTTGCTACGCCGATACATTTCTAAAGTATTCTTGATGTTAAATCTTCATTAGATGTCGCCTAACGTAAGAGAAGGTGTAATTTCATTAAAACGTATAAATTTAGCTGTAACTGACAAAGTAAGACGGCCGCTAACAAATTCTTGATGCCTACGGCAAGTGTTTTTGAATTACTTTTAATTTTTTTGTGAATCATATTATTTTTGACGCTATAAGAGAGAGAAGAATTGCCCTTGCTGAATTTCTTGACAATTCTTCTCAGTACAAGGTCTTCCGCCCAGAGAAGACTTACAAACCGATGGCATTACATTATACGGGTGTCCCAAAAAATAGTGTCATGCAGAAATCCAGTGATAGAACACCCCTAGGTGTATCGGAAACACCCCCATGTGTGTTCCGCGATTTTTTGTTGTTTCCAAGAAGAGTGAGCTGAATAAAAAAAAATTTTTTACGGGTAAGCACAGTGCCTTGATCTCACCTGATGTTAAGTGATGATAAGGCCATTTGGTGGAAGCGCACTTCACCCAGGATCCTTAACTAATGAGGCACTGGCTGTCTTATCTCTAGCTGCCGGAACACAACAATGCTACAAACATTGATGTTACGGCGACATATGTAGATAAGATGGTGGTAGCTAGCCAGGCGGACTATCAAGTCCTACCACCAACCAAACCGAGTACACAAAGATGTACCCCCCGCTGGGAATCGAACCCGGGACCTCTGGGTATAAACCGGCGGTCTTAACCACTAGACCACAGAGGCGGTTAAAATTCATAAGAGCTATTTGTAGCCTAAACTGAATAAATGATGTTGCATTTTGAATTTAGGTATTGAATTATGGGTTGTATTTAATCGATCACCAAACTAACCTAACCTAACCCACAAAAATACTAAGTTAGCACCTAAAAATACAAAGTTAGCACCTAAACTACTATTTAGATGCTAACTTAGCATTTTAGGTGCTAGCCTACTATTCAAAAAGACATTGACATAGTTAAAGATTGGTGCGTAAGGAATAATATGTACCTAAATAACAATAAATGTTTTGTCATATCTTTTACAAGAAAACGAATACCACACAATTATAACTACAAATTGAACAATTGCGCTTTGTCTCGATGCACTACTGCAAAGGACCTTGGCATTATTTTTGATGTTCCATTCCGTCAACATTATGAACATGTGTTAAAAAGATGTAATGGTCTTTTAGGTTTTATATTTAGATCCACAAAAGGTTTTAAGAAACCAAAATCCAAAAAAAAGGATCAACTTATTATTTCTCTTGAATTATTGTTTCAGGAAAAAGCGCTTTGGGACCAATTTGTTCCACAACAATTGACTTTGAGTGCATCGACAATGTGAAAGGTAATGCATAGTTATAATTTTTTATGTGAATCTGGTCATTGTAAGGTCTTACTCTCGCGTGAAGGCTTCTCCCAACCCCTATCACTTTTCTCGATCCTTGATTAATTCCCATATCTTTTTCTCCCAAATAGAATAGAATAGAATAGAATAGAATAGAATAGAATAGAATAGAATAGAATAGAATAGAATAGAATAGAATAGAATAGAATAGAATAGAATAGAATAGAATAGAATAGAATAGAATAGAATATTTTTATTTGCTTAAATAGAACCCAAAAGCCAAGAAGATGGTGTTATCCCACTTCTTACTAGGATAAGCGTTTATTAAGCCTTGATCTTTTTTCAGCAATACTACGAGCAAATCAATGCAACTCATGTCAATGTTTACGAGCAATGCACTTTCGGCATTTATATACCTACTATATAAACCTACTAAGTATAGAAAAAGTTTTTATATTTTACTAGCGGCCGCCCGCAGTTTCACCCGCGTGGTTTCCGTTCCCGTGGGAATATCGGGATAAAAAGTATCCTATGTGTAAATCCAGGTTATAAACTATCTGTATGCCGAATTTTATCCAAATCCATTCATCCGTTGCAGCGTGAAGAAGCAACAAATATACACAGATACACACAAACTTTAGCATTTATAATATTAGTGTGATGATTTGGTAACAAAATATTTTTTTGTTTTATAAATGTTATTAGGTACTTCTATTAAATCTGTGCAGTATCTTAAGCCCATTCTTCTACACAACTAAAAGATAGACAAAAGATAGCTATAAGAATGTTAGGGCGATTCAAAAGCACTTAGTTTAAGGTTTCTCTAAATAAAAAAAAATTACTCTGACTTTAAATATATTTTTATATTTAGTAGTACTTTTTAACGGGTTTCTCACCATGTTTATTATTTTTGAGTAACTGATATTTCGGCACAGTTGCATGCGCCATGATCACGGATGAACTCACTAACTAAGAATCCCGTTAATAATTACTCTAATGCAAGTGACCTTTTTTTTTTGTTGATGGCTTTGTGCGATTAGCACATTTAGCCAGTGTCAAAGTAATTTTTCTAACATGTAATACATAAATAAATAATATTTCTGTTCTGTATGATGATGATGAATGATAATAGAAATGAGAAGTGAGAAATGATATACCCCCCAACCCCTCGAGTATCTCAGTAAAGATGTGGGGCTTTACCTTAGTAAAGCCCCGAGGACTTCCTCGGGCGGACTTCTTGAGAGAATTTGAAAAGTTACGTTGCACTGTTTTGTTTCATTTGCCAACTCATGCACACTCATGAACACTTAACGGTTAATAATCCACCTTTATTTCACATTAATATTCGACATAACACAAATTTTCAAAAATAAAACAAAACCGCAGACATGACTCTTCACTTTCCCGCCAAGAAGTCCAAGTGACCATTATATATATTTCTTAAATATGTTGTTATTTTGTAGGCATCGTGGAGGCACAACAGATATCCGCATACTACGCGGAGAGGGAGGAGGGAAAGACCTCCAACGAGCCTACGTCATCGTCGTGCCATCCATCCTGCAATGACGTCATCTACGACAGCCAAGTCTTCTACTCCGACCTGATCAAGGAGCCGGGAGATCCTTCACCAGTGTGGGGATATCCGAGAAAGTAAGTTGAGTTCTTTACGAACCAACCCAGCAGGTGGGTATATATTTTTACTCGGTTTGTTTTGCGGTACGGCTTGTTTGTCCGCCTGGCTAGCTACCACCAATTTATCCAAATATGTCGCCATAACATCAATGTCTGTAGCATTGTTGTGTTCCGGCAGTTAGAGATAAGACAGCTAATTTCTCAATAGTTGAGGATTTCGGGTGAAATACGCTTCTATCTGGGTCTTAGGCCATAAATGATAATCGTCTATCAGCATAACCGTAAATGAATAAATATAAGGTCACATTTTATCAACTGCAAATATTTTGTCAAAACATCTAGTTATATCAGAGAAATAAGGCCCTAGCATTTAAAAAAAATCAGGCATCAATTTTTTAAGTTTTCCTGACACAAAAATTGTAATATTTTTAAGAGCGGCCTCTCTGTCGGCTCCTTTGAATGAAACTACGGGCACGTGTAAGCGGTGAAGGCATTGCGACCCTGTTTCGGCTTCTTTAAATTGAAACTACCGAAAACGTAGTGTTAAATTCTCTTTGCTACCGAAAGTGCTTTATTTTACTTTTTAATCGAAATGTCTTTTGGCGTCTTTCTTAAAAAATAGAGTATAAAAATTTAAGATTTTTTTCATAAAAATAGTTTATATGTATATATTGTTGAATTTATCCTCAAAATATTTGCAGTTGATAAAATGTGACCCTATATAAGAATAAGAAGAATAAGAACAAATATGCATATACATACCCTTATTTCTTGATTCGGGTCAAGTTCTCGGTCTGGTCGGTAGTAGGGCTGGTTGTTAGAAGGCCTGGCTAGCTACCGTCATAAAATCTGAAGTGTTGTTGTATATTTAGCGCCATCTGACGCCGACAAAGGGAAACTAATTATGTTGCAAGCAATCTAGACAATGTATCACTTATGAGTAGTTCCTATATTTCCCGCAAACAGCGACAGTCTGCCAATATAC
This sequence comes from Eudonia mercurella, assembly GCA_963082485.1. Taxonomy (NCBI): domain Eukaryota; kingdom Metazoa; phylum Arthropoda; class Insecta; order Lepidoptera; family Crambidae; genus Eudonia; species Eudonia mercurella. The sequence continues at coordinate 3,369,502 of OY720040.1, forward strand.
AGGTCGACTTTTTTATCACCAAAAAAAATCAGCTGTTCCATACATTTTGGTCGAATGAATATTGATGTTTTGTATGGAACAGCTGATTTTTTTTTCGAGTTAGGAAGTTGGTCCAATAGTAAAAATTGTTCGTTTGTATCACGGGAGTCATCTCAGAAGGTTTGGATGGTTATAAAAAAGTCGACCTGTATAAGGGCCTGCACGCCCGCCACTCACTCTCTTTTCACGACTGCAACAAAGTTGAGCACAATAAATGTTATACTTCATAATTACAGATGGTTTTTTTCAGACAGTTAGAGAAAGAAATGTCCCCCCCCCCCAAAGGTTAAAGATTATTGGTAGAATGCGCTGCCTCTTTCGGTCTTATCACTTACACACAATCGAGGTGAAAGTCAAGAGTTACCCCGTTGCTTTGTAAAAACAACATGCAGAACACGCTTGCACCGAAAGTCGTGTAAAATAGTAAATATAATAATCATCATCATCATCAGCTCATTTTATGTCCCCTCTGCTATGGATGGATGGGAAATATGGCCATACACCACCACGCGGGCCCAGTGCGGAATGCAGCCAGGACCAACGGCTTTACGTGAAATGAAATGAAATGAAACATTTATTGGCTATCACACAGTACAAAAGAAATAAACAAAAATAACAACATAATAAAACAGTAGCATAATTTCCACAAATACAAAAAACAAAACAACGTAAAAGTGTGACGAGCCAATCAGGACCCTGCCTCAGCATAAGCCGTAACGGTGTAAGATATTACACCGCAACAGCGCTGGTATTCTGGCAAGGCCTGTACAAATTTATATTAACATTCCTTTCTTCTCATACAATATATATACATACATACAATAGAAGTAATATTTTATACTAAATAATAAAATAAATAAATAGGTAAATTATATTCACAATAAATTAGCAATAAACTACATAAACGAAAAATTAAATAATAAAATGTATAACCCGTTCCTAAACGGAACAAAACTGTCACCAGTATCGCCTGTCTGCCTTCCGAATCATGGAAGATCGCGAGATGATACATTTTTAGTCACCCATCCGTTGACCGGCCTTTGCGTAAGCTGCTTAACTTCAGCAATCGCAGACCAGACGCGTTAGGCACTGCGCTATTCAGATACTCAATGTGCTATCGAGCTCCTCTGAACACGCTTGAGTTGAAAGTTAAGTATGAAATGAAATGAAATGTTAAATGCGAAAGTTTGTATATTTGTTGCTTCTTCACGCTGCAACGGATGGATGGAGTTGTTTATAACCTGGATTAACACATAGGATAGTTTTTATCCCGATAATCCCACGGGAATGAATGAAAACTGTCAAAGCGGTACGAAGTCCGCCGGGCCCACTAGTTAGAATATAATTAAATATCATGCTAAGGCTAAAGAGGCTTGTCTTTTTGTAATATTCAGGGGAGAGATGACACAAATCAACGTACACTTCTACGAGGACATGTTCTTGGGGCAGCACCGTCACGCCCAGTACGATGACTACTACTTTGCTGGTAATTATGATATCTGTTCTATAACGAACTCTAATTGGAATAAATACAATCGAATTTCCAGCGTGAGTCTTTTGCCATTTCATAAAGCTTAAACAAAGCTTCTATCGAGATTCTAAGAACCAGATTTTGGCGTGATGTGGTAACTTTGTGTTTTCAGGTGCCATAGGTGGTCTCCTCAGCCTGTTCCTGGGCTTCAGCATCATCAGTGTCGCTGAGCTGGTCTACTTCGTGGTGCTCCGCCCGATACACAGAATCGCTAAGGAAATTTACTGCAGATACTACTTGAAATGTTAAAATATTATCATGGAGACCTTTGCTTTTACAGAATATTATAACATCCAACCTTAATTTTGTATTTTCGTTTTCTCGTCAAAATCCTTTAATTCTAAGGTTTTTGAACTACTTCTGTTAAAACGCATGTAAGGTGTGTGTATTTAAAGGCTTACTCCGAGTAAGGCTTGCTCCATGCTCCATGAGAGTATTTGGAAAGTTACCTCGCACTCTTAGATTATAATCTAAGCTCGCACTGTTTGTTTCATTTGCATTGTTCAGTGTGCTAAAGAAACTTGTGCAGTGCCGTTCATGAACACTTCAACTGTCACGAATATATTAATCCACGTTATATTCGATAACAAAACCGCGATCACATTACTTTCCACCAAGAAGTCTATGTTTATGTAATTTTAAATTGCCACTAAAAAGGTTAACCATATTATTGTCTATACTATGGTTTCATTAATGTCAAACTAGATAAACAACCTTTTGACAGTATAGCAAATAACTTAGAATTGCTCTCTCGACCGAACATTGAATTAGTTCCCAAACAAATTGTAACCACCATGTTCGGTAACGAAGAATTCCTGGGTTGTCCTCGTGGGGTCGATGACTTGAGGAGTCTGAACGACAGATTGAACGCCAAAGTAGTAGAACAAGTGAACGAGAGCCAAGAGCTGTTGATGATCAATAGTTTCGCTTGGGAGACGAGCGAGTATCAGTTCAAAACTTGCCTACAAGAGAGGTGATTATTAAAATTGATTATTATTTAAGAATTATATTTCTTATCATTAGCCAAATATGTTATCCAGCCGAGCCAACCCAGTTCAACTATTAGATCAATATCATTAGCATCAACCTAGGCAACGAGCAATTGCACATAAACACACAAAAAAAAACACAAAAAAAAAATACATTTTGAGTACCCACAGGCATTTTTGTGTGCTGGATCCACGCTTGTTTCTAGCCCCTTTAAGCAGTAGATACACTTAGTAATCTATGACAAAAGGCCATCTTGCAACGTGGACTAATAGCTTTAAGCCTTCCCATATAGGGTCGAAGGTTTTGGTCCATATAACTTGCTAAAATGAGCCTATCTAAGACCTTGAGGATATTTTTATTCGATTGAAGCACAGAGGACCATGCAGTGGATATAGGTAAACTATTTAATGATTTAAGTGGTTATTGAAAACTTTCTTCAATTTCTAGAATTTCAAATATAGCATCCTGGCGATGGGTGTTCGAAGATCTATCAAAACGCCTGGACGAAGCCATAGGAACTCTTCACTACGAACACAAAGCTTTGAGAGTGGTCGTGGAGAGAATCGAGGGTGAGATCGAAGAGCATTCGGGAGACGCGAGCCGACCGGGCGCTTTTAACCCGATGACTGATGCTGTGGAGAAAGCTATTTTAGAGGTGCTTTGAATAACTGATACTACTGAAATCGAATCATCATCATCATCATCATCAGCTCATTTTATGTCCCCACTGCTGGGGCACGAGCCTTCCCTATGGATGGATCCCTATTTATTTTATTTATTTATTTTTTTTTTTTTATTTTTTTTTTTTTATTTCTCCCTAGAACGGGCCATAAACCACCATGCGGGCCTGTGCGGATTGGTGGTTATTAACGACTGCTAATGCAGCCGGGACCAACGGCTTTACGTGCCTTCCGAAGCACGGAGGAGCTCGAGATGATACATTTTTAGTCACCCATCCGATGACCAACCCCTATTTAACGCAAATAAATAATAATTTGAATTTGAATTTGACCGGCCTTTGCGAAAGTTGCTTAACCTCAGCACTCGCAGACCGGGCGCGTTAACCACTGCGCCATCGAGCTCCTCAACTAATATATTAAGTAATACTGGTTCTAGGACATTTTTTTACCCTTAACCTATCTCCAAATATCCGCAATTGATTCAAATGACGTCTCATATTTGAGGAGTTTAAATATGTACCTACCTAAATAAAACACACGCATTTATTTCAGGAACATAAATTCTTACGCGAAGAACAAAAGAACTTTGAACATATGATAACAGAGTTGGACAAGCAAACAAAAGCTCTGGAGAGGACCAAAAAAAGGATCCAAGACGATATACTGAAGAAGCAGGAGGCTATGTCGATCGAGAACTCTTGCGCCAATATAGACCTTAGCTCTGTCACCAGAAAGAGCAACGATGGAAAGAGAAAAAGGAAACGGTAATCTTACGCTCGTCTTTTAAAAAGAACCAATAACTGTTGCTACGTATTTACCAACCAATAGCAATTGCTTGTTGCTTATTGAATTTGTGGTTCGATATCAATACAAATCTAATTTATAACTAGTTGGTGGGATAGTTTATTTAAAGGCCTATCTTGACTGGCACCATTTTATAAAGTATGTCACCATTACAATATTTATTGCAAAGATAAGTGCCGACCAAAGAGATTTAATATAGTAGGTGCCGACAGTTTGACATACGATAGCCGGTTCTTCTCAGCTGATAACAATTTCGTATGAAATTTGCTGAATTCTTTTTCCATAACGTCACTTACTATCGAGTAAGATGACAGCCAAAGGTTATATCGTCCGTAATCGTTAAAATCCATGGTTCAATTAACTTTTCTTCAGATTCACCACCCAATCATCTGCTCACACACTATTCAGTTTCCTAGTCTCACCTAGATTTTTTTTACTTCCCTTTTCCTTTCCTTACATTTTGAAGATCGACAAGATGATTAACTGGCGTAACATGGAATTCTATTAACAGATTCTCATCCCTCACCCGATGGGAAAATCGATGTGTCTCATTAAAAAGGATTGGACTTCAAGCGCTCAGCAACGCAGTCACAACAAGACAGCAGGCAAGCTAAAATAATTTGAATTAGGTGAATCTTAAGGTAACTAGGAATGGTAGGTAGGACAAATGAGACAGTTGGAATAAATCAAACTGTAAAGAGTTTACTTCAGGACTTTGTGATGATGATAGTTGGTAAGAAGAAGTAGGGCTAAGCTATCGACCCTCGACATTCAAGGCCCAAGAATCAAGACAAACTCTATGCATAGCCAAAACAATTAACACCCGTTTGCACTAAACTTATACTATATCGCCTAACAGCCGAAATTAATAACCTATCCTCAACAAGAGATCCTACTAGAGATTTGTTGCTTAATTATTTCTGTTATTTATCGGAAAATAACAGCGGTTGCTAGGTAACTAAACTAAGATAGGCCTATCTCTTACCAGACATAGGTTATTAATCCCCAGCGTAAGATAGGCCTATCTCTTACCAGAGATAGGTTATTATTTTCGGCTGTAAGTCTTGGCTTAACTATTACCCGATCAAGTTAAGTCGGCACCTGAGTGCAAGCGACGTTTTCGAGACAGGTGCCGAGTTAACTTGACCGGGTAATAGTCAAGCCAAGACTTAGGCGATTCATAAGGTTAGTGCAAACGGGTGTTAGTTCAGTAGTATTAAAACATGGGTCAAATTGGACTAGACAGGCTATACTAGCCGTACTGGTGATTGCCAAACCGGTGGCCCCAATAATACAATAGTTTTTAATGGGTAGTCGCCTCCTTCTTCTGAATCACTGTCGAGGTCTTCTGGTTTGGGTGGGCCTGAGAGTCTGTAGCTGGAGAAGAACTCCACAATCATCCGCACCTTCACACTCCGCACTCGGACGACGAGTTTTCCAATGTTCAAAAAAAAAGAAAGGCAAGCCGAGAAAAGGGTTCACGCTATCAGGCCTGAGAACAGGAGATGCCTTCGAGATCAGCCACGCAAGCTACAGCGGCATCATCTTGATGATCTTGACAAACAACGAGAGAGACCTTTGCCCAGCTCTGGAACAATGTAGAGAAAATAAAAAATAATTGACAAAATTAAACTTATCAACCTACCATGACTCTTGTAGGTGAGAGGCGCAAGAGTCCACCTGTCCATAGCATCCCAAGCCTGTGCAGCGAAGGTGGATGCAGCGCTGAGGAGGCGACTGCACGTGAACACGTCCAAATTGGAAGAAATATGCTGGCAAAGGGACGAGGTTAAAATATATTTACATACATTATTATACATTGAATTCATTCAACTCACACCTTTATCTTGAAGGTAGGCAGTGATCATTGATCACTTTTTTTTAATACCATTGATCTGTTTATAAATAAAAAAATACTAATTGCACAGTGACTCGCGCTCAGATCAGTCCTTTTTTGCTTTTTTGCCAGATTTCGACAAAATGGTGACCACCATAAGAGTTATTTCTGCCGATGATGGCATTGTTTTGAATTGTGGTCCGGTTTGAAAAGTTCAAGAAAAAGCGAAGTTACAGGCCATTTTTCAGTGACCAGTCAGAATAGTTATAGTCATAGTCATAGTCATAGCCATAGTCATAGTCATAATCATAGTCATTCTCTATAAATATTCAAGCGTTTTTACGTACTACAAGCTACATATTTCTCCTTTCAACAGGCAATTAGAGACATGAAGGCTTTAGACGAAGAGCTGATAACAGCAGAGAAGAACGTTCTAGAAACGATGGAGCAGGAACGTGTTGTGGTAGCACGGCTAGCAGACAGGACTCACAGACCTCCTAGCGAGCTCACCAAGGATGAGGTGGACAGGAAGCTCAGAGATGAACTGGGGAGGCTGCGGCATTTCCTGACCCATCTGCGAAGTAACATTGTCAGAATAACGTGGGTGTTCCCCCTCCCCCATATTTCCCCATCTCTATATTTTAAAAAAATGTTTCGTTGTTTGAGTAGTGGCGGGCCTTCACCCGTCTGTGGGATGTGGGATGTGGGATTACTGTAACAGCAAGCCGATACAGGTTAACTGTTACAGAAACTACAAGTTTTTTTTTAGCCCAGTACCAACTTAACTTTAACCTAACTTTCCGATACCGTTGATCCGATTATTGCGACGAATCTTGGTGAGTTTTGTGCGCACTCCTGCAAATGTTTCCGAATTGGTAAAACCAAGAAATACGGGTGTTGACGCGGACGATGTCGTCAAGGGCGTGCTGCTAATTATATTAAAAATTTATATATTAGTGCGTCCGTGCTTCGGAAGGCACGTTAAGCCGTTGGTCCCGGCTGCATTAGCAGTCGTTAACAACCACCAATCCGCACTGGGCTCGCGTGGTGGTTTATGGCCCGTTCTCCTTATCCATCCATAGGGAAGGCTCGTGCCCCAGCAGTGGGGACATAAATGAGCTGATGATGATGATGATGATGATATTAGGCAACATCACATACAATGTTCTGATCCCAAGGTAAGTATCTAAAGCACTCGTTTTATTGAAATCAGAAACAACGAGGGTACCGCAACCACCCAGACCCGACACAATATCGAAAAGTTCGTTTTCGACGTTAACCCGACCGAGCATCGAACTCGTGACCTCAGAGTTAACGCCGCCCAAAGTCCGGCGTACAAGCCACTCGGCTACGAAGGTCGTCCCGAGTCCTACTATACTTAGTAGAGTCCTGCTATACCCTATCACTAGTAGAGTTTTCTATAAGAGAACCTCGTTTTCACTGAAAACATGCGCTACGCATATCCGTAGGGAACTTGGAATATGACCTGTTTATTTATACCTTTTCTCGGTTTACACAACCTATTCGAGGAAGGCCAACCATTACTGTAACCTTCTAAGCATCTCAAGCAATGCGAGCAGCGGCTGTATGTAGCAACCAGACTTTATTTAATATAAACTTAAAGTCTTTCTTGTTACTTAAATTTACAGCTTGTGTAGGGCATGTGGAGAGGAAACGGAGTCAATGCAGCACCTACTGTGTGTCTGCGACTCTCAGGCTAGGAAAGGAATGGTACTCCTGGGGTTGGCTTATCCGAAACCGGTGGACTTCAGGCTCTTCGCTCTTAAGGACGTGGCAAACTTATGGCATCTAACTTTACAGAGGAAGAAGTATGAAAGGACGGGGTTGCACAAAAGATCCCGATGGGTCGAAGTGTTACTGCAAGAGGGAAACCTCAGCAGGCCCCACTAAGATAAGATAAGATAAGATACATAAATTAGAATTTAATTAACAAGAAAGACACCATGACCTGATACTAAGTCTTGTTTCACACGTGCCACAACCACACCACACCGTCGCGACACAAGGTGGTCAAGCTGGTGTGAATAGTGTCGCCACAGAGTAAATATATCTAACAGAGTGAAAGCTTCGACGCGCTTCGGCTGGTTAGAACCACGATAGCTCAATTGGAAGAGCACCTGACCCGGTATGTCAGAAGGGTGCAGGTTCAAATCCTGCTCGTGGAAATTTTTTCAACATTTGTGTTTTTGTAACTTTTTCTTTAATTGAAAATTCCTTTAAAAAAAAGTATGACTCCGAGTTTTGAGCTTTTGGGGAGGGGTTAAGGTATACCACCCACTCCCCTCCCCAAATTCGGAATTTAACCCAAAAAGAACCCAATAATAATAAAAAGAAAATATTTAGACTATGGACGTAATTTATAAATTTATGAAAAATTAAATAAAATACTTTGTTTCATTTATTATAACGTCATGTGACAACCTTACCAAAGTAATTGTAAATTTTGCGCGCCATAAGGAAGCTTTCACTCTGTTAGATATTTACTCATGTGGTGTCGCTGCGGCTTCTTGAGGTTGCGTTATGTTACCAACAAAATGTTTGCGACATGGCCGGCTGCTAGTTCGCAGTGTCGCTGGTTGCGTTGTGGTTGCGATGTAGTCGGTATTCAACACGCGGTCGATAATGACGGCAAAATGTAGCCCGTGTGCATACAACTATTAATTTTCATACAAACTAGGGCTCGCCCACGTGTTGTGGTTGTGGTACGTGTGTAACAAGCCTTAAGTACATTAATGAACAACGAGCTTCTGTAAATCTATGGTCACGAGACATTCAACAATCATAACTATAGTAATTATGAAAATTGCAATAAATTCAATAGAATCATATTTTTTTACTGTACGTATTTTTTTAAATTTTAGGATATTTCATAACATATTGTTTTCTAAAGTTTACGCGAATACTACCTACACATTGAAATGAAAAAAACTTTTATGGTTCTACTCGCGTTTATTTTACAAATTACTTTTCAATGTTTATCCTGACGTTTCGAACCCTTTGTAGGGTGCGTGGTCACAGGGAGACTGAGGTGTTGATCGTCTCATAATTAGTTAGTATAATTAGGGTTCGAAACGTCAGGATAAACATTAAAAAGTAATGTGTAAAATAAACGCGAGTAGATCCGTAAAAGTTGTTTCATTTCAATCTTTCATAACCTTTATGTTAAAATGTCAACGTCGCATATCGACATGAATAATTTAGCACACTGTGCAAAGTGTATGTTGGCAACGACGTTGAAAAGTGGGGATTCGTCATGTGTCTTGTAAATAATTAATAAGCTTATAAAAAATTTCTATACTACGTCTGAGACGGTTGGCCGTTAGACTAGATGAAGCCGTAAGATGACGGTTGTTAAAAACACCAACCCGCATTAGACCACCGTGGTGGGTTATGGCCCGATCTTCCTATCCATCCATAATATGGAAGGCTAAAGTTCCTACGAGAAGCATCAATGATAGAACTAGAATGAAAGAGAACTAAATGAATAACAAAGGCTCCGATATACTGTTCGAGGAAGTAGGGAAAAAAAAGTATGGAAGGCTTGTGCCCAGCAATGGGGACATAAAAAAAACTGGTGAAAAATGGGTCGATAACTGTTTCTGTCGACCACTGTGCCACCACCCTATTATAAGACTAAGGTTTTTTCTCTTCAGAACTTTACAGAATCACCTTGACAAATCAATAACCCACATCGACTGCTTCGCCGAAGATATATCCCAGATCGTGCGGTTGGACCAGGATCGGATGAGTCTGCGACTGGGCGAGGATGACAAATGCGACTCACAGACTTCTACGCAAGCACCTGCGAAAAACCCGCCTTCGCTCCGGTCGAGATCTGACGATACGCTTGCAGCGATCAAGGAGGAAGATGAAGACGATTATCCATTGGACGATTGAAACATAAACAACGAAACGTAGCAACAAATCGAAGTGTTGACACCGACTTTACTTCACTATTCGATTGAGTATTAGATTGACACTCCAATCTCTTGAAGCGGAGCTGAGCTGAGCGGAGCAGCTTTATCCGCATTTACTAGGGTAGTGGCATCTGTGTTCGGCACTTTAAGGCCAGTGTTGGGCACAATTTTGGTCGCTTAAAACTAAACACGTTTTATTTTACATATACAGTTATGAAGCAGGTGGCCTGTATTCAATTGTTGGTAAAGATTAAAAGCAGTTGCTGGAACACTGATGCTACCCTATATTGAAGCGGAGCAGAGCGGGACGTTGCGGAAGATAGCGGTGCGGAGCTGTAGCTGAGCTGAGCGTAGGAGCTGTGTGGAAATCAACCAATCCAGTCCTTTTGTTTTAATGGCTCTGCTCTGCTTCGCTTTGCTCCGTTTTTTTGCCGCCGTCGCCCTGCTCTGCTCCGCTCCACCACTCAGTTTAGCTTCTCCCAGCTCCACAAAGCTAAACCAACGTGACGGGTTTTCTTAAAAATACGACGCCACTCATGTCTGCTCCGCTAGCCCTTGTTCACTTGAGCGGAGCGGAGAAGAGCTGTAAAAGGGGGTTGATTTCCACACAGCTCCGCTTTAATTAAGTGACACCCAAATGTGTTCATAAAGAAGGGACTCATTGGTTGATTTCCACGCAGTTTCGCTTTAATAGAGTGTCACCCTAGCGAGTGATAGATGCAACGCCATCTAGTAACACACTTGCGAAACTAACTTGTTACTTCTTCAGCGCTTATTAACACACAGGTACTCATAGCAAAAACTCTAAATGCTGATCGTTAGAATATGTGCTGGCTGCGACTTTACTTAACTATTCATTATGTATGGTTCACTACAATTTGTTTGGGATCGAAACACGCCATCTAGGGTGAACTCGCGAAACCAACTGGTAACTAGATGACGCTGCTCGAAGAAAAAACACGAAATGCTGTCAGCAATTTTTATTCGAGAAACGATTATAAGGAAATTTTAAAAGAACATTCTGGATTTTTATTATAGTTAGCTCCACTAACAAGCATTTAGCCAAATCTAAAATATTAAGAAAAATATATTATAATAATACTTTATTGCTTGTTGACGATATAAGTCCGAAGATGAAAGCGCATTCTCTCGTAATTCTCAACTAATGAACTGAATATTTTAATTCTTTCGGAAGACTTCTCTTCAGATTATAAAAGGTGGTAGCTAGCCATTCGGACTTCTAACAAACCCTACCAATAATCAATTAAGCAATATGCACCACCACCACCGCTAGGAAGGAATGGAACCCTGAATCTAAGACCTGCAGAATTATCACAATTAAAATAAAAGTTCAATTTTTTAAAATAATTTCTTTTTAAATAATTTTTATGAAACTAAATAATAATGACAACATAGTGCTTTGAGATATATTTATTTACGAAACAAAATTAAATTAAGTATGCAACAATATCACAAAAATATGTAGGAAAAATACAATTGAAACAGCTGTGGCTTATGAGTAGCTACAGCAATTCATATTCAAATTAATTTATACATGATAATTTTAATAAAGAAATATATATAGGATTATTATGACTATGTTATCAAGCATTACATTTATGGGATAGTTTTACATAAATTGTATTTTAATATCATATTTTTAAGATGTATATTATTAAACTGCACTTCAATTAAATATTGGTCTACATTAATTTTTATTACATATTTATATATAAATATAGAAAGCCAAGCTTGAGATATTAACAGCCGAAATTAATAACCTATCCTCAGCAAGAGATAGGCCTACTAGAGCTTTGTTGCTTAGTTATTTCTGTTAATTATCGGAAAATAACAGCGGTTGCTAGGTAACTAAACTAACAGCCGAAATTAATAACCTATCCTCAGCAAGAGATAGGAAATAGGCCTACTAGAGATTTGTTGCTTAGTTATTTCTGTTATTTATCGGAAAATAACCGGTTGCTTGGTAACTAAACTGAGATAGGCCTATCTCTTACCAGAGATAGGTTATTAATTTCGGCTGATATAGGTGCTGAACACAAACCGGTGATATAATTATTCAATTTAAATAAAATCAATAATATTTTACACAAAATATCATATTGAATTGCAAAAGAGAGAGCTGACAAATAGGCTTATTTAGATACATTAGTTCTTATATCTTCTTTTATTTTTAATCTACACCCTCAACTTTAAGTCTGGATGTAATAGGTTACAATTATATAATTTCAACAAAATTCTACTTGTTATTACAATGAAAACTATTCTTTCATTTCTCATATATAGCAAGCAATGTTTATAATAGCATAATGAAAAACTAGTATAAAATTACCTTAATATAAGCTATGGACTGCACTAAATCAATATTGTTATATTGTGCATAACTCAATATAAAATGATACAATTCAAAGGGCCATCTAGAAAGGTTTTATAATGACATAACTTTTATTTTAAATTATACTTTTGCAATGTGAAATATAGTGTCCAGTAAATATCTTTTACTGTGCTATGGAGAAAAAGAAATCATTTAATGTCTTTTTTTTATATGGTAAGCTTAGTATGAACTTGTTTGCTGTGATAGTATAAAAATGCAAAGGGTACATTTTAACAATAGTTGAGTTATCTCAAGATGTTCAACTACAATATACAAGTGAACACCAACTAGCTTTTTTAATGGAATTAAGGTACAATCACAGCAAACATGCAATATTAACAGAAGCTTAACTGTAATGGCTGACATGAATGTCGCTGTTGATATGATCCTCCAGACTTCTTGTGTTGCAGTTAATTTCCAAATGGCATCGATTGCAATAAGCATTGGTATCAAATTCGTTAGCCAGGAAACTCTCAATGGTAATGTCTTGTTCGTCTATAAGATCCTCTATAGTGGCAAACCATTCCATGTGCTCATCGTCATCATCAATGTGCTCTAGAATACTCCGAGCTGTATTATCAATGTACGCATTGCATATTTTACACCACACTTCATCATTATTTTCAACGGGGAAAATAGCATTCAGTGGTTTCAAACGTTCTGTGATTTTTGTTCTATGGGCTGTACCATTGACGTGGGCCTCAATATTTTGCAGTGTGCAGTGAAAGCTGGTATTGCAGGCCTCGCAGAATGCGTCGTCCTTATCCGTCGTCAAGTACGGCTCGAGACTGATAAACTCGCCGTCTGTGAGGTCTTCCATAGCCGCTATCCAGTTTGAGTGTCCGTCACTTTCGATGTGTTTGATCACGGAATCCTCTAAGGACAGCTCCTGTCTGCACGGCTTGCAGTAAAGCATGTTGTTGTTGAACGTTATTCCGTTTTCCGTCATCTGCTCGACGTTTTCCGTATGCTTTGCACCGTTTGTATGTTGCTCGATACATTTGTTAGCTTTCGGTATGTGAACTCCGCAGAAAACGCATCGCACGCGCGTCTTTGAGCTGGCGACTATACCGTACAGCAAGCCTGTTTTCATTATTGCAATGTTATTTTATTATCTAGTTCTGAATCTGTCGTAGTTAAATAGTGGAAAATGGGTTTGGTAGTTGTAGTACTTGTAATTTCTCGAAATTTTGATTGTTGGTTTTTTTGACACTTTTGACAGCTGACTGAACGGCTGATGCTGATACCTATTATTATTTGATTGAAGTTTTCCACTATTTCCACCCTGCCAGAGGCAACAATGATTCATGCAAAGATTTTTTTTCATTTAGTTGATGGCTTTGTGCGATTAGCACATTTAGCAAGTGTCAAAGTAATTTTTCTTACAAGTAATAGTAATACATAATTAAACAATATTTCTTTCCTGTATGATGATGATGAATGATAGTTAATAGAAATGAGAAGTGAGAAATTATATACCCCCAACCCTTCGTGTATCTCAGTAAAGATGTGGGGCTTTACATTTAGTAAAAGTGACGTTGCACTGTTTTGTTTCATTTGCCAACACTCATGCACACTCACGAACACTTAACGCTTAATAATCCACCATTATTTCACATTAATATTTGACATAACACAAATTTTAGAAAATAAAACAAAACCGCAGACATGACTCTTCACTTTCCCGCCAGAAAGTCCCATGCAAAGATTGGTCAAATCACTGAATGACTGGCGCTGGTAAGAGTGTGCCTTAGAGCATTAAATCAAAGGGTATGCAGTGAGTGCCATAGACTATGGTGAGTGCCGTCTTCATCTAGCTCATTTATTTGCTAAAAACCTGTGTATTGCTGCCATAAAGAAACTTGTGATTGCTTCGCATGTTACATTGAATGATTTATGAAATTCATTTCGCCGTTTAACACGAGGTCGGCAAAACAATTGGTCTTTCTATTACTGATCGAACAAACAACTGACTAAAATATATTTTGTCGATATAATAATTGACATTTACATAATTGATCGAATGAACGTTTAGTCGAATCGACGGTTGGTCTAATGAACGTTTGGTAAGTAAGCACAATATTTTCAATCTCATCAAAATCGAGAGGTCTTAGATCTGTTCGACAAGCGATAGAAAAGCTTACAGTTTTTCCTAGCCTTTATCCAGTAATGGACGTCGATCAGCTGAGATGATGATAATAATGAAACAATGAATTGAAATACCAGTCTCACTCATACTATTATTTTTAAATTATCAAGTATATTTTCTTTGTTTAAAGTCAAAAAACCTAGAAAACGGAGATTATAAAATTAAACTACGAACATCACAAGTAGATTATAACGAATATGAAAAAAAAAATCATTTTATCCATATGAAAATTTCAATCCTGTACGATTAACTAAATAATTCTAATAATAATCTAAATAGAAAATTGATTTATAATCGAAACTGCACATCACTATATGTTACTTTTTATTATGTCATTGTCAATTAAAACCTCGATCTCGCGCAGGCAGTCGCGCAGCGCGCACCTGAATCCGTTCAATCCGCTCATCCCCACCCACCCCACCGCACCGCAGCATCCGCCCGCCCGCCCGCACCCGCCCGCAGCCCGCAGCCGGCTACAGGAATTGATCGAATGTGTCTATCAATACCTACTTACGGGATTTTCACAAAACAACAAAGAGGACTGTTCTTACAAATAAAAAAGTTAATTGAAATCCAGTAAAATTGATTTAGATAAAACTAAAATATAAAAAATGTCGCGTGAATCTGACGAAGAGACGGACGTTTTGGAGAATGTCGCTGAAATCATTGATGAGCTATCGGTATGACTTCCATTGGTTGTTGTCAGGTTTAATAAGTATTCCTGCCTGCTGACCACTATTTAGATCACATCTGTGGTCTAAAGCCCTATTTTCAGACTTACTTACTTAATTTCATAAATATTGTGCTTGATTTGGTTGCTTGTAAGGCTCGTTCTAAGCCCACCTGTCTAGCTACCAATATGTTATCTAAGTCTACCATTTCATTAGAAGCCAAAAGACATCCGCTGCTGGACAAAGTCCTGTAACAATATTAGCAATACTAAATTGATAATAATGTACAAGCTGTAATAATAAATACATTTCTTTCAGTACCTCAGAAAATAACTGTTTTCATAATTAGTTACTCATAGACAGTTCTTATCTGACTTTCAACAATGAAACTAATTATATTGTTATTGGTGATGCATTTTTATGTGTGTTATAACTTTATGACAAAAGAATATTTAGTTGTATAATTAATAGTATAGCTACTGAACCACATAAATTTTTCTAACTGTAAACAAGTAAAAGTTTTTTCATTCCACTTGGAAATGGGGAACTAAAAATAGAAATAGAATAATTAATCTTAATGCTTGGCTTTCATTCACCTGTTGGCAGACTGTTGTAAGTGTTGATTACGGCAAAAAATTTGGTAACAATACTTCTGTTAAACAAAGCGACTGGTAAATATAGTAATGTTATGCTCGGGATTGTTATGTGGGTTGCATTTTTACTGGTAAATTAACTAAACAAAACACTAGCAGGAGGCTGTCAGATTATCCTGGCAACAAAATCAAAAGGGATGATATAAATTGAGTCAGAGTATAATATGGAAATATAGCAATGCAATTACCCTATTGTGTCCCTATGTTTTGGAAGGCAGTGGATGAGGCCCGTATGATACCAGTTGGCATGTTATACCCAGCAGTAGGTACTCACAATCTTAAGATGATGATAATGATGACAAGTAGTTTTTTTTAAATAAGGCATTGACTACCTACTAAACTAAATAATGCAAATTGGAAGTTTTTATTAATTTGAAATATCTTTATCTTCTTCTTATCTTTATTAATTATAACAGTTATAAGCAGAAAACAATTTTCACGCAATTTTAGTCTGCAGAGAATATGCTTTGCTTTACAATTTTATTTTCAAACACATTCTGGGCCTTAGTCTGCTTATTGGATATCATCTCAATAGTGTGTCGGTAGCCTTATTTGGACATGAATACTCTAGAAAACTCTCAAAATCAGGCCAATGACACATAATCGGGTATTATGCCTGCAATGCTGCACCAAAGTCTGTGGCTCCACCTAGTCTGAGGGCATTATGATACCAGCATATGGCATAAAAATTAAGTAGATACAACAAGACAGTTTTCAGCAAATAATTCACTTAACATTAACATTACATTTCCAATTGATTTCAGAAAGAATTACAGGAATTATACTTGTTTCGAGATATGTTCTTTGAGAATCATCCAATTGAAATGGCTATGGAAAAGAATAAATTGGTGGAGGAGAAGAAGGATGTGCTAGTTGAAAAATTTGAAATGATCGACGGTGAGCATTTTTAAAACCACAATGTGAAGCGCTATTACTTAATCTGTAGCAAAGCATCATGTCTATGCTATTGTTTTTACTGTGTGCCTTTTGCGACTTCTCTTTCTATTGAGTTATAGTTCATTTGTATTGGTCGAAACCCAGCCCAGCCCAGTTACACAAAATAAGGAGAACCAAAAGATAAGCTTAAAACATACCGAGCTCGAGCAATGCATACATAGGACCCCTTGCACGGACACGGTTTTCGGAACAGTTCAAGCGCAGCTGTTGCAAGAATCCGTGCCTGTAAGAGGTTATCTACGTTGCTTGAGCGTGTATGTATAAAGCTTTCCTTCAGCACTCTCCTTATTTTGTGCCAGTGGGAAGTTGGTTTTACATGTTGGCTCTTGGTGGCGCTACTTTGATCTGATATTTGTGTTATAATGAGATAAGATAGTATAATTTAAGCTAATGTTATGGATATAGCGCAGATCCCCTGTTGATCGCTACTCACCTATTCTTGTATCTGCTGCTTAGTAGCAGTTTTATTTGTATTGTTGTGGTTGTTTAATGAGTATCAAGTAACAATTACTGGACATAGGCATAATAACTAAGGGACTTACTAATAAACAGAGTATGAGCTTGGAATTGTTATTACGCGTTTTGTGGTTTATTGCAAAGTAGAGTAAAAGATGACTAGGGGGACTAGGGGCCGGTCGGTAGCTCAGCGGTCAGAGCATTGGACTGGTTATCCAACGGTTGTGGGTTCGATTCGCACTTGAGCTTCCTGGCTGGTTGATTTTTTTATAGTAAAATTTTATCTTGTAACTATATTATAACATTAATGCAAAATTCAAAATAATATAATATAAATAGAGTAAAAGCTTAGAATAATATAGTTAAAGAGGCAAATAACCATTCGAAGATAATATGTACTTTTTCTTTATAGCATGTAAGTATATTCTATTATTATCATTTAATTTAATAAACGTAAATATGCATATTTCAGTTCTTAAAAATTTATGTAGTATATGTTTCATTTACGTTCTTTGTTGCACCGCTTACCCAGTTTTCTGTCTAGCCCTTAAGTCGACTGGTAGAGAATGCCATGTGGAATTAAGTCCGCCTTTTGTACTTTATTTTATTTTATGGTGCAATAAAGAATAAATAAATAAATAAATACTCTGTTTCTTAGTAGGTGGTTTTCCAATCTTATGGTGACAACTAAAAAAGACTAAAAAAAAGTTTTCATCAAAGTGCTAAATACACACTTATGTAGGTAAGTCGCTTTATGCTTGTTTACCGATAGAGTTGAAAAAATTCTCTTACAGTTGACAAGCAAGTACCGCTTGCGCAACGGGCACAGTTCCTGTATTTAAAAGGTAGATGTTACAACATACACCCTAAGTACGACTCCCGCGCGACGCAGTGCTTGAGTAGAGCTGTGAAACTCAACCCTCATTTGGTGGATGCGTGGAACGAGCTGGGAGAATGCTACTGGAAGAACATGAACGTTAAAGAAGCGAAGGCCAGTTTTGAGGGTGCATTGAAGCATGTTGGTATTATACGTTATATTCTTGACATGAATTAATATTTTCTTTATAAATATTATACATTGTGAATAAAACCTCAAGGGATCCATGTAGGTGAAGTGTTTCAAATTTGTACAATAATGCTAATATATTTATTTGAATTTGCAAGTAAGAAATAAATGTAGTTTATAGAAAAAAAAGTTAAATATTTTTTTTACCTCTGACAAAAGTTTGTGTAAATCGCAATGCTATCATTGCAGCCTTAGTATTATGGGGTTTTCAAAATGTTACAACACACTTTTGATTTACTTTTTTCAGTGCCAATTACTTCGTTTGTTTCAGTACAAGATTATTTTTATAAATATTTTCTGGAGGTTTTTTATCACTTAAACCCAAAAGTTTCAATAAGATTACATAGTCCATTAAATTCTCCTAGATCACAAAAACTTGTTACTAAAAATTTCTTCAATCAAATGTCTTAGGCGCTCCACAGTTATAGTAAAATGTCAAACTTTTAACAGTTCTTTGCAGCAACAGTTAACGGTTGCCACACACTTTTCAAATACATAGTCAACAGTCAGCGATTGCCAGTTGGGTGAACCAGCAACTTGAAATAACTTGTACAAATATGTTGGGAAAACCAGCATTTTGAAATAACTTGTACAAATATGATAGTTGCGGTGGTTTAGAACTGATTCAATCATCGATTGCATCAACTGAAAACTTGTCGTTCATCAAAAATGCAACTAGAGTTGCCATGTCTGCGCAGTTTCTTTAGGCTATATGGAAATAACTAGTAGCGAGTTGCCTGTTGCCGCAAATGAAAATCAAATTTCCTCTAGTTAACAAAGAATTTAAACGGGATTAACGCAAACTAATTAGTTCCTCCATTTTTTCTTCCTATAAAAAAACGTTTTTTATAGGAGTTTAGTCCTTATATGTATGGGGATACGAGTGGTCGAAATGTTGGTCGAAATATAGACTTGCCTTATAAAGGGTAAAACCTGACGTTAGTGTATAAAAATTTCCTCTATCTGCGGAGCGCCTAAAATGCTAAATTGTTTGATTTCAGGACCGTAACCGTCTTTCCCTACGCTGCCTATCAATAATACTGCGTCAACAATGTGACATCAAGCCCAACGAGGCCACATCAGCTATTCAGAAAAGCGTAGAGCTAGCAAAGGAGGCCGTATCAAAGGACATCAAAGACGGTGTCTCGTGGGCGGTCCTGGGCAACGCTTACCTGTGCCAGTTCTTCATGGTCTCCCAAGACCCGGCAGTGCTAAAGTCCTGCATGAGCGCGTACAAGCAAGCTTGGAATGACCCCGTCGCTAAGGGTCAGCCAGACCTCTTTTATAATATGGGCGTTGTGAGTATTTTTTATTTTTTATTGGTAATGCAACATAGTTTTAATACCTATTTCGCCAGTAGCATAGTTTAACATTGCTGTTCTGTGATCCAGAAAATTTGAAGGGTATTATAACTGAAATTTCAGAGACAGCTACGCGTATAATACGTGATTGCTGCCTGACCGATAACAGGTGAAGCTCTAGGCTAGCAGCTCAGCTGACTATGCGAATGCTCGCGTCGAACATGTTACGTTACGATGATACGCTTTGGTCGGTCTCCACCATTTGGTTAAGTGGCAGCCCCCTCGCCGCTTTCTGCCAAAATCAAGGGTTAAAGCTAGCCAAGCGAGAGGGATAGCTATACCCACTTAACCCTCGGTTTTGAAGTGTGTTTTGAGAAGCCGTTTGATCGAATTATCGTCAAAGGGTTACTAGAGGGGATGGAATCATAAATTCCTTAAGGGGGTAAGTTTGGCCATCATCTCACCTGATGTAAAGTAATGATAGGGCCGAAAGTGGAAGCGCATTTCACCCGGAACTTTCAACTGCTGAACTAGCTATCTTAGCTGCCGGAATACAACAATGCTACTAACATTAGAGTAATCATTAACGGGATTTTTACCATGTTTATTCAAAATTCAAAATCATTTATTCAGTTTAGGCTACAAGTAGCTCTTATGAATGTCACTATGCCATCGGTTCGTAAGTCTACTCTGGGCGGGAGATCTTGTACTGAGAAGAACCGGCAAGAAACTCAGCAAGTGTCCAGCTCTTTTCTTCCTTACAGCATCAAAAATATTGGAATATGCCCTATCATAGCAGGACACTTTCCATTACAATAAACACAAAAATATAGAAGACAACCACAACATGTAAAAAATAAACACAAAATAAAAAATCTACGTTAACAAATTTACATCAGGTAAAAGTTACAATTTCCACAATGTCATACAGTACCACTACAGTACTATCGTAAAAATCTAAAATTGTTTAAGAAAAACAAAGTCAAATCATAGTGAAAAATACTAAAAATAAGATAAGTATGCGTGAGCAGACCAGCCTCCACAGGCGGCACCCGTTCACGAGTATGACATATGAATCAGCCATCGCTTCGCTCAACCATATTTTAGGGAACGTAACGACCCGACGCACACGACACCACCGCAGAGACAGTAAAGAGAGCATGACACACTCAAGATACTCTAAATAAAAACTTAGTGATCTATTTAACGCAACGCTGTTTGTTATCTGTAGGACACTGTTGATAAAGGCTATCATATCAGTATAAAAATTATATAAATTAATTTTATTATGATGATTCTAGAGTATATTATTTGTGAGTATCCGGTATTTCGGCACAGTTGCATGCGCCATGATCACGAAACTACGGAGTTGCATGCGCATGCTACTGTGCCGAAATATCGGATACTAGAATTATAATTACTCTAATGCAATTGACCATCATAGTTTAAATAGTTAGTACCTGGATGATCAGAGCTTTGCTCGGTGTTTTTTTTACGGATAAAACGACGTTTTATGAAAATGAAACCTATATAGATCGATTTATCGCCCCCGAAACCCCCTGCATACTAAATTTCATGAAAATCGTTGGAGCCGTTTCCGAGATTCAGATTACATATATACAAGAATTGCTCGTTTAAAGGTATTAGATAACAATGCTACTAACAGTGATATTATGGCGACATATTTAAATAAGATGGTGGTAGCTAGCCAGCTTCCACCAACCAAACCGAGTTCGCACACCAACTTCTTAAACTTCTCTATAAACCCTACCACTGAAAAACATGAGTTTTGTTGCGTCAACATCCTCACTCTGCTCATATCAGGCCCAGAAGTACGAGGAGCAGTACTCCGAGGCTATCGAGAACTTCGAGTACGGGTGCCGTCTGGACCCGTCGTGGGAGCCGCCCCGCCAAGAGCTCGCCCGCCTGAAGGTCTACCTCACCAACACCAGCGAGCTGGTGCGCACCAAGGGCAAGATCAAGGTCAAAAAGCTGGCGCAAATGGTTCAGGTAAGCTACGCTAAACGGTTTTTATTGAAAAGGACTTAAATCAGGTAGAGTGCAGTCATTTACTAAACTATTTTTTTTTTTAAATCACCTAACTACCTTTGTGATGTTCCTGTGTTTTCAATGTGTATCTGTGATTGTACCAAATAAAGATTTTTTCTATTTTTATTTCTTTAAGATACTGTACACATCATTTCATAAAGCTCGACCACAAACTAAATAAACGTGGTTTATGTTGATATAACGTATATGTTGAAATAATGTAGATAAATGTTATATTTAAAACATTTATTTAGCAAAAGCCGGTCATCGGATGGGTGACCAAAAATTTATCATCTCGAGCTCCTCCGTGCTTCGGAAGGCACGTAAAGCCGTTGGTCCCGGCTGCATTAGCAGTCGTTAACAACCACCAATCCGCACTGGGCCCGCGTGGTGGTTTATGGCCCGTTCTCCCTATCCATCCATAGGGAAGGCTCGTGCCCCAGCAGTGGGGACATAAAATGAGCTGATGATGATGATGATGATTTAATTACACAACATAATGTACCTAACTCGCTCCTACATTGTAACCCAGTTACTTTGTGCTTATTTTCAATTAATAGATTGTTTTCGACTAAGCTATGAATAGCACAAACCTTCGTGGTTTTCTAATGTTATTTATTATTTAGATATAAAATATTACTTTTCTTTATGTGGTAATAAATAATAAAAAAAGAAATTAAAACTAACTGTGCATTTCTTTTTCTTAAAGTTACGTTATAAGATTCGAGGTCACCCAAAGAACATGGAGAGGGCTATACTTGGGATTTCTCTGCGGGATCGAATCCGAAACAAGGAGATCCGTTGTAGAACTAAAGTTATGGACATAGCCCGAAGAATTGCTTAGCTCAAAGTGGCAGTAGGCAGGGCACATCTCTCGTAGAACTGATGGCCGCTGGGGCAGAACAATTCTCAGTGGCGGGTAGCCGCTGGATGCGAGCAGAACAAAACCGGTCACTGTGGAGATCTTTGGGTAGGCCTTAGTCTAGCAGTGGACGTCATTCGGTTGAGATAATGATAGTGAAGAAATAAGATTGTAAACCTTCAAACACTTTGTCTTATTTCAAAGTGTAATTTATTCGCAACAAAATTTGCGTATTATTATATAACCACTAGCTGACCGTCGGACTTCGTACCATTTTGACAGTTACCATGACAACAAAACAAACAAATCATTCGTCTGCTTAAGAACACCCGTATCCCATGATGGACCCCTATAGCAGCGCCACCTACCGGGTCCAATTGTAAAATTGTCTCGAATCCACTTGAATACACACGGAAAATTTGATCCAAATCGGTCCAGTCGTGTAGGAGTTCAATAACATACACACGCACAGAAGGTTTATATATATAAAGAGTTGGATAGAGCCACAATAGCATAGTTGGTAGTGCACCTGACCCGGCATATTAAAGGGTACGGGTTCAAATCTCACTCGTGGAATTTTTTCAACACTTTGTATTTTTTCAAAATTTTTTAAATGTTTTATTTGCAGAGCATCGACAACAAAATGCTAGGAGTCTACGGCCCGGGCACCTTCCACACGTTTGGTACCCGAAACGAGGTCACCCTCGAGCTGGTGACCTTGGATCAGCTGCAGGAGGGCACCAATGAGGGCAAGGTGGTGCTGGCGAAGGTCGTCGGATCCATACACAGCGAGAACGCTGTGCCTTTGTGAGTTATACCTCACCATTCACCATAATTCTCAACTTTAGGTCTATTGCTGAATATAGAGTAGATATAGTAGTAGTATATCCAGTAGATCGTCGCCATACTCGGTCCTCAATCTTCCGCATCATCAACAACCCACTTTTTTAAGGTCAGATTTACACTCAAACCTACACAAGCACACTAGCCTGCCTAGGTTCAAAACAAAGAACTCTTAGATTAAGAGTACGAAGACCCGGTTCACAAGCGCTATACCAGGGACGTCACGACAAGGTCAACCAGAGGTGAGGTCCTAACCCTCTAGAAGTCTGGAGGTACGGTGGTGCTGGTGAGGGTCGTCAGTTCCGTACACACACAGCGAGAACGTTGTGCCTTTGTGAATTAAACCTTACCCTTCATCATCATTCTTAGCATACAGGTGTCAAGATTGGCTTCTCCCATCCTTGCGCATATAACCACTTCCTGCTACTTTTTTAAAGTCGTCGATTTAGCGAGCTCGGCTTTACGATACGCCCCTCGAGCTGGTGACCTTAGACCAGCTACAGGAGGGCGTCAACGAGGGCAAGGTTTAAACCAAGGTAAAACCTTAACCATCATCATCATCATCATCATCACCATCAGCCTACATAGGTTAGTGAACCTAGCAGTAGTGACTGAGCATAGCTTTCTGCCTTCTGCATGCATCCACTTCCCGCCGCTTTCTTAAAGGCAGATTAAGAGTACGAACACCCGGTTTAAATGCACGATATATCTGGGGGTCGACCGCCTAACTCTCTCGCTTTCGATCGCTTTGAAGGCGAGGCAAGGAGGAGGCGTCATCTTGTCATTTCGAAAGCAATATGAAAGCAATATCGAAAGCTATAGGTTATAGCTTTCGATATTATTTGATATTATATTAGAAAGCGAGGCGAGGGCCTCGCTTTCAAAGCGATTAAAAGCGAGAGCGTTAGGCGGTTGGGGAGCAGGTACATACAAAAATGTGCCTGGGCCCTTTTTCCCGTTCCCGAAACGATCTACCTGAGCGGAGATCCAAGCCTCTAAGCCTCTCTCAAGTTATAAAATTTACAAATTCGGTTCAGTGAAGGGGCTTTTAATAAATGCATCCCTCACTCTTGTGTCCGTTGGCCATGTAACTTGACCAGGGGGGTGATTTTTAAATTGGTGACTACTTTTCACGCTATGATTTATTGATTTATATTATCATTTACCGTGTGCTCCTTTTTCTCTAATTCAAAGTTACTGGTAGTCAAAAAATCTAAGCTCGTAGCTTATTTATGTCATCGATTTTTTTTTATGTATCTTAATAATCAAATTAAGTGCTAAAACTAATATATTTTATAGTGTAGTTTATGTCACTCTTAATTTTGAGATCACTGGTGAGATTATAAAATGTACATATTCAGTTCAGTGAAGGGCCATAGTGAACAAGCGTGTTCGTTCGCAATACGTTCGCGGTGGTGGACGCGAGCATGGTGTGCGTGTGCGTGTCGGTGTACAACTGTGCCGCCATTAGCCCTTAATCAGTTCACTACTGGACATAGGCCTAATGCATGCCACTAAAGGGCTAGTAAACACATCCCTTACTAGTGTGTCCTTTGCCGTTGTTAGGGGCTCTTCGTGATCGTTCCCTCATCAGTGTTTCCTTAGCCCGTGGAACTTTACACTGTAATTAAATGCAAATATTCGGTTTAATTATTTTTAGTTTTGAGTTTAGTGACTTTTAGTGGCAAACTTTTGGTCACCCGTCGGATGACCGGCCTTTGCAAAAGTTGCTCAACTTCAATCACAGACCGAGCGCCGGGAACTGCACCTTCGAGCTCCTCCCAAATTGTTATAAAGTTCAGTCTTCACTGAATGTCACTGCCCTTTGGCCATAGTGAACGCGTTCCTTACAAGCGTGTTCGTTCGCAGCACGTTCGCGGCGGTGGACGCGAGCATGGTGTGCGTTTGCGTGTCGGTGTACAACTGGGCCGACGGGCGCGGCGCCATCATCGGCGACTGCGTCTGCATACCCGAGCCCAAGCTGGCGATACAAAAGATGGATTCCGACTCCGCGGTAAGATTTATTACTATGTTTTTTAATTCGTACACAAATATTTGGTACACATTTATAATGGTGAACATTTTGATTCGCTATAGTACTGGTAAGCTTATCTTTAAAATGAGATTTTTTCTAGCAGACCATAGTGAGATGATGGAATTAAAGTAGCTGGTTAGATAGTCACACTGCGCACAGAATTATTAAGAAATTAAATATTTAGGTGACATAAAGACAACCACACATTAAAGTATACATAAAAATATGAATATACTAATAAAAATAATATCATCATCATCATCATCATCAGCTCATTTAATGTCCCCACTGCTGGGGCACGAGCCTTCCCTATGGATGGATAGGGAGAACGGGCCATAAACCACCACGCGGGCCCAGTGGTGATTGTTAACGACTGCTAATGCAGCCGGGACCAACGGCTTTACGTGCCTTCCGAAGCACGGAGGAGCTCGAGATGATAAATTTTTGGTCACCCATCCGTTGACCGGCCTTTGCGAAAGTTGCTTAAACTCAGCACTCGCAGACCGGGCGCGTTAACCACTGCGCCATCGAGCTCCTCCAAAAAAATAATATATATACGACAAATAAAACATAACGTGATTCAGTGCAACTCAAGTTACCGATAGTAGATGACTTTTTAGATATATTTAAAAGTACCTACAGTGCGACATTCTCGTAGAGGTATTGGTAAATTATTCCAAAGTTTTGCTGCATGGACAGTATAAAAACTCGCCATACATGTTAGTGCTGCAGGGAGGAAGATCAAAACTATAATTAGCTTAGCGATGAAACTTTTAAATAGCAATTTATTTCAAACATGCTTGAAAATGAGGTTATTATTTTCTATTTATTTTCCGTATAGAAAGTGCCCCCTCCTCATTGGTGACTGTGGCTGTGACATAATTTCTTATCCTCACGTACGGTTAAAGAGTTTGTAAACGCATTCCTAATCGCGTGTAGATCTGATTAAGATAAGACACGGCAGCCTCCCTCCAACATCTACATAGCTATTATTGTATAAATCTTGTAAGGTTTAGATAATATGTTAGTCACAATGTAGTCACTGTAAATATCACATAAAGAGACGCAGTCGTTATTTACTATCGCCATGGAACCCTCCATCATCACAACCTTCCATACGGTCGACAACGGAACCTTTCTTTCATTCACGTACGCAGGTGCGTGCGTGCGTGCGTACGTAAACTTAACGTAGGTACGTATTTTTAATAGAAGTGTTATCTTTGTTATTGGCATAACAACCAGCTACATAAACAGATGAACCCCTAACCAGCCAGTGTGCAATTAGAAACCACATTAACTTGAACTTTATTTGCTCTGAATAAGGTTGAAAAACAATAGAAAAGTACAACCTGCCCTGCCTAGCTAAAGATGGGATGATAAAAAAATCTTTAATTGCTAACCAGTGAACTTGACATCCAACGTATCAAACAAACAAACAAACTCTTCAGCTTTATAATATTAGTATAGATATCGCATCATATTCTTAACAAAGACCAAGATGTAGATAAAAACGTATTGAAAATGTAACCTTAATGCTAAATATTAAGCTATATTTTGCTTAAATGAACATATATTTGTGAACGCCTTTGTTGCTTAGATACGTCTGGTATTTTGTTCGATCAGATATTTTCGACTGGACGTATGCAAAGAAATTATTGAAAAACAGCATGCTCAGATGTTTATGGCATTGCAGTAGTTGCGATATAAATGGCATTTGGAGAGTGCAGAATTTATAGAAATTTAGTCTTTCTCAGAAATATATGGACACCTTGGCCGCTCCGATATATCTGATGGCGACTGTACTTCCGTCCCTTTTCTACGAAATCACTCCCACAAATTGTATATATAGAAGGCGAGCGGAAAGATGTTACACATCAATAATATAAATGCTAAAAAGTTTTTCTATTCACTAACCAGTCGAATATCCAATTTCGCAGAAGTACGAGTTTAAAGCGATCCGCGTGAACAACCCGATGCTGCTCCTGCTCAACGGCAAACGCGTCGCTCGCAACCAGTGCGCCCACACTCGCTTCACCAGCACGTATGAGGTTCACTGACGGACGCGCGCCCGGGGCTGCGTACAGATCACATTCCATACGACCCCGGAGTAGAGCCGGCCAGCTTACCTACGGCAAGTTTTGTTCCTATTTTGTTTATTGATTTGTGACAAGTAAGACTTTCTATATAACAAACACCGGAATAGAGCCTTTAAGGTAAGGGTATTCATTTTGTTCGCGCACCTACTGCAACTGCTACTGGTGGTACGTTCGCAAACATCGGTTTTTTATGTAGGCAGTACGTAGCGTCTTTATCGGAACAGTTGCAGTTAGATAACCTTATCTAAACATAGTGCTAGTTTTATTCACCTTTTTATCACGTTTTTTTATTTAAGGGGGTGCAGCGCAGAATTTGAAAATTTACGTGTTTTTAAGTCACTGGTGCAAGGCGCTGAATAGGTCTTATACATTAAAAGGACTAGTATAGGTTAGCTTGATCCTTTCATCTGTCATGGTTGTCTTGGAATTTGAAACAAATACCCAGAAACTGCATAAACAATGCGTAAAAGAATGATATCTAAAAACTTATTTCTTCAGAAACTTTGTAAATATAGCACAAATGAAACAATGATCCGACATCAAAATATTTGTATTGATATTCCGCAGGTCACTGTTGTCTTATTTTTCAATAAAAAAACATAAATATGAAAATATTAAGACTTTTCTTATTTTTTACCCAAACGCCTATGATTTTACGAAAGTAAACATTGCTCTAATGAAATCACCAGCCTACTCTGTACAGATATTAGTGTGAGTGCGTATTCTTGTCGTGCGCCGTTGTCACACCACTGCCACGCGCCGCTCGCTCGCTATCATAAAGAAACTCGAAACTCGCAGTTTTGCGTCCGCGCTGCACCCCCTTAATTATTGATATAAATAGGACAATCAGCAAGTCATACTTCGAAAATTTAAAAAAGATTAATTTACCTATATAGGGCAACCGATTTGCATTTGCCACCATGTTTATTCTCGTTTATGCTCGTATGAGGTTCACTGACGTACACACGTCTACACATAAACCTACCACGACCTGTCAAATTTCTTCAATAGACTTATGGTTAAAGAACTTTATTATTTCTCATTAGAATTACAATAGGTATTCACTTATTGAGAAACAAATTTTACTTATTAAACTAAAGTCACAATCGAGCTCACATAAATAGAAATACACACCTAATTACACCTAATTATTACTACAATTACGGTAGTTTTTTTTAAAAACGTCATTCGTGGTGTACCGACCTAGCGGCGATTATTCTCACAATGCTACTATGGATGGCCGCCGGAGTCACCAAACAAGGAGTAACAAAGAACGCGTTACGACTAGATGCGGCATTGATAGATGCGACTTTGAACTTTATGCCCTAATATTATGGTTGAAAATGTATTAAAGAAATTTGACAGAGGCGTCTGTCTCTACCTGCGTGCGTCCGGGGCTGCGTACAGATCATCTTTCACATGACCCCGGAGTAGAGCCAGCCGGCGAGCTTACCTTTATTTACCTTAGCTTTATTTATTTATTTATTTCGTATTTCGAAACCGGGTTGTCGTACCCGGAATAGAATGATTATCGTATGGGATTGACATAAGCCAACAATACTTATAATATACTAGCCGTCACCCGCCCGCTTCGCTGTGCGAAAATAATGGATCAATAAATGCTAAATAAAATAATTATTAGGTTTACCAACATCATATATAGCCTCTCATTTGTACAATCTCATGTTCTTACTAAATACAAATTTTCATCAAGATCGGTCAAGCCGTTCTTGAGTACCAACATCATATATAGTCTATCATTTGTACAATCTCATGTTCTTACTGCATACAAATTTTCATCAAGATCGGTCAAGCCGTTCTTGAGTACCAACATCATATATAGCCTATCATTTGTACAATCTCATGTTCTTACTAAATACAAATTTTCATCAAGATCGGTCAAGCCGTTCTTGAGTACCAACATCATATATAGCCTATCATTTGTACAATCTCATGTTCTTACTAAATACAAATTTTCATCAAGATCGGTCAAGCTGTTCTTGAGTTATAAGAGGACATACAAATAGACAAAAATTTTAAAAATCGTAGAATTGATGACATCAATTGTGTGTCAGAAAACGAATATTTATCCAAAAAAATTTGTCATAAAAATTGCATGTACAGACAGAGCCTACAGATTTATATAGTAGTAGGTATAGATGACGTTTGATTGGCTTTATGTCAATCTCGTATGTTGGTCAATCTGAAACATTTTCATTTCTGTTATTTGAATTCCATTTCTCTAGCGTTATGCCACTTTTGTAGGCACTTAGCATTATTGTTTCGCTTTCAACATTCAACGTTTATTGTAAAAGTTTTTTGTTTAACCTTAAAACCTTTAAATGTTCAAATAATTTTTAACGCAAATTTTGTTGCGAACAAATTTACAAAAACACAAATTTTTTTTTCTTGAAACCTTTGTTTCGTAACGTATATTAGTATCTCGAGTTGGAAATGATTTCGCTTCGTAAGAGACTGGCCTCATGATTGTGACATTAAGTATATTTCGGATAGACGAGTGAAGACTGACCCAACTGGTGCGGTAGAAAATGAACTCTATAGCT
This sequence comes from Eudonia mercurella, assembly GCA_963082485.1. Lineage (NCBI taxonomy): Eukaryota > Metazoa > Arthropoda > Insecta > Lepidoptera > Crambidae > Eudonia > Eudonia mercurella. The sequence goes on from OY720040.1 coordinate 3,399,415, forward strand.
ATGTTAATAAAGATGGTTTCACAGCGAAAATTGTGAAAGTAAAAAACAAGCGTGGTTAAGGAAAGTAATACTTTATATTATTATTAATGGCTAAAAGTCGAAATAAACGCTACAAAAAGAAGCGAAATAGTGTTAATTTGCCAAGAGCTAGGTGCCAATTAGGCTTATGTGGTTGAACCTAACCCGTACAAGTTAAGTAAATATTACATTAAGGTCTTAACCCATTACTTAATTATACTGTAACACACCGACCATAAGAACACCCACTAGAGCGTTTTGTCACTGGCCAACATGTAACGTTCAATGACTGGAGATGTCGTTGTTAATACGACCTTATAATCGATAACAGAAGGATGTTTATCAGTTATTGAGGACAGTAGTGCGTTAAACTTTCCATCCTGACACGTTCCTATTTACGGTCGTAGTTGTGCTACGTTGTAATAGGCAGAGGCCTTAAAAATAATTTTGGAGCTAGTCAACTTATATGACTTAACCATAATTTAAGTTTGTACATATTATGTTAAATTATAATTGTTTTATTCACAATGTGATGTTATTGTTTATTATATTAATGAATTATTGTTCATCCGTTGTCAAGTACCGTAAAACGGGGTTACTTTAGAATTAAAGAAATATTTATAGCATCTCCAGATTCCAAGATTTTCCAGATTAGATTTGTTAGTCTAAAGGGAGGCTCCAGCCACTACCTAAATGTGTAATGCTTTAGATATATAAAACACTTTTCATTTTTCATTTATCATTAACCCTTTGTAGGGGGCTCTGGCAAATCAATGGACACCATAATTTTAACTTTATCCCCTTGACAGAAGGTTGAAAATCAATGAAAAAGTTCAAAAGTTTTTGTGCCCGTAAATGAGTCCCGTCTAGTTCCGAGATCTTAAAGTCGAATGAAAATAGCAAAAGCTATGATAAATTACATATTATTATTGTACAAGCTATGTTTAATTTAGGTTACCTATTAGTATATGAGTATTGTATGGATATTTATTGTCAACTTTTGATCGCATGATATTCGGTCTATTAATATAGTATCTAGTGCCCCCGGGAACATTGTATTTGACCGGGATTCAAATAGTTATATAAGTATATTGTATGGCTTTCTTAGGCCCTTAAACTATATATGTGCTAAAAACACAACAATCCGTTGCTACGATACAACGTGAAAAAAGGACATAAACACTTACGCATTTATAATATTAATATGATTAGTTATTATAATAAACATAAAATCTCTAATAGTATAATGACTATATCACAAATAATATAACGTTTAATGTTTTATTTATAATATGTTTAGGCGCCTTGTTAATATTACACGTACATATTATGTTTTTTTTTATATTTTTGTAACAAAATAAAGAAATGCATTGGTTAAACATATTTCGATTGTGCGATTTAGTGGTTTAAATTGTCGGTTAAGTTTTTTTTATATATAGGATTTACGTAATGAAAATAATTTTTCTCAAATAATGTTTGTTTAGTAAATCGAAAAAAATATTATTGATAAGCATTTTCATAACGAATTATATAATTTATTTTTTATTGAGGAATTGATCTTTAATCAAAACTACAAAACTTTGTCTAAATTGTTTATAACTAATTTATTATAGTCAACCTAGATATAAACTAGCAATTTAATAAGAAACTTATACTTATCAATAAAAAAATTGTTAGAAATAATTTTACAAGAAATGATAAAATGTTCAAAATGATTTTTAAAGCAAATTTTGTTGCGAACAAATTACAAAAACACAAATGTTGAAAAAATTTCCACGAGCAGGATTTGAACCTGCACCCTTCTGACATTCCGGGTCAGGTGCTCCTCCAGTTAATGACGGTAGTTGTTGACATTGAATGGGCGCCTTTGGCTTACAAAGTAAAAAGTGTTGACTAATTTCGGCGGGCTGGTTAGAACCACGATAGCTCAATTGGAGGAGCACCTGACCCGGAATGTCAGAAGGGTGCAGGTTCAAATCCTGCTCGTGGAAATTTTTTCAACATTTGTGTTTAAGAAATGATAAATTGTGTATGGTCTAGATAATGCCTAGATAATGTCATTTGCGCCCTTTCGAAGGCAATGGCAGCTATGTTGCCACCGAATATTGGACTTTGTGCACTTGGAATAAGATTGAAAACCAATGAAAATCTAAAACTGTATTACCCGAATACCTACTCGGGACCATTGCCCCCTCTTTATCTGAATCTGGTTTATAATTCTCATTATTTCATTCATTCTCTTTTCTCTGTGCCAGTTTTTATAACTGGTAATGGTAGCGCAATTTTTCTCCAAACAATTCACCAGTTGATTAAGGCGAAGGGTAAGGCACACTAGCGCCGCTAATGGATTTAATTTGATAACTGCTAAACTGGATTTTTTTTCAAACATTACGGACCTTCCGACACTAGGCAAACATCTATTATTTAATAATTGTGCACTACTTTTAGGTTTATTTATGTATTCATTCGCTAACACCAACAGTTGCCATTGTTTGTGAATAAATGCGATAGCCCGTTTTGTGAATAAACCACGGAACAAAGAGTAGTGCACAATTATTAAATAAATACTATGGATGCTTTCCTGTTGTCGGACGGTACGCAATGCTTAAAAAAAGATCCGGTCCGTTAGTAAATGTCAAATTACAATTGGTGGCGCTAGTGTGCCTTACCCTTCGCCTTAAGATCTCTGTTAAGAACTTTCTCCAAAACATTTTTTCTTATGTTGAAACTGATAAACTTGGAGATCCACCTCTTTTCCCCTCTGCAATAAACCCTATCGTCTATCGTCGAGGATAGTTCAAAACCGCGTAAGTAGCATTGGTGGATTCCGCACAAACTCTCTTAAATATGGATAAAGCAAAACAGCGTAAGTGCTTTTATCTTATGATTTACGTAGTTCTCTTTAGAAAATAACTTCATTATTACATATAGGAGCCAAAACAATTGCTATGTTCTGATTGGTACGTAAAACCACCAAGTAAATAATTAAATATTTAGTTTTCTATCCTACCCATTGTCTTAAAAAAACAGTTACGCGGTATTCGCCAAATACTACTTACGCGCTTTTGAACTACCCCGACGCTATGTCAATGTCACCATGAGAATGCACGGTACAGACAACTGCACATCAACCTATACAAAACTGAAAAATTTCTTCAATCAATATTCAACCATATGTCTAACACACATAAAGTTTAAAGTCTATTGAGGAAATTTGACAGTTGTAATAGTTTGATGTAAGTACATTCCCAAATTGGTAATGAGGTTTTGAACCTCCGTGGAGACTAGATTGGTCCCTACAAAACTGTTACTCGTGTGATGGGAGTCAATTGAAAGGAGATCCTTGTTTCTTGGACGGGTTTTTCTCTTTAGGGTTAATTTATCGAGTGTAAAGCTCGCTGGTGCTTTACAATAAAACCCCACATATAATTTTAAGCTCTGTATTTAGGTGACTTATTTAAATATATTAATACCACAAAAGGCGTCCTAACTCCAGTGGCGCTTATGTGCAATTAACTTCACTACGATCGGTGCATTGTGAACCTAGCAAATGGCGGTTGTGGCTGTCATCACAATGTCATTTTCTTTGGAGAGGGGTACAAGTTAGAGGGGGTTGTCCTGTGGATTCATCTTTTGACTTGGACAGATACAATTGAGGAATTGGAGTGTTTTCTGTGTTTATAAGATTTTAAGAGGGCGGAGGATTCATGGTTATTTCGTTGGATTTCATAAAGTATGAAAAGATAAAGTTTTGAGTTATAAGAATAACTAAGTTCTGGCAAGAGCCACGGGATTAATCTTGATAATGATTGTATGTAATATGGCAGTAATCATTGACACCGTAATAAATGTATATTTTTTTCCTATAGTTGTAATTAAACAGTATTAAAAAAATACTTTGTGTTGTGTAATCTTTGCTGTAATGTGAAATATACAGTTGTTAAAGTTATGTTATTTGTGTTCATAAAACGTTTTAAAGTAGTTTTAATTGTAAGGTACTTACTCGTATAAATAAAATTTAATAAATAGTTATACAGTGTATTAACAAAACAAGATACTCATATGGAATTAAATGCACTTACAAAATCATTACAATCTTTTTTATTTAACACTAGCGGCCCGTCCCTGCTTCGCACGGGTGGACATTTTTTTTTAATAAAGCCTATGTTACTCAGCGCTAATGTAGCATTCTAATGGTGAAAGAATTTTTTAAATCGGCCCAGTAGTTTTTGAGTTTATTCGTTGCAAACATACATACATACATAAAAAAATACAAAGGTTTATAATATTAGTATAGATAACACATAGCTCGATGGCGCAGTGGTTAACGCGCCCGGTCTGCGGATGGGTGACCAAGAATTTATCATCTCATGTTCCTTCGTGCTTCAGAAGGCACATAAAGCCGTTTGTCCCGGCTGCGGCTGCATTAGCAGTCGTTAACAAGCACCAGTCAGCACTGGGCCCGAGTGGTAGTTTAAGGCCTTACATTTTTGGTCACCCATCCAATGACCAGCCTTTGCGAAAATTACTTAACGTCAACAATCGCTAACGCCGCGTTAACTAACCACTGCGCCAACGAGTTCCTAAAACTAGTGTATATAAATTACAATTATTCTTAAGTATTTTAATTCAGGCTTAAAATACCCTGTATTAATTATATCTACATTTGATTTAATTTTTACTTTTGTATATTCTTTATAATGTATTAAGCATTGACCTCCCATAATTGTAAATCGTTTTCTACAATTTCGGCAAACATATCCGCCTTACTCCGGTCTTTGAAGAGCGGCCTTAACGTTTTAAGGTCAAGGCCTAATAAGGCCCCGTTGTCCAACAGCTCGTTTAGCTTAAAGGCCAAACTGGGACTGTAGTAGAGTTTGAGGAGGCTCGGCCTTGAATAGAGGTATTGACTCTCGCGTAGATTCTTCCGCGCCCAAGTCTCAACTGTTTTGTTTCCGCTGGCCACCTGTAAGTTAATAAGTAGGTTTTAGCTGTACTATTATATCGCAGGATATTTGGAAAAATCGGATGTTTGCGAAAATCTTATTTTAATCACCTCTGTAGTCTAGTGGTTAAGACTACCGGTTTAGATCCAGAGGTCCCGGGTTAATAAGTCGCCATAACATCAATGTTTGATGTTGAATTAAATATTTATAAAATACAGTGACAACATAATTTTTGACACGACAATGGTAAGTGTTTTGTCCTTCATTCTACCCTGATGGATGTGGATGTGGAGGAGCTCTGTCTGCGAGTGCAGAGGTTAAGCAACTTTCGCAAAGGCCTGTCATCGGATGGGTGACCAAAAATTTGACATGTCGAGCTCCTCCGTGCTTCGGAAGGCACGTAAAGCCGTTGGTCCCGGCTGCATTAGCAGTCGTTAACAACCACCAGTCCGCACTGGGCGCGCGTGGTGGTTTATGGCCCGTTCTCCCTATCCATCCATAGGGAAGGCTCGTGCCCCAGCAGTGGGGACAAAAATGAGCTGATGAAGTACTCTACCCTGATGGCCTTTTTCATTTTGTATGTTTTTTTTTAAAATTGTATTATGTTTTAATTGTGTGCATGTGTTGTTGCAAATAAATGATTTATCTGCATATCTTATTTGTCTATCTGTCTAATGGTAAGTGAAGGCTAAATGCTTTCCCAAGGCAAGGCAAGTCACTGCAAGGCGGAAGATATAAACGCACTTCACCCTAAATCTTAATCACTCAGGAGCCATCTCTTTTCTAACTATCGTGACACGATGTTGTCAATTTTGTTGCTATGAAAAGAGCTTAGGATTCTAGCCACGCTGACTTAAAACAATCCTAACCCTACGGTTGTGCCAGTTGGTGACTTAAATTTGCCGCGCAAAAGGTAGTTTGGCGCTGTACTAGCTTCTTTTTACCATCCCCTCCAATACCTTTCTGGCGCACAAGAAGACCGCAATATGGAACGCCACACGCTAACTAGCGCTGCGGCTGCAATCGGAAACTTAGTGCACTGACGTCTGAAAGAAACGGCCGCTTTCATTCGCGCTTAGAGGAGATCTCGATTTCGGTCATCTAGCTATCACCGCGTCAAGAGTGTTAAAACTGTGAGAGACCACGCGCTGGTGGTCCAGGTCTGTGCTCCAGCAAAGTGCATCCACCGGCCACCAACCTCGTGCCGGTTCCGACTGCTCGCCCGCCCGCCGCACACGTGGCGCCTGCCTTTCGCTGATCAAATGTACGTCCTGTTTCCATCTCCTCGAACGGCTTTCCTATTGACCTTGTAGCCAACCCTCGCAGTTCGATACGTCCTAGTTTAGTATAACGCCAACAAAAAAATACTGTCCACTAAATAGCAGAACATCGCCTGCGCCACCATTTTGTAGTCCTCGCAATACCACCCACCACTAAACAACAAGCCATAATATATACCCTGGCATTGTTATCAAACCCGGGACTTCTAGATCTGAGACCGGCTTTCTACACCAACGAGGCGGTTCATTGCTATGCCCACTCACCCTGATGTCACCGACTTGCTTCAGAAAATAAGAAGCGAAGTAGAATCTCAGGTTGTCAGAGCTGTTCTGCTGGCTGCTCCGTACTTTGATGTACGCGCGCAGCAGGTTGTAGCCTGACCGCTTGTACTTGAACACCTGTAAGTAAATAATAAGTTAAAATAAAAGTAAATAGCCTATAACTGACCACTACTGGGCAAAGGTCTCCATCATTGAAATCAAGTCATCATCTATATATTAATACGTGAAACAAAAACTTTTTACTCCTTTTTACGAAAATTGCGCGGACGGAGGAGTATGAAATTTCGCACTCAAAAATGTTCACATTCAAACATTTTTCCGACTGAAATTGACAGCTGTTTCTTTGAGGTAAACAACAACAACAAAATAATATATTTAAATGGCCAAGATGTTCACTTTTTTCGCACCCACGCCTCCCTGTCTGGGAGGCGGCGGTCAGATAGCCTTCACAGCCCTACAGGCTAAAGGCAACCCAGGGGTCGTTTACTGGGTCGGCTGTCCTATAAAAGGTCAGCCCCAGATCACTCTTGCTTCTTTATTAAGATTCAAGATGAATATGTTTGCATATTTTTCCCCTGGGACAACAAAAAAAAAACACTTTTCGTCTTTTTGCAAAATTTAGCTAAAGCAGATAAGCGGTTTTTACAAACTGCTCTTACGCGGTCTCGCACGCTCACCGACGATAAAAAGGCAGCAGCAAAATCCCACCAAAAAAAATCGCATTGGTATATGTAGTTATCGTTTCCACGTATCTAGGTTATAAACAAATTTATTTATTTATTTTTCTAGACAAGTCGGTATGCTACATCCTAGGCAGCATCATCACTTAACGTCAGGTGAGATAACGGTCAAATACTAAAGTTAGTACCTATATAAAATTTATTTATTTATTTAAACGAGCACCAACAAAGTATACACCAATACAATTTTAAATAAAATACGCACAGTACGACACAAATCAAATGTCACTACAATTATAGGTGTGGACAGCGTGCAATAAAAAAAAAAAATAGCGAGCAACAGAACATAACACAAAATTATACAAAATCGGGAATAAACAAAAACAATAATCAATTTATAAACAAATTAAAATTTAAATCAAATGAAAAATAAATTAAATACAAAACCAAAATTTACATTAAGATCAATACCTATCGGGAACAATGTTAAAATAAAAATAGAAAATAAAGATTGAAATTAAGATTAAAATTAAATTATAAATGTTACAACAGCAATGCGTCTGCAAAGATTGTAACGAACTGTTTAAGTCACCTGATAAATAAAATTCCCTGTAACATAGGAGTCTATGTAATGCGTGCCATAACTCTTCATGAACCGCCTCACTTCTGACGCGTCGCTCATGTTCAAAGCTTCTATCGCTTTGCCAACATGCTCTTTAACAGCCACATCAGTCAAATCGTCCAGCTGAGCCGACGTGTGGGTCTTGGTCCACTTCACCAGCACGTAGCAGCAGTTATCCAGCTTCCCGTCGTACATGATCCCCATGGTGCGAAGAACTTCATCAATCACCCAGTCACCCATGAAAGCTTTCCATGTCTTGTCTGTTCTGGAAGAAATGTTGGTTAGCAAGTTAGATAGATAGATAATTCTTAGTTGTATCAAAATAAAATGAACATTGTACTTATAAATAATTTAATTTAATTAGTAACAATTTGGCGGTCTTATCGCTTTAGAGCGATTTCTTCCAGACAACCAGTCGGATGGAGATTAGTGCCATCTATCCAACGATCATTGCAACCGATGGACATGCAGATTCATCTTTGCAGATGAATACCACAAATTTGATAACACAACGCCATATTAATTTTTTACTTTTTAATTATAAGTGCTAATTGCTACATTTAAGCTGAATTAAATATTTATATAAAATACAGTGAATATATAAATATTTAATTCAGCTTAAGTGTAGCAATTAGCACTTAAAATAAAAAAGTAAAAATTGTTAATTGTGTTCCGGCAGCTAGGGATAAGATAGCCAGTGCCTCACTAGTTGAGGATTCCGAGTAAAGTGCGCTTCCATCTACGGCCATCAGGTGAGATTAAGGCCAAAAGCTTACCTACCCGTAAAGTATAAACAAAAAAAACGCGTAGCCAACTCACCCCTCGATCTTGAAGTTCCCGAAGTAAGTATTGAGCAGGTCATCGAACGTGTCACACATGTGGATCTTCATGTGGGAGTTGGTGCCACCGACCACGCTTCGACTGCTGGAGTTAGCGAACACCCGCAGGTTCTTCTCGCTGAAAGGGACGATCGGCTCCTGGCTTTCATCCTCGTAGTCGGCTGACACCACTTGGGTGACTTGCGAGAGGTCGCCATAGCTGAATGATATAATTAATATAATGGTTGAAGTGTCGATAACGGTACCTCTGGCTTCAACCGAAAGAGACACCCGGCCAAGCTGGCATAGACAACTAAACCAGATGTTTCGAACGAATGCGCGAGATTCATTAATTCATCATCTCATCATCAGTCTATAATATAAGTCCACTGCTGGATATAGGCCTCTCCAAGTGCACGCCACTGAGTCTTATCCAGCTCTTGCCAGCCACCTTGCGGAGATCGAATATTATTTTGGTAATTTTTAATAACTGTATTCTACCTAATTGACATTATTATTTCAAGTGTCTTGACAAATTGCAAGGTAATTTCAATCATTTCGTTAAGCTAACATAAAGTTTTATTTATTTATTATTTTTTAACCAATCTTTAATTTAATTAATAGGGTTATTAAACATTCAGCTTCGGCCGAAAGTTGTGGCTCTAACCGATCAATCTGCATTGGCTTCAATTTCGGCCAGAAATCTATCTTCGGTGAGACACTTGTAACGGTTATTGTCTTAAGATAACAGACTATATTAGTGGGCAGACCTTAGCCCAGCAGTGAGGCGTCTATATGGTAATGATAATGAAATAATTATATTGTTATTTATTAAATTATTTACCTACCTACTTCATATAAATTACAGTAACTGTCGTTAGATAAACTAAATTAATGATGACTCATGAGAGGAGTATTTCGATACCTTATATTCGTATTACAGAAAATCTGCTAAAATATAATAAAATATCGAGGTTCATACCTATTTCTTTTTATTAATTGCTGGTAATCACTTTGAGGAGCTCGATGGCGCAGTGGTTAATGCGCCCGGTCTGCGAGTGCTGAGATTAAGCAACTTTCGCGAAGGCCGGTCATCGGATGGGTGACCAAAAATGTATCATCTCCAGCTCCTCCGTGCTTCGAAAGGCACGTAAAGCCGTTGGTCCCGGCTGCATTAGCAATCGTTAACAATCACCAATCCGCACTGGGCCCGCGTGGTGGTTTATGGCCCGTTCTTCCTATCCATCCATAGGGAAGGCTCGTGCCCCAACTGTGGGGACATAAAATGAGCTGATGATGAATCACTTTGCCATTATCTCACCTGAAGTTAAGTGATGATAAGGCCGAATTAAAGCGGAAGCGCTCGTTCACCCGAAACCTCTCAACTACTTTAAGGAAGTAGGTATCTTATATCTCTGTCTGACTCTGAACAAAACTAATGCTACTAGCATTATCGTTATGACAAATTGGCAACATATTTAGATATGATGGTGGTAGCTAGCCAAGTGGACCACAAAGACTACAACCAACCAAACCGAGTACAAACATGTACCCCCGCTGGGAATCGAACCCGAATCCAGTTGGTCTGAGACCAAGTCTTAAAACCACTAGAACCACAGAAGCGGTTTATTGTTGAAACTAGGTAAGTATATGAAATATATTCTATTCTCTCCTAAGTCCTAGAATACAACAAATTCGTCAATGAACAAACTATCTTTTATACAGTAATAGAAAATGCATTACGCATACCACGAGACGCAAATGGTTATATTGGACTTTCCCCCGACCCCTTAAAGGGGGCGGAAGGCACCTCATCATGACATTATCAGCAGCTCATTATTATGTCCCCCACTGCTGGAGCACAAGCCTTCCCTATGGATGGATAGGGAGAACAAGCCACAAGCCACCACGCGGGCCCAGTGCGGATTGGTGATTGATAACGACTGCTGGTGCAGCCGGTCCTAACGGCTTTACGTTCCTTCCGAAGTACGGAGCAGCTGAAGATGATTAAATTTTAATCTTCCATCCGATGACCGGCCTTTACGAAAGTTGCTTAACTCCTCGGAAAGGCATACCCTCTAAGAACTCCTGTTCATCCACATCCCCTCCATACCACTAGTCCAAATATAAAGTCAAATTACTCACTTAGCGAAAACATCAATAGTGTTTCCTATATTCAAATCGTATCCCACATCGCCCTGTTCACTATCAAACACACTGCAACATAACAACAGCACAACATAAAACATCATATTGATATATTTTATACAACATACAAATCACAGCATATCCCATCCAAAAGCCAAACACATACTGAGATTTTTTTAAACATTTTGCTAATGCTCGTATACTCGTAATCACTATGAACTTGACCTAAGTGATTAGTCGGTAGGTATATAACGAAATACGAATATATGTATTAATAGATATATAAAACAACATATTATATGCCACGGAATAGTCTGCACTATTGAACAAATTAAGGGATATACAAAGAAGTAGAATTATTTATTATTCTAAAAGTCATGGTCATTTTTTTACTTTCTAAGCTAGAAGTTTGCTGTGTTATGTCACATTTGTATAGTTATTATGTAAAACAATATTGCAAATGTTTGAATATTTAATAAACAGCGGTTGGCATCTGGTATTGCGTATATGCGTATATGCGATTGTGGTGCTAACGATGGGCTCAAACATTGTAACAATGTAGTGATTAATTTATGATCGCTGCTTTTTTCTTTCAAGTTATAGTAATAGCCCATATAAATATTACTGTCCCACAGCTGGGAAAACCTCTGTCATTGAAATCAAGTCATCCCTTCATTTGATAGGATTAACCACCACCCTTAACAATTTTGGGTGATCATATCGGGCTTATACATCGAAGAAACCGAAACACAAATTGCCCAACCTGGGAACTGAACCCTGAACCTTGGATATATACGCCGCGCGCTTTATTACTAGCGGCCATCGAGACCATTTGTTTTTCAGTTTACTGTACTTAATTTTTGGGGCCCTGCGGAAGCACGCTGGTTGTGTGATGATTCTCCCTCCAGCTCCTGCCTTCCTCCGATGGCCTCGAATTCGTAAGGGACCCACCCACGTACCCACTAAACCCATACCCTCTAAAACTCCTTGTACCATTCTCATACATCTCCTCCTCATCACATGGATAGTGTAAGCGGTATCCAGATTCCCGTGAGGCTCGTGCAATGCGGCTACGGGTTGCGCCACACCAATCACGCATACGTCACTGCGGTGGAAGTTGGGAAAACTGCCGGCTCCTCCTACCGACTCGCCTGTGACGGATTGGATCCGCTTGGGATAATCTTCCGTGCTTTGGAAGGTACGTAAACTTCTGGCTGCATTAGCAGTCGTTAACAACCACCAACCCACACTGGGCCCGCGTGGTGGTTTACGGCCCGATTGCCCTATCCATCTATAGGGAAGGCTCGTGCCCCAGCGTGGGATCATAAAATGAACATTTTCTTAGCGGACCCTCGCCTCGGCCTCTTTCAGCGAAATGACTTACTGAACGAAGCCATGGACCTCCATAAAGGAAGGTGTTGCTTGCTCTGTGTTTACTGAGTTTCGGTTTTCACTCCAGATTATGTCTACCTGGATGGATCCTCCAACTAATGTGACTAGCCCACTGATATTTTAGCTTTCTAATTCTTTGTCTAAGTATATTAGTTCTCCCTGTGTGGTGTCGGGGATAAAGAATTGCACCACCCCATCTCTTCCCGTGGATGTCGTAAAAGCCGACTAAGGGACCATTCCAGAGGATTGGCAGCAAAATCTCTCTGAGGTTAACTCTCAATTAACTTACTGCGATCGCCAACCCGCCTGCCTGCCAAGCGTGGCGATTATGGCAAATCCCCTCATATATCCATTGTCCAGCAGTGGACGTCTTTTGGCTGAGATGATGATGATGATGATGATGATAATTCTTTAGCGAACTACTTCATGTACAGACGCCTGCCCATGAACCTAAACAAAACTGTAAAAATAATGACGCAAATAACTATCTTTATTTTTATAAACATCATTTTCCTATTAGGCAGACATTAGAACGTTTTATATATAATAGATAACAAATATTTCTTTTAAAATGAGTCTAATAGGTCACAGATCTGGGTGATAGAAGGCTTTAATTAGTTTTGATCGATATAGGAATTTTAATAGACTATATAAAATGTTTACTTATACCTAAATTTGATGAACTAATTAATGAAATATTTTGCCATTTGTTGTTTTTGTAGCCATTCAATCCAATTTAAACAGTTTCTCTAAAAAGTAATCTGGGGAGGCGATTTTCAGTGAATAGGTAAGAGAAAAAGGAGAACTAGCATGGGACTCTCCCAAACCTCAAAATTCCTCTACTTCTTCACATGATACACTAAACTCACTTTGGCCCAAGACACCGTACTTGTAGAACAAGGGTACGAGGACCCGGTTCACTCGCGTTCTTTACCAGGTACAGATAGATATGTACCTGGCCGCTTCTTACCTCCTCCACGAACCGGTCTCCATCTAGCCTTTAGAGGCACCCTCGGGTGTTCCGCCCCTGATCCGATCGGAACCCCTCGGAGAATCTAGTATGGAACGGGGACACGCTTGCGTGATGCCATTCCCCCTAGAAAACCTCTGACGGTGTTTTAATCACAAGGCTTGAGGAACGTTCGCCGCCCCCAAAATATCCGGTGACGCTGAAAATGCGTCTGAGGCAAAGAACATATACACTACGGCGAAAAGAAGCGACACTTAAGCATGCGTGCTCGTCAATTCGCTTGCGGCTATGTGTGGGGGTGTCTGGATGGGCGCGGGGGCCTTGCGCGGCGCGCGGGGCATGGAGTGACGGTCTGGAGACCGCCTCGGCCGAGGGCTGGCTGAGACGAGCGAGCGAGCGTCTGTGTGTGACTCTGTATTGCGCACCGCTTGCACGGACTGACTATATCAACCCTAGCGTTTACACGTTTACACGTTGTCTGAGGCAATAGGTTAGCTGATTGCCTCAGACACATTACATTTAAAATACTCGCACCCCAAAAAAGCCCGATGAAGCTGAAAATGCCACCTGAGGCATACAGCCAACTCTCTCCAAAAAAACGGACTTGAGACTGTTGTTTCAACTAACGTAATGTTTTTTTTAAATCGGCCCCCCAACCGTCTAACACTCTCGCTTTCGATCGCTTTCAGGCGAGGGCCTCGCTTTCTAATATAATATCGAAATATAATATCGAAAGCTATAGCCTATGGCTTTCGATATTGCTTTCATATTGCTTTCGAAATGACAAGATAACGCCTCCTCATCGCCTCGCCTTCAAAGCGATCGAAAGCGAGAGAGTTAGGCGGTCGACCCCCGGGTTACCCATACAATATTTCCATTTTGTCTTCTGTTGTAATTTTGGCTTCGCGTTTAGCATTTAGCCAATTTCAAGTATTTTTTATTATTATTAGTAAGGGTACAATTGTACGGTAGATAGAAATTAAAATTGAGTCTCACAACACGTGTTATTACAGGAAGAACTCGGGTGAAACTCTTCTGTTGTAGTTGCTTAACAAATAGTTACCGTTATTCATCAGCTTAAGTCAGTATGACGAGTTTAATAACCTTGGGTGAACACGCATAAAAAAATATATTAACTTTATTACTCGTACAATCTTATCTAGGCAATCCGTATTCGAATTTGTAGTCGGACTTAGTACTTATATTTAACGAAATAAGGTTCAATTTACAGCGTCCACTGTATGGACTAAGTCAAATGAAAGGTTTGTAAAAAAACTGAGCTATTTTTGTACACAAATTAGTTCATCTATTGGAGTAAAAATCAAGGCCCGTGTGTGGATGCCAATCGTCACGATAACCCTTGGACCTGCGTGTGAATCAACGCTTATCGCCCAGAGGACATTAGATGACGTACCGGCGTGCGGCGCGGCGGCGTTTTGTTTGATGGTACTGTAAAGTAGCACCAATTGTTCAACAAGAAGAATTGATCGATATTTATCCTCAGTAGCTGTTGACTGGTCGAAAGCTGCGCACCGACAGTCAGCAGCTCTTGAAGATGCACCGTGCATTTTTTTTTTGGAGAGTTTGCGGATTGCCTCAAACGGCATTTTTAGCTTCACGGACTTTTTTTAGAGGCGGCGAGAAACTTAAAGGGTTCCTCAAACCGTGTGAAACGAATCACCTTCGTAGGTTTTCTAGAGGGAACGGTATCACGCACGTGATTCGGATCAGATCGGGGAACGGAACAACCCGAGGGCGTCTCTAAAGGCTCAGGTTGACCGAGCCGTGGTGGTGGGGAGAAGCGCCGAGGTACATGTCTGTACCTGCCGTACCTGCTCGTCGTACCCTTGTTCTACGAGTGTGTTCGAAGAGTGTCTTGGGCTTAAACTAGTGTGCATGTTTAGTGTATTCTGTAAATGTGTAGTGGCATTTAGAGGATCGGGCAGGGTGCCCCGTGGAAGGGCGAAAAACTTGTCGAGTATCGGTGTTGGCGTGCATGTTCGCTTGTATCCACTGATTCTTCTGCATGTACATATTTTGCGAGCGGGAGGGCGATGCTTACGTACTGCATCCAAGCTTGATGAACGAGTGATTTTGCAGAATTAACACTACACATATAATTTCAATTGCATTTTTGTTGAATATTATTATTAATGAGTACAAAATTGTACTTATAGGTATTACATAATTGTAATTTGGTTGAATAGATGGAGAAAAAGAAAAAACTTTCCCGAGTTTCTTGAGAGCTCCTCTCGGTCGAAGGCTCTCCCAAAATCTGAAATGGTGGTAGATTCAGTCATCATCATCATCATCATCATCATTAGAGATAGAGGAGATTCAGTAGTTTAGTCTAAACTAATATAGTTTCAACTGATAATGTATTAAAACAATATGTAAGTACATTTGCAAAACATTTAATCTTCCATACTTACAAAATCGTATCTCAAAAATATTTACATCATTTATTTAACATTTACGTTATACTATGTATTATTCGTATAATTAATGTAAATGCATTCTCTAATTTGATCCCGCATTGCGTTGTACACAGATAATATTGAATAACTAATATTGCACATAAATAAAGTAAGTTTCATTATTACAGCAGTATTGAAAAAAAACAAGCATTCAATAGGAAAACAATAACGTTCTAGTACTAGCCTGCATCGAAAGTCGCTGATCGCTTTAGTATCATGGCATAATAGGAGATAACTATTTTATTTTAAATTATTTAGTTGTTTGACAAAGTGATAAATAGTTTAGCGAATTTTGCTATTGACTGTAAGGTCAGTAACAAAAGTCGCTGAATACTTTAGTGTCATTATAACATCATTCACTAGAAATTGACAAGCACCTGGTAGGCTACTCTTGACGCAAACTCAATCACAATACAATTCCAATGAGATTAATATGTATCGATATTGGGATAAGTTTCGCAATTTCGGAACGCCCCATCTCGATAATAATTTGTTCACTCAATTTCCACGCAATTTAATTCCAATGTAGCGCTATTATCGCTTTTAAGAGTGCCATTTGAATTTTTTAGATTTGATTGGAAATTGATTATTGCAATTGTGTTTCAAGAGTAACCCTACTGTTCGATACCTAATTTGACTTGACAAAGTATTAGGTCCTTACCTATGAAATTGATGTTTTGTATAATAATTTTTTATAATTTTCTATTATTCATACTAACGTTATACTATACTTTTTTATTTTTTTATTTTAGTACTAGCAACTAGTAAAGAATATGTATTTTGATTGTATCAAGTAGGTTGTTTTATAAATTAGGACGGCTTCAAGTACAAAGTGTCACGTTTCATGCGCTGTCGTCTGTACAACGTTGAACAACTACAAATTTAAATTAGGTTCGTAATAATTAACGGATTGCCGAGTGTGAGTTTTATTCTCCATCAGACCAGGGGGGTTATTTTCGAATCTCACCGGTGATCTTGAAATTAAAAGTGACATGAAATACACTATGATTTAAGAGTATGTGTATACTCACAGTAGGTATAGGACGCGCCAAACTTCTACTCCCTGACTTCTTGGCGGGAAAGTGAAGAGTCATGTCTGCGGTTTTGTTTTATTTTCTAAAATTTGTGTTATGTCGAATATTAATGTGAAATAATGGTGGATTATTAACCGTTAAGTGTTCGTGAGTGTGCATGAGTGTTGACAAATGAAACAAAACAGTGCAACGTCACTTTTCAAATTCTCTCAAGAAGTCCGCCCGAGGACTTAGTAAAGCCCCACATCTTTACTGAGATACTCGAGGGGTTGGGTGGTATATCATTTCTCATTTCTATTATCATTCATCATCATCATACAGAAATTAAATATTGTTTATTTATGTATTACTTGTTAGAAAAATTACTTTGACACTGGCTAAATGTGCTAATCGCACAAAGCCATCAACAAAATAAAAAAAAATAAAAAAAAAAAAACTTCTACTCCCCTCTGAAGTTGGCGCGATTCGCGTCGCAGTAGTAAAAAATAGGCGTCAGTAGGGCGAAGGCGGGGACGAGCGGCAGGGCCTGACTGTACAGCTGCGCAACGAAGCAACTTCAGAGGGGACTAGAAGTTTGGCGCGATCTATACCTAAGCAATTTGCATTGTAAATTAATTTAAAAGTTAGTTTTATCCAAATAAGTGTGTTCTTTTTATCCGTGGATAACTATAATTGGCTTACGAACTTGTAACATTATCTTTATACAATTATTACTGTAAAATGCTGTTGTTATCCTTAATAAAGAAAAAAAAAATTAAATATCATATTTTTTGTATTATTGTTAAAAATAAGTTACCAGTGACTCTGAGTAAAACAAAAAGGAGCACACGTTATTGTATTTCACTTAGCACATTAAAATGTGTATATATTGTGTTATAGTAGTAAATAAAATGATTGTCTATGTAACTGATATCAGAGCGTGAGAATTAATCACTAGTTCAAAAGTCGCCCCCCTGGTTAGTTAACCATTTAGTTAAAACGAAAATTTGGCAGCGCCTCCTCCGATGACAAACGAGGCGAGTTGAAATTTTGTCATTTACGTCGATGGGTTTTTTTTAGAGGTTTGCTTTTGGCCTTAAACAGCCTTTACAGCGCTAGGCACTCTGGTAAGATTTGCTTTTGGCACGTTAGATATACCATAGACTATAATATTGGGTAGTTGTTAACGACTTCTAATGCAGCCGGGACCAACTGCTTTACGTGCCTTCAGAAGCACGGAGAAGCTCGATAGATGATATATTTTTGGTCACCCATTCGATGACCGGCCATTGCGAAAGTTACCCAACTTCAGCGATCGCAGGCTGTATGCTTAAGGGAAAACTGAGATGATGGCAGTAAATAGAAAACATAAAAATTTTAACATTTTTATAACTTAATTTATGCGAATAATTATGTAACGTTTTTTACTAACTGTGTCCATCTCTTTATTTTCTACCTTAAGTTTAATTAAAATCGGCTTATTGGTTAGGTGACTTAACTCACTTTAACTTGACTTCGAAAATATAAACATTAATATAATAAAAATACTTTTTTCCAAAAATATATGGACTTAATTCGTTGAGGATGTTTTTAAGTAGAACATTTTACACTGTATTCTTAAATAATCACTCCTATCTATGATCACATTTCGTTTTTATGGTCTAAACATCAATTCCATGTTTCCTTATTTAAATTTTAGGTCTAAATTCCTCTAAATTCCGTAAAATGCGCATTCTTATTCATTATTGTGTATGCTAACTCCGTATTGTTTAAATAACACACACATACACACAACAATCATTTGAACTATTATAGGAAAATGATATTTATTGCCTAAAGTGGTATTTTCAGATATTTTTCCTGCTTACCTGAGGCAAGGAAAATGCTTACAAAAACAAACAGCTTACAAAACAGATACTGACCTGCTTCGTTTACCGAAGTTCCAGACACACTGCTTTTACTTGTACTTTACAAAAATCATTTTACTTTTTAATACATTTAAAAAGACTTATGACATACACATAATATTTTTTGGCATTTTCTATTTAAGACGGGAATGTAGCACCCAGTACCTAGTGTTGCGCCATTTTGCAATACATTTTAAAAATATCAATTAACAAGTTTCATAACTGTTTCATTCATTATCTAATTAAATTCTAAGTGAACTATCACAATACATAATAATGTCTAAATAAATTTAAATAAATTCAACAATTCCATGCATCACATATTACTCTCCCAGAGTTTTAAATAATTGTCTATGACTTCTTCGAACCACTTTTTCTTTTTCACGTCTTTGAACGCAGGCGTTAATGTCTTTAATTCTAATTGCAATAAGGCTTCATTTCCTAGAAGCGAGTCGAGGTTCCGCAGTAAAGCTGGTTCCCCATGCAACTTTAGGAGACTGGGATAGGAGAATATGTAGTAGTGCACTCGTAATCTCTTCATGGCCCAGCTCTCCACTGTTTTATTGCCACTGGCAACCTGCACAAAAAACAAGTATTACAACACTAGAATGGTGGACTATACACAGAATAGTTTTATCATCTCTCTCTATCCTCTATTGTGAATATAGAAAATTCCCTTAATATCTCTATCTATAAGATAAGATAAGATAACTTTTCTTATATTTGACGCGAATTTAAAAAAAACAGGGACTTTTTAACTGGAAACATTAGTGTCTTGATTTCAGTTTTATTTATTTATAAAAAAAAATATTATTTTCTAAAACTTATACAAAATAGCCGTTAACTATTCGTGAACGCACACGACTGAACAGCCCCCTAGACAAGTGGCAAAACGCTAATACAATAGAAATTAAATAGAATGATTATTGTATGGGATTGACATAAACGTCATTTATACGTCGTATCATTGACTTATTTCAATCCCGTACAATAATCATTCTATTTGATTTCTATTCTATTAGCGTTTTACTACTTGTCTAGGGGGGACTGTAGTGCCACGCCACTTTCATCGCTCATTCATCCCATCATCTATTACTAAACAAAGAAATTTTTATATTAGAAAATTATAGTTTAACTTTTCTATTTCTGAAAGTGGTTACGCTAATAAAAAATAAACTTTAGTTGTAATATTAATTAAATATGGCATATAAACATTGCATATTTTATTCAAAATATTTATTATCAATAGATATAGCCATAACAATTTAATTTAAGCTAAGATTGCTGCACTCTTAAATAAACGTAAAAAAAAATTGAATTCAGATTAAAGATAGTCTTCCATGGGCGTACCATAATCCATAAAAAAAGATATGCTCTGAAGTTTATTAATTAATTATGAAAAATAAAGCATAATAAAGTTAACATTGAATGAATGATGACATTATCAAGAATGAATGAACGTTAATATGATGACATGGAAATGTGACATTAGCAAGATATTAAGTAAAGAATGGGACTTCTTGGCGGGAAAGTGAAGAGTCATGTCTGCGGTTTTGTTTTATTTTCTAAAATTTGTGTTATGTCGAATATTAATGTGAAGTAATGGTGGATTATTAACCGTTAAGTGTTCGTGAGTGTGCATGATTGTTGGCAAATGAAACAAAACAGTGCAACGTCACTTTTCAAATTCTCTCAAGAAGTCCGCCCGAGGACTTAGTAAAGCTCCACATCTTTACTAAGATACTCGAGGGGTTGGGGGGTATATCATTTCTCACTTCTCATTTCTATTATCATTCATCATCATCATACAAGATGGAAATATTGTTTATTTATTTATAACTTGTAAGAAAAATTACTTTGACACTGGCTAAATGTGCTAACCGCACAAAGCCATCAACTAAAGGAAAAAAAAAAAAGTAAAGAATGAAATAAAAAAAAATAGATTTCAAACATTTGTGATTTATGTAAATGAATATACAGAGTTTAACTATTGTATTAATAGATATGCTACACCAGTATATTCATAACAGTTTTCTAAAGTTTACGCGATACCACATATTATACATGATATAGATATCTACTCGCATTTATTTCATGTTGGCTATATGCCAAATAAATAAATTTATTACTTATGCAAAATTTATATTACCTTGATTTGGCCTATATGTTTCGCATGCCATGGCGAGAAATACCCCTCCAATTCTTTGGCTGTTATATCGGCCACACCTTTGCTCTTAAGTATCTCTTTGATCATACTGTATGCAGTTCTAGAGAATACAAATACCTGTAGTGAGAGCAAACACCAGATTCACTTACAGAGACATTGTTATGCATTTATGATAGATATTAGTTTTGCGCGTGTACTCCAATATTTTGTTGTGTGGTCAAAATTTGGACTGTTTAAAAACTTCTTTTAATTAACAATACCATTAAAAATTGTTTAAAAAAAAATATTGACGTATTTTTATTTGTCGCCAAATGTATTTAAAAAAAGCGAAATTCGGTTGTTAGGTTGTTTTATCAAAAGTAACTAGATTCAATTAGGTACCTACGCAAAATTCTTAAAACTAATAAATAACCTTATATTGAAAATAATATCTTTATTTTACGATATTGTTTTGCATAACATTTGTGAACAGGTCTTAATGCTCTTTTTCTAGATTCCATGACAAGTCAAATATTATGGGTTCTGAACTGTGACGAATGAACGATGAACGAATGAAGAATCCAGATTGTTAATTTATGATGATGCTGTTAAAAAAGAAGTTTTTACGTTAATGAATAATGATACCCATTTCTATGTATTGCCTTTAAACAGTAAATGCCATGATTACACTGTAGGTAAATATATGAACTGAGTGATTCTTGATAATGAACGAAACAATTGAACAGTCAGTAAAAAATGCGGTCACAGTAAAAAGATCAATAAAATATTAGTAAAAAAAAGTAGAAGAAAAATCAAGCATTAGTTTGATACATATTTTTGATCCAAACTATTTTTTATAAATTTATTGATAGCCATAAAAATAAATTAAATTATTTTAACTACTCTGTTTTTCCATAAACAGCGAATTAAATATATTAATATTAAATTAATTAATTAATTTAATATTTTTACTTCACATTTTTTTACGAGCTGACTGTTACAACAGCTGTTGTTTATTGATGCCAAGTTGTAGAGCAATGAGTAGAACCAGTCTCAAGTCAGTCCAAACCTTGACCGCGCCGACGTGCTCCGCGAAAAATGGCGAGAAATAATTGTTCATTTCGCCGGAAGGTATGTCCGAGACACCCTTCGCTTTCACGCGCTCTTTAATCCTGGAGTACACGCCACGGGAATACACAAACACCTGGGAACATATATTTAATTACATTATTAAAGTAAAGTAATTCGCCTACGAGGAGTTCGATGGCGCAGTGGTTAACGCGCCCGGTCTGCGAGTGCTGAGGTTAAGCAACTTTCGCAAGGGCCGAATTTATCATCTCGAGCTCCTCCGTGCTTCGAAAGGCACGTAAAGCCGTTGGTCCCGGCTGCAATTGCAATCGTTAACAACCACCAATCCGCACTGGGCCATCCATAGGGAAGGCTCGTGCCCCAGCAGTGGGGACATAAATGAGCTGATGATGATGATATAAAAAAATGCAAAACATAGGGACACAGCCAAAGCCTTCTTTTAATTTTTAATGAAAAAATTAATTAAATCGGTTCAGTTTTGGAGGAGGAATCAGGGGACTTCGAAACGTTGATTTTGTCTACATTTTATATAATCAGTCGACCTTAGTGTTTCTTTTTAACATCGTGTGCGCTTAAAGCCATGTGCTTACCCATATGAAAACACAAGAAACACAACGTGATTATTGAAACGATATCCAATCACAATCGTAGCCATGAAGCATGACCTCTATAATTTTCACTCTCGTTATGTTTTCATAACTAATAAATGTTTTGAAAACATTAATAACACGTTTTTACAAGCCGTAGTGTGCACACGTGAATTTGCACGTTTGTGTAACGGCAAATAGATTCAAACAAGGATAAGAAAATGAACACAACAAATACTGACATAAAAAGTGATTTTTGTGGTTATAACGCCATTTATTAGTAATCCAATTTTAATAAAACTTTCTAGGGGTGCTTAAAGACAATACAGAGATGTAAGTTTGTTAGTTAGAAAACCTTAAAAAAACCGTTTGTTCCACAGAATTTAGAACATTTGAAACTTTCATAGTAGACTTTAAATCGCATGAATTCAGTTGATTAGACTTGGTTTTTAAATGTGTTCTATAAAAAAATTGATCTTTGTATTTTGCTTAAAAGCTTTGAAGTTTGTTTGGAATGTCGAAAAGTAGCTTAATAAAGGCATTTAAGCACTATTAACAGATATTTTTAAAAACTACCAAATAAACAATCTAAATAATATCATAGTGCATATAATATACCGATAGATAGCGTTGCACAATCATCGTATCTTGTGTGAACTTTATGTTGTTTAATTTTTTTATTATTATTATTATTTTTTTCTTAGGTGAATCAACAGTAAAAAAAAATAGTAGCTATGCAGTTATATATCAGAAAACCAATGACAGATTCACATTAATAGACCTTTTATCCTTGTTTGAATTACTAATTTTTTTGTTAATTTTACTTCTTGTTAACTATCGAAATGTATAATTTTAAATAAGGTTCTTACCTGATAAAGTGAGTTACCAGTGACATAGGACGATATGTAGTGCGACCCATATTTCCTTATGAAGTCGGCTATGGTGACGGTGTCCCCGATGGTGGAATCCTGTATCGCTTCCAGGACCACATCCTCTATCGCTATGTTTGAAGGTAGGTCGCTCAGCTTGGCTGTTTCCCGGAATCTGCAAAGTTATGCATGCATTTTTATAATTGTACTGTTTTGAGTTGGGTGGGGGTCGACAGCCTAACTCTTTCGCTTTCGAGCGCTTTGAAGGCGAGGCGAGGAGGAGACGTCATCTTGTCATTTCGCAAAGGCCATCGGATGACCAAAGATTTATTATCTCGAGCTCCTCCTTGCTTCGGAAGGCACGTAAAGTCGTTGGACTCGGCTACATTACTATAAGCAGTCATTAACGACCATCAATACGCACTGGGTCCATTCTCCCTGTGAATCCCTCTCCATCCACACGGAAGGCCTGTGCTCCACCACGTTTAAACATGATGTTTGAACGTGGTGTTGAGTGGTGGCTCATTGTAGCGAAGTCTTAATTTTAATGATGATTTTTCGCAGCAGTTTGACAACCCTGATATACTCGACTTAAAGCTTATACTGACACCCCCTACAAACCGTTAGGTTACAAAAAGGTGTAAGACGACCTTGCGCAAGCAATTTTACTCGCACAAGGGACCATCAACGTCAGGTGGTCAGAACGCGCCGAAACGCATTCTTCATTCGGAATTCGGTCTCAAGCAAGTTGCCCCGTGGACAAGTATAGTCCATTACCTAATATGCAGAAAGTTTACCGGAGCTGTAAGCTCACTTCTCGTTGCACTAAGAGCACAACTCGCAGTTTCCACTGCTTGGGTCACTATAAAGTCGACTACCAAATGTCCTCTTTGGTGGCGGAGTTGTAAGCCCACTCACTTCTCAGCTTCTCAGTACCCATCTAGGTACCTCGCCAGTTCCACAATCCTACGCAGCTGGCTTAGCCGGAGTCATTGCATCTAGCGGGCGCCTCTACTAGTTCTCCAGACTAATGCCAGAGATGTTGGAAGCCTAGTCAATGTAAACCACCAAGCAGGACAATTCATGGACAACTCACGTGCCCCGCAGATCCCCTCCGAGACTGCAACTCGGACCCGCTCGTTGAGCACGAGATGGAAGCCTGGCCAAACCTTAACCAGGCAAACGAATATTCTGTCGAGGTCTGGCCAGGTTTCCATTTCATGCACAGCGAGCGGGTCCGAGTAGCGGTCTTGGTGGGGCCCTGAAGCGAAAGGATATGCGGGGCACGTGAGTTGTCCTTAGTTGGTTGTTCTGCTCGGTGGTTTTCATTGAGTAGTCTTCCAACATCTCCGGCACTAGTCTGGAGAACTAGTAGAGGCGGCCGCTAGATGCAATGTCTCCGGTTGAATCAGCCGCGTAAGATTATGAAACTGATGAGGTGCCTGGATCGGGTACTGAGAAGTGGCTTACAACTCCGCCACCAAAAAGGACATTTGGTAGTCGACTTTAGAGTTGACGACCCGAGCAGTGGAAACTGCGAGTTGTACTCTTAGTGCAACGAGAAGTGAGCGAGCTTACAACTCCGGTAACCTATTTGGATATTAGGTAGTGGACTATACGTGTCCACTGGGCAACTCGCTCGAGACACCAGTCTTAAAAGTACCGCATGATGAATGCGCTTCAGCGCGTCCTGATCTGGCGTTATGATCTGACGCAGATGGTCGCTTGTGCTTGCGCAAGGATGTCTGACACCTACTTTATGACGTAACGGTTGGTGGGGGATGTCAGTATAAACTTTAAAGTCGTGTGTAGCGGTGATATACATAGGCTATCGATAACTATCAGTGACCTGGGTAAGCATTGATCCAAGTCCTCACCTAGATACCCTGACGAGCACGTAGCAGTGGTCGCCGTTGATGAAAGAGGAGTTGATGCCCAGGTTACGCGCCATGATGTCCGTGGGCCAGCCCGCTGTGAACGCACGCCATGGACGCTCCAGTCTGCAATAGCAGAAAACACAATTACTGATTTGATGAAATAGAGTTGCTGACCGGGGAAACGAGGGTAAGCCTGTCAGGATAGCGGTCACTTCTAAGGTATCATATCAGGTGCTCGTTTCAGATTCTCAAGTTTAACTTCTTATGCTTCTATGAGTTCTATGACTATTATCGATAAAGTTATAATGTTCTTGATCCTGGCAACGTGTACTTGTTAACCCGAGCCGAGGTTCTAGCTTTAAGAGGTTGTCCGGTCTTTGTTACAGGTTACTATTTTACCACATTATGTATCCGTTATAAAATACTTCTTGGTAGTATTATTTTCTTTCATTGCTTATTATAATGTAAGTTTAAAAAAAATAAAGATAGTTATGAAACCTTCTGTATATAAAGTGTACGTTTGAATCAATATACCTTGCAGCAGCGCGTGCTTCTCCTATTCACAATTGGTTAAAGTACGAAGTTCTAAAATGTCCAAGGAGTTTCAATGCTGACATTTTAAAAAATAAGTTCGATGGCGGAGTGTTAAGTCTACGATTGCTAAACCAAGAACATACGAGTATCATGTCGAGCTCTTCCGTGCTTCTTAAGACACGTAAAGCCGTTGGTCCCGGCTGCATTAGCAGTCGTTAACAACCAGCAATTTGCACGCACTGTGCTCGCGTGGTAGTTTATGGCCTGTTTTCCCAGTGGTGTTTTCATTCATAGGGAAGGCTCGTGCCTAAGCAGTGGGGACATAAAATGACCTGATGGTACCTTTCAAATATGAAATCCCTGAAGTAAGCCTGCAGCAACTGAACTCCATGTGGAAGTCTCCGTCAAACAGGATCTGGTGAGCTGCCGAGGCTTGGGCGCCACTGCATACCACTCGCACACGTCGGCACACAATGACCATAGACTCGCAAAGTTCTAAAGTGCCCAGCTCATAGCTGACTGACTTAAGTGTCTATCGAATTACATTGCTGACTACCTTTCAAAAGTGAAATCCCTGAAGTAAGCCTGCAGCAGCTGCTTCAGGTTATCGCAGAACTCCATGTGGAAGTCTCCGTCGAACAGCGTCTTCGGCTGCCGGGGCTTGGGCGCCACGGAATACCGTTCCACTTCTCGAAACACGCTGACGGTGGGCTCGCGGAACACCCAGCTCTCTGTGTCGTTGCGGGGCACCACGCGCATGCATATGCTGAGGTAGCCATATCTGGAAATCAAGGGCAAGTAGAGAATAATTATTAAAAAATTACTTATTTCCTTTCTTCCAGACATCCAAAGGTTGTCTGGTTTTTCATACAAGCATGGTCTTTAAAGTCAAACACATAAAAGTTAAAATCGCATAACGTATTGTTTTCCAAAGTTTACGCGAACTACTTTTACGGATCTACTCGCGATTATTTTACACATTAAACAGTGACTCCATATGGAGCCATAGAACAATTGAATTTCTATTGTGTCTGGTTTTATGGATAACGAGAGGTTAATTTGATATATTGATAACCTGACGTTTTGAACCCTTTGCAGGGTCCGTTTTTTTTCGGAGAGAGTTGCCTTAGACGGCTTTTTCAGCGTCACCGGGCTTTTTTGGGGGCGGCAAGAAACTTAAAGGGTTCCTCAAGCCGTGTGAAACGAATCAGCTTCAGAGGTTGTCTAGAGGAAACGGCATCACGCACGCAGCGTGTGTCCCCGTGCCCTAAAAGATTCTTCGAGGGGTTGGGATCGGATCGAGGTGCAGGGTCCGTGGTCACAGGGAGACTGAGGTGTTGGTCGTCGCATTATTAGGTGGTAGCTTGCATACCCTCATCTTATTGTAATCACGAACGTTTCATGCGTTCCCGACCTTCAAAATGGCTTCGTAATGTCAGCATAAACATTACTGCAAATTAATGTGTAACCGCCTCTGCGGTCTAGTGGTTAAGACCACCGGTTTAGACCCAGAGGTCCCGGGTTCGATTACATGTATACATGTTTGTGTTTTAGGTTTGGTAGGTGGTAGGGCTTGTTCGTCCGCCTGGCTAGCTACCACCAAGTTATCAAAATATGTCGCCATAACATCAATGTTTGTAGCATGCTTATCATCACTTAACATCAGGTGAGATTAAGGGCAAGCGCTTTCCCGTAAAATATAGTAAATATAAAAAAGTATGTTTCATTTCAACATCGCATACCATACCTCATAAATATATTGATAGCTTTGCCAACGCCCAGTTCAGAGTCGAGGGCGGTGGCGGCGCGGCACAGGGCTACCACCAGCAGCGCCGTGAGGATCCGCACCATCACACCGGTGCTGGTGAACTGCAACAAAATAAACAACATTTTAGTAAACAGAGGAGCTCGATGGCGCAGTGGTTAACTCGCACAGTCTGCGATTGATATAGATAAAAAGATTATTTGCAACTTCATCACATCACATACACTCCATCATAGATTAATCAAAAACAGAAGGTAGGTACTAGGTATACGAGGGGTGTTCAATAAAAAGTAATAATGGCATATAAACTCCTTGAACAACAAAAAGCAAATACTGGCAGGTAAAGCCCAGACATTGATAAAATAAAAAAATTTAAATTATTGATTTTCTTTTCATATTTTAAAAATAGAAGTCATTTGTTTACGTTGTGTCGGAGTGTGGTTCGCAAAATGGATAAAATTGAAATTCGCACCTTAATAAAATTTCTCTGCCTATAAAAATTTACTACCTAGCAACTAAATCTAGACTTGAAAGGAACATTAGGGGTTAATGCTCCTCCGTATTCTATGGTTGCGCGGTGGTGTCTAAAACTTCAACTAAAGACGACCCGCGCTCGGGACGCCTTACGAAGGCAGTTACCGAACAAATGATAAAAAAGTTGAAAAAATTGTTTTGGCAGATCGCCGTGTTACTGTTCGTTTTGCAGCTGAAGAACTAAAGAATTCGATAGGAAGTAACCATATTATTACATACATGAACATTTGGGCATAAAAAAGGATCAGCGCGCTGGGTGCCTAGAATGCTTACAGACGAGCATAAACAAACAAGACTGAGGATTTCTCAAATCAATTTGGAATTGTTACAACAAGATCCTGGCCGATTTTTGGCTCGCTTCGTAACAATGGATGAAACATGGCTCCACCATTACGATCCTGAAACGAAACAACAGTCCATGACATGGAAGAGTTCGTCATCTCCAACGCCTAAGAAGTAAGGCAATTCCATCCGCCGCCGCCGCCGCGGCTGAGGCTGTCCGGCCAAGCCGGCCAGCAGCCAGCAAGCCGAAGCTGCGGTGGTGAGCGAAAACCATCTGCGACGATAAGCTCGCGTGGGACCGCCAGAGGCCCACAGCGCCGCCAGAGCCGTGACAGAAACATGTTTGCTGCATGCTTGCTTGTCTTTATATTAAATGATATTATATGAATTGGATTTTATATTAAGTAATCATTATATTATGTTTTAAGTATTATATAAAAATAGTGTTATCGTAAATGAATGTTTCCTAAATTTTCATATACTAGATAAATGTTATTGTTTTAATTATTATATGTAAATGTTATATTAAACGGCTGTTTTATTATATGAGTTTAGCTCGATCGTTTGTTATACCTACGATTCAAAATTATGTATTTTAAAATCATATCATTCCATCATACATACATTAAATCATACATTAAATAAGTGTTACATTAAACAAAACTATATCATTTGTTTATATGTTTTGATCATTATACGATATGTTGTTATTTTATACATTACACACCCAACTATAATGTATGGTGTAATTTTCTGCCACTTTTAATTTTGGGTTCATCGTTCATCGGAACAGCCCCCCAACAGCCTAACTCTCTCGCTTTCGTTCGCTTTGAAGGCGAGGCCCTCGCCTCGCTTTCTAATATAATATCGAAATACAATACCGAATAATATCGAAAGCTATAGCCTCTAGCTTTCGACATTGCTTTCATATTGCTTTCGAAATGACAAGATGACGCCTCCTCCTCGCCTCGCCTTCAAAGCGATCGTAAGCGAGAGAGTTAGGCGGTCGACCCCCAGATTAGTTAGATAGTACCTACGACTGCGAGTTTTATTTTGCCATACAAATTTTTTAGTACCAAAAGGCACAGGCAAAGCGGCTTTTATAAAGCCCTATTTTCTGGTTCTACAAAAGTTGTTTAGTTATGCAAATTAACAGTTTAAAATAATAAAATATCTTGAGCGCCTCCGTACTTCGAAAGGTAAATTAAGGTTGGTCCCGA
This sequence comes from Eudonia mercurella, assembly GCA_963082485.1. NCBI lineage: Eukaryota > Metazoa > Arthropoda > Insecta > Lepidoptera > Crambidae > Eudonia > Eudonia mercurella. Next base: position 3,428,871 of record OY720040.1, read on the forward strand.
TTCGTTTTAGGTTCTGAATCTGGCATTGATGATCGTCGCCTTACTATCGTGATTGCAACCGAACACTTGCCGCTACGCCTCAAAAAAAAGGATGCAAGAAAAGAAATACAAAATTATCAAACAATAACCAGAAAAAAAGTATAAAAAAGTTCTCCCCGGCGGGGAATCGAACCCCGGTCTCCCGCGTGACAGGCGGGGATACTAACCACTATACTACCGAGGATGACAGTTAGAGGGTTGAAATTAAGTATTTTGTGCTTAATGAGGTAAATAAGACAAATTAACTGCAAGAATAAATTTAAATAAAACGTTAAAAATACCGGTCTACTTTTATACATTTTAAAATAAACTTTAAAAGCTTTACGAGCCTTAACTTTTACACTTAACATAAACATGAAACCACCCCTCCAGTACTAATGCTACTTCTTGAAGCATGCTAATCATAATATGTTCGGTCGACTCGCTAGATGGCGCTACAAGGCAACAAACGTCAAAGTTAAAGTGTAATCAAAACGAAACCAAATAGTTTATTGGAAAAATGAGGCTTGTTAAGTTAAACTAATTATTCTTCTCTAGTGATGTACTTATCTGTTTTTACCGACATAAAAAGGAGATATTACAAATAATCATCATCATCATCATCAGCCACCACATTTTTTAATTCGCTAAGTTCAATAAGAAACATTTATTGACCTGCACAAAAGCAAATACAAAAACATGAGAAAAATTAAAATAACAAAAAAATAACATCATAAAACAACTAACACTAGATACCTACCTACCAACTCATAGAAATCATTCTGTTACCTAAATGAAAACTAGAAACTAACTAAACATCCTATTGTCATAGATACCTTTCAACTACAATTATTATTAAAATCGACACTAGTCGAACAACGAATGTGTGCAGCTACCAACCATACTACCTTATTACGTTGGCATAAGACTCTTAATGCAATGTAAGTGTTATAGGCGATATGATGTCCCTAGTACCGTGAGTTACGTGACAGAGTCTATTCGACCATGAAAACGGTTACTGTGGGTCAAACTATTACGTGGAAACTGGTATTCTATTAGAAAAAATCAGGCTAGCAAATCGACGCTTAATTAATTTTGCTTCAATTGGCTTCGTACAGAGAGATTGTAAACCTACCAACCTAGCGGCTGACAAAAGAGAGGGGCTGTGTTAGCACTGTAGGTGCCGCATTTATTAATTTAGTCATAGTTATAGGCATTGATATTTATTGTATCACGTTGTACAAAGATCTTACAAAACAGTAATTAAGTCCCAAACATGGCCCTGCAAGGGCATTGACACTATAAAAATATCATCTATCTATACATAGTGTAAATGAAAGTCCCGGATCGCGTATATTTGTCTGTTAGGACGGGCTAATCTCAGGAACCACTGGACGGGTTTTGATGCGGTTTTTCTAATAGATAGAGCGTCTTTCGAGGCTGGTTTTCGTACGTTCATACAAAACAACACGACCGAAGCCGGGCTAGGTCGCTAGTTAGTTTATAAATGTCCCACAGCTGGACTCACTCTCAGGCCCTTTCATGTGATAGGAGCGAGAGCGAGAGAGCAGGAATAATTTATTGACCAAATTACAAATAAAGATAGAAATTAAAACATTATTAACATTTAAAAAAACTGACAACTTAGGTAAAATATCAATTAAGAGAACCCGCCTTGTTATGGCATGAAGAGGCATAGGGTTCTCGCATTTCGCGGGTAAACCTCCTCATCGCTTAGTCATGTACACATAATTAATCAATACGTACATTTCCATTCTGGCGCTTCGCAGTCCGCTGCCACGGCACGTTTCCTTCGCTCGCTACGCTCGCTCGGATTGCGCGGGTTCATGGTACACTAACGCTCGTCGCTTCGCTTCTTTACACGTAGCAACCTCCCGTTGGAGCCATCTCAAGCTTGCAAATCATTTAACAAAAATTTCATCTACTAATAAGCAAGATAAAAAAGGGTCCTTTCTAAGGGGAGGTGCGAGAAGCGAAGGGATATGAACAATCCGCCGGAGAAATAAATGAAAAGTGCTTGGTAAAGTAATGTAACCTGGCGAATTAAATAGTTTTAGTAGAGGAAAATAACATCACATGCCTAAATATGTCTACGCTTGATCACAGATTAATCGTACACAAATCAACAATTATTGTACAAAAGTCAAACGTCCCGCGTTGAATGCCAGCTATCGGCGGCGTAACCTTTACGCGATTGGTAATGATGCGGGTAACCTTCGGGCTGGATAAGGTGGCGGCTTGCGCGGGCGCATCTGATCTTTAGGCAAACCTAAAGATCAGATGATCTCGCGCTAGTAAAACCACGTAGGTACAACCCCTAAGAAAACGTCTAAATCATTATTAATTACTAGCACTTTACTTACACTTAATTCTATATTTATTATTATTTTATTTATTTGTTATCCGCAAGTAATGTAGCATTCTATCAGTGAAATATTTTTAGGAATTGGGCAGTTGTTCCAGAGTGCACCCTCCTCAAACAAACAAACAAACAAACAAAGTCACAAACTTTACTTCTTTATTAATAGTATAGTAATAGATATGGACATTGCAAGTGAGTAGATATGACAAACTACAACAAGTTTTAATGGCACAACTAGTTGCCAGGTTATACCACATTAGACCCACAGAGAGAACTAAAAACATACGATAAGTGGTGAGATGAGACTTATAAGTTAAATAAGAAGTAAGCAAGCATAAAACAATAAACGATTTATCAAACAGTTGTACTTAATAGAACTCATTAAAGAAAACAGAAAACAGCATTTATCTCCCATGAAAATGCCAAGACTTCGTGCCTGCAAACCAACACGCAGAAGCAGTCAAGAAATAAGTCAGAAAATCTGTATCTCGATCGCAGTCACAAGATAAAGAGACCACAGAAGGTAAGCTTTACCACACCGCGCTCGCGCAACACATACATAGACTCGGACGGACCCGGATCTTAGAACAGGGTGGCTAGTGCCTAGTGTGAGTTTAATTTCTTATCTTATCTTATCTTAGTGGGGTCTGCTGAGGTTTCCCTCTCGCAGTAACACTTCGACCCATCGGGATCTTTTGTGCAACCCCATCCTTTCACACTTCTTCCTCTGTAAAGATAGATGCCATAACCTTGGCAACGTCCTTAAAAGCGAAGAGCCTGAAGTCCTTCGGTTTCAGATAGGCCGACTCCAGAAGTCCCATTCTTTTCCTAGCCAGAGAGTGGCAGTCACACAGTAGGTGCTGCATTGACTCCGTTTCCTCTCCACATGCCCTACACAAGCTATTTGCTGATAGATTGCATTCTGTGAAGCTTTTGTTTTGTGGCATAGTGCTCTGTCAAGGCACCGATGGTTAATCGGGCCTGCCTTCTACGCCTCCGCATATGAACTTACTCCGTCCTAAGTCGTTTTCGCCAGGTTAAGTTAGGTGAGTTTAGTTTACTGTCCGTATTCATTCGATTACGTTTACGAAAACGAAAATTAGTATGGCATTGAAGCAGCGCCTCCTGCCCCCCAACCGCCTATCACTCTCGCTTTCGATCGCTTTGAAAGCGAGGCCCTCGCCTCGCTTTCTAATATAATATCGAAATATATTATCGAATAATATCGAAAGCTATAGCCTATAGCTTTCGATATTGCTTTCATATTGCTTTCGAAATGACAAGATGACACCTCCTCCTCGCCTCGCCTTCAAAGCGATCGAAAGCGAGAGAGTTAGGCGGTCGACCCCCTAGCGATATACGAGAAGAATTAAAATTTTTTTCATAAAAATTCTCATTTTTTTTAACGTGACCGAATGGCGAATGAAACTCACACTAGGCACCCTGACCTCGTTCTGTGACCCAGCACGCTACGGACCGTCTGCAGAACAATTGGCTTAATGCGAAGACGACGGTCATCTGGGTCAAGGGATAATCGGATTAAAGTGCATTTGCCAATTGGAATTGATGAATTATGATTTGTCATGAGAACTGTGCTGCCGCGCTAAGTGTAAGAGCCGTAAGTCGGATATGTCAAAGTTGAGAAAATGGCGGTTAAAGTTTTCGATTTAATTTATACTTACTTCTACGTTAGCTTTTACGTTTTAGAAGTCTGATTTTTTAGGGTTCCGTAGCCAAATGGCAAAAAACGGAACCCTTATGGATTCGTCATGTTTGTCTGTCTGTCTGTCTGTCCGTCCGTATGTCACAGCCACTTTTTTCCGAAACTATAAGAACTATACTGTTGAAACTTGGTAAGTAGATGTATTCTGTAAACCGCATTAAGATTTTCATACAAAAATAGAAAAAAAACTATAAATTTTGGAGGTAATACTTAGAGCTGACACTCAAAAAATTTTTTTTCATCAAACCCATACGTGTGGGGTATCTATGGATAGGTCTTCAAAAATGATATTGAGGTTTCTAATATATTTTTTTTCTAAACTGAATAGTTTACGCGAGAGACACTTCAAAATTGGTAAAATGTGTGTGAATGATAAAACTAAAAATAATATGTGATGTACATTACCATGCAAACTTCCACCGAAAATTGGTTTGAACGAGATCTAGTAAGTAGTTTTTTTTAATACGTCATAAAGTACGGAACCCTTCGTGCGCGAGTCCGACTCGCACTTGGCCGGTTTTTTTTTAAATAGAATAAAGATGTCGGAGGTACACTAACTACCGTGAAGTAAGTATATTTCCTGCATCATTTCATTGACTTTCTGCTGTTATGCTTAATGGTATTTTTAGGTTCTAGTGAAGCTAGAAAAACGGGAGCAAGATCAGTTTAAGATTCGATGGTTGTGTAAGTACTCGGTTTGGTTGGTGGTAGGGCTTGTTTGTCCGCCTGGCTAGCTACCATCTTATCTAAATATGTCATCATAACAACAAAGTTAGTAGGGTATATATCGGGTCGCCTAATTTTTTGTACTTCTAATTGGCAATGACACACAAACGGTAAGCCTAAATTTTTTTCGCATAATTTCACTCTTCATAATCGTGTTTGGTCTAAATTTCACTTCGCCTAACTTTTTATCGCCATATTGTTATTTACCAAATGCGACATTTGGCGGAACAATTCGTAACCCCTAGTGGCGAAACAATTGTTAGGCGAAACAATAATTGTTCGTTTTAAGTTAAGGCCAATACGGTTTGGCCATGTACTATTAGGACTAAAATTTTTAGGCGAACTGAAGGGCACCCAAGTTAGTAGCATAGCATTGTTGCCATGCCTCAGTAGTTGAGGATCCCGGGTGGAGTGCGCTTACGTCATTGGCCTTATCATCACTTAACATCAGATGAGAGTAAGGCACTGTGCTTATCCGTAAAATATTTTAAAAAAAACATCTCTCTTCTCGACCTGTCTCCGCTTTGGTGAAGTCCGGGCCTTATACTCGTAAGCTGATGCTGATGACAAAAAGATTAATAAAAATAAAAAAAACTTTGTTTTTTAACAAAACGTAGGTACGCCCTTGTGCGCGGTTGACCTCCGACCTAACAGAATGAGTGTCAATGTGAAATAAATTAGTTTCTAACTATAAGTAGATAAGTACGAAATTCTCCTTTCTTAGTTAAATGGTTGAAACGGTAAACTATTTAAAAGTAGTTTTTAATGTCTTAGTCGATAAGTTAAAGAATTTCTTTTGTAAACATACGAAATTGAAATTATGCGCTGGGTCAGTAAAATGGTTAGTTAAAGACTGATTAAAGTGTTTTACTGAATTATAAATTTATATATAATTTTACGCAAATATTGTTGCGAACAAATCACAATTTGAAAAAAGACAGTGTTGAAAAAATTTAGATTCAAATTCCGATTCAGTTATATAGCTTGCCTAATTCTTAACTGATCTTTCAATATTCGTAAAAATATTAAGTATACCCAACCGATCAATTTTCTTTTTGAGCATGTGATGCCCTCCTTTAAGTAATATGATTGGAATGTATTAGTGTAGTGTACTCATTGTTGTGAGACCCTAATAAAAAAAAATGGAACATTTATAGGATACATAGATGATGATGTGATTGGACCTCCAGTGATTGGTTCTTCTCGTAGGTCCTAGACCAGTGGTTCAATCACTACACCACAGAGTCGGTTGGAAACAAAACAAAAACAGCTTCACTTTACAATAAATAATCGTTACAAACAGCAACGATAGAAGCATTGAAATTTTAATGCATTAATTAACCTTAATGCAATTATGAGTAGCACTTAGCTCTCGAAGGCACTTCAAGCCGAGTCTGGATGATGCAATTTTGACGAGAAACATGAGGATCACAAATCAGAATAATTGATGAATGAATGCATTTGCAATTTCGTTCAAAGGAATTTTACATTAAAGATAATGTGGTGTAGGTAGGTATGCCTCAGACTATCTCTTCGATCCTTCGATCATTTATGTAGGTACTAGATTCCCGATGAGCGCTTGAAAAACGGTAGGCGACTTTGGTGCCCCACAGAGCCACAATGACGTTTGTGGCGATGTAGACAGTAAAATATTTGCAATTTTAATTTAATCTTTATGATTAAGACTTAAGGTTCACAGTAAACTGAAGTTGTTGATGCTATCCAATGTTTTTTCAGATCTTGTTATTCGAAATTTAAATAATAATTTAAAAAACCGCTCGATAAATCGAAAATGTGAGACGGACGATTTGTAGTTAAGTTAATTGGTGATTGTTTAGGCATAATTATAGGTATAACAATTTAGATAAACTATTAGATGTCAACTAAACGCCGCCACTCGTTTTTATAATTTTTGTCCAACTTTAAATGTTATTGTAGAAAAAACTATAGTGTGTTATGAATTTATGGGTCAGACTAATTGTAAACACGTTCCCTTTGATACTAAATATATAATAATATTTTGTTTATGTAATACGATAGTTTTTTCATCATATATCAACTTAACCGTGACTACACTTTTTGATTTTTTTGGTCGGCGCACCTTTAAGTCGAGGGTAAGCTAATGGATTTAATTTGATAACTGCTAAGCAGGATTTTTTTTCAAACATTGCGTACCTTCCGACACTAGGCAAACATCTATTATTTAATAATTGTGCACTACTTTTAGGTTTGTTTTTGTATTCATTCGCTAACACCAAAAGTGGCCATTGTTTGTGAATAAATGCGATAGCCCGTTTTGTGAATAAACCACGCAACAAAAAGTAGTGCACAATTATTAAATAATAGATGCTTTCCTGTTATCGGACAGTACGCAATGCTTAAAAAAAGATCCGGTCCGTTAGTAATTGTCAAATTATCAATTGGTGGCGCTAGTGTGCCTTACCCTTCGCCTTAAGGAAATTTGACGGTTTGTTGTAGTCTTATAGTATAGGTAACTCTCTTAACAGCCAAGCTGCGCTCAAGTCACTCATATCGCCCGGATCGATTCTGGCCTTGTTCTAGAAACCACCAAAGCTCTAAACAAGCTAGGTGGACATAACAAGGTGAGATTGATCTGGGTCCCAGGCCATATAGGAATCCATAGCAACGAGATGGCGGATGCACTTGCCTGGGAGGGCTCGGAGACCCAGCTCATTGGTCCTGACCCGTTCGTGGCACTTGCACCAAGTACCATTAACAAGGCCTTAAAAGATTACATTGTGAACAGGCACAGCATCGAATGGAAAGAGCAGCCGGGTATGAAACACTCCAAATCCTTTTTAGGCGAAAACGCCTTAGGACGGAGTGAGTTCATATGCGGAGGCAGTAGATCGGTGCCTTGACAGGACACTATGCCACAAAACAAATGCTTCACAGAATGCATCTATCAACAAATAGCTTGTGTAGGGCATGTGGAGAGGAAACGGAGTTAATGCAGCACCTACTGTGTGTGTGTGACTGCGAATCTCTGGCTAGGAAAAGAATGGGACTCCTGGGGTCGGCCTATCCGAAACCGGAGGACTTTAGGCTCTTCGCTTTTAAAGACGTTGCCAAGCTTATGGCATCTATCTTTACAGAGGAAGAAGAGTGAAAGGGTGGGGTTGCACAAAAGATCCCGATGGGTCGGCCTCAGCAGGCCCCACTAAGATAAGATAAGATAACTCTTTGAATGTCTTGAAGATTTCTGTTGCCAGTAGATTAGTGCTTTGACATTTTACCGTCGTCATCATCATCATCATCATCAGCCTAAATTAGTCCACTGCTGGACATATGCCTCTCAAAGTGCACGCCACTGAGCAGGACCTGCCGCTACTCTCATCTAACTCTTGCCAGCCATCTTCAATTCAATAATCAATTTATTTTAATAACTTTTTTGTTGTATAGTATAATAAACAAATAAGTATAGTTCTTTATATGGAACTCACATAAAGTACCTGTTGACAATTTTTACGATGCTATCCGCAGAATCCTTAGCAGTCTTAGATCATTATAGTTTATTTACAACGTAATTGTTTACATAATAGGTAATTACCTAGACGATATTGCTAGCTTCAATATCTTTCTCGGAACGCTTAAGTTCTGATAAATGTATGCTAGCTAGCAAATAATGGCAGGTTGAATAGTTCTAAACACCGTTGCTTGAACTTGAGTGTTCGCGTTTGCATTCAAGCATCGAACGGTTTATTTATACGTATCTGGAAACACAGGCAGTCCATCCGGGTAGCTAGGTACTGTAATAACCGAGACTCCTTGCTCGGGCGTACTGACTGGCAGCCGCCGTGGCCTGAATTCAAACGGTGTAGAATAAAAAGAGATGGAAGAAAAAAGAAGAATATCGCGGACTCGATTGACGGACCGCGTCGTCGATTGATTGTGATTGTTGTAATATTGAAAGTAATATAATATCTTGAGCTTTGGAAGCCTTTTTATTGAAAAACCCCCCGGTACCTTGAGTAACGACCCAGTGGGGTGTTACAGTACCTATGTAGGTGCCTGGATTTTTTTTTCTATTAGTTGATGGCTTCGTACGCTTAGCACGTTTAGCCAGTGTCAAAGCAATATTCTTCCAATTTATAGTAATAAAATAGATAACATTTATTTTGTTAATATATGATGATGAATGATGATAGTAATGAGAAGTGAGAAATGATATATCCCTTAACCCCTTGGGAATCTCAGTAAAAATGTGGGGCTTTACTATGACCTTACGCGGACTTCTTGAGAGAATGTGCCTCGACTTATAGCTAGTGTAGGGCGCTATACAAAACACTGTAATTTAAGGTACAGTATTCAATGCTTTGTAACTTTTATTGTGTGCATTAAAAAGTTATATGCTATCAAAACACTGTAGCTTCAATTTTTGGCTTGGTACGAAAGCACAGACGAAAGTGCGTTTTAGTTGCAATGGCGTTATGTTGCTAAAATTGTGATGGTAATAGTATTTAACTTTTTTTTCTTTTTATTTTGTATGGCTCAGTTTCCAAGTTATAACAGGTGCCAATGCCAATTAATACCAAATGGAGACCCATCAGTGATCCTTTGAAGGATGCAATAATGATTGCGATCGGAACGCACGTGCGTGCGCGCCTCTATAATTGCTATTGGTGGGCTGTGCGCACGAGTGGCTCGCGCCTGCATTCCTGCAACGGTCATGGTATTAATAGCTCGACGTGGGACAACAAACGGAAGTCAGCCGTGCCCACTGGCCAGGGTATTGCAAGTAGGGATAGCAAAAGAGTACCATCATAATGACACCATAAAATTAAATTTTAACACTTGCATTGTACCTTTATATGTAAAATCTATTATAACAAATAAAATAAGTCATTATTAGTAAACTTTCGACTTTTTAGCTAATAAACCAAGACACAAGATCTATAAAAAAAATAGATTTATGATAAATTTTTTGGGCCTTTTTTTAAAGAAACAGACCTGTGCTAGAAATCTTAAAAGTGTTGGCAGTGCTCATCAAAAATATTGAAGAGATTATAAGCTTGTTTATTTAATGCAAACATATACTAGGTACTTGTATTGCCATGCTGACTATAACAAGAACGATTAAAGAGACTACTGATATGCCTATGAACTGTCCCAATCCTGGGCAAAGGCCTATATTATTGAAATTGCTACTACTATGCCTATACCTGTGAACTGTCCCAATCCTGGGCAAAGGCCTATATTATTGAAATTGCTGCAATTGATTGGCTACTCTCCACCACCACGATCCGGTCAACCCGAGCCGAGGTCCGAGCCTTTAGAGGCGCCCTCGGGTTGTTCAGCTCCCCGATCCGATCCGAACCTTTCGGAGAATCTAGTAGGGCACGGGGACACGCACTAGTGCGCGAAGCCCTTCCCTCTAGAAAATCTACGAAGGTGATTTGTTTCGCACGGCTTGTGAAACCCTTTAAGTTTCTCGCCGCCCCCAAAAAAGAAGGTATTGGCTTAATCACCCTTGACAAATGCGGGTTGGTATTTTGGTAAGGAAATATCCGAAACTCACTTTGCCCGACTCGGGAAATGAACCCAGCACCTGCGGATATCGAGCCTAGTGCTTTACGCCAGCACTCAGCCAACGCGGTGACAGTAATTAATTAATTCAGTTATAATTAAATAGTCATATTAAAATGAGTCATTTATTATACAGTATTTTTTTTGCTAACTGATGCTAGACTTTAATATTTTAGCGTGTACTTGTGGATTTCTCCTAATTGATCCCATGTAAACAAACATGGCGGGCTCGAAGGGAGATAAAAATATCGTCTGTGCCAAACGCTAAGTATATTATTATTTATTCCTATGTAGTCTAGTGGTTCGACCACCGGTGTTGGTGGGGTATATGTTTATATACAGCTTTTATCAGGTCCCTGTCAGGTAACATAAAGTCTATGTATTAATAATAATAATAATAAATCATTTATTTGCTTTTTAACATGGTATGTAAGATGTTACAAAATATATAGGTAAACCACATGTTAAGCTAATCTAAAATATAGCATGCAAAACATTAGTGAGGAACTTAGACTATGAGCTCTACATAAGTACTTCCGAAGTTCCCAATATTTGTTTACAATAAAATAATTTATGATTTTTTATTAAAAAATTCTTGAATATTATAAAAATTATTGTCGTTTAACCAATTATATAAATTTCTTTTGAATGCAATGTCATTGTCTGTCTTCATATTATTAGGTATTTTATTAAAAATTCTTACGCACATCGTCAAGCAACTATTACTAAATTTTGCAGACCTCGGCGTGTCTTTATATTAAACGATTGTTTATATTAGGTACTTTAACATTGTGTACATATACCGGTTGACTTTTTTATCACCGTCCAAACCTTCTAAGACAGAGGTTCCCAAACTTATTTCGTCTAACGCCCACTTTGAAAATCAGTTATTTCGTAGCGCCCCCCATTTTTATTTCACCTTAAAAACCTTATTAACGTATTAGTCTCGACTAGAGTTTAATTAAACCTATATTCTAAACACGAATATTTCTCAGTGTTTGATACCTATTACATACTAAATATCTTAAAATATAAATAGCGTTGTGAACGCATTAAAAATAATAAATATGTAATATATTTTTAGTTTATATTTATACAATAAAATAGGATATAAATATGAACGAATAAATGGATGTTGTGTAGTAGGAGGATTTTAATTTAAGTGAATTTTAAAATTATGAAGTAGCTGATGAAGTTATAAATCACATCAGCGCCCCCCAATTTTTTCCGGGACCTTTACCGCCCCCCTCTAGGCCTCCAGCGCCCACAAGGGGGCGTTATCGCCCACTTTGGGAAAGACTGTTCTAAGATGACTCCCGTGATACAAACGAGGAACTCTTACTATTGGACCAACTGCCTAACTCGAAAATAAAATTCAGCTGTTCCATACATTTTGGTCGAATGAATATTGATGTTTTGTATGGAACCGCTGAATTTTATTTTCGAGTTAGGGAGTTGGTCCAATAGTAAGAGTTGTTCGTTTGTATCACGGGAGTCATACACACTTTTAAAAGGTTTGGACGGTGATAAAAAAGTCAACCTATATTTTGACACCATATACAAGGTCATTAAGTAAAAGGTATTCTTCTGTTTTAATTTATCTCTGTAACAAGGAATTCTTCTGTCTTCATTTCTCTCTCTTCAATTTCAAAACTGTTTTGTTTCTTAATGATTATAATACAGTCATTGTCTGTAAACACATAGTTCATGTGCTTCTGTGATACCTACTACATGAATCATAAGTTAATCATCGTATAGTATTTCCACCACGTGTGGGATTCCAACGTTTGTGATATAACGTAAGAAGGAGCAGGTTCAAATCCTGCTCGTGGAAATTTTTTCAACATTTGTGTTTTTTTTTTATAACGTGAGAAAGTAAAGTAAATAGTCTAAAACTGACCCACTGCTGGGCAAAGGTGTTTACCAATGAAATAAAGTCATCGCTACAATTGATGGTTATTGTCTTAATCATCACGCTTGCCAACTGCGAGTTGGTGATCACAAACCCGGGCTATGCATCGAAAAATTCGAAACACACTTTGCCCGACCCGGGAATCGAACCTGAGACCTTGAATCGAAACTTGCTTTATAAAAACTCATTTATTCAAACAACTTACACCCATACAAATTACAATAAAATATCATATAAGTACAAAATAAAATAAAGGATCAGAATAAAATCAAAATTTAAAATGTAAATTAAATAAAAATTTAAAATCTAAGTAAAAAATTCAAAAATAAATTAAAATCGGTCAATTCAATAAAATAAATTAAAAAATGTCTCAGCGATTAAAATATAAAGGCTTAAAATAGCTAATCAATTTATATTTATAGCTTTAAAGTGCTAAGTATATTTAATTTTACTCTCTTTATATTTCTTCTTCTTATTATTATTATATCTTTTATATTTTATTTTACTCTCTCTCTAAGGGCTCTTTCAAATAAGAAGGTTTGTGTCAGACCGTTGTCGTACGTTTAGTTGCACTGCGTTCTATATTAAAACAGTCGTGATCGTGTCAAGCTAAAACACTATAGTTTGCGTTTTGCGTTAGTGTTTTTGTTTTGGTAAATAGCACATAAAAATACTGTAACTTAAATTACAGTGTTTAAGCTTGACACTACAATGCGGGTGTCGTCTACACCTGCAGTTGCATTTGTAATTGTAACGTTATCGCGATTTCGTCTTATTATACTTTTTTGCATTCACAAAGCCTTTTGTCATTAGCTTTTTATTTGACTTTGCGATCACTGTGTAGCCTTTTAACGATAATAATGTGTAGTGCTTAAACAATAGTAACACCAGAGAGTTTATAGTGCGTGTTTTTTTCTTTTCGATCTCGACAACGAGATTTTTATGGCATTGAAACAGTAAGGCTTAGAGCATTAAACCAACCAGTAAGGTGACAAATGAAGAAGGCTTTTAGTCATATATTTCACAATTTCATAAATTTAATTTAATACGTTTCTTCCAAAAAATGGGGTGGAAAAATCACCAATTTTGAGTAAACTCGCCGTTAGTACCTCGACGCCACATTTGGTATAACCAAAGTATCCGATAATTATCAAGAAGCGTAATTATCTTGATAATAAGGAACCCTGCTTGCCTGTGATATAACGTGTGCATGCAGTCAATATGGCACGTAGTATTTATTAATCCCATGAAAGTGTGTTTGCTAATGAGAAAAAATTGAATTGCGTATAGGAATAAATACTCTTTTTTTTAACGTGCACTGTGCCTTGATCTCACCTGATGTTAAGTGATGATAAGGTCAATTGATGGAAGCGCACTTCAGCCGGAATCCTCAACTAGTGAGGCACTGGCTATCTTATCTTTAGCTGCCGGAACGCAACAATGCTGGAAACATTGATGTTATGGCGACATATTTAGATAAGATGGTGGTAGCTAGCCAGGCGGACAAACTAGCCCTACCACCAACCATACCGACTACACAAACATGTACCCCCGCTGGGAATTGAACCCGAGACCTCTGAATCTAAACCGGTGGTCTTAACCACTAGACCACAAAGGCGGTTAAACTTTTTGGTGGCCTTACCCTATGTATGAATGAGCAAACAAAGACAGGACTAACGAAATAATTTGCCCAAATGAGTCAGAGCCGTATCACATGGCTGAACTTGTTGTTATCATTTAAGGAGCATTGTAATGCTATGATCAGCGCTCGCAGGTGGTAATTCATGAGAAATGACTCATATAATATATATCTTAATTATCTTTAGCAAAATAGCAACAAGTATTGAGTTTTTAAAATATGAAAAAGAAGTGTTGAAAAAATTTATTTGAACCTGTGTTGGATTTTTACTTCAAACGTATTTTGATATCCCTAAAAAATATTTAAAATTCTAATGAATTTTTTTATAGAGATAGGTACATGATAAATTTTTAAATAAAATATAGAGATCTAGTAAGTTAGTTATATCTACTAACTACAACATTTAAAAAAAACGCCTTATAAACTGTAATTCGATTTATTAAATTCTATTATGGAAAGTTTAATGAGAGAAAGATTCTCGTTTTCGTTAATGCGATCGTATGGTAAACTAGCTTTTGCTCGCGGCTTCGCTCTCGTAGGCTACGCGACCTGTAATTGTTTGTATTAAAAGCTAAACTTATTAAAGGTACGTTCATGTTAGTCAGTCCACGGATTAAACTTTAAAAATGTCAGATTTCCATACCAATTTGCCATCCTTATTTCACCTCTCTAGGGGAGGTTTTTCGAAAAATGCTAAAACACGTAATTCTTTATTTTTGTGAAAAATCTAAAGATCAACTAAAAAATACATTTTGAGTTATTACTTTTAAAATAACGATTTCTCAAAAATAAACTTTTTCCCTTTTTTACTCCTTTAAAGGAAAATAAACAAAATTCCTGAGACATGTCATTCTTTATTTCTTTTCAAGAAGCCAAATACCAATTTCCATGAATTTTTCTTCAAAACTGACGGACTTTCATACAAACTTTCAACCCCTATTTGACCCCCCTAAGGTGTGATTTTCGTAAAATCCTTTCTTAGTGGCTGGTTACGTCACTCGGTTAACCTACAGTTCAAATTTCATCTAATTAGCTTCAACGGCTTAGGCTCGGCGATGATGAATCAGTCAGGACAAGTCATTATATGTATATAGATAAAACTCGCACTAGGTAGGCACTTAGCGCTCAGTTTATATAAAAGTAATTTTGAAATGTATAATTCAGAAATTTATTTTATTTTATTCGTTTTGTTTTGTCTTTTTTATTAAATTAATTAGAGGTAGGTAGTTGTCTGTACAATTATATATCAATACGTACATACTTGCGTACCTGTGTCTCTAAACAAATTTCCACTTAACATCAGGTGGGATAGAGTCATTTGCCGAGCTATCTATAAAAAAAAAACTATAATATTTATATCGCCAAAACGCCAAATGACCGTTCCTACTAATGACCGATGAAGAACGTTAATGACTAAAAAATTAATGACAAATAAACTACACAGTCACTGTTGCAAATTAAGAAAAAAAATATAATGAAGATGAATGATGAATATACAAGCGCAGTACATAATTGCTATAACTATGCATGTACTCAGCTATATGAGTCATTCACCTTAAGGTCAACAAATAACTGCAAATTAGTTTTGCAATACAATAATATCATACTTCAGATGTATCGCATATGATACGGTAGGTCTAAATCAGGGATTCCCAAAGTGGTCGATATCGACCCCTTGGGGTCACAATCGGTTTCCCAGGGGTCGACATAAATGAAAATTTATTTTGGGGGTCGAGAAGGTCTAAAAATCAACCCCCGTTATTAACACAAGTTCTTATTTGAAACGTTCAAGATATTGTATAAGTTGTGTTACGTGTACTAACTTGTTACAAGAATGACTAATATTTTAGTAGGAAGTAAAAATGATGAAAAATTATTCTAGAGTAGCCGCGGATCGTGCTCAGTGGCGTACACTTGGAGAGGCCTATGTCTAGCAGCAGACGTGTTTAGGCTGATGATGATGATGATGATAAGTATAAGTTTATTTAACCAACCGCAAAGTTTTTAAATTGGTAAGTATTTTGTATCAATAGGGAAAAAACTAGAGATAGAATTTTTAAAATAATTTGGATATGGGTGTCTGAGGTATCAGTTAATTTTGGAAAAGGGGTCTCTTACCCAAAATAGTTTGGGAATCCCTGGTCTAAATGGTCTAAACTGATACTATCTTCCTTATTTTGTTAAATCTTTATTGACTTTAGTCACCAAGTTTAGTTTAAAGGCGAGTTTTATTTGTCGTTCGATTACGTCACAAAAAGTAGTTCGTTAATCGTTCTCGTTATCGTGAGCCACAGACGTGAACGAATCAATTCGAATAGTAATTAATACTTGCATTAGGGCATTTCTTTTTCAAAGAGTTTGCTAATTACCTCAGGCGGCGTTTTAGGGAGTAGCGAGAAACTTAAAGGGTTCCTCAAGCCGTGTGATCCTAACACCGTCACAGGTTTTTAAGAGGGAATGGCATTCGTTTCCTACTAGATTCTCCGAGGGATTCGGATCATATAAATCTTTTTTTTAAAACTTTTTTTCAACCCTGCTCTTACATTAACGATTTGTATTAGCCGCATTTTATTTTTTAAAATTGCATATCTATTACATCTGCTGTTGTATCAAATATGAATAAATGATATTCTTGACGACCTCCTAGCTGAGTGGCTCGCACGCCGGACTTTGGGCAGCGCTAACTCTGAGGTCCCTGGTTCGATTTCCGGTCGGGTCAATGTCGAAAACGAACTTTCCGATATTGTGTCGGGCGTGGGTGGTTGTGGTACCGTCGTTGATTCTGATTTCCATATAACGAGTGCTTTAGCTACTTACTTGGGATCAGAACAATTTATGTGATGTTGTCTAATATATTTTTTAATATCTATTCTCTTCTATCTTCTGATTGGGTCATAGATAAACACACAAGCGTCTTACATAATATCTTGGTTCCCGTGGGAAAAACCAGCCAAGATTCAGCGTATCATTGCACGATGTTTATAAAACAAGGTTCGTAGGTAACGGGGAAAACAGAAAATGATCAGTTTCCAACTAAACTCGGAAACGCGACGCGACTGTTACACATAATATGCATTGTTATGGGTCGGACGACCTAAAACATCAATTATGTCACAGAAGAGATTAAATAGTTGAGGGGAAAAAACAGATAATATAACCCTTGCCATGTAACTCAGTTTTAGTTTAAAATTTCAAAATCACCTAATTTTTTGCTTCAGACGGCGTTTTTAGCTTCACCGGGCTTTTTTGGGGAGCGGCGAAAAAACTTAAAGGGTTCCTCAAACCATGTGAAACGAATCACCGTCAGAGGTTTTCTAGAGGGACGGAATCACATCCCCGTGTCCTACTAGATTCTCCGAGGCTTACAGCTGTTGATATAGTATAGCTAAAGAAACACTGATCTTGACCACAAAATAAGGAGACTGCAGAAGTAAAGCTTCACACAAATGCGATCGAGCAACGCACACATAGACAACCTATCACGGACACGTAATCTTGCAACAGCTGCGCTCGGACTGTTCCGAGATCCGTATCCTTGTGCCTTGCTGACTGACGGGAACGAAACACGAAATAACTTTTTCAAGCTTACACTCTGTCTATTACTACGGGGCTGAGTAGATAATTAGTCAGTAAATAAAAACAAAACTAATTTCTTAATTCACTTTTTGATTACTATTAGTGTTATCAGTATTTTGTTGCTATACAATTAACCATTTTGAAATAAAAAAGAATGAAATTACATTTACGTCACTGTCAAAGGAACATTGCTCGTTATTTATATAGCTTTTTGTTTACATTTTGTGTATATTTTAAAATCTTCATTTGGTTGGAGGAGCTCGATGGCGCAGTGGTTAACGCGCCCGGTCCGCGAGTGCTGAGGTTAAGCAACTTTCGCAAAGGCCGGTCATCAGATGGGTGACCAAACATTTAATCATCTTGAGCTCCTCCGTGCTTCGGAAGGCACGTAAAGCCGTTAGTCCCGGCTGAATTAGCAGTCGTTAACAACCACTAATCCGCACTGGGCCCGTGTGGTGGTTTATGGCCCGTTCTCCCTATCCATTCATAGGGAAGGCTCGTGCCCCAGCAGTGGGGACATAAAATGAGCTGATGATGATGATGATGATGATGATTTGATTACCATTGGTTTGTTTAGTTTGTTTGATCATGGCGTGAGTTAGGGCGGAAGACCAAAAAAACAATGGAGATTGAGCGTAAGATTATCATTTAAATTAAAAAAGGTGACTGGCTCGCTTTCAAACCAACACGTTCAGAATAATTAACTTTTAAATTACATATTTATTCAGAGGTTCTAAAAATATTGTTAATGGCTAAAAATATCCTAAAGCACTAAAAGATCAATTTGTAAGGTCATTCCAAATTCTCTAAGTTTCATGTATAATTGTTAACAAATCCTGCCATACTGCTTTGTGCATCAGCTTACAGAACAAAAGGCTTTTAGCACTAATAACAAAACAAACCCACAGTTTACACTCGCGCCGAAGCCCTAAGGGCAACGATCTTATATTCCCAACAATGGCTTGATAGCCGATATCCTGCTGCTTGCGTGGGTACTAATAGCACTACTTCCTTTCCAAAGCACATTTCAAACTGGTTTTAGGAACAAACAACCGATGACAGTATAACGCAGACTATAAACATTGCTCGTTGAACTCAAGTTCAAGGCTATATCTGTAGTACCTGTGGTTGTTTTCTCTCTTAAATTATTTTATGGCGAAGCTTTCTTGTCTCAAGTTTATGAGCAGTCCTTTGGATGGGGTGCTAGTGTTTTGTTTGTTCTTTTTTTCTTACTTAATGCTTTCTTGCGATCAGCACATTTAGACAGTGGCAAATACCATCACTGATCAGTTGATCACACACAATTTGAAAAAGGGTTGAAAATTTTTCCACGGGTTTCGAACCCGCATCCCTTGACATAACGGGTCAAGAAAGGTGAAGGGTTTATTTTATGTTTGTTGATTGCGGTTTTGTCGAACATTATTGTGAAATAATGGTGGATAAGCGTTCGTGAACGTTCATGAGTGTTGGCAAATGAAACAAAACAGTACTTTTGAAATGAAACACGTTGCAAATTCGCCCAAGAAGTCCGAATGAGATTGAGATCTTACTAGGTAAGGCCCCACATTTTTACTGATCTCAAGGGACTTAGAGAGAATATAATTTACAATTATACCTCAGTATTTACACCAATCATTCAACAATCATTCAAAATTCTAGAAAAATTCAACGAGTCTTCTGGGGCCTCCCTCGGTAGCTCAGCGGTCAGGCCATTGGACCGGTTATCCAAAGGTTCAATTCCTACTCGAGCTTTCTGAGGCTAGTTGATTTTTTTAGTAACATTTTATCTTGTAACTATGTTATAGTATTGTGATAGTAAAATTAAAAAAAATAATAAGAAATTGATATTGTAATAAAACTTGACACTGGCTAAATGTCCTAACCGAGCGAATCTTTTGATTAAAGGAAAAAAGACAATCGTAAGGGCCGGTGTTTAATATCAGACGGGTTTCAAATTGCCCGACTTGAAATATGCATAGTGTTTCTTAGAAGGCTAAGTCGTGTCGTTATCGCGTGATGTAGCGAACTTGAAACCCATGTTGCTGTATAATTATGTACATTTGAGAATACTAATACAAGGCCTGTGCCCAGCAGTGGGACATTTATAGGCTGATGATGATGATGATGATGATGATGAGAATACTAAGCTTCGTTGAACTACACATTTGTGAGAATAAAATTCAAATTAAGGTTTGAGGAGGGATGGTGGGAAGCCGCCAGGGATTGAGAAAGGTGGAAGGGTATCAGTGTTAAATACATAAAAAATATATATATTTATAAATGAAACATTACATATTACTAATAACTAGTGGTCGCCCAGTGGTCGAAATTCGACCGTAATTTTTTTAAGGCTGCACGAATTGTATCCTTGCTTATGAAACATTAAAAAAGATAGAATGTGAGTATAGATTTTTTTAGGCATTTTTTTTCCATTTTTGAAATTTTTGAAAAGAGTATATATGCGTGTGTCAAATACATGGTAGTGTGTGTAATGTTTGTTTTATTGATTTAATGTATTTTTTATGCATAATTAAAAAAAAATATTAACATTCTGCAATCCTCCTCTATATAAACTATAAATGTACGAAATTTCAAACTCCACCGTCCGCCCAATTTTCGTAAAAAGGGGTACAAAGTTTTTGCTTCACGTGTTAATATATAGATAAATTATACAATACGTACGATGAATGTATGACGTAAACAGCGCTAGAAGTGCCCGATAGGCCAGTCGTTCCGGTTGATCTAGATGTCCTAAATACCTAATTAGTTTTATCTTCACGGCTCGCGAGTCAAATGTCCTTTAGCTACCGCTCCACAACTGTTCAGATAAGCTTTTCACATCTGGCACTAACACTGATTTTTATTTATATATTTTTTTTTCTTTTCTTAGGTGATGGCTTCGTGCGATTAGCACATTTAGCCAGTGTCCAGGTAAATTTTTTACAAGTTATAGAAGTAAATAGCCTATCCTGTCCCACTGCTGGCCAATAGCCTCCTTCATTAACACCAAGTCATCGCTACAATTGATGGGTATTGGCTTAATAACCACGCTTGCCACGATCACAAACCCCGGAGCCTACGCATCGAAAATGTTAGGTAAATATATAGATGTACTCATTATTTGTAATTCCGGGCTCTTCAAAGTTTTTAATTGTAAATGTATTAAATGAAATATTGTATGATTTTGTAACGACATACAATTGCTTTTTCTAAATTTCGTTACTTCCTAATAATGGTGTGGAATTTCTTTTGCCCAGTCTTCTCCACAGCTAAAAAATAGACGTCCTGAATGGGTAGTAGGTAAAAATGTATGGACGATTCAAAAGCACTTTTCGTAGATTTATTCGAATAAAAAAATTGACTTTGACTTTGACTTTGAAAAATCCATAACACACTTTGCCCGACCCTTTGAACCCACGACCTTTGGGTACGACACCGAGCTCTGCCACTCCTCCTCAGAGCCGTTATACAAGTTATATAAAGAAACAAAATTTATTTTGTTCATATATGATAATGAATTATATTATAAATCTTCTGTGCGTGTGTATGTTATTGAACTCCTTTTAAACGGCTGGACGGATTTGGATGAAATTTTCTGTGTGTGTTCAAGTGGATTCGAGAATGGTTTAGATTTACAATTGGACCCGGTCCCCATAGCAGCGCCTCCTACCGAGGTGGCGCTTCTATACGGGTCCATCATGGGATACGGCTGTTCTTAAGCGGACGAATGAGTTGTTTGTTTTGTTGTCATGGAAACTGTCAAGCGGTACGAAGTCCGCCGGTCAGCTAGTACTACTATGAATTATTCTAGCTACTTAGTACTTTATATTTAGTAATGATTTTTTTGAGAGATTTTTTTGATTGCCATTTGCCATTTTCAGATTCACCGGGCATGTGATAAATTTTAACCCCCTAACCCCTTGAGTATCTCATTAAAGATGTGGGGCCACAGATGTAGGGCTTTACAGAGACCTCACGCGAACTTCTTGAGAAAATTTGAAGTGACGTCACACTGTTTTGTTTCATTTGACTGGTTAATTAATGGTCGTCAATGGATAAACTTTTCAACAACTGTCAAAACTATTTATTAATAGTAATTTTATGGGAATGGCAAACTATGACGTCCGAGTGTTTATTATTAACTTTTTAGGTAACAGAAACTCATTCAAGTTTACGAAGTACATGGTAGTTTGTTGTGCTCCGAACTGCCATACATATTCATGTGCGGTTATACAACTCAGGCATTCCATTGGTCAATGACAAGGCCATTAATAACACATAATGGGGGCCATCCGTCAACGTATTGACTGACGATGGTCATTTGGTCGTATATCCTACGTAGCAACGTTAATGTACCGACGCGACGAAAAGTTTAACTGTAAGACAAAAAGTTTAACTGATCTTTCAATATTTGTAAAAATATTAAGATCGGATATTGATGACGGAGTTGTCGTCATTGAATAGGGCTCCTTTGGATTACATAGTAAGAGTAAGAGTGTTGATTAATTTCGGCGAGTTGTATTGAGCCACGATAGCTTAGTTGGTAGTGCACCTGACCCGGCATGTCATGGGGTGCGGGTTCGGATCCCGCTCGTGGATTTTTTTTAACACTGTCTATGTCTTTTTTTTATATAAAAGAAGGAGGCAAACGAGCAGGCGGGTCACCTGATGGAGAGTAATCACCGCCGCCCATGGACACCCGCAAAACCAGAGGAATAGCAGACGCGTTGCCGGCGTTCGTTGTCTATCCAAAATTGTCAAATTAATAAATGAGGCATAAAGTTTAAAGTCTATGGTTGAGTTTCCACCAGAGATGTGCGAGCTAGCTAAGCGGTGCGCGAGGTAAATATCCACCAATAGGAGAACTCCATTTTATCCTGCAAGGGCAATGAAGGAATCCTATTGGTGGAATTTTACAGTTTGTGGTAGGTTGATGTTGATGTACAGCCGTGTGTATGTATGCACCGTGTCTGGATCTCGACTTTTGATTACTGGTTCATTTTAAAAGAATGTTTATAATATAGAAAAAGCTGTGCTACTTCTAAACGTATAAACGTTTTAATTTTGTCACATTTAAGTTGGTTTAAGTTGTTTTACATAAATTATTTAAATGCAGCCCAACGTATTAGGGCCAAGTTCAATATTGACTTAGGACAACGGGTTTAGTTCATAATTGACAATAAAAGTCGGGTCAAGCTCATCTACGAGTATACCACAAACTAAGGAGATTACAGGAGATAAGCTTCATACAAAAGCGTTCGAGCAACGCACAAATAGACCCATTGCACGTAGCGTTGCTGCGTTGCCGGGCGTCCGGATAGAGCCGGACTTAGTCAGGCTTTTTGATAGCGTTTCCGGCCAAAATAACGGTGTACAAAAATTTCCACGAGCAGGATTTGAACCTGCACCTTTCTGACATACCGGGTCAGGTGCTCTCCTAATTGAGCTATATAGAACCTAACCAGCCCGCCGAATTTATTCAACACTATTTACTTTTTTACTTTGAAAGCCAAAGGCCCATTCAATGTCAACAACTACCGTCGTTAACATCCGATCATAATATTTTTACAAATACTAAAGATCAGTTAAAGTAGGCAAGCTATTTATAAAATGTTTTTGTTTTATTTATACTCGTATAATTTTTAACGCAAATTTTGATGCGAAACAAATTACAAAAACACAAATGTTGAGAAAATTTCCACGAGATGATGATGATGATGATGATGATATCATTAGTTGACGTTAAACCCAGTTAAATTATTTGTTTTTAAAGAACGCGAAAGATTAAAAGTTAAAATTATAATTTTGCCCGCGACCTCAAAAAAAAATTCAAAATTTTTCGTACAAACATTAATAAATAAATAAATAAATAAATAAATCGTTTATTTGCACAAAACATGGTATAAAATGGTAACATTAAACAATAAAAGGTGCTCATGTTTCGCTAATAAAATAGCATGCAAATCGTTTACAATGTCAATGATATTAATTACGTTACATGGAATCAAGATTGCAATAATAAATAAATGTCTAGAATTAAAATTTCAATAAAATAAATGTCAGTAAGATCCAGCTAGATGTCAATAAATTCCTTAACACTATAAAAATTTTTGTCATTAAGCCATTCAGTAAATTTTTAATAGGTACTTAATTTTTTTAATCAAAATAAAATATAGCATATGTTACTCGTGAGGACAGTATCATTATAACTGTGAAAGAATTTTTGGATTTGGACCAGTAGTTCCAAAGATTACCTTCCTCAAACAAACGAAGTCACAAACTTTACCTCTTTATTAATAGTATTAATGACACAACTTAAAAAAAAAAATATAATAACAGAAAGCCAATAATATAATAACAGAAACAAATAGGTCTTCACTAATAGAAACAGGATTTATAACAATGTGATGCACATAACAAGAAAAACACTCAAAAAATAACTGGTTCATGAGCCGTTTTGCCGGATGCATCGCTTGTTAAAAAGGTCAAAATCTAGTTTTTTAGACAAGGTATTGAAGTTGTTACTCGCACGCCAAATGGTCTATAGAATCAGATATATATAGATATAAAATAAGTAAAATAAATAAACTTTCCTACACTTACACGAATTATCTAGCCTAAAAGAATAACTACACATAGGTACCAAGTGATCATTGATCTTAGCGATGATACTATAATAGTTCTCATAATATTGCATTACTCATTATACCATCATCGATGTTATAGATACTTATGAATAACTTTTAATATATACAGTAACTGAGAACCTAAATTAATTCTATTTCACTATACAAAGGTCAACACGGTCAAAGACTAGATCATCTACCTACCTATCACAGATTAAAACTGGACTATTATCATAACAGAAGTTGCTTATATTGTTTTCTAAAGTTTACGCGAACACTACACATTGAAATGAAACAACTTTAACTACTTGTGTTTATTTTACACATTACTTTTTAATGTTTATCCTGACGTTTCGAACCCTTTGCAGGATCCGTGGTCACAGGGAGACTGAGGTGTTGGTCGTCACATAATTAGTTAGTAGTTTGTATACCCTCATTTAAATTTAATCAGATGCGTTCCATTTTACGCAGAAAGAGCTTACAGTATCTTTTGGTCTGGCAGTATGGTGTTGGGCCTGGGATTTAATATTTTGTATGATGGGATCCCAGGCTGGTGGTAGATTCCAACCATCTTCTCTATTGAAATAAGGATGTTTTTTAATTTAAGTCTCCCTGTGACCACGGACCGTGCAAAGGGTTCGAAACGTCAGGATAAACATTAAAAAGTAATGTGTAAAATAAACACGAATAGATCCGTAAAAATTGTTTCATTTCAATGTGTAGTGTTCGCGTAAACTTTAGAAAACAATATAAGCAACTTCTGTTATGATAATAGTTCAAATGGGTGACCGAATTCATTTTTAGTCGAGCCGGTCTGCGCCTTGAAAGAAAATTTGGGAACAAAGGTACTCCTTTGTCTACTGACAGAGCATCAATATTAACTGATTTTGAGTAAACTGGCCATTAGTGACCTCGACACCATGTTTAGCTTAATCAAAGTATGGCTCCGAGGTGTAATAGATATAACATCAGTGATAGGCTGCTAGCCGACTGCCTCATGTGCGAGTATCTTGGCTCTTACGACATGCACATACGACATTTTTGACGCTGTAAGGGAGAAAAGAGCTGGACACTTGCTGAGTTTCTTGCCGGTTCTTCTCAGTACAAAATCTTCCGCCCAGAGTAGACTTACGAACCGATGGCAGTGACATTTATAAGAGCTACTTGTAGCCTAAACTGAATAAATGATTTTGAATTTTGAATTGAATTTTTTTTTTGCACGCGGAATTACGCAGCTGACATATTATTTTTAAGTCCCAGGGGGGTAATTTTTGAACCGGTGATTAGTTATCACACTGTGATATCAATCACAAATGCTCCTTAGGCCCGATTTTTCAATCCTCAGATAAGTTTTATCCAACGAATAATATTGTCATTGTGACATATTTCCTAAGGAGAATCTGTCATTATGTCAAAGTTATTCAATGAATAAGTTTTAACTGACGATTGAAAAATCAGCCCTTATTCTCTTATTCATGGACACTTGCCTCGGTTAACCGCCTCTGTGGTCTAGTGGTTAAGACCACCGGTTTAGACACAGAGGTCCCGGGTTCGATTTTCAGCGGGGGGTACATGTTTGTGTACTCGGTTTGATTGGTGGTGGGCTTGTTTGTCCGCCTGGCTAGCTACCACCAACTTATCTAAATATGTCGCCATAACATCAATGTTTGTAGCATTGTTGTGTTCCGGCAGCTAGAGGTAAGATAGCCAGTGCCTCACTAATTCAGGATCCCGGGTGAAGTGTGCTTCCATCATTGGCCTTATCATCACTTACCATCAGGTGAGATCAAGGCACTGTGCTTACCCGTAAAATATTTATAAAAAAAAACACTGGTAACTTATTTGTGACTGCAAATTCTTGAACGATATTTATCTTAATAATGAAATTGTAAATTATTAGTATTTCATGTCACTTTTATTTCGACATGATATTCAAAATTCCCTGACTGCTTGTGAAAATTAGCATAAGTTTATTCCTGCGCAACCCCAAAAGCTGCTGCAATCAATTATCACTGAACAGTGTTGCGTGCGCGCACGACATTCGCATTTGCAGTTCGAACAACGATCACTAGCCGGATACCCGCTATAGCAAACAATCGTAAACTCAATTGAAATCGGAATAATGGTACTACAATGATTTTTACAAACGTAAAACTTTAATTCTCCTCGTATTCCACTAGTAAATAGTAAAGTACTTAATAGTAAATAGTAGTATAGTAGGAATAGACTAAACTGTTAAACTGTCCGTTTATTTAACTTATAATTTTAATTTAATTCTAATTTAATGTTTTTTTAAAACGATTTTGTAAATTTTATATTTTTTTTTAAATTTTGTTTTCTATGAATGATGTGCACAACTTTGTACAAATGTACCTACCTGCACTATTCACCTATATTTATTAGATCTATTTTAATTCATTTTAACCGCCTCTGTGGTCTAGTGGTTAAGACCACCGGTTTAGACCCAGAGGTCCCGGGTTCGATTCCCAGCGGGGGTACATCTTTGTGTACTCGGTTTGGTTGGTGGTAGGACTTGTTTGTCCGCCTGGCTAGCTACCACCATCTTATTTAAATATGTTGCCATAACAACAATGTTTGTAGCATTGTTGTGTTCCGACAGCTAGAGATAAGATAGCCAGTGCCTCACTAGTTGAGGATCCCGGGTGAAGTGCGCTTCCACCAATTGGCCTTATCATCACTTAACATCAGGTGAGATCAAGGCACTGTGCTTACCCGTAAATATAAAAAAAAATATAGTAATATATCGGATACACTTTGGATCTTTTCATTTGGACCACACACACCTTTCTTTTACACGTTGTATATAAACAAAAATAAATGCACAACTCACCGAAAAAGCCACATGCAATATATGCTTATTTTGTGACCATGTTTTATATGTTTATAGAATACTCGATCTTTTTTATTCATCATTCATAACGTACGTCAGTAACTATGTTACGACTGACCTTACATTTTTTGCCTCCATTAACTGTGAAGAAACGAATAATAATGAAGACCTTATTTTAGGATTGCGCAGTCGCACTTAATACAAGCACTTTATTTCTATTTTAATGTGTATTTTTTAGTTTTATTAAGAACGTCATGGTTAATTAAAGCTATTACACGAAGCACTATTAATTATTCTTATAGGTTTGTGTGTTATAACTTCCTGTTATATTCTGTTTTGGAGTTATTTTAATTTAACATGTTCGCTGTCCGATAATTATAGTATAAGAAAATTTATTGTCATTAATCTCATATTATAATACATAAAACCACTTCCTTGTTTAAATTATAAATTAAAATCTGAGCACATTTTTATTTAACTTGGTTGAATATTGCTTAAAATAATATTAAAGTCAATATTATGTGTACTTAGATGAAATAGTGAGAAACTAATACGAGGTTCTTACAAAAACCAGAGTATTAATGTGTCCTACTGTGAATTAAACCTGGGTCTAACAACGGTAATCTAAATAAACCACTAAACCACATAGGCGGCAAATATGTCCGACTACAAACAACATCTACGAAAAAAAACCCATTAGTAACACATATATTTAATTAAGATAACAATAAAATTATTATTGAAGTAATCGACAAAACCACGACATCTGAATTTTTTTGGTCTAATTTTCAAGTAGGTACCTTTCCCATATTTTGGCACGGTTGCATGCGCCCACAGATAGTATGATCACGGAAATAATATTGACATATCATCATCATCAGCCTATAAACGTCCCACTGCTGGGCACAGGCCCCACATGATCAATAGTCTCACGTGGGGATATCGGGCCATAACCCACCACGCTGGCCCAATACGGGTTGGTGGGTTTGACATATAAAAACAACCATTTATTACTATAGTAACCATCCAGTTTCTGATAAATAATTGATTTCAAATTTAATAGTTAAAAAAAGTTTTACTACACAAAATATTTTGTGTCTACTACTCGTATAGGAAACCATGATCGTCTATTACTTCACTTGTTCAAAGCAAACACGACCTTGTAGCAGAACTGCAAACGAACAATGTCCATATACATATAAGCACTCAATTAGTAGTGGTGACACATGACGCTTTAGTGTCATTTTTGCAACACTTTGTACTTGAACACTTCCTTAATCTTAAATGACTTATATTTGAATACGTGACGTAATGTTTTTGCAAGTTGCTTGTTTTCTATACTAATATTATAAAGAGGAAACCTTTGTATTTTTGTATGTATGTATGTATGTATGTATGTATGTATGTATTTATGTACATATGTACGTATGTATGTATGTATGTATGTATGTATGTATGTATGTATGTATGTATGTATGTATGTATGTATGTATGTATGTATGTATGCTTTTCAGGTTGTATTAATACATGTATGTTTGCTACGAATAAACTCAAAAACTACTGGACCGATTTAAAAAATTCTTTCACCATTAGAATGCTACATTAGCGCTAAGTAACATAGGCTACATTAAAAAAAATTAATAAAATACTTACTGAAAACGACAATTTAATTTTCCTATACAAAATTATTTGTTTGTTTTGTTATCATGGAAACCATTGGTATATATTTAACTCAATGATGGAAACTGTTAAAGCGGTACGAAGTCCGCCGGATCAGCTAGTGTAATATAATGTTGTCAACACAATAGTAAAATGTGACCTTACATACTAATATCTAGCGATAGACATACGTAGCCCTAGCTCTCATACATAGTCCTTACATAATGCAAAGAAAAATATAATACTACGAGTATGAAGTATATGATATGACAAAACAGTCGTCAAACTAAAATAAAAGCAATTCCTTACTTATTAAAGATGAACACTTGCCTTCATCTTGCTTGCCCGACGGCAACAAACGATAAAGGCAAAATTTTCAGACAAAAGAGAAAATGTAGAAGCGACATTTTCCTCGGAAATAGGGTTGTCAGGTCGCCAAACCTAATACCCGGACAGTCCAGCCAGTTTGGCCGGACATTTGGCTAAAAAGGCCGGACACCCTACATTATTTAGGATTTTGTCTCAGTTTAATAGGTACGACAAAAAAAATGTAGGTAAATCAAGCTTTTTTTTATTATTACCATTAATTTTGTTAAATTCTAATGAAATGTAAATAAACCGAATGCCAAATCAGTCTAAATTATTAATCAGTCAAATAAAGTCATCAGTCAAAAAAGTAACAATTTAAAAAGCCTAACAAAATCCGGACAAGCCGGACACCGTTTATTTTGGCCGGACACGCAATCAAAAAGCCTAACTATGTCCGGCTTTATCCGGACGCCTCCAACGCAACTCGGTCACCTTAACTACTGAAAAATTGGTTATCTCATCTCGTGACTAACACAGCAATGCTAACCATACCAACATCCAGGCTGACTCCCCGTTGGGAATTTGACGGCCCGATCTTCTAATTTGTTTCTCTTCATGATGAAGATGATGATGATTGGTCCAACCGATTTCGGTCATGACAACTTCGACTCCTAGTCAGTACAACGCTGGTGCGCCCGAAGATGGCTAGCATAGCCCGATGGCCTGTGATATGTGAAATGAATGAATGAATGAATGAATGAATGAATGAAAGAATGAATGAATGAATGAATGAAAGTTTGTTTGACTACAACACACAAGACAAATATAAAACAACAACAAAATTACAACTTATAAAGAAATTTGAGATAGTATCACGCTTAAAAAAAAAAACACTATGACAGTAGCCAGAGCAGTTCAATAGTTTTCTTTCAAGTGTCCCTTTCATTTTCGATGATTTTCGACATAAACAAATCATTGTGAACGCAATAACAACAGTTTGAAATGATAGTGCAGTGCGCATTAAGAAATTATCGAAACGACTGATTATGTCATACGCACTATTGAATTGGCTATGTAACTATTTGTATAATAATTATGTCTAAATAAAGTTACAGTGACTCGAAAAAAGATCAGGTTTTCGATCAGCGTTTCACAATACATATTTTGTAAGCAATCCAGTAATGTGATGACATATATAGGGTAAACAACTAGTCTAGGTCAGGGATAGTGGAGGGAAAACATTTAAATGTAATTATAAACCATTGTTACTATTACAATTTTTAAAGTACCTATATTTGTAATTTTTTTAAAGGGTCTTTGGTTTGCCCTCTCGTTTTGTGTAGTTACAAACGGTAAACCACCAAGCCATGATCGCCATCCAAACCCCTCGGAAAATCTACTAGAGAACGGGGACACGCTTGCATGATGCAATTGTCTCTGATGGTGTATCGATCACACACACAAGGGTTCCCCTTGTTTTTTGACGACACCTCGCTTTGTGAACATTAAAAAAGGCTGATCCTTACTGGCGCTGTCATAAGGTCGAAAATACGTAGCGACCATTGAGACCGCAAATTAAAAAAAAACTACAAAATATTTTTTTAAAACGAATATTAATGTTATCAATATATTTAACTGGTTTCCAAGCATATCAATTAAGTAATTCTGTTGTAATTTGAACAATAGTGTTTTTTGTTGTGTTTTCGAAAATAATTATGATCGAGTCAAAATTATACAATCGTGTATTTTAACAAGCAAATTCAAGATAAAGACATGAATTTACATATATCAACATTTCCGATTCGTGAGTCATATTATAGTCTTAAACTATTCGCTGAAAATTGGTGCATTTTTTCAGTGTGTCGCCTTAAAAGGCCAACATCAAACTCTTTAAAAAAATGTAGGTACGCACCACTGAGAAACACAGCACAGATTTATAATTGCTGACTTAAGCAACCATTATGTTTATCTCGATTCGATCTTGACTTGCAAATATATTCAGTAGCGTTGAAAAGGATGTAGCTGACAGCAACCAAAGCGGTCCTTCGAGCCGGATACAATTTTTTTTAGATATTATTTGCAAAAACGTCTCAGTCACCGAATGGCTAAATTTATTTATTTATTGATTTATTTAAATCAAAATTGCCCATTACACTTACAGTTACACGAAAGCGTGCAGTAGGCATACATCTACATTCTACATTTTGTGTAGACAGTAAATGCTCGACCTAATACCCGGAGGTCCTGTGTTCAATTCCTAGGTCAGATCAGGCAAAGCCCGGGATTGTACCGCAAGTTTACAAGCATGGCGATTAAGCTAATACCTATCAATTGAAACGATGACTTGTTTTCAAATTTCAATGGTGGAGGCCATTGCACAGTAGAGGGACTAATTACTTTATTTGGTTCACAAAATGCACTGTTGTTATTATTGTTTTGTAACATATTATTATAATGAATGCGTGCCAGCCCTCGGAACTGGAGCTGGTCACTTGGGCAACCACTTGGTTGTAGTGAAAGGACACGAAATCGATCTTGTTGCTTGGCCCAATTTGTTGCCTGCAGCGGGCGACTTTATACAATACGCTTGTTTTAATGTAACATTCAAGAATATTTGGTTAACCGACGCCGACGGTGTATTATAAAGTGAAAATATATTAATTTGTAGGGAGAGTACAGACCGGCTATGTACTGGCTTCAAGAAGGAGGATTTTTGGTCGCAAGGTTTTCAAAGGCCGCTAATGGAAATCTAGCTATTTACTCGTCGCTATCCGAACATGATTAGTATTTTTATTAACCATTATGTGTCCGTTTAAAATATTTTAATTATGTACCATTCTTATCTGAATGAAATAAATTAAAGACCGAATGGTAGTGATAGCAACGCATGACAGAGATGAGCTGAGTTATATCTAATTGCAAAAGCTTGAAACCGCGGTTTGAGATGAAAAAAACATTAAGTGTTTGTAGTTTTAAACTCGTATACGAACAATCAAGAGACGTTACAGCTGGGCAAATACGGCCATCATTGAAATCATGTCGTTGCTACAATTGGTGAGTTTTGTGAAGTACTATCAAGACGCTTGCTTAATGCAGGTTAATGATTAAATACTTGGGCTGTGTATAAACCAGAACACACTTTACCCAACCTGGGGGTCGACCGCCTAACTCTCTCGCTTTCGATCGCTTTGAAGGCGAGGCGAGGAGGAGGCGTCATCTTGTCATTTCGAAAGCAATATGAAAGCAATATCAAAAGCTATAGGCTATAGCTTTCGATATTATTTAATATTATATTTCGATATTATATTAGAAAGCGAGGCGAGGGCCTCGCTTTCAAAGCGATCGAAAGCGAGAGCATTAGACGGTTGGGGGGCAGGACCTCCAGAGAACTCCAGACCGCTGAGGCGATATATTTTGTTATAATATTTATATTTCCACACGCTTCATCTCATAAATTGGGCCACCGGTGTTGCAACGCTGCAACTCGGTAGCTCGTGGGTACAGGCCCATTACCGCCGTCTAATTAATAAAAACAATGCTCCAGTTTTTTTTCTATAATATATTGCGAGCTGACATTGCTAATCGCATACAATGGTGCCTTCGTATGGGAAACTTCATTTGCTCAGGCTGTGTTGAC
Source organism: Eudonia mercurella (assembly GCA_963082485.1). Classification (NCBI taxonomy): domain Eukaryota; kingdom Metazoa; phylum Arthropoda; class Insecta; order Lepidoptera; family Crambidae; genus Eudonia; species Eudonia mercurella. The sequence goes on from OY720040.1 coordinate 3,461,477, forward strand.
AGTGATGAGCATCAGCGGAATGAGCAATAATAGGTATCTTGATATTTTTCAATACAATTATTTTTCTTTAAAATCTTTTTACGTCCACTTTTGAGTTCAATTCTTAATTAATAGTCAGCAGCCACTTGGATAATGTATTATCATTTCTGATTGCTTTTTATTACTGGTGACCTTTTTATTTCATTAGATAGATACTAACTTTATTGCTTACATACAGATGTAAAAACCTGTTAGACACAATTTTAAAAGAGTCCTTCTAGAAAACCTTTAGTTTAAGTATCCAAGGAGATAAAGAAATTGCTCTAATACTGAAGAATATGTTTAGAATAAAGACCAGAATATAAGTGTTATATTATTATTATTTTTATACACATACATTTATATTACATATAAAACTTAAGGTTATTCCAAAATATGGCAGTTTTAACTTTCAACCGGTAACAGGAAAATCTGTAGTAATGTCACCAGGCCACCGAGAAACGATTGTGGACGTTTCATAATAGTAGAAGCTCAGAAGTGAGGATCAGGTTCTGTAATTTCTCCTTTTCATTGGCTTTGTTATTGACAAGTCAATTCTTGAGGTGTATTATATTAGTTTACAACGTGTACAATTGTGTTTAATTTCACGTAGTTGCATCTTGTGACATTTAAACCATTCATAAATTGTGGAGTTTGCAACAAAACCGCTTTCGCTTATGTTTAGAAATAAGTAGCTTTAAAATAAGTAGCTCCAGTTCATTTAGATGATGTAACATGAATACGACACATGAGAAATAGAATAGACCGGTATCGTTTGTAAAAGAAATTAATAGAACAAAGTGCGAAGCGACAAGTTTTTTTTTCTTTTGTTGATGGCTTCGTGCGATTAGCACATTTAGCCAGTGTCAAAGTTAATATTTCTAACAAGTAATACATAAATAAACAAAAATTTTTAAAATTTTCTGTACGATGATGATGAATGATAATAGAAATGAGAAGTGAGAAATGATATACCCCCCAACCCCTCGAGTATCTCAGTAAAGATGAGGGGCTTTACTAAGTCCTCGGGCGGACTTCTTTAGAGATTTGAAAATTGACGTTGCACTGTATTGTTTCATTTGCCAACACTCATGCACACTCACGAACACTTAACGGTTAATAATCCACCATTATTTCACATAATTATTCGATATAACACAAATTTTAGAAAATAAAACAATACCGCAGACATGACTCTTCACTTTCCCGCCAAGAAGTCCGACAAAAGTTGTAGTAATATATCATTTAAGCATAAACAATAACAAAGTTTCAAGTGTAATTTATTGACACTGTACTATTTCTCTGTGACCACGGACCCCGAAAAGGGTTCCAAACGTCATGATAAACTGATATGTGAAATAATTACGGATAGATAAAGATATATAAATAGGTTTCAACTGCAATAATTGCAATGGAACAAGCAAGACACAAGGACATGGGAATACTCTCTAATTAGTTTAAAAGTGCTCGTTTAATTTAACATTAAGTGTTAATAAATAATAGTGAATAGTACACAGTATTATTACTAATGGGTTGGCGAAATAACACTCATTTCATTAAGCCTCCAACAATGCCTGTCACTGTCAGCGTGTTATGTAACGTTTAAGACTTTTGCAATAATGTCTAGAACGCGTTGTTATTTAAATTATTTGTATTCTTTTCAGATTCTGGCAATGGCACATCATCTGCAATTCTGCCTTGAAAACGATGTATCGGATCATTGCGCCTGTCACCGTTTGGTGGTTTACAGCGTTTGAAATAGAGGTCATTGTCGGACAGAAGCAACTTTTTAACTTTAAAATGAACATTATACCTACAACTCATGACACATATGTATGTATTCGATATGGTTTTAGCGTGGCTAGCTAACGCTACTTCCTCTACTTAAGACTATTACGACTATGTACATTAAGGGCCTCTTTCACCATTTACAAGTAAGTTCCCATTAGCGTTTACTTGACAGATAGTACATACAAAACTTTCACTTTAACTGTCAAGTATCTCCTAATCAGACATTGTGAAACAGACCCTAAGTATATTTAAGTTTATAATAATACATACATAGGTATGTAAATATATTTTTTATTTTTATCTGTACTAATATTATAAAGAGGAAACCTTTGTATTTTTGTATGTATGTATGTTTGCAATGAATAAACTCAAAAACTACTGGACCGATTTAAAACATTCTTTCACCATTAGAATGCTACTTTAGCGCTGAGTAACATAGGCTATATTAAAATAAATAATAATATGTAAAATACTAAAACGACAATTTAATTTTCCAATACAAAATGATTTGTTTGTTTTGTTGTCATGGAAACCATTATATTTAACTCTATGATGGAAACTGTCAAAGCGGTACGAAGTCTGCTGGGTCAGCTAATTTGACAATTACTAACGGACCGGACCTTTTTTAAAACATTGCGTACCGTCCGACAACAGGAAAGCATCCATAGTATTTATTTAATAATTGTGCACTACTTTTTGTTGCGTGGTTTATTCACAAACAATGGCCACTGTTGGTGTTAGCGAATTAATACAAAAACAAACCTAAAAGTAGTGCACAATTATTCAATAATAGATGTTTGCCTAGTGTCGGGAGTTTCGCAATGTTTGAAAAAAAAATCCATTTTAGCAGTTATCAAATTAAATCCATTAGCGGCGCTAGTGTGCCTTACCCTTCGCCTTAAATAGAATGGTACTAAAATGTCACGTCTCTAGCTAGACACCGGATTGGCACAACAAACAAAACGTAACGTAATAAATACAGAGCGTTTCGTTGCATCCATAGATGCGGTAGTTTCGTCAATTTGTAAAACTTGATCGATTCCACGGTCGCGGTCGTCTCGTCCGCAAATTGGCGGCAATTAATATTGAACAACATTACCAAAGTTTAAACAAAACTGGTCCGATAGAACCCGTTCTTCCAATTAGGGATGATTAGTTCCACGATAGGTAAGTACTTACCGAGGTATTTTTTGTGTTGTTAATAGCAACGATGCAGGAAATCGACCGTAGAAACTGACTAGACTGTGGTTAGTTGGAAGCATTTCAACTTAGGTACATATACTTTTTAAGAAAGAGGAGCTCGATGGTGCAGTGGTTAAAGCGGCCCGGTCTGCGACAAGGCAACTTTTGCAAAGCCCGGTCATCGTATGGGTCTCTCGAGCTCGTCCGTGCTTCGAAAGGCACGTAAAGCCGTTGATCCCGGCTGCATTAGCAGTCGTTAACCACCGCTAATCTGCACTGGGCCCGCGTGGTGGTTTTGATGCCCATTCTCCCTATCCATCCATAGGGAAGGCTCTTGCCCCAGCAGTGGGGACATATAAAATGAGCTGGTGATTATTATCAATATTTTTACGTAGATACGCGAATTGCATGCCTTAAGTGGGGATCTTATCTTATCTTATCTTAGTGGGGCCTGCCGAGGTTTCCCTCTCGCAGCAACACTTCGATCCATCGGGATCTTTTGTGCAACCCCATCCTTTCACTCTTCTTCCTCTGTAAAGATAGATGCCATTAGTTTGGCAACGTCCTTAAGAGCGAAGAGCCTGAAGTCCTCCGGTTTCGGATAGGCCGACCCCAGGAGTCCCATTCTTTTCCTAGCCAGAGGAAATATATCTTTATAAAACAATAAAAACTTTAGAAAAAAAAATTACTATAGCAATAATTATAATGTAAAGTTACATAATAATATTCCTATTGTGCATATTGTTATATTCAATTTTTAATTACCATAAACATCGGATTCGAAATGGTATACAATATAATGATAAAGAGATTTCACGCTCTCAAGTTATTGACATTCACGTGCATTACTTAGCAGCATTTTTGGAAAGTTTGCTGGTGGCTTTAAACAGCCTTTACAGCGTCAGGACATGGCATTAGCAGTCGTTACAGCCACCCACCGTGCTGGACCCGTATGGTGGTTTATGCCCCGTTTTTCCTGGAGTTTCCATTCATAGGGAAGGCTCGAATTAAAATCAGCTAATGAACAAAGAAAAATAAATCATATTATTTTGTACCTACATAAAAGTGTCTTTATTGTTAATAAAATAAAAAAAAACATAGGTTTTTGTCGATGGTTGCAGACAGCCTTGGCAGGCGTACCATCATCACAATTTATGCAGTTAATAAAGGTTAAGCCTAATAAAATCTTTATTGCACTGAACAAAAACAGAATTTATTCATCTAATGTTGTAGGTCATACTCACACACATTTGATGTCCTTAACGTTTCGCTCTGTTCGTCTGATCACAAAATAAGAAGACTCCAAAATCATAAGTGCAATTTATATGCCTAAATTGAATAAAGGACAATTTTTATTCATTTCATTTCATTTTATTTCAGCTATTAAGAGATTCCATGTCCGTAAAGGTTAGGGTTGCCATCTCTAAAATTTGGCAACCAGCACAAGACGCGTGAAAACCCCGGGTTTTGGAGCCCAGAACCCGGACATGTCAACAGGTTTTTATGAAACTCGAATTCGAATTGATTCGAGTTTTAATTTTCGATTCTAGTCCCAACACTAGTGCAGTGCCAGTGTCGGTATGTCGATTGGGCGCGGCGGCGGCCCAAGACTTAAAATTTTTAAAACCCGGGCTACAAATGAAATCCGCCCGGGTGCTTCCCGGACGCCCTCTAAACTAGGACAAATCCGGGGAAACCCGGACGGATGGCAACCCTAGTAGAGGTTGTCTATGTGTGCGTTGCTCTAGCGCGTTAGTATGAATCTTACCTTCTGCAGTCTCCTTGTCTTGTGGTCCGATTGGATCTAATCCGTGGATGACAAGACGACCTCGCGTTTAATTTGGATTGCATTAGTATAGTAATTGGAGAGGAGTAGGTAATTTCTCAGCGTCATGGTCGAACGGTGTTCTCAGTCAAGTTTAAAAACTGATTTAAATTGTTATATTTGCATTTTGCTATGCTCTATTTTTGGAATGAATCACAATAGGTATGCGTTTGTGCTACTCTGATTCTTGTATTGTATTATAATTTTTATCATCATCATCAGCTCATAATGTCCCTACTGCTGGGGCACGACGCTGGCCCAGTGCGGATTGAATACCTAATAATTTTGTACGTAAGTTTGACTAAAGTTAATTTAAGCGTATGTTATCTCTATCTGCACTTATTAAGGTTTTATTGCCATGGTAGTCACCGGTGACCGAGAAACAATTCTACTGTGTATGGTTTGAGGCAGCCAACGTGTTTAAAAAAAGAGAATTTTTAGTCTAGGTTACAGAACAAGAGGGACTGAATTTCTGTTAGTTTCCCTATGGAATGGTGATTCTACATGACAAGGTGATCGGGCCATAAACCACCACGCGGGCCCAGGCGCGGTGGTTGTTAACGACTGCTAATTTTGCCTTGACCATCGCCTTCTGAAGCGTTTAATTTAATTTTAACATAAGTAATTCAAAAAAACTTTCGTTATGAAAAATAATAGTGAAATGTTGGTTAAACAAGCCACTAGATGGCGCTACTTCGTTTACATACAAATTGACGTTAACTTTAACTCGATGAGTAGCGAATAAATTAACATTAGGCACTTTGTAGGTACTCGATGCCTTGTGCGAGTTTTATATGCCAATGGATCATGGTATCAAAAGCATTTTTTATGACATAACTTATTTTTTTTAATCTTCCATTTTTAATGGTCAATGCTATACCAATTCTGGTTTGAAAAATCTCGCACTAGGCACCAAGAATGTTGTGAGCGATTGACCGCATTCTCGTTAGCTTATGGGCACAAAATAAGGAGACTGCAGAATGTGAGCTTCATGTACATGAAGTAGAAACGCGCTCGAGCAACGCATACATGGACACGGAATCTGCAACAGTTGGGCTCGGACTGTTCCGAGCTGTTCCATGTGTCGTCGTGACCGTTAGAGGGTCTATTGTGTGTTGTGTGCGTTGCTCGACCGTGGTATGTATGTGTTAAGGCGACACACTGAAAAAATTCATTGCATTGAAAATGAATGGGTACAACAATTTACGAAAAAAAAACCATTTTATTTTAAATAACACTATTCCAACTTGAATGCACTTCTCGCCTGCACCCGCATCTTTTAACACCATTACCATGACGATCAGTCAATAATCAAAGAAGCTACATCACTTTTTATATACGGAAATACCCGTTTTTCTACAATACTAAATCTAAAGGGACCACCTACAGGTCACATATTATCAAAAATTTTTCGCCATTTTGTAGCTAAACTAATACCCTAGGATGCTTTTTTTTTCATTTTTTCTTTTTTCTTAAGACTACATAATATGACTCACGAATCTGAAATGTTGATAAGGTAAATTCATGTTTTTTTATCTTTATCTTGAATTTGCTTGCTCAAATACACGATTGTTTAATTTTGACTCGATCATAATTATTTTCGAAAACACCACAAAAAAATCAATATTGTCGAAATTACAACAAATTTATTTAATCTATATCCTTGAAAAACCACTCAAATACATTGATAACATCAATATTCGTAATTTCTTTGCTGCATATTTTGATAGCTAAAACCAATAAATAAAAAAATAAAAAAATACATTCTGTTAATTTGCGATCTCAACTGTCGCAGGTGCTACGTATTTTCGACCATAAGACAGTCCCGGTAAGGTTCAGCTTTTTTGAATGTTCACAAAGCGTGGTGTCGTCTTAAGCTTCCCTTCTGGGTCTTTATTTTGCATGGGTCTTGAATAAGTCAGCTTAATCGCTACCTATGGTCCTATGGTTCAGGGTCGGATGGCTTGCATGAGGGCTTAGCGAGAAGTAAACCAGGTCTGTTTACCTTGGATTTAAACACGTCACGAGTTTGTAAAACAGCTTAACCGGCTTATTAAAGGATTTGTATTTGGGACTTAGACATTTTAAAGGTATTTTAATAGTAGTGCGTCGATCAAAATCGCTTAGAAACACTGACTGTATCCGCTTCCTCTTCTTTAAAGAATATACAAACGCCTTGTTCTTTAATCCGTCGTCTGCCCGTGAATACAATCACAATAGAATTTCAATTGTTTGGCGGCTCTGATCAGCGCTCGCGCATAATAAAGGTTAATCATGTTATGTGATGTACATTTATAGTGATATAGTCTGATGTTAAGATAATCACAATAACTCAAAGTCAAATCGTTTATTCAATATAAGCCCTTACAGCCACTTATTGACTAGAACTAGAATTGTAGATACTTAATTAACAACTAGCGGCCCGTCCCCGTCCTTGCTTCGCACGGGTGGACATTAAAAAAAAAAAGCCTATGTTACTCAGTGCTAATATAGCATTCTAATGGTAAAAGAATGTTTTAAATCGGTCCAGTAGTTTTTGAGTGTATTCGTTGCAAACATACATACAAAAATACAAAGGTTTTCTCTTTATAATATTATTATCTAATTATCTATATATTAATACGTAAAGCAACAACTTTGTACCCCTTTTTACGAAAATTGCGTGGACGGAGGAGTATGAAATTTCGCACACTTATAGTTTATATAGAGAAGGATTGCAGAATGTTAATATTTTTTTTAAATTGTACATAAAAACTGTATTAAATCAATAAAACAAACATTACACACACTACCATGTATTTGACACACACGCAATATTCAAAATTGGAAATTTCAAAAATGGAAGAGGAGCAGCCGAAATCTGTCAATACCAATCTAAACTTACATTCTATCTTTTTAATTTTTCATTGCTTAGGATACAGTCCGTGCAGCCTTAATAAAATTACGGTCGAATTACGAAACGGTTACCTACTTATTTAAGATCATATTTTATATAAATGGGCTGCATTATATCCCTTAACAACTGCTAAGATGTAACTATATTTGTAACTATTAGCACATGCTTTTAGCTTTAGAGTAATCTACTGTTACCAATTTGTAGGTTTACCGAGATAGATTCTATGACCTTATTTTTTTTAGTTAGCGACCAAGCTAAACTATTGCAACTAATATTTATTTATACAATGTCCTGTCTATTCTCGACAAACATGCAAAGTTAAGATCTCAAGTACCTATCCGGAATGACAAAAAGCACGTACCGTGACGTAAGGTTTTATCAACTCATTTAAATATGACCATGTGACCTATAATTTGTACCGGACATCTTGATCTTGAGACACGTTTTAGAATAAAAACTCTTTACTTATTTTAATTGGGTTTTAATTATAAGTCAAACTTGAAGGATTGACGATCTTCGACAGGTGGCTTACAAGAGCTGGATGAGAGTAGCCGCGGATCGTGCTCAGTGGCGTTTTATTGAAATTCATCCCCTAACGGGGTTAAAAAGGGATACAAAGTTATTTTCGCGGTGATTTGCTTCGAAGTTGATATCAATACTCCTTAATGCTCTTGATTTAAATTACATTTTATTTTGACACATGTTTGAAAACTCAATCCGAATTTATTCAAAAAAGGTTGAATCAATAAACGAGGGCTACTATTTATGTATACGGAATAACAAAGTGAAACAAACATATAGCATTTATTATAGTTTAATTGCTTTTCAAAATATTTGCCACGATGATCGATGCACTTTTGCATACGTTGGAACCAATTTTCGTGCACTTTTTTCATTCGTATTGAGGTATCTCCAAAACGTGCATTTTGAACGCATCAACAGCCTCTTCACGGCTCGAAAAACGCTGACCACGTAATTTATTCTTCACGGTTGGGAATAAATAGAAGTCGTTGGGGGCCAAGTCGGGGCTGTACGGTGGACCCCCCTGTTAATTCAATCTTTTGATCTTCCAAATACCGAGTTGTTTCGGTCGATGTGTGCAGCTAGCATTGTCATGATGAAGAAGGATTCTGCGTTGTCGGTTTTTTTTTATTATTTCTTCAAAGACTTCTGGCAAACAAATGGTCGTGTACCATTCAGAATTAACCGTTTTACGATTCTCTAGTGACACTGTAGCCACATGTCCATTTATACCAAATAAACAAGCAACCATTTGCCTCAAAGTGCTTTTTGAACGAATGACTTTTGTTGGGTTCGGCTCATCTTCGAACACCCAAACCGTTGATTGTTGTTTAGTTTCAGGGTCATACGCATATATCCAAGATTCATCACCTGTGTAGATATTATAGGACAGCTTTTGACGCACCCTGTTTTGTAACATTTTTAACACCAATCGACACGAGCCCGTTTTTGGTCAATTCTCAAGTTGTGCGGAATCCAACGTGAACAAATTTTTTTGCAGCTAAATGTTCGGGTAATATTTTATATATTCACATCATACTGATGCCCAGAGACGCCTCTATCTCGCGATATGTAACATGACGATCTTGCATTATTAGTTCCCGCACAGCATCAATATTTTGAGATACTACAACCGATTTAGGACGACCTTCTTTAAATTCGTCCGTAAGCACAGATCGCCCACGATTAAACTCACTAAACCAGTGATACACGGTAGTTTTCGATGGTGCTTCGTCCCCAAAAGTCGAAGTGAGTTGATCGATGCACTGTTTTTGAGTTAGCCTTCGCCGAAAACCGTAATAAATCATAGCACGAAAATTTTCACGAGTTAAAATCCATAGTGATAAAGACACGCAATTTTCAAAATTACGCCACAAAGGTTAAACAATGACAGCTACATGAAACAAATTGAATTTTTCAGCCAAAGAGTTCTATTTTTAAATGGTATAATTACTTCTTTAATATTGTTCTGTAATTGGCCAGTTCCGGATACATAAATAGCAGCCCTTGTATGTATAAAGAAAAGATAGATTTCGCTGATAAGCTCAAACATTTTTAGGAGTTTGCAGTTATCTGCAAATGGCCTTCACAGCGTCACCGGACTATTTTGGGGGCGGCGAGAAACTTAAAGGGTTCCTCAAGCCACACTGCTTGAACACGATCAAAACAACGTCAGAAAGTTTCTAGGGGGAATGGCATCTCGCAAGCGTGCTCCCGCACTCTACTAGATTCTCCGAGTAGTTTGGATAGGATTGGGATGGCCTTTACAGGGTTACAATAGTGGTGTACGTTATAAGCAGATGTGTGTCTAAATCAGAGTTTATACTCTAACTATCCTAACATTAGTTACTATTAAGTAACCTAACTTAATATGCGAAAGTGAGTATGTTGTGCATGGTGGATCGGTGGGGTGGTATTTCTCAAAGGGAAGCCTATGGGAATCAGCTTGTATGGACCCTTCGCTACTGAGATCCCCATTATAAGATTATTTTTATCTTAGCGTATGCTATGTAATGCAATCATACATAATTATGTATTAATTGTTATTTTATAATTATCATCATCATCATCTTCAAAACCATCATCATTCGCACCACATGGTTTGCTAACTTATTACCGATTCATAATTTATTTTCATTTGCTTTTGTGTTGATATTTTAAAGGTTTTTGTTTACTTACTATTTTGACTTAGCATGTTACTAACAAATCTTACTAACAAGCATGCATGTGAGGATTTTGCGCACGTCTCAAAAGGCTTTTTCAAAGCCACTTTTATCGTACTTCAATGACACTGTCACTATCTTATCAGTGTTTTTTGTATGGTAAAAGTGGGGCCTTAACTTCCGCAGAAACGCTTGGACCTTGCATCACGCGGTGAGTGTTTTTTTTTGGTCCGGCTTACCTTCGCCATATTTTAACCCCTCGCTACTATCAACGCAAAGCAATCTAATATTTTTTTGCTTATCCATACTTAGGTATAGCATGTTTAATATGTTCTTTTTGTTTTTTTTTAAGTTCAGTTATGTTTCTTTTTGTTTTGTATAATAGTCATGTATGTATCCTACATTATTTAAAGAAAATATTAGACTAAAATAGTAATGTGTCGATTTGCAAAATAAAAGCATCGACATATTATGTTATCATAGTCTATTAGATATAGTAGGTAGGTAGGTAGGTACTCGTATATTAGTAAGGAAGTCAAGGGTACCTACCCATTAACCAATTACATATTCAAATTCAATAATATCTCAGTTTAATGTATGCTATATCTCTTAGTTCTATTTTTTGTAAACCCGGAACAGTTAGGACTGACTCAAGTCAAGGATTTTGCATAAATAAATATCCGCTTCACAAACATTGATCGGTTATATTGTCAATTTCTGATGACTATCCCAGAATAAGGGTACGTATTATAATGCCGAAATTTCATAATACTTACAACTAAAATCCCTACGCTTAAAACATCGAAAATCAAAATACCGAAAATACGAAATACCTACCTATACCCGATATACCGAAGTTCGATACGCTCAAAAATCCGTAGAAGTCCGTAGGTTGCCTCTACAAAAATCCGTAGATTTACAGACATTTTTTAAAGCTAAGCGAAATAATTCAAAATGCTCCTTCTTTGCTACCTCATAGCAGGTAGTTTTTATTGCACTTTTTGTATAAACCTAAAATAAGTTGACATATTAACAGTAGTAGTAGTTGTAATATACGAAGGGAAAGGCAATGGTACATAGAAATCAAATCTTGAGAAATCATTACAGACTAAATAACAAAAAACGAAACGCAAGTCGCAGGTCTTCCTTTTTTTGGAGATAAGTTTCGTTTTACGCACAATTTTATTTAATTTGAATATTTACACTATTGTTTAGATCGGGTGGATGAAATCCAAAAAAAATACGTAGTTTTGCGACTAAAATCCGTATGTCCGTAGACAAGACCTAAAGTCCGTAGATCTACGGACAAATCCGTAGGTCTGGCAACGCTGCCTATAGGGCCGTCTTTAACCTATTGGAGGCCCTGGACACTTACGGATAATGGGGTCCTTATGCTCCGATAGATTTTAGTAAAACAGGCAAAAGGAGTAGATAAGCAAAACTTTAGATTTATTCAACTGGTAATTTTATTTATTTGCAGCCAGACAGAGTTGCCAGTGTTAGGCCTCTGGTTTATTTGAATTAAAAAGTAAAAAAAGTCAATAAGTTAGTAATTCTTGTTTCACAAAACAAATATATTTTGTCAATAATATCGGTTATCGGTTAGTGATCTGGTAGGAACAAGGGGACCCCCATCGATTGCAGGGCCGTGGGCACTTACCCAGAGTGCCCAAAGGTAAAGAAGGGCCTGCTATACAATATAATAAACGTGGACAGCTAAGTCTCGCATTAACTTTTTGCTATTGTGGTCTATTCATTTTAAAGTGTAGTGCGTCATATTAGCTCACTTAGGTTTTTTTATTAACTCGGCGGTGCTCGTGAGGTATCGGGTTTTTACAAAAGCTCTTGGAGAAATACCAGTTGGGCACCACTGTTCTAAGGCATTGAAATAGGAAAATCAATTTCGGTCACCCATCCCATTACCCACAGCGGCTAACGTAGCTTTACTTTCACGATCGCTCAAAGTACGCATGACCACGCCGCTACTAATCCGCAATGGAATTGTTTAATCCACCTGTTGTATAGACAATGGTTAGGTTAATCAACTTGACACACCGCGACACAGACGGACAGACACAATGAGTGCGAACGTAATACCGAACTATGTTATAGAGTCAAGGTTTCCCTTTCACTGAGGCCCGATGGACGGACAGACAAAATTTGAGGCGACAGTAGCTATTGGGTAAGCGTCAATGGGTTGTATGTAAAAGGGAATTAGCCTATACTGTCCCACCGCTGGGCAAAAGCCGAAATTATTGAAATCAAGACATCGATCAATTAATGGGTATAACTTAAGACAGAAGGTCCTCTTAATTGATTTGATACTGCTGATGACCTGATTTAATTTGATAACTGCTAAACTAGATTTTTTTTCAAACATTGCGGACCTTCCGACACTAGGCAAACATCTATTATTGAATAATTGTGCACTACTTTTAGGTTTGTTTTTGTATTCATTCGCTAACACCAAAAGTGGCCATTGTTTGTGAATAAATGCGATAGCCCGTTTTGTGAATAAACCACGTAACAAAAAGTAGTGCACAATTATTAAATAAATACTATGTATGCTTTCCTGTTGTCGGACGGTACGCAATGTTTAAAAAAAGATCCGGTCCGTTAGTAATTGTCAAACTATCAATTGGTGGTGCTAGTGTTTCGCCTTAAGTAGGGACTGAATAAATTAATCGACTTGGTATTTATTACATGGATCTCACAACTTTTTACGGTAGAAAAACTTGAGTTGCGAGACTTGGTTTTTTTTACAAGTTTTGGCTTTGTTTTTTAAGTGCTTAATTTTATATTGTTGTTATTTGTATATTAGTGCCAAATAAACTTTTATTTTTATTTTTTATTCTCCGCACTGGGCCCGCGTGGTGGTTTATGGCCCGTTCTCCTTATCCTTATCCATCCATATGGAAGGCTCGTGCCCCAGCAAAGGGGACATAAAAAGAGCTGATGATGAATATGATAATGAAACTTTTATTACTTAAAATGTTGACAATGTCGTTGATTTTCAAGTTTGATTGCAGCAGTTGTTAGTATTTAATTTAAATTATTGTCACGGTATCCTGGATATTAAGCCACCTATATTCTAAAGCTGAGTATATTATTATTGGCAATAAAGTTACTAACTTAAATAGTTGTAGGTAGCTATCAGTGTTTGGGGATAACCTATTTGATTTCTAATATCCATAAGAATAGAATAGAATAGAATAGAATTTATTTGCATAAAACATGGTAATGTACAGATCGTGACTTAAATAAAACCAGCATGTTTTGCCACAATTTGGCGTGCAAAATTATAACAATTAAGTATTAAAAATATATTAAAATTAAAACACATTCGAATTCAATAGATAAAATAATTAGATTACTATGTCAACAAGAATAATGAGAATTAATAATTTTCCAATAGCATATCAATAAATACCTAGCCTAAGAACTCTTCAACTGTGTAGAAACACTTATCTATAAGCCACTTCGAGAGTTGACGTTAAGAGGTATTAGCTATTGAATAAAAAAATACAAAAGGTCAACATAGAAAAAGGCGGCACTCAATCTTTGCCTTATATAATTTGCCAAAAACCAATGTCATAAGATCATGACCGAAACGAACTTGAGACTTGTAATCCACGTTAATTGCAGCGATAATTATTGATTGGCCGTTTAATCGACATAACATCTGTTTATTATTATTTTTTTCATTCATCATCATCATCATCATCATCATCATCATCTCAGCCAAAGGACGTCCACTGCTGGACAAAGGCCTCCCCCACGGATCTCCATGAGGGGTATTTGCCGTAATCGCCACGCTTGGCAGGCGGGTTGGCGATCGCAGTTGATTAAGAGTAACCTCAGAGAGATGCTGCTGCCCATCCTCTGGAATGATCCCTTAGTCGGCTTTTACGACACCCTCGGGAAGATATGGGGTGGTGCAATTCTTTTATACCCGGCACCACACAGGGGAGGGGTTTTTTCATTCACAATGCTTTAATGTAGATAAAAGATAAAATTTTACTTACAAAATCATTAGGAATCTAACCCAGCTCAGCGGTCAGAGCGTTGGACCGTGGTCGTGGGTTCGTTTTCGACTCGAGCTTCCTAGGATTGGTTTTTCTAGTAAAATTTTATCTTGTAACGACATAATGATGTCATCATTGAAATTGAAAGGCATGCTAGTGATGTAATAATATATTCGGCAATATCATTGTTTAGGTATTTATATGCATACAAAACAACCGCAAAAAATGCTTCGAAATATTTCGTTCGGATTTAGAGCACGGCGGTACACACACATTTTTTATTTCGACTAATATTAATTTTATTATATTGTCAAGTGATGTACATGGGATAGCATAATTAAAGCAATAAGAACGTAAAAGACATTAAAGTGTTTGTTATTTGGCATTTTTTCTAACAAAAAACTGAAACTGTTTAGAAGGTTATCGGCACCTAGGGGTTGCAAAGAAAGAAAAAATATTTTGTGTAACATGTGGAAAGCGCTGTGGGCTGCATTATTATTAAGTTTTTTTTTCTACTGTTTATTTGTATTTATAATGTTGTTGTTTGCTGTTCCTAATAAATAAAATTAAAAAAAAAAACTAAATTTTAAAATGGGATTTTGTAAACGGAACTGTCAACTGACTCGGTACTGTCTGTCTCCTACTTTGGAGGCCAAAAGGATACAGCTGCCTTCTTTTGTTCAGAGCGACTTCTGGGCGCCAGTAACGTTTCTACCTTTCTTTACTTATCGTCGCTGTAGAATAACCTTGTATGTAAAAAAAGCATATTTTTTTTGTTTTTGTAAAAGTCAAATGAAAACCACGTATTTTATAATACCGCGAAACAGTGTACCTACCCAATATAATGCTTACTTGTGTTCATTAAACATATTTTTTTAAGTCTACAGCAGTTTCTTTACTTATGAAAACCTCGTAACTATTAACATAAAAACAGAAACCTCTTAGTCATTTAACTGGTATAATCCAGTTAAGTAAGGGTTTGGTTAATAGCATAATTAGGGCCTTTTTATCATTCAAAACATGAGACAAAAGCACATAACAATATTTTAAACATTGACGAAAAGAGCCAATTTTTTGTTTCCTGTAAAGTGTAAAGTTTGGATATCTGGACATACGAGGTTATCATTCTACAGCGACGTTATATGATATCATTTACATATATAAATTGACTGTGTGACTGAGAGGAAAGAGAAGGGAAAAAAAAGAAAAACTAATAATTTTGAAAGGTCAATAGCTGAAAGTACAACGATATGAAGACAAAAGACAGTTGACAGCTTGCTTGACAGCAACTCTGTAGTAGGAAGCATGAAGCTGAGAAGTGGGATGAGGGTCGTCGCAAAATTATTTTTTATTAAATACAAATAGATTCATATTTATAATTCATTGCAAGTAGATATTAATGTGAATTAGTTAAACTTGTATCGGTTTTGGTAGGGTTTAGGTTAGGTTAGGTTAGGTAAGTGTCTTATCACCCCGCGGTTTAATTCCCTCGGGACAGACCCCGCGGTCTTCACCGTATCGGAGTTTGGTCCCCCAGAGGTTAAGTGAGTATCCCCCTCCGTCTCGCCCTTCCCAGCCTTGGGCTTTTCCCTTGGCAACCGACTGGGGACAATGGCAGTCTCCATGATAGTTGGTGGGTTGTGGAAAGGCGGACGGGTGAGTCTCACATAACCTGGGGCCTCCTCAAGGCCCCGGTATGCGTAATGCATTCCTCTGGGAAAAAAAAAGGTAAGTGTCCTATCTAAAATTATCTAAGTATATACTTAAACAATTAAAGGATAAGAATAAAGGAAATCGGAGAGAGAAAACAAGCTTTAGTAAGCTTTAAAACTATATTTCTTATATTTCTATTAAGTATGTAGCTCTAAATCAATTAATTTATATTTGATATAGTACCCAAGGACCCTAAATTATTGAAATCATTTCATCTTTGAGCTCGAGCGCCGTTTTACGAGTACACTTAATGTAAGTAGCGCTTTATGACATTTATGCTAAATATACGTACGTATAGTATATATATATGTTATTCGCGGTGTAACAAACAACCGGTTATGTAATCATTTTGCAAAAACAACTTCTACACAGCTTACCAAACATGGCGTCTGTGTGGAAAATACGTATAGCCAGACATATTGTGAATTTTAAGAAGCTTTGTGTAATACAATTCTTAATGTAGACAGCGTTTACTGTAAATAAAACAATGCTTTGAAAATTATGAAACTTTCGCATTCGGCTTCGGATTGGTGGTTGTTAACGACTGCTAATGCAGCCGGGACCAACGGCTTAACGTGCCTTCCGAAGCACGGAGGAGCTCGAGATGATAAATTTTTGGTCACCCATCCAATGACCGGCCTTTGTGAAAGTAGCTTAACGTCAGCACTCGCAGGCCGGGCGCGTTAACCACTGCGCCATCGAGCTCCTCGAAAGAGGAATATTGTATCAAATACCTATGTAAGTATGTACATGTGTGTGAAAAAGAATCTTAAACCGGTTATTTTATAATTTTTATTCGTTTTTTGCTATTTACTAATTTGTATTGGAGTTGGATAATTAATTACTTAGGTAAATCTAGTAAATATGATGTCACTTTACAACAAAAATAAATAAAATACCTACACACCTACTAAGTTTTTAGGGTTCCGTACCACCACAACAGGAAAAACGAAACCCTTATAGGATCACTTTGTTGTCCGTCTGCCTAACAAGACCCTTTTTTTTGGAAGAGTTTACCAACTGACGGCCTTTTCAGCTTTACCGGACTTTTTTAGGGGCAGCGAGAAACTTAAAAGGTTCCTCGAACCGTGGCGATCGAACATCCTCATAGGTGTCTAGAGAGGATGTCATCACGCATCGTGTCCTCGTCTTCTACTAGATACCCCGAGGGGTTCGGATCGGAATCACATATTCTGTGACAGCACCACACCACAAAGTAAGGAGATCCAGAAAGTAAGCTTAATACATACCGCGCTGGAGCAACGCACACATAGACAAGGGGTCAATGTGTGCGTTGGGTCTCTCACATGTATAGGCACGGACTCACGGACGGGGATGTCGGAACCATAGTAGAATAAAACTATGATTCGGTGTCCGTGAGAGTCTATGTGTGCGTTGCGTTGTTCGAGCGCGTTCGTTTGAATTCTGTCCGATTCTGTCTGAGAGCCTAGAGTTCTGTGTGAATGATAATTTATTAATTTTTATTAAGTTGTGTAAATTGAAACCTATTTTATTATTTTTATTGTTGTTATTGTTTTGAATAATTTTGTTATGTTTATTAATTTTAATATTTTGACTATTTAATCTATATAAGGAAAATCTATTTACAATCATGTATAATTTTGAATCTAAATTATTATTATTGTTATTTTTTTTAAATATTAATTAGTAATTGGCTGCGGCCGTGTAATTAATTAAATAAATAAATAAATTGAAGCTTACCTTCTGCAGTCTCCTTATTTTACGACCACACTAAAACAATACAAGGAGGTTCCAATTTCTTTGATTTGCTAGTGTCGCTTAATATTCAAATCGCGTGTCTGGGCCTTAGAGCATGTCTGGGCCGACCGCGACCATCATTTTCTGTTTAAAATAGCTATTTGGTTGTATGCTGCGTTCGAAGGCGAATGTTAGTTTACCAAATGACACCTTTTATCCTTACCCCTATGCCAAAGTATGTTTCTTTGCCCTTTCAATGGATGGACGTGAGTTTTTAGTGGCCTTTTATCCCGGTGTATCTACCTACAATGTTGCCAGAAATCACAGGAAAGTAAACGAAAAAGACTTCTGTGTAACTAGTGCAAGTTTTATTTAATATTAGATTACGTTAACGTAAACGATTTAGAGAATAACCCAGTTTTAGAAATTATTAAAAAAAATAAGTACAACTTATTTTTATTGTGAAACTGATGACAACGATTTCTTCGACATATATTAAAAAATGTGTTGTGTTAAAAATTGCTTGTTTGTTGAAAGTAGTAGTCAAAATTGTATTTTATATAAAATCATCAAATTTTTATTTTTGAACTAATCCAAATGCCGAGTTTGTTCCAGAACCTGAGTAAAACGGTTGTCACGTTTTGTGTATTCATAAAATAACGTCGCCGTTGTCTATACTAATATTATAAAGAGGAAAAACCTTTGTATTTTTGTATGTATGTATGTTTGCAACGAATAAACTCAAAAACTACTGAACCGAATTAAAAAAATATTTCACCATTAGAATGCTACATTAGCGCTGAGTAACATAGGCTATAAAAAAAAAGTGCGGTACGAAGTCCGCCGGGTCAGCTAGCACCTAATAACTTTGATCAACATGAAATTTTGGGCTCAATGAACGAGTTGTTACAATCATCAATCTGGGAGCAAAAGTACAATCACAAACCAATTGCAAATATATTTCTACTAGCCTCTCTATGTAGAATGATTGGATAATGGATATTCATGACAAATGACAATTCAATCGAACCATTCAATTGAATTCAGTAATGGTCAGTAAACGTTTTTATCTTTTCAAATAAACTCGCCATTAGTGACCTCGACGCCATATTTAGCATAATCAAAGTAGGTCTCGAGGTAGGAGCTCGATGGCGCAGTGGTTAACTCGCCCGGTCTGCGAGTGCTGAGGTTAAGCAACTTTGGCAAAGGCCGGTCATCGGATGGGTGACCAAAAATTTATCATCTCGAGCTCCTCCGTGCTTCGGAAGGCACGTTAAGCCGTTGGTCCCGGCTGCATTAGCAATCGTTAACAACCACCCATCCGCACTGGGCCCGCGTGGTGGTTTATGACCCGTTCTCTCTATCCATAGATAGGGAAGGCTCGTGCCCCAGCAGTGGGGACATAAATGAGCTGATGATGATGATGATGATGAAAGTAGGTCTCTGAGGTGGAATAGATAACATCAGTGATGAGTTGCTAGCCGACCGCCTGGTGTGCGAGCATCTTGGAACCCTTGAACATTAGTCGGCTCTTACGACAAGCCCTGCAAGTTAGGCAGCTGATACATTATTTTTACGTCCAAGACCAGCACGGGACATAGCTACAAATGTGCTTATATTATAATTACCTATATGTACCATGATTCCTTCTTTGTGATTTAATTTCATTTCATTTCAAATTCTCATTTCTCACTTTCGTTCCTCGTCCTGGATCCTTCGATTCTAAAAGGTTTCTTTGATTGATATTCCCCCATTTATAAAAGCTATTTGTAGCCTAAGCTGAATAAATGGTTTTGAATTTTAAATTGATAGATCAACCTAATTTAGTTCAACAGTGATTATTTATGGAAAAATATTGTCCTAGACCTCTTTTCGCCTTTACAGGATAACCGGACTGTTAGAGCGGCGAGAAACTAAATGTTTATCAAGCCGTAGTGATAGAATATGCTCAGAAGGTCTTAAATAAACAAAGAATAAGCTTCGAATAGTTATTCCGTGTTTTGTCTCTTTTACTCTAATTTGAAATGACGTTTACATGACGGAAACAAAACACGGAATAATTAATCGGAGCTTATTCTTTGTTTATTTGTAAGGCACAGACGGTGTCTAGAGGGGAGCATCAAGCAAGCGTATCACTGTTCCCTACTAAATTCTCCAAGGGCGCCTCTAAAAGCTGAGAGCTCGGCTCGGGTAGATCGAATCGTGTGGGGTGGGAAAAGCGCCCAGACACATGTCTGTGTTCTTGGTACTCTTGTTCTACAAGTATTATGGGTACTAGGGTATCAGAAGTTGCCAACAGTGATGTTTTGTCTTGACAACGTAATTTATTATGATCACAGTTAAGACAAGTGCAAGAAATTTTATTTTTGACGGGGGATGTGGATCTGGTCCACAAGCAGCAGGCACCAAAGACCACCCTGAGACGCATCAGCATAGGAACCTAATGCAAGCCTCATAAATCAGTATCTTCAATTTTCTTTGTGTCCCCAATGGTCTGCATAGTATGCAATGATTGACCCAAAGCCGACTGCCAGTAAATTGGTATTTCCCGTCTGAGCTGCAAGGGAATTGGCTGTTGATCTTTTAACCCACATGTGAGTGATTTATCGACAATGGCAAATGGAAGTTAGAGCTCTATTGACACTAGATTTTGAAACTTTTTTAAAGATTAGTTACGTGATGTAAGGCTGAGGAAAGGCGAGGCCGTAGGTAGAGCGCACACACCCGGCCCGATCCGATCCGAACTCCTCAAAGGGGAAGGGGAAGGGGAGTAGGGAACGAGGACATGCACCAAAGCGTGATGCCATTCTCCCTAGAAAATCTCTGACGGTGTGTCGATCACACGGCTTGAGGAACCCTTTAAGTTTCTCGCCGCCCCCAAAAAGTTCGGTGACACTAAAAATGCGCTCTGAGGCAATCAGCAAAATATCTCTTCAAAAAAAAAACTTTATCCGGTTTCTTAAACTACTGAAAAGCTGCCGTTTTTGACTGATATTTTTTGCAGTGCTGTGATGAAAACTGACAACTGATGACTGAGGAACCCGATGGCGCAGTGTTTAACGCAGGTTTATTATCGAAAATTGGTCCCGGCTGCATTAGCAGTCGTTAACAACCACCAATCCGCACTGGGCCAGCGTGGTGGTTAATGGCCCGTTCTCCCTATCCATCCATAGGGA
Source organism: Eudonia mercurella (assembly GCA_963082485.1). Lineage (NCBI taxonomy): Eukaryota > Metazoa > Arthropoda > Insecta > Lepidoptera > Crambidae > Eudonia > Eudonia mercurella. The sequence goes on from OY720040.1 coordinate 3,482,506, forward strand.
AGGCTCGTGCCCCAACAGTGGGCACATTAAATGAGCTGATGATGATGATCTGACATTCAGCAGTTATACTTATATAACAAATCTCACATTCACTAGTTAACACTTAGCGGTGTATAATCAATTCTAATAATTTGTTTTGTAGATAGAACTTAGGCAATGACCTCGTGTGATGAATGTTTTCAATACAAACTATTCTCTGACAACGTTCTTCAAGTAACAAAAGTAACGAGTCGGCATGCGGCATGGCGATTGTTTCTTCGCCGTTTTGGTCGAGGGCCCAGTTGTTAATTTTACAATTGCATACGCAACTGCTCGATTTGCGGTTGATAAATTGGTATTATGGATACAAATTGCTCAATGTATGTAACCTTGTAACCGCCTCTGTGGTCTAGTGGTTAAGACCACCTATTTAGACCCAGAGGTCCCGGGTTCGATTTCCAGCGAGGGGTACATGTTTGTGAACTCGGTTTGGTTAGTGGTTGGACTACTTGTTTGTCCGCCTGGCTAGCTACCACCATCTTATCTAAATATGTCGCCATAACATCAATGTTTGTAGCATTGTGTGTTCTGGCAGCTAGAGATAAGATAGTCAGTGCCTCACTAGTTGAGGATCCCGGGTGAAGTGCGCTTCCACCAAATGGCCTTATCATCACTTAACATCCAGTGAGATTAAGGCACTGTGCTTATCCGTAAATATATTTAAAAAAAACTTCAACATATATTTTAATCGCAAATGCACTAAGCAAGCGATTTGTGTCAAAAATTACCAATTTATCAACCGCAACTAGAGCTAGCGTTGCAATTGTACAATTGTACAACTGGTTGCTTTTTTCGGTATTGCTTAGGTAAAGCAACTTTCGCAAAAACCAGTCATCAGAAGGGGTAACAAAATACTATCATATCGAGCTCCTCCGTGCTTCGGACAGCACGTAAAGCCGTTGGTCCCGGCTGCATGAGGCAATCGTTAACAACCACCAATCCGGACGGGGGCTGCGTGGTGTTTTATGGCCCGTTCGCCCTATCCATCCAGAGGGTAGGCTCCTGCTCCTGTGATGATGATGACAAAATCCTGAAAAGCCGTCACACTAATTGAGGCGTCATTGAATCAGCAGACTTGAGTTGTAGTTAAGTCTGATAATTACTTGTCAAAACCAGGCGACTACCGACCGACACACAACTGTAGACATTTTAACATAGCAGAATCGGGCCCGTGTACAGTCACGAGCATTAATATGTAAACAATGTAACTCTTATATTGTTTTCTAAAGTTTACGCGAACACTACACATTGAAATGAAACGATTTTTACGGATCTACTCGCGATAATGTTACACATTACTTTTTAATGTTTATCCTGACGTTTCGAACCCTTTGTAGGGTCCGTGGTCCCCCTGTGACTCCTGTGACCACGGACCCTACAAAGGATTCGAAACGTCAGGATAAACATTAAAAGTAATGTGTAACATAAACGCGAGTAGATCCGTAAAAGTTGTTTCATTTCAATGTAACTCTTAATACAATGGAATAAGAATAAGTTGCTTATATATAATTATACTTAGCTTATAAGTGCTAAAATTGTCGGAGGCGTGATTCTCGTCCACGAGACTGCTCTGTAGGGTTACTCTTGAAACACAATTGCAATAATCAATTTCCAATCAAAAGCGATAATAGCGCCACATTTGAATTAAATTGCGTCGAAATTGAGTGAACAAATTATTATCGAGATGGGGCTGTTCCGAAATTGCGAAACTTATCCCAATATCGATACATATTAATCGCATTGGAATTGTATTGAGATTGAGTTTGCGTCAAGAGTAGCCTACCTGTACCCACAGTCAAACTATTAATATAGTTTTGTGGGGCTATGTTTGTAAATGTCGTATTTCTTGAAGTTTAATAAAGAATTTCATTCATTCAAGAGTCAAAACTAGTAAAAAGTTTATACATGTTAATGCTCGTTACTGTATTGTATTGTATACCTAAATGGATGCTAGATTGTTTTTATTGTTGCGCTTGCGCTACAAAAGCTACCTACTAACAAAGGAATCGAGGTGTTCGTTCATTCACATTTCGTGATGGTGTTTATCCGTTTAATGTCGTCAAATGTCGTGGGTCGAGGGCACGACTCCCTTTCGATTTGCCTTTACAAATACCTACAGTCAGCAGCTAAAATGGCTGAACACTTAGAAAATAGCTTAGCTATTATAACATGGTACTAAAGGCCTAAAGTAGTCAGCGACTATCGCTGCCGACTGTACCTACTCCATTAATAGGATTGTTTACCCCTGAAGTTAGATGTTGATGAAGTTGATGAGTTAGAAGAGTAAATGCGAATTTATAATACTCATCAAAAATTATATGTTGAAGTTCATGCCTTGGATCTTTTACAATTAAGATAACTGCTCTACGAATTAAGCCACGTTCATATTGAATAGATAGGTATTTTAAAATTATAAACTTCGAAACAGCTAAAAAATCGAAAAATCCAAAATTGGTAATTTGGTATGGGAATCACCACTTCATAGATTGCGCTTAATGGATGGCGTCCTTGGCGGAATTCAATAATATTTTTGTCAATTTTAATTTCAATATCCAACGAAATTCAATCCGTATGCAAAGGGGAATATTCGCAATTCGAAAAACGATCACATAATATTTACAAGATACAATTTTTACTAGAAAAAAATCAATCGAGTGGGATAACCGGTCCAAAGGTCGTGGGTTGGACTTCTTGGCGGGAAAGTGAAGAGTCATGTCTGCGGTTTTGTTTTATTTTAAAAATTTGTGCTATATCGAATATTAATGTGAATTAATGGTGGATTATTAACCGTTAAGTGTTCGTGAGTGTGCATGAGTAGAATGTATAATCTTTAATTAATGTAATTGGTTTTTTTTTTCACACCGTTTTAATTAAAGTAAAATAAATAAATAAACAAATAAATAAATAAATAAATGAGTGTTGGCAAATGAAACAAAAGAGTGCAAAGTCACTTTTCAAAATCTCTCAAGAAGTCCACCGAGGACTTAGTAAAGCCCCCACATCTTTACTGAGATACTCGAAGGGTTGGGGGTACATCATTTCTCACTTCTCATTTCTAATATCATTCATCATCATCATACAGGAAAGAAATATTGTTTATTTATGTATTACTAAGAAAAATTACACTTTTTCATTGGCTAAATTTATGCTTGTGCAAAGCCACAAAAAAAATAAAAAAGTTCGTGGGTTCGATTTCCACTCGAGTTTCTTGAGGCTGGTTGATTTTTTCTAGTAAAATTTTGTCTTTTTTTTATAATAATATAGTTATATTAATTTATTTATTTATTTACATTACAATTATATTTATTTACAACATAATTAAAAAAAAAAGGAAATAGAAATAAAAATATACACATAATTTTTACAAATAAAAAAGGGACTCCAAATTTTGTCTTGTAAGTAACTAATAGCATTGTGAAAAAATAAAAAAATATAAAGATCACATATTTATTAAAATTTACACAGGACGACGTCTGTCGGCTTAGCAAGTTAGTACAGAAATATTTTCTCCATACTGTCCTATTATGAATACGGTGAGTATTTCTATTCCTTATCCCTTTTCCTTAAAACCGTTTAAAGGAGGAGGAAGGGGGTTTATCTTCTTACATTTACTAATTTATTTATTTATTAAATAATAGTTTTTTTACCCTGACCCCTGCAATTAGGGTTGCCAGATAGAAAACTGAAAAGTCCTGAGAAAAAGTATGAAACCAATAAAAAATTCCTGAGATTTTGTCGTAAACGTAATTTGCAACTTTGTGGAAAAAAGTAACTAATAAATCTAATGTTGTTACTGATATTTTGCAGTTACTAGGAAAGTCAAAAATGGTAAGTAGGTACTTTATTGAAAACTCGAAAAATCCTGAGATTTTCAAAATCCGACCGCAATCCTCTCAGGAGCCTAAAAATTCTGAGATCTCAGGTCAAATCCGGAGATATGGAAACCTTACCTGCAATACACTTTTAAAGCCGGTATTTCAGAACCTTGCGAGTCGCGACTAACAAAGGCCAAATTCAATTGTCTGATAATTTTCAACGCAAACAAAAGCAAGTTTTCTTTATCATTGTTTTTTAAGAAACAATAAATTGTGGCATTGTGACATTATTTTGCGACCCGCCAAAATTATGTTCGCGACGAACGTGATCTTTTCTGGCGATCGATCACGTAATTCCAATGAGCAGTAAGTATCTTATTGAAATCTCGTTTCTTGACGTGACTTTGTCATTGAGAAAGTGGGGGTCTTGACTTGACACAAAAGTTCTTGACATATATAGTATAAAATATCGGTTTTAAGTGAGTAGGCAGACTACAGGATTCGTTATAATTTTCTTATATTCATCTCCTTTAGATTGAACCATTGAAAGACTTTTACGAATTTACTCTTTTTTACATATTTTATTGTCTTCATGTGACCACAGAACTCGTTAAGGGTTCAAAATGTCAGGATATAACCATAACGTTTAACGGGTACTTCCCGCTTGGACAACTTCTCGTTTCGTAACCCTAATAAAACACCTTTACAAAAGTAGGTTTCGTAAACTTTTTATATTTCATATATTTAGTCGCGTTTGGACCATTTTTTTAAATTGTGTATAGTACACTCAGCTTCAAAAGTTACAAATAACTTCTTCATTAATAAATTTGCTATATTTTCTCCAAAACAAGTTTTTTTTATATATATTTACGGGTAAGCACAGTGCCTTGATCTCACCTGATGTTAAGTGATGATAAGGCCAATTGGTGGAAGCGCACTTCACCCGGGATCCTCAACTAGTGAGGCACTGGCTATCATATCTCTCTAGGTGCCGGAACACAACAATGCTACGAACATTGATGTTATGGCGACATATTTAGATAAGATGGTGGTAGCTAGCAAGGCGGACAAACAAGCCCTATCACCAACCAAACTGAGTACACAAACATGTACCCCCCGCTGGGAATCGAACCCGGGACCTCTGGGTCAAAACCGGTGGTCTTAACCATTAGACCACAGAGGCGGTTAAAGTTAGTAAAAAATACAAAAAATTCTCGAATAGCTAAATGAAGAACAGTGCTATGATACTCTATATATTAAGGCACAAGCGTCTCGAACTCAACACAGAAGCTGTGACTAAGATATTTAGTTCATGTTAATTTCAATGTTCAACTAATGTTTTACGACTTGTTAGAATTTGCATGCGAATGCGGTATTGTAAGAGAATAAGATATGTTTTTCATTGGCAAATCGTATTACTTAATATGAGCTAACCTTAAAAATAAGTAGCTAACAAGTGCTGCAATTTAGTTCGTTTCTTGTTTTTATTGTACAATGTTGTGTAATAAGTATAGCTTGTAGTTTATAGTAAATATCATCATAATTCAAATTTTATGGACAATTAAAGATTTCAAAAAATCTGTATTTTTTGATTAGCAAAATCAGTAAACTTAGATTTAATTATGAAAGCGTAGCTTAAGCACCTGCTTTACATCTGATTTTCTAAGTATCAAAGTGATTTTAATAAAACTTTATTATTTGTTCGGGCTGCCCCCATGGTAGAGATAAATGATAAGAGAAGATAAGATAACACTGATGTATTTAGAAAATAAAATAAAAACAATATTTACAACTAAATGGTAAATTGGTAGGTAATGAGTACGCGCAACGCTCTTGGTAGGTAAATGCGAACTGGGTTTGCGCAATACAATTTAATAAAAGGTGCAAATGAGGTCAACTCGAAAAGTGACGCTAAAGGAAATATGCACTTTACGTAGCTAGCTCGTACATATTCCCGGGGGAGAGAATAGGGATTACTGTTAATTTAAGCACAAGAACACAAACAAACAGCCAAGATCGTGTTGAGCAGTGTTTCATGTTTATTGTCTTTTATATTATTGTTTTTTTTTGTGTTTAGTGTTCTATTATTTTGTTTTGTCTATGTTTGGTTGTTTTGGGGACACGTCACCGATTAGGCCCCTCCAGAATACCAGCGTTGCAGCGGCTTATATGTCGCTGTGGCACGTGCTGAGGTTGGGGCCTAGTTGACCACACTTTGTCTATTGTTTTTGCTTTGTATTGTGATTGTAAATATCGTGTAATAATTTTGTAGTGTGTGTCAATAAATGTATTTTCTTTCTTTCTGTATTTTGGTGATGATAATGCTTGAGATGAGTGGTGTATGACATACAAGGTGATAATGACATTTTTTTAATAAGATCTAATGAATGGGAAGGGTTTCACTAGTTAAGGGAGGTGCTTGATGTCTTAAATTAATGCTTAATTTGAGTTCGAAATATGGATCACCGATCTAAGCACGGGCGACGTGCCTTTATTATGTTTTGGTAACACGCACTTTGCTTCGGAAGCTCATTTATTTCACTGACACTGCACTGATTGCCCATAACACTGTCCCTACACTGTTTAAAGGCATCTTTCCGTAGGTTGATTGCTACATACTCTGATATTGGTACTACAGTTGTTTGTTTATTGTAGTCCGTTAAATAGGGAATCGCAATAAGCCTTAGTATCTCAAAATGGTCTCTGCCGATTAATGGTATTATAATCTCAAATATTACGTAATTATTTGACATATTACGTGCTCTAACTTCTAGTATATTATAAATCTCATAAAATTCATAATTATCTACTGGTACTTAACGATAAATCTTTTGGGAGCTGGAGTTGCTATTGTATTAAACTCTCCTTTCAACTGGCTGGGCGTTAACAAATGGAAGTTGAGAAACATTAATAATGGTGTCTAATAATGTTTGTTGTATGTTTTTAAGGGTTGTTAGGATATTATTCGCCATCATTGCCGTGCTTATAAATTCACTGATAAGAGACACATTCTGCAATTCGCTTTTGAATTTATCTAAGCAATTTTCTAATAAATTAATTAATTATTTTCTTTTAAATTTAATTACTTGTTAACTATTTTGTGGTGTTTGTCTATGATGTCTTCGCTCGGTACGTTTTCTACGACAGAGGTTTGATTTCGCCACAATAACGCAAGATGTTTTTGGTTATCTCGTAATAAATTGATGTCTTAAATACTTCTCAGCAAATCGCGCATCGAGAACTCCAAAGAAACTATTAGCGGCACCGGCGGGCGCGTGCCAGTAGGTGTCGCATTAATTGATAAAATATAATAATAATATTGCAGTTCCTTGAATTCGTGCTGTAGCTGCAACATGATGCCGTCGCAATGTGGATCGCTCTTTGATATTGACACACATAAATGATCTAGGTATGTACTGAACACACTTTTTTAGGGCCGTACCATTTACCTTGTACACAAGGCGTTGTATCTTGGTAGACTACGAGGCGCCACTCATCTCGAATCAAATGCATATTTGTTATGTTATTTAAGTATGTATATACTATTGTTTTGAAGTGGATTAATATTGTAAGCGCCTTGAGTAGTTGCAATTATGGTTGAATTATGGTACTTTTGTTTGGGTATTTTTTTAGGGTTACGAAACGAGAAGTTGCCCAGATGTGAAGAACCCCGTTTAACGCAAGTAAATTCGTAGGTATTAGAATATTCATTTCAATGTGCAGTGTTCGAAGTTCCTAACGTTAAACAACATCTATTTGGCGTTATCTTCATGACTTGTTTTGTTTATAATTTTGTAATTTTGCATCACACAATCATATCAAAGCAAACCATCATCATCATCTCAGCCGAAAGTCGTTCACAGCTGGACAAAAGCCTCCCCTAAGGATCATTACAAATAGTTTTTGTCATTTCTAATTTTAAACGTAATGGTGTATAAAATTGTCGCTCATCGTGGATTAAGTATTTCATTTGTAAACGTACGATTAATATGAACGTGTGATGGCTGTAATGATTGTGTCAGTGTTACACACGTTTCGACATCTACAGTTCGTGTCGCTATTAAATAAATAATAGTTTTATTAATTAATTAAAAGCCTCGGCAGCCGAGGGGCGATTTTCGATGCATAGCCCGGGTTTGTGACTATCAACCCATCTATATATATATATATATACATATGACCCATCAATTGTAGCGTTGACTTGATTTTAATGATGAGGTCTTTGCCGCAGTATCATCATCACAGTATAAATATATATATATATATATATATGTAGGTATATGTTCATATTTATGTATGTTTATGTAGTTTTAAGAATGTTTGCACTTTTGTCGCTTCCTTTTAAACATGATGCTCTCATTCCACCTTAGGTTGGCTGGAAGAGATCTCTTTTAGAGATAAGTCCACCTTTGCTCACCATTGTTTGTAAACTGTTCCCTGTATGTGTTTTTATGTGCAATAAAGAATATATATAAATAAGACTAGTGTTGCGGACTCATTTTGAGCCGCCTTTTTTATGATATTTTGTATAGTTTTAAATATTATCTTTTTAATTTGTCACGGTTTACTTTGATGTTTATTATTGATTTATTGTTTTGCTTGTCATTTGCTGTAGTGGTAGAATTTGTCGTATTTGATATTAATAAAACCCATGGTTCGTTTTATAAGTGCATTTTTCATTGTTATAGGATTTATCTTTTCCATTGGGTATTTTCTCCGTTTCAACTAGAATAGAATAAAATAGAATATTTTATTTGCTAAGAATATGGTTGGTATTACAAGAAGTTGGTCATATTTTTATAGTTTCACATAATAATAATAATAATAATAAACTATTTGGTATTTATTCTGCGGCCTCGCCCAACTTTTTAAATTTAATAGATAATAAATCATCATCGCCGCCATTACTAGCTCATTTCGTATCCCCATTGCTGGGGCACGAGCCTTCCCTATGGATGGATAGCGAGAACTGACCATAAACTACCACACGGGCCAAATGCGCCGCCCCGTGCGGATTGGTGGTTGTTAACAACTGCTACTGCAGCCGGGACCAACAGCTTTACATGCCTTTCAAAGCACGGAGGGGCTCGAGATGATAAGTTTGTGGTCACCCATCCAATAACCAGCCTTGACGAAAGTTGCTTAACTTTAGCAATCGCAGACCGGGCGCGTTAACCACTCCGCCATCGAGCTGCTTAATTAATGAATACCGAGTTCATTTAATAATGCAATGCAATGTTAAAATATGGCAACGGCGAAGATTAAATCGTTAATGGGTTTGACGTAAGAGATGTGTCGCCATCGCCATCGCGAACGGCCCACGGAAATGACTGCGACTGTTGGTTTTTTTTCTCGCGCTCCAGATAGAGACATGTATTTTTACAAGTTTTAAAATAGATGCGATCAGAAAGTAGGCACCTATGTTGTTTTTTTTTGGTAGTACGCAGACTTGAACATTATTTAATTTGTGCTTGAACGCCGCTGCGTAACTTTGGTGCACTTAATAACAAACATAAGAAAAGCGAAACAAAAAGTAACAAAAAGTTTTTATATTAAATCGACCTTCATACTTGTAGTTGTCTTATAATAACGTCAAAAGGTTTTTTTAGTCAGGCTACAATAAGTTAAGCTCTGATGAATGTCACTGCGTCATCTGTTTGTAAGTCTACAGGGCTGGACACCTTGTTCTTTAGAGAACAAGCAAGAAACTCTGCAAGTGCATTTTTTTTCCTCTTTTTGTTTATTATAATGCCTTCCCTATATTCATAGGACACTTCACTATAACAAGGACACTTCTCCCATTATTTTACAGAGTCTAATATAATTAATAAAAACCGGCCAAGTGCGTGTCGGGCCACGCGCAGTGTAGGGTTCCGTAGCCCATCTCAATAATGCGGACTCTGAGAAGAGGGCTTTTATGAACATTTATTTAACGATGGCTCATATACTTAAATGTAGATACTACCGGTTTCACACACCTGACAACGTTATTTAAGTAGTTCCCAATGAAGAATTTGTACTGCGCCAAGTACATTTTATAAGTTGGTCGACTGTTACTCGTAAATTTGTGAAGCCTACTTAGCTGTGATAGTTTTCCTTTTAACTTCGTCATATATACAACTGCCGTGAATTTATTCACGTATCCAAAACAACCAACTTCACGTGGTAACCTAAAAAAAAATATTTTTCATTTTACTTCACCACTTTGTCGGCGTGATTATAGTGAATTACAGCTTTCTAGTACTAAGAGTCCATGAGCTAGGCTGGGGACGGACGGACAGACATACATGGTGAAATTGTAAGGGTTCCTTGTTGACTACGGAACCCTAAAAACTAATACGCACTGGGCCCGCGTGGTGGTTTATGGCCCGTTCCCCAGAATAAATAATAATAGGTACAAGCCCGTTCTCCTTATCCATCTCTAGGGAAGGCTCGTGCCATGCTCGTGCCGTGCTCGTGCCCCAGCTAGACATAAAATGTGCTGGTGATGGTATGAGGTGGTTCTAAATGGTTCATTTACTCTTTCATCATCATCATCATCAGCTCATTTTTATGTCCCCACTGCAGGGGCACGAGCCTTCCCTATGGATGGATAGGGAGAACGGGCCATAAACCACCACGCGGGCTTAGTGCGGATTGGTGGTTGTTAACGACTGCTAATGCAGCCGGGACCAACGGCTTAACCTGCCTTCCGAAGCACGGAGAAGCTCGAGATGATTTTTTATTTTTGGTCCCCCATCCGATGACCGGCCTTTGCGAAAGTTGCTTAACCTCAGCACTCGCAGACCTGGCGCGTTAACCACTGCGCCATCGAGCTCCTCGATTTATTCTTTGCAAGTCGCATAAACCACTCGTCGCCTTGAATACTATCACTTTTCGTTACATCTCTCTCGCTATGACTTTGAAATCAGTAAGACCGGTTGTGGTTTGCGAATCACCTATAATATAACCTTGACGATGCACGTGAGCCAGCGAGCCAATATTTGTTGTTATAGCATTTGCTTATTTATATATTTATAATTAGAATTAGGTACTACTTTAATTAAACATTGTTATAAAATCGTTTAAAACTTTACATATCTAGTAAACTTTAAATCGCGTTCAAATCTATATATTAATACGTGAAGCAAAAACTTTATACCCCTGTTTACGAAAATTGCGCGGACGGAGGAGTATGAAATTTCGCACACTTTTAGTTTATATAGAGAAGGATTGCAGAATGTTAATATTTAAAAAAAAATATGCATAACAATACATTAAATCAATAAAATAAACATTACACACACTACCATGTATTTGACACACACGCATATGTATTTGACACACACGCATATGTATTTGACACACAACACAGATGCGTGTGCAAAATTTCAAAAATGGAAGAGGAGCGGCTGAAATCTGTCAATACTATCCAAACTCACATTCTATCTTTCTAATTTTTAATTGCTTAGGATACAATCCGTGCAGCCTTAATAAAATTACGGTCGAATTCGACCAATGGGCGACTACTAGTTCTGTTAAATGTACAATTTTTTTTCGCAGTATAAGGAGACTGCAGAATGTAAGCTTCACACAAACGCGCTCGACTCGAGCAATGCACACATTTTTAGACAACCTCTCACGGATACGGAATCTCGCAACAGCTGCGCTCGTACTAGGGTTGCCACCCGTACATTATTATAAAATACTAGCTGATCCGGCGGACTTCGTACCGCATTTCTTTTTTTTAATATAGCCTATGTTACTCAGCGCTAATGTAGCATTCTAATGGTGAAAGAATTGTTTAAATCGGTCCAGTAATTTTTGAGTTCGTTGCAAACATACATACATACATACAAAAATACAAAGGTTTCTTCTTTATAATATTAGTATAGATTATATGTGTGAACCATCCGGTATTCGCAACAATGTTACGATAGGAACCTAAACGTTTAGGTGATGTTTACGCAAATTCGATATTTGTGTGCCACTGATAATGTTAATGAGCAAATCGTTTATGCTATCGATCTGTCGGTTGTAAATTGTTAATATTGCTCTATTTATTAGCAATCGCATAGTTGGAAATATCTGCCCACTTCCATGGTACTGTCGACGACACATCGAGGGCAACACTTTACGCATGTATTTTTTTAATTATTTTATTACAGAAAGGAGTATCGCTTGGCCTTGGATAAGGTGGAAAGTCACTCCACCCGGCATTCTCAACTACTGAGGAACTGGCTACCTTATCTCTAACTGTCGATACCTACACAAAACATGCCACTAACATTGTTGTAATGGCGAAAGACTTAGATAAAATGGTGGTAGATAGCCATGGCCAGGCAGATCTAACAAAGGACCTATCACTTACCAAACCGAGTAGAATGTATCTCCCTTTAGTAATTGAAGCGGGACCTTTGAACTGAAACCAGTGTTTTAATCACTAGACTTCATAATTTTAAACTTTGAAAATACTGCGTACCCCCAACTGGGAGTCGAACCCGGAACCTCAGATCCTGAGACCGGTGTTTTCACCTCTAGACCACAGAGGCGGTAAGATCGAATCGAAACTCCTTTAAAAATATCACGTACCTACTCGTTTAATTCCGAATCCGCCTCTGTCGGCTTACGTTACGGAATCACAAATGATTCGCTTATTTTACACCTCAAGGTCCGTAAAAGGTTGCGAAACTCTGCGTTTTATAAAACAAGGAAGGTTTTGCAAGGGTGCGGGGCCGCGCGACAAGGTCGGCCGGCGATGGCTGGCGACTTTCTCAGTTAAATAAATAAACACTGCTAGAAGTAGGTAGGCTAATCTTTATTTTGGATTTAGTAATTTAGTAAAAAAAATTTAGTAATCCAAAATAAACATTAGTATGTTTGACCAAAAAATTATTGACAAATGGTCATTCGACAAACAACGTTTCACCAAATGTTGATTTACAAACGAAACATTTGACAAAAGTATCATCTTACAAAAACTCACTTAGCAAATAAACCGTTAGCAAACACTACACTTGTTAAATGTGTTAAATATTAAAATGCCAATTGGCCTTTTTTCATTTCACCAAATAATGTTTCGCAAATAAAAAAAAAATAACCTCGAAATTCAAGACAAAAATTACCAAAAAAAAACTCTTTCTGTTGTCTAATAAAAAAAATAACCTCGAAATTCAAGAAAATCCCTACGCTGCGCTTCGCGATTGTCTTCAATTTCTAACCTATCACGTGACCTACAGGAGTAGGGCAGCTAGTATCCTCAATCATTTGAATAATATCCACTACTTTTAAGAAATTTAGACTCTGATAACTCAGCTGCTTAATAAATGTTCATTGGGATAAATAATTATTTATAAAATGTAAATTAAGTGTTGGAAAAGTGAGTCATTTGTAAAATGATTAGTAGTTAAATGATCAATTGGCGAAACCATTTTTTTGCCAAACGTTGTTTGTCAAGTGTAATTTTGCCAAATGACTTTTGGTCAAACAGCAGGACCCCCTTTATTTTAGTTCACTTCTTCTTCCTAGGTAATGGTGTTACACAATAACCCAGAGATCGTCAACAGTTTTCGTCAACAAAAAATAATTTAGAGAATTTAATTGTAGTTTTACTGAATAACAGCTAGAAAGCAGGTGGTAAAATCTGTTGCTGACTCCTATTTTTAATGATTTTAAAGGGAAACCATCGATTACTGGTTCCGGTAGAAGTGGTGTCACTGCCCATCTTATTTTCTAAAGTTTTGGTGAACACACTACTCATAAGGTGGAAAGGAAAAACAACTGTTGGTATACCTACCTACGTAATTTTACAAACGGTTTAGCAGAACTGTTCAAAAATTTAAAAATTAAGGAAAATGTTGCATTTTTATTTTTATTTTTTAACGTTTTGCTTTGATGATTAGCATGATTACGAATGTAATATTTATGATTTCCTTTATCGATAGAGAAAAAAAATCGAACTGTGTATAAATTATAAATATTTAAACTAACATGATTATGCATTAAAGCAATTATTAACGGCTATTAAATATAAGATACTCACAAGTTATAAACATGGTAAGAATCCCGTTAACAATTACTCTAATAAATTTTAAAACTCATTTCCGACAAAAAAAGCGTTTTAGTTATTTTTCAATTCCACCAACGACATTAAAATAAAATTAGGCTTAATACACACGATAAAAATCCTGATGTTTTTTGTGCCCTTTACAGGATCCGTGGTTCTGTAGTACCTACCTATAGGCAATTTAAAATTCAAAATTCAAAATTATTTATTCAGTTTAGGCTACAAATAGCTCTTATGATCGTCATTATGCCATCGGTTCGTAAGTCTACTCTGGGCGGGAGACCTTGTACTGAGAAGAAGATCCGGCAAGAAACTCAGCAAGTGTCAAAACTAGTCAAAAGCTCTTTTCTCCATTACAGCGTCAAAAATATTGGAGAATATCATAAAAGGACACTTTCCATCACTAATAAAAAACAAAATATTAAGAACAATCACAACATGTCATACAGTAAAAAAAGGTCAAAAATTGTCAAAGAAAAAAAACAAAGATAAACTATAGTTAATAATAATAAAAATAATAGTATGCAAGAGCAGACCCGCCTCCACAGGCGGCACCCGTTCACGAGTATGAGGGTAGGTAATTACACCTTTCGGTTAGGACACAGAATAGATAAAAGTGTGTAGATATGAATTCGAGAAGTAGCTAAGAATATCGGTGACTGAGCGGCAAAGCGTTCTGTGCCTAGTGCGAGGTTCATTCCCATTCGATCATTTTAACGAAAACGAGAATTTGTATGGCATAATTTTATCTCTTCTCGTATGTCGCCAGGAGGCGCTGCTTCAATGCCATACTAATTTTCGTTTTTGTAAACGTAATCGAATGAATACGAATAGTAAATAAAACTCACACAGGCACACCTATTCGGAGGTCCTTGGTTTAAGACCCAGGTAGGTATTATATTTTTATCATTCAATTTCTCTATGTATACAATATCGTTTATGACTTTAGGCTCTTCTAAGGAGGTGAGTAAAAAAACCATCTCATGAACAAAGATTTTTTCTATATTAGTTAGTAAAATACTTTTAAAATGGATGATTATTGTCAAAATACTTAGTTAAGGGAAGTAACTATTACCTAATCTGTGGTTAAGGCATAGTTTTACAAACTTAACAGTGCCTTAGACATTATTGATTGTTACTGAATTTGTATCGTGTATGGTATGGTTTCTGCTTAATAGGTTCCTACCTACAAGACCGGAGGAAAAATTGTCTTTCTTCGAAACCTAAAACTTATAGGTAGGTAATTTCCTGGGTATCTTCATGAATTGATTTTGAATTAGGTAACTATAAAATCAGTACCAATTTATAACTTAGTCTAGGTTTTTTCACAGCCAGAAGTTGCTTTTGATCGTCTATAAATCTATAATTCCATATGGCCGAGATATTAGGGGTGTTTGTTATAAATTTAAATTGCAAAGTGACAACCCTAGGTTCAGCTGATAGTAGGATTGCCATCCGTCCGGGTTTCCCCGGATTTGTTCTAGTTTAGAGGGCGTCCGGGGAGCGTCCGGGTGGGGTTTTATTTGTAGCCCGGGTTTAAAGAATTTAAAGTCATGGGCCGCCGCGCCGCTGAGCGACGAGACTGAACGAACCGACGACACTGGCACTGCACTAATAATGATCGAACATTAAAACTAGAATCAATTCGAAATCAAGTTTCATAAAAACCTGTTGACATGTCCGGGTTCTGGGCTCCATAATTCGGGGTTTTCACGTGTCTTCTCCTGGTTGCCAAATTTTAAAGATGGCAAGTATGGCAACCCTAGCTGATAGGTACTTCTTGGTCGTCAACCTCACGGTTTAAAAAAATAAAACGGAAACTTTGAGACCGAAGATGAAAACCCGGAGCGTGCCCTTATCCCGTAATTTCGAGAACTCGGACTGGTTGGTAGGTTGCATTGCACAGATTATTCTGTTAGGTACCTAGCGAGTTAACTCCTTAGTACTTACCTAGGTTAGATAGGTAAGTAGGTACCTACTCTTAGAAAGCTATTTATAGTCGAAGACTAGAAGTTTTGAGGATGGTTTGTAAGGGTAGTTTATTTATTTTTAATATTTTTTATAAACGTAAAATATCTACTTAGAACCCTATATTTCTGTTCTTGGGGTAGTACCTAAATACCTACAGTATATCTACCTATTAGTAGTAGCATCATGGTATCGTAAGTAGGTACCAAAATATACCAAAATACACACCGGTGTCTGATAGGAACCTACCTATCACAGACAAAAACGGAAAAGTTTACAAAAAAATTGTACATCCGAAATAAAGAAACTGTTGATACTAATTAATATTTAAGAACTATATTGTACACAGTTATACAATTAATAATTTATATTCTATTCTATTCAGCTTTTTAAATTAGCGAATGAAAAGTTATAGCTTGAATGTGCTAGGTTAAACTTAAGTTATCAAACTTACCAGTAGTTGAATCCCATCAACTTGCGAAATTGTGTTTTCTTAGGAGCTTGGACGACAATGATAACATCCTTTGATTAGTACAACATCGGATTCGTACCACAACTCCACACATAAACAACAGGTCACACCGTGTAGGTAGGTATTCCGCGAAAATATGGTAATTCAAAACTTGACGAAAACTCACTGAAAAGTATTGTAGGTAACACTAGTTCTTGAAGAAACAATCGCTATTCACAAGCATTGTAGTTTCATAAGTATTTTCATTCAAAACTAGATTTACTTCTGTCGGTTTTTTGATACGACAACCCGGTGTAATTTATAGAACGGCCACAGCAGCCCTGCTACGAGCACGCCAAGTGAACGACTAAAATTTATTTTTGATATAACTTGACTTCTCGTGAACCGGTTGAACTTTATCTGCTTGGCGCGACAGTAGAAATACTAAATATAGTTCATAGATGGCGTTACTATTACGACTAACAGCGCCATCTATAATACGTGTACATATACATACAGGTCACTGATTAGCACGAAATTCGTAGTGCTATCTAGCGAGTAAACTAATCGTTTGTGACTTTGCTGCTAGATGGCACTGTCTGTAAATTAATAATAACACTACTCCACACTTGATGACACTACCAACTTAATTCAAAATAAAGACTTGTTTGCTATTTAAAAAAATATCAATACCTAACAAGAATTTATTTTAGTCCAATGATTATTGTTGAACAAACATTTGGCAAAATGTTAAAGTTTTGCCAATCGTTTAGGTAGGTATCAAGTTTGTATTTAGTATTTAAATTTTATTGCCTTCTCCCGTACGTATCAAACAAAAAGGGACTTTGTTTTTTGATCCTTGTGTCGTGGACAGGTCCAATCTTTTATGGGCACAAAATAATTATCCGCCACCTCTGGGGACAAGTTGAATTCAAAACTTATCAGTAGATGACGCTGAGTCGTCAAACCCATACTAATTGCTCCTAGTTCACTTGTTTAAATAGTAAAAACTTTTGGTGAAAACTAAAGTAACTTTCGCAATGATTTCAAGACTAAATCGTGACAGGGTAAACAATACAGGGTGCTTAGTGCGATTTTTTTGCCGTTCGATCGAGTTAACGAAACTGGATTTTTTGTAGCATCTAGGCACAGAAGAGAGATCTAGGTGCTGGGTGCCTAATTAATGCCTAGTGCGACTGTTTTCTCTCTGAAAGTCGCTCGAGTTTCTTGACAGCGTCAGTAGGGTAGGGCGAAAGCGGGAATGAGCGGTAGGGCCTGACTGTGTGTGTACAACTGCGCGAAGCAACTTCAGAGGGGACTAGAAGTTTGGCGGGATCTATACCTATATTCTTATTTGGATTTCGTCATAATTTTGACGTAAATAAATGCTTTTGAATGCCAATATTGAATAAACGATTTGAACTTCACTATGATTTTGATATATATCCAATAAAAACCACCCATTATCTATTTGTCCATTTTAAGAGTCATTTTAATATACGTGCTTAAATATATTTTTTATTACCTACTACTTAAATATTATTTTAGATTATTGTACAAATATAGTATATTAATAATATGTTAATATACCTACTATGTTTCTACTCAAACAGTATGTACTCGACCATTCGATTTCATCCTCATAAAAAAATCAATAAATAAATTTGAAAACTTTCTTTCTTTGAATTCTTTCTTTCATACCTATTTGCAATGAAAGCTGTTTTCGGAACACCTTCATGTCATGAAGATATTTGTATAGTTATTAGGAAGATAGATATTTTTGTAACCCCACTTTTGATCGTCGCTTTATAAAAAAGTAACTGACCTGGCGGACTTCGTACAGCATTTTGTTTTAATATAGCTTATGTTACTCAGCGCTAATGTAGCATTCTAATGGTGAAATAATTTTTTAAATCGGTCCAGTAGTTTTTAAGTTTATTCGTTGCAAACAAACATACATACATACATACATACATAAACACATACATACATACATACATACATACATACAAAAATACAAAGGTTTCCTCTTTATAATATTAGTATAGATGAAAAAGAAATCAAACAAAATGAATGGTGATGCTGCAAAATTTATTACAATAAGATAAATCAGAGATCCATGAGAGCCAGGTCGTCGGTTGTCTGCTTCCTCTTTTACCTACAGTTATTCTATTAGGTCATTCTTGTAATAGTATAACTATTACATAACGAAAAAAATAATACTAGACTATGACATCGGAAAGTTACAAATTCGATATTTATACATAAAATATAGCCTCAGAATATGAAAAAAACAACTCTTATTTCCCTAATATCATAAAACAAATTTTGATGACTATCCTAGCTGATATTCAGTCCTATTTTCTATAAAGCAATAGAGAATTGTGCAAAGTAATTGGTTGTACATTTAGTAAAAAGCCAGTTTAGAAATAAACTATTAACTGCAAATTCTTCCGAGAGAAAGTCTCAAACATATTTTGCAAATGCCAAATCCAAAGCGATCATTACAAAAATATTCATAAAAGTCTGCTGCGTTACATCAATAAAAGAAATCAGGTGTTATGGCATAGAAGAAGATTATGCAGAATCTTCACGTAATGCACCAGATCTACCTCTACTGCTAACCGGGGTCCCACTGCTGGTTGCTGCATTACCTCCAATGATTCTGAACCATGGTTTTTGGCTATCGCTGTCATAACTATCAGTATCATCGTCATCATTATCCAAATCTCCACGGGTGTTACCATTATAAGTATTTTTGGCGACTTTATTATGATGCTTATGTGCCTTCTTTCCTACTTCTGAATTAATGAAACTGCTTAGCACTTTTATGATGTTATTTAATACATCGGCATGTGTACCGGTTTTAACTTTTCTATTTATTTTTATCTCTCTTCTATGTTTCTCTCTCTCTTCTCTTCTGTTTCTACTTTCGGAGTATTTGCTAAATTTTATTGGTTCAGAGAGTGTACCTTTTAGTCGATGATATTTATTACTTTGCGACAAGTCATTTCCAGTTGAATATGAGTCCCAAACATTACATACCCTTGAACTACAATTATTCAATTTTGGTTTTGATTGACGCGTTGGTTTGCTCCAGGGCAGGCTATATCCAGGCCAGTAATTGTATCTCTTTCTGTAGGAGGCTCTAGGAACGTAAGATTTGCCTAGTGGTATAACATCTAATATTTTAGGTGGATATACTAGAGTTACTAGAACTGCTTCTAAATACGGTTTATTTGTTGGCAAGACATATTTGTTATCTGTAACGTCTAGCAAAGTATCATATGTAACAGAACTCCCAATTAAAATGGGACGAAGTTTTAAGTTACCTACATCTAAAGCTATACCGTACGAATCGATAAGTACCCCATCTTTTGTAACGTACATATTGTTTATATAAAGGGCTCTTTCTACAAGTAATTTTAAGGATTTTACATTTATACTCAAACTTGGTGCTTTGCCGGTTCGATTGATTCTGAGCATTTGTTGGTCGAACCATTTATCGAAAGTGACATATTTACCAAACAGTTTCGACAGACTAAGGTTTTGGTCATTAAATTCTTGATCTGGGGCACTATTTCCAGATATAATACTTTCAATATTTACATCATCACCGGATGGTTGGTTTACTTCAAAAGGATCGAGGTTAAACCCATGATCATTAAGTAGTGGCTCTGATTCCAAAATCGGTTTATTTGGTTTGTACTGTAAGTTATTTATCCATGGGGATTCGTCGTTGTAAATTGGTCGGTCATCATTTTGTAGATAGTCAGTTGGTGATAAAGGTTTATCCCAAAGGTTTCCATCATCTGCTTGTTCTGGTTCACTGTCACTATATAATAATCCATTATCAGCTGAAGATGGTGCATCACTGCTGTTTTCGCTAATGTTCTCAGGTTCCTCGTCAACATATCCATTCTGTGTTGGTAATTTAGCTGTTTCTATGTATCCCTCATTAAAGCCGATTGGGTTACTATCTGCATTGTTAATATTAGTTGGTATGACTTGCACTTCTGAATTAGCAATTTTATTTTGATTGTCATACAATGATACAAAACTAGGGTTTGGTGTAAGAACTTCGTAAACGGTCTCATTTACGATTGTTGTCAGCTGGTCTTCGATATCAATAACTAAATCAGGAAACATAAGTTGTTTGTCCCTCGCAGGTGTAAACATTAGTATTTCACCTGTCGTCAAATCTCTGTAATAGAATACAACAAGTCTTTCCAGCTGATTTTGATCAATGTCTAGTGCATCCGCTACTGTAGGATAAGTAGAATCATGGCAAAGGCAGAGTTCTTGATTGATCCTTTTGACAGTTAAGGAAGATTCAGAACTGAAACAATATTAATAGTAGCATCTCAATAGTCAAATATACAACATTGAACATTTCTTTTTTATATTTGGGCTACAATGTCTACTATGTAATCTCTCATGGCGAACATTAAGATCAATTTTGAATCCTAATTCCCTGTTTTACTTTATCACGACTGGTTGAGAACGCCCCGCCATTTAATGTATATTGCAAATGTTTTTAAAAATCAATAAGTATACACATCTATACACGAATTGATTCTTGTGCACTGATAAAGTTGGAAAGCAAGATTTACGATTGAGGTTAAGTAAGTAACTTTAGCAACTGCTCTGGAAATGTGGTGCTGGAGACGCATGCTTATAATAAGCTGGACCACCCATTGCACCAACGTGTCCATATTGAAGGAAATCAAAATAAAGCAGAGACTGTAATCGCTTGTGCAATTGCGGATTTTGAAATTATTTGGACAAGTTACACGTAAAACAAACTCAATGGCGCGGGTTGTAATTCAGGGCAGAGTCAAGGGCAAAAGATCCCGCGGCCGATCGCCAACGAGATGGACTGACACCATAAAATCCGTCACTGGGACTCCTATGACGCAGTGCGTTCGCCATGCGACCAGAGACCGGTGGAGAAGGCTTGCAGGGGCAGCAACTGCTGCAAGCACGAGGGGTGACCCTTCATTGACCACTCTGTCAAGAGTGACCGACTAAGAAAAACTTTAGCAACAGCAGTGGGGTCACAAAATGAGCTGGTGATGGTGATGATGGTGATGATGTTGTTTCGTCTTACCGTGCACTATGAATGACAAGAGCCAAGAATAAATACAGCAACATCTGAAAGTAGAAAATAGGTTAGAATGTCGGCATTGGTATCCTAACTAGGAGATGTTTAGGGTTGTATGTGGGAATTCGTGGTTCAATTCCCTATTAACATTAGTCTTATACATATAGCACATAGAAGATGGGTTCACACAGTTGCCCGTTGATCAAATTTAGGTTGTCGGATTATAAAGATTGCCATAAATTTTTTTAGGATAATCACTTTTTTTCTATTGTATCCAGCTGTGGCGAAAATTGTGAAAAGTTGTGGGAATGATATTGTGGGGATAATACAAGCTAACTGTAACTGTAACTTTAAACACTTTGCCTACACCTCACGTGATAATAAGGCTGCAGGTGAAAACATAATTCAACTGAAATTCTTTAAATCTAAGGAAAAGGCTTATCTACTACTACTAAATATTTACCCAGAACCTTTGGGTCTAATACTTTTGACCTGATTAATTATTATGACAACAACCGGGATCAACAATGTAGAAATATATAACGATATCTTAGAATTTTTTAGTTGTAAAAACTAAAAAAACAAAAATTTTTGATATGGACCTAGAAAATACCTTTTTATTCCTGGCAGGATCATGGAAATGGGGTGCGATAAAATATCCCCCATATTCATGTTCGAAAAGAAATTTTAAGTTTATGTTCCAACCAGGGACGAATGGAAACGAGGGCCACCGTCTCCGGAAAAAGACAGCCTAATCTGGTATACCGACGGATCAAAAATGAAGTCAGGCACAGGGGTAGGCGTCTATAACAACGACTTCAAGCATAGTCAAAGCATGGGAAAATTTGCCACTGTTTACCAAGCCGAAACTTTCGCAATTCTCCTATGCGCAAAGCAGAATATAGAGTTAGCTATGAAAAAGCGCAATATATTCATCCTGAGTGACAGCCAAGCAGCGCTCAAGTCACTCATTTCGCCCCAAATCGACTCTGGCCTTGTTATAGAAACCACCAAAGCTCTAAACAAGCTAGGTGGACATAACAAGGAGCCATTGATCTGGGTCCTAGGCCATATGGGAATCCACGGCAACGAGATGGCGGATACACTTGCCAGTAGGGCTCAGAGACCCAGCTTATTGGTCCTGACCCGTTCGTGGCACTTGCACCAAGTACCATTAACAAGGCCTTAAAAGATTACATTGTAAACAGGCACAGCATCGAATGGAAAGAGCAGCCGGGTATGAAACACTCCAAATCCTTCCTAGGCGAAAACGCCTTAGGACGGAGTGAGTTCATATGCGGAGGCAGTAGATCGTTGCCTTGACAGGGCACTATGCCATAAAACAAATGCTCCACAGAATGCATCTATCAACAAATAGCTTGTGTAGGGCATGTGGAGAGGAAACAGAGTCAATGCAGCACCTACTGTGTTACTGCGACTCTCTGGCTAGGAAAAGAATGGGACTCCTGGGGTCGGCTTATCCGAAACCGGAGGACTTCAGGCTCTTCGCTCTTAAGGACAAGGCCAAACTTATGGCATCTATATTTACAGAGGAATAAGAGTGAAAGGACGGGGTTGCACAAAAGATTCCGATGGGTCGAAGTGTTACTGCAAGAGGGAAACCTCAGCAGGCCCCACTAAGATAAGATAAGATAAGATAAATACCTTTTTTATTTCCATCTTCAGATTTTCGAAGCCATCGCTTGAGGCTGAATTTTATTTCACTTCTATTTATATACATTGGCGTGCAAACAAAAATAATTAGAAGAAAATTTGATTAGTTACGAAAAGCCAATTTACTGTAAACAACAAAATAAATGTCGCTGCAATTTGTTATAAATAATTTACATAATGCGCTTTAAGCGCTAATTATTCTAAATAATTAAATAAAACAAAGTGTGGTTGTTTGTTTGTCCTTATATCTCGTTAAAACGAAACAACAAGGGGTCTAGTGTGAGTTTTGTATAATATCCGTATTCATTCGATTACGTTTACGAAAACGAAATTTGGTATGGCATTGAAGCAGCGCCTCCTGGCGGCATACGAGAGGAGTTAACATTTTGCCATACAAATTCTCGGTGATCGAATTGAGAATGAACTCGCACTTGGCAACCTGGTCGAGTGCAGATGTAGTTGGAGTGCCCGAGTGTTATCATCATCATAACCATCATTACGATCATCATCATCATCATCAATACTACTATATAAATCTGTAGATTCTGTCTGTATGTACATGCAATTTTTCTCATAAATTTTGGGATAAATATTCGTTTTATGACTCACTGACACCAATTCTACGATTTTTGAAATTTTTGTCCTCTTATAACTCAAGAACGGCTTGTCCGATCTTGATGAAAATTTGCATGTAGTAAGAACATGAGATTGTGCAAATGATAGTCTAGGTATATGATGTTGGTAAACCTAAAAATTATTTTATTAAGCATTCATTGATCCATTATATTCGCACAGCGAAGCAAGCGGGTGACGGCTAGTCATCATCATATAAAATTCTCTCTCTAGCTGCCGGAACACAACAATGCTACTGACATTGATGGTATGGCTACATATTTAGATAAGGTGGTAACTAGTTAGCCAGGCGGATAAACAAGCAAACCATGTACACCCACTGGAAATCGAGCCCGAAACCTTTTGATCTGGGACACCTCTCCCAGACCAGTGGCGTAGACCACCTGGTCTAAGCCACTAGATACTAGAGGCGGTTACGCACTGACACTACTCAATTCAGAAAAAGTAATGATAAATTTCCACGAGCGGGATTCAAACCCGCACTCTGGGTCAACAATACAACGGGTCAGGCGCACTACTAATTAGGCTCATTAAATAACTTATACTTATCAAGTATGTTTCTAGAAACTAGAAAGAAAAGCACAGAACATATTTCTGTTTTATTGTATTGTAGATTATCATGATCTTGCATTATTTAAAAAAGCATTTTATCGTTTACACAAGTACAGTCAACATCAAAATGATCGAAACACTTTCATAGTCAAAAATATTTCGAGGTCTTAATACGCAAGATTTGAGTCTATTCTGGCTTAAATCAAAAAGTTGGTCAATGAACTACTGTGGTGTTATAAAAGGTTCTTATTTTAATTAGGTGGTCAGATATTTAAGACTTGATGGTGTTTCGTCTTGATTATGACTGTACATCAAAGCACTCAATAAATGTTTATTCAATTTCAATCCATCTTCTCTAAAAAGTTTTTGCTATAATATATCCTCTTCTCTTCTTGCTACATCCCTGTCTTGCTACCGGTCTTGCTACTTCTCTTCTTTGCTCGAGACACTCGGTGACTTCAAGTCCTCCTTCTTCATTGTTGACTTGATCTTCGCCAACTGCTCTTTGCGCTTATTGAAGAAGTATTCCTCCTCCTGAGCTGCCCCGTACTGTCCCAGACCTCCCCCAGACTCCCTCACCGACCCCCCCGCTCCACCGCCTCTCCCCGCCCCAGAACCAGGTGGTGGCAAGGTGTAGTTCCTACTGGTCACCCCAGGCATCCATTCCTGAATCCTGTTAAAAATTTTAGAATTCCTCAACTGGTAGATTTTTGTCAATCTGAAGTTCACTACGTTCATTTTCACACCTCAATTTTTCGAAATTGTCAAAATTGACGCATTACATGTCAAACCTGTTATTTTGAATTGGGCACTTTTTAAAAGCAAAAGGAGGTGGCATGCATGTCTGTATTTTTTATCACAAAGCCAAAGGAAAATCCTTTTACCATCATCTCATCTCAGCTATCTTCTAAGGCTGTATCTGGTCTTACTATGAGTGTAATTTTTTTTAATAGTTTACCAGACAATCTTGTGAATGAATAATTATCATATAAAATTAATTAAATTAAATTGCAATATCAAAATAGTAAATTAATGTAGGTAGTGTTCGCACAATTTTTTTTAAATTTAAAATCCTTAATGTCATAAAAGTTTACGGTCAATAGCCATTTATATAAATATTTTTTTAATTTATTAATATTTAGTGATTTAAGTACTAATTAGTTCAATTGAAATTGTAACAATGTTGAATTGTGTTTTGCACGCTTAATGATTAGGCGAATCATGATGTACGTAAATATTGTTACTATCTTAATTTACCATGCATTCTAGCATATAAAGGATCCTTATCCCTCGTATCCTTAGACCATTGGTTATATGGTCTAAGCTCGTATCTCTTGAGTGCTTCGGAAATCAGAAGGCAAGGAAAACCGTCGGCAATTTTTTATCAAACTAAACCATAAAACGAAAGAGGCTGAAGATGACATCTATATGTCAAGTGAGTGACAATCGTTGACACCATTTATGTCAAATTCTCATTAGGCGTCTATTCAAAAAGTTGACAACGACAACGAAAATGTACAAAATAAATAAAATTTCAATTAATTAAAACCATTAAAATGACACCATAGAAAATGATTAGAAACAAAACGCACATCAAAACCAGACTACCACAAATTTGAAACAGCAAACAAAACTGAAACATGGTGAAACTCCTTAAACAGATGTATCCTTCGGGATTTAACATTTTTGTACAAAATAATTCAGCTTTCTTAGCAGTTGTTAGAAGCAATCTAGTCCCTTACATCAACCAAACAAGAGGGTATGCGGGCAAAGATGAGAAACCTTCAGATCCAGCGAAGGAAGAGGAGATTACTGCCAAAATGCCAGGTTTTATCCATCCAGAGAACTTGAAAGAAGAAGGCTACTTCACGCAAAAGGCAAAGAAGCAACTGGAAGAGTTAAAGAGGAAAGCTAGTTTCCCAGTAGAAAATCCCGATAAAAAACTGTAATTTATTCAAAATATAATTTCGAAAGATATCATCAGTATTTAAAAACTCGTATTATTTTATGCTCTTATTTATTCAGTTTTTATCTTTACTCAAAGAAGTAATGGATGACGAAGGATCTCAAGTGGATCTGACAATATCATCATTTGTTTGTCCTGTTCCTTGTTGACTTGGGGTCGGCGCAATAACTTTTCTCTTCCATTCTTTTTTAAGAGAGTTTGCTGATGGCCTCAAGCGGCCTTTTCTGGAAGCGGCGAGAAACTAAAAGAGTTCCTCAAGCCGTGTAATCAAAACACCATCAGTTTCAGAGGAAATGGCATCACGCAAGCATGCCCCCTTTCCCTACTAAATTATCCCAGGGGTTCGGATCGAATCGGACTTCCATTGTCCACCATCAGCCGTTACCCTAACATTTACTCCTTTAGAAGCAGTCGATATTTATGCGCGTGGAGATCTTTGGGTTTTGTAATGAATGATGCTTCAGCACGTCATTGCTGCCGTTAAAATGGGTTTGGGTGTGAACAAATATATTCATATAGTCCCTAAGTAACTGATAGAGAGCAAATTTTAGAGTAACGATTTCTCTATTTCAATCATTACTAATTCATTATGTTGTTGATATTATAGTTGTGAGATGTTTGGAATGACATCGTTGCATTAAAATGCTTCGAGAAAAAGATAGTACGGCTGTGTAAGGACTTGTTTTGAGATTTGTAATATGAAAATATTCCCAGGAAACTAAATGTTTTACCGGCTTATTGTATTTTTTTACAAATTGTATTTTTATCTGTGAATAGCTGAAATTTCTGGCTTTTTCTTTTAGAATAAGAGCTAATTCTTATTATTCATCATCATCATCATCATCAGCTCATTTATGTGGGGACATAAATGAGCTGATGTGTGGGGACTGCTGAGGATAGGGAGAGAACGGGCCATTAACCATCACGCGGGCCCAGTGCGGATTGGTGGTTGTTAACGACTGCTAATGCAGCCGGGACCAACGGCTTAACGTGCCTTCCGAAGCACGGAGAAGCTCGAGATGATAAATTTTTGGTCACCCATCCGATGACCGGCCTTTGCGAAAGTTGCTTAACCTCAGCACTTGCAGACCGGGCGCGTTAACCACTGCGCCATCGAGCTCCTCATTCTTATTATGCGGGATTTGAACCCGTGGCCACGATAGCATAGTTGGTAGTGCACCTCACCGGGTTGTGAAATTTGCGTAACAAAATTTGCGTAAAATTATATGTAAATAATCTTATTATTGTTATTCATGATAATTTTACTACAATAATGATTCTATTGAAGGAGATCGGAAGATGCTGGGGAGACATAATTTGGTTTAATGCTCTAAGACATAATAACTATACACAAATTAGGTAGTAATTATATTGTTTAAGAAAAACATGACCACAGATTATTTTGAAATTCAAATTCACATTTTGATTTTGTGTGAAAACTTAATTTGTGTATGATTAAAGTAGTAATACCTTAAGTAATACCCAATATTATTGATTGCAACAAAAAAAAACCATTAAGTAGTTTCCAAAAATTCACAGATTTCGCAGTCCCCGCAAGAATCGGAGCAAAAAAAAAACAAACACACACACACACACACTTTTTGTTTTTCACATTATTTATACATATATTTGTAAACTAAAAAAAAATTGTTATGCATAATATGCCTGTAATAATAAACCTTTATTTACTGTTTGGGAGAGGGCGCCCTCACTGCGCTGCAGTTTAAAACTTTTGCAGTTGAGGACACCACGTCTGTTATTTAGACTTAAGTTTGTGATAAATAAAGAAATTTGTATTGTATTGTATTGTATTAAAAATGAATACAACAATTTACGAAAAAAAAACTTTTATTTTAAATAACACATTACAAGCTTAGATTAAATAACGCCATTACAAATTAATTATTATATTTTATATATTTCTTTTTTAATTTTCTTTTTATATATTTTTTTTACCTTACAACGCGCGCACGGATCTTAGCTCGAGTTCTCTTATAATATGCATACGGCATTGTACTGTCGCAATAGTATTTCAATACCATAATATCAATTCACTCTATCCTAATTATAATAATGGTAATAATGTCAAATGATATGTCACATTACAAAAATATAAAACCTTTAGGCGTAAAAGAGGAACAAACATCCATCCATACATCCATACAAACTTTCGCGTTTATAATATTAAGTAGTATGTTCAAAATTCCAACTCGAATGCACTTCTCGTCTGCTTCCGCATCTTTTAACACCATTACCATGACTATCGGTCAATAATCACTCCAGCTTTTGATGACTCTTAAAAAAATAAAAATCTTTTCTTAAATTATTTTCAAAAATTTATGAACCTATTTTTAAAATTCCAACTTGAATGCACTTCTCGCCTGCATCCGCATCTTTTAACACCATTACCATGACGATCGGTCAATAATCAAAGAAGCTACATCACTTTTTATATACGCAAATACCCGTTTTTCTACAATACCAATCTAAAGGGACCACGCCATTTTGTAGTTAAGCTAATAAGCCCTAGGATCCTTTTTTAAATTTTTTCTTAAGTCGGTTTTTTTTAAATATTTACAATTTATTATACAACAAACACTCCCCAAAAAACATTTTTTTACATTTTTCAAAATTCAAATGCTCACACGTGTCTCGATAAATTCCTCAACTCTAGGTACTATTTTCATCTTGATTTTCCCAAAATCCTCAGAGCTATGGCCTAAAAATACGTCTCAGGCAATTTGCATCCTATAACCATTTTTAATGGTAAAAATTAAATTAATCTTGCAATAGCGTTATTAGCCCATACAATAACTAGCATGACGACATCATCTCAATAGATAACATACTCTTAGAAAAACTTCAAATTCTCTGTCAAGAGTACATTCTCTTAGCTTAACTGTCACTTCGACATTATTAATAAAAATTCAAATTGGAAAAAATCAACTGCAACCATGTCAAAATCATAAAGTATCCAAATATGCATTACCAAGTACCAAGAGCAATTGTAAGGCAGTTCGTCCAGCTAGCATTGTCAATGAAGTTCATGGGCTGGCAAATAGCTATCCTCAGGGGGTCAATACCTGCCTCAAGCACGATGACTTTGAGGGGTCTAACACACAGCACAAAGAGCAACGACACTCTCTTGTATCAGCTTTGCA
The DNA here is from genome assembly GCA_963082485.1 of Eudonia mercurella. NCBI lineage: Eukaryota > Metazoa > Arthropoda > Insecta > Lepidoptera > Crambidae > Eudonia > Eudonia mercurella. The sequence goes on from OY720040.1 coordinate 3,511,914, forward strand.
GCGCTATTTTCGATCAACGACATAAAAGGCATCTAGTCAACGCTTCTACAGACTTATTTAAAATAGCTTTGAACCCGTTTTCTTTCACAACACTCTTGGCTAAAGCAGAGTCTGGCAGAGGGGGTCCAGTTCGTGAATCCGGTGGAAGGTTTGGAAGGTTGGATGCAGCCAATGAGTCCGGCATGTTTCATAAGATTAATAAAGCGAAATTGGCGAAGATCAAAAAGTTTTTTAAAGATAAGCCCATTGCTAAAGAAGGCACCGCTGATCCAGCTAAGCCAGATGATAGCAAATAGAAATGTATTGTGACTTTCGTTATCTATCGATTTCTTCTATAATATTCATATTAATTAATTAATTAATGAAAGCTTAAAATTTAGAGCATAAATTTACGAACCATTGGAAATAACTGTGGCACCAAATTATAGTTGAAACACAAGTGTCTTCTGATTTTGTAATAATTTATAAACGCAATAAAAAGTGTTTAATTTTCAATGCTACTTTATTACATAGTTTAGAGCGAAATTGGGTCTATCACAAAATTTTAACAATTTTGATTGGAAACCAGATTAAGTACATTTGTAAATAGCCTATATACTGTCCCACTGCTGGGCAAACACCTCCATCATTAAAATCAAGTCATCACTACAATTGATGGGTATTGGTTTAATCACCACGCTTGCAAAATGTGGGTTGGTGATACATCGAAAAATCCAAAACGCTTTGCCCGAACTGGAATCGAACTCGGACCTTCGGGTATTAGTCAGAGCGCTTTGCCACCATTAATAATAATAACAAATAATAAATTTATTGGTAAGTAGAAGGTAATCCTTGGAAATACTGACCCAATATTAAAACTTGTGTTACTAATACAAAGCTGTAATATCACAGTAACATAGGTTATACTTATTCTATTCGTTTGATGAAATTTTCGTCTTTTTCTCACTCATTAATAAGTGAATTACTTTTAAAATTAAATACCGGTTGTTAATATTAATAATAAACATTACTTAGGTTTCAGTAATAACAATAATTTTTAATTTTGTCTTTATGGCAAAATATTTTTTTTATTGACTTCTTTTTTAGCGGAAATGACCTTTTGTTTCATTGTAGCTTTGAATAGACTTGCTTTTTTTCTTTTTAAATGCTGCTTGCTATATTTAAAGAAGTCACTACAAATCTCATATATTAATTTTTAGAGTGCTTTTCTAATTTGTAATTATCTTTGCATGTGTTTAAAATTGGTACCTAATTAAATGAAAAAAAGTTAAATTTTGCTAGTGAAACAAACAACCCTACAATTTTTATAGTGTTAACTTATATAAATGCTAAGAAAATTGAAAATTGTTATTTTCAATTACATATTATTATTTTCAACACTAATGTTTTAGTATGAAAAATTTTATGTTATAAAAATTTTCATACAAAACTTCAATTACATTAAAGACGTAATTTTTTGTTAAAAATTATAATTATTTAGGGTCACTGTCCAAGGCGCGTCATTTGACGAATGCATGCGGATTGGGAACTCCGACATGCCGCTCTGTGGACAGTTTGTTTTTATGCAAGCAAGATGCAAGCAAACAAACTGTCCACAGAGCGGCAATGTCGGAGTTCCCAATCGTCATGCATTCCTCAAATGTCGCCTTGGACAGTGACCCTTACATATTCTGTATAATTTTACGCAAATTAAAAAAAAGACAAAGTGTTGAAAAAATAGATACCACGATAGCATAGTTGGCAGTGCACCTGACCCGGCATGGGGTGTGGGTTCAAATCCCGCTCGTGTATTTTTTCAACACTTTGTCTTTTTTCAAATTGTTAAAAATTGTTTTTAAAGCTGACAACGATAGTCACCGGTAGTAACGAATACGAACATTTGTATCCTATTGCAAATTACCTTTTGAGTAACCAGGCGGGTTACTTTATTGAATAAAACCATCACTAGACAGTAGCACAAAGTAAGGAGACCCAGAAGGTTATAGCATAGTACAAACCTCACTTGAGCAACGCATAGACCCTCTCACGGACACGGAATCTCGGAACATCTCGGAACATCTCAGAACATCAACATCAAAAATCTTGAACCGCCTCAGTGGTCTAGTGGCTAAGACCACCTGTTTAGACCCAGAGGTCCCGGGTTCGATTTCCAGCGGGGGGTACATGTTTGTGTACTCGGTTTGGTTGGTGGTAGGGCTTGTTTGTCCGCCTGGCTAGCTACCACTATCTTATCTAAATATGTCGCCATAACATTAATGTTTTTAGCATAGTTGTGTTCCGGCAGCTTGAGATAAGATAGCCAGTGCCTCACTAGTTGAGGATCCTGGGTGAAGTGCGCTTCCATCATTGGCCTTATAATCACTTAACATCAGGTGAGATCAAGGCACTGTGCTTACCCGTTAATATAAGACACAACGCGTTGCTCGTAGGTTATATTGTATATTGTATTATATTCAGCTGTCATGTACACAAAATTAAGGTCTTATATAAATTGTTAGTAAGTTACATGAGCCCTGTAAGGGCAAAGTAGGATGTACAAAGTGGGTGCAGTATACAACTACTGGTCGGATGTTTTAGGCAGCTCCTCAGCTCGCCTTGATGGCTGCGAGATGGCCGGTAGACAGTGAGATTATCTCCACAAACAGAGATTGGCCCCACGCTGGGCACGTCACGCGTGAAGCTCCCGTACTGAGGAAGCGCGGGTAGCTGGTACCGACAGCAAAAGATGTGGTATTCAAAAAATAATATTGCTTTTTTTTAAATAGTTTTTGTTGGCATCGGCATCCGATGGCCTTAACAGCGTAATCGGACTTTAAGGGGTGGCGAGAAAGTAAAGGTTCCTCAACCCGGAGTTTTTTTAGAGTTTGCTGATTGTTCAGACGGCTTTTTCAGCTTCACCGGCCTTTTTTTGGGGGCGGCGAGAAACTTGAAAGGGTTCTTCAAGCCGTGTGAAACGAAGCACTGTCGGAGGATTTCTAGAGGGAACGGCATCACGCACTAGTGCGTGTCCCCGTGCCCTATTTAAGTCTTCGAGGGTTTCGGATCGTATCGGGACAAGCCGTGGTGATCGAACATCCTCAGAGGTTTTTAGATGGGATGGCATCACGCAAGCATGTCCTCGTTTTCTACTTGATAGTCCTGGAGCTATTACTGGATCGGAATCGAGAAAATAAATAATAATGAAATCAAAAGGCGATTTTTGGACTCATACAAATTAATGCCTAATTAATTGTAATGATAAATAACTAATAATCTGGTGCCGTATTGGAAAAGTTATATTTTTTCAAGATTTCTTAAAATGAGTTTGACGTCGAAATTTTCTAGGGCTTGCTTCCTAAACACTATTAGCTAGTAGCGTCGTTTCATTAATATTCCGGTACCTTGATTACCAGAGAGAAACATTTTTATTTATTTACATGCATTTATCAAACGGTTGAGCTATGGCAATTAAATTAAATTTAACATTCATAATGCTATTATAATATCCGAATAGCCGCGTTGTGGAGCCAATCTGGTACCTTGATATTATTCCGTGATGACATTTGAGTACCATAACATACATAACTATATATATGTGTATCTATATATTAATACGTGAAGCAAAAACTTTGTACCCGTTTTTACGAAAATTGCGCGGACGGAGGAGTATCAAATTTCGCACACTTATAGTTTATATAGAGAAGGTTATCCGAATGTTAATATTTTTTTTAAATTATGCATAAAAAATACATTAAATCAACAAAAACAACATTACACACACTACCATGTATTTGACACACACGCATTGTTCCTCCGTTACTCCGTTCTGGTAAACCTACTTACACAATTTTATTTTATTTTATAAAAATACAAATGCCGTTGGTCCCGGCTGCATTAGCTGTCGTTAACAACCACCAATCCGTAATGGGCCCGCGTGGTTGTTTGTAGCCCGTTTTTCCTTTGGTGTATACATCCATAGGAAAGACTCATGCCCCAGCTGTAGGAATATAAAATTAACTAGTAAAGGGATACCAATTATGGCAATATTTTTTAATATAATTGTTTTTTTTAAACGCGCCTCTTCTGCTGTCGGTACCCGTGATGCGCAGTGACAGTGGCGGGGTCGGCCGCTGTCGGGCCCGTCGCTCAGGAATGCCGGAGAATAAATCATCAGCTCACTTTTTAATTACAAACACTTATAACTGCGCTGTATCGTATTGGAATGACCTTGTTGTGAGGTAAACTCTGTGCGAGCGAAATAAATTGAGCGTCTCATGGTTATATTGATATCTGGATGCCTAGTGTAAGCTTCATTTGACATTAGATCACGTTAACGAAATCGAGAATTTGTATAACGTAGAAGCGCCGCTTCTACGTTATACAAATGAGGAAATGAGGAAAGTTATAATATATTTTCTTTTAATCTTTTTATGTGAACGTGATCAAATCAAGGTGAACAAAACTCACACTCAGCACTCAGTTCCTTAAGTACTTTTGAGTTCTGGGTAAAGTGCACTTTCATCTTCGGCCATATCATCGCTGTTCCAGTTCGAAAGTTACTACTCGTAGATCCTATGAAATTACAGCTACTTTTTTAAAACATCCTATAACAATAAATAACGCCGCTGGGACAAGATTGTAGGAATAAATACTTTATAAATAAGCAGAATCGAGATCCTGATATTCACGATTGGTATCACACGTGTAATAAAAATAATAAAATAATAATAAAATTGATAGCATGCTTCAAAAATTAACCTTGGAGTCTACGTACACATCTCTAATGCAATTTTAGTTAGTATGTAATATTTGTAAATATCGTAAAATAAGAAGACCCCAGGAGCTACATATTGCGCTCGAGCAACTCGGAACGGCTCGGAACAGTCCAAGCGCAGCTGTTGCGAAATTACGTAACCGTGAGAGGTTGTCTATTGTATGGTAAAGCCACCAAAGCGTGCGTACTACCAAAGAGTACGTAGGTATTACTCTTAGAGCATTGGTTTAATGATCTAAGGTATTAGGCAATGAGCGATTTTTTGATAGCCCAAATTAAAAAAATAAAAATTAGTTCAAAAAAACTCGATAGATGTCGTTTTATTAAAGTTGAGCCGTGTATAGAGGCTGTAATAAATTGTGCAGTACCCAGAGTGATCTTTTGCTTGTCAACCAAAAAAATAAAAAATGAGTATTTTATTTTCAGGACCTATTCCTATTTTCCATAATTTTGTTCACAGTTTGACAGTTGAATAAAGGCAATGGAATAAATATTACGCAGCCATACACGTGCGGAGAGCACATGGACTCGCTTTTTACTAACGCCATCTATGAAGTAATTTGGAACTAATTTCTTTTTTTTTGGGGAGGTCGGGACATCGCCCTTTCTATTTTTCCTATTGGCAAACAAACATTAATGGGATTAATAAATACTACGTAAATAAGTACCATATTGACTCCATGCACAAGTTATGTGACAGGCAAGTAGTTGCTAACAAAGATATTATTTGATTAGTAGCACTGCGCCCTTTGGTAGTGCGCGCTCTTTGGTGGTGGTTGGTGGTGGTGTACTCTATGTGTATTGGTTGAAGACGTTTGTATGAAGCTTACCTTCTGCAGTATCCCTGTTTTGTGTAACTATGTTGTTAAACACTTCCCTGTGTTGTACCTACAGGTGAGCAAGCTATCGCGGACACGCTGGTACACCACTCCCTTCGGCCAGAAGTCCTCTTTCATGAAGGCGTCGTCCAACTTGGCTGTCGCAACTCGCACAACTCGCACTACAATTGCCTTAACAATTATAATTAACCGTAATTCACAAAATATACAACTTTTAACGAGGAGCTCGATGGCGCAGTGGTTAACGCGCCCGGTCTGCGAGTGTGAAGCAACTTTCTAAGGCCGGTCATCGGATGGATGACCAAAAACTTATCATCTCGAGCTCCTCCGTGCTTCAGAAGGCACGTAAAGCCGTTGGTCCCGGCTACATTAGGAGTCGTTAACAACCACCAATCCGCACTGGGCCCGCGTGGTGGTTTATGGCCCATTCTCCCTATCCATCGATAGGGAAGGCTCGTGCCCCAGCAGTGGGGACATAAAATGAGCTGATGATGATGATGATGATGACAACTTTTAACACATTAACTAACCTAGTTACATAAATTTAACTAAATACTAGTGTTGCATAGAAAGCCATGGAGTGCGCCATGTTTGGCATCACACTTTTAGACTAAGTCCCCAACACGATGCCAGCGCGCAGATATTGAGGCTCAAGTGGAGTTGGGCAGGGCACATGGCCAGACGGAGTGACGACAGGTGGGTCACAGTTTATAGTATGAGTATTGTGTCCTATCAAGCCTAAAAAAATGGGATTGAAGCAGCGCCTCCTGGCGACATACGAGAAGAGTTACAATTATTTTTATTTTATTTTGTTTTATTTTATTACACAAAACAGATTTGCAGTAATAGCCGTTCAGTTTTTACATGGATTTAGTTAAATAGGTAAATTAGATATTTACTCATGTGCTGCAACTCCACAGATATGTGTAAACAACATGCTTAAACTTTAAATCGAATCATTAAAAAAAACATGTAAAATTAAATTAAATTGTTAAAATTATACATTATTATATTGAATTATACGTTAATATTACATTATGGAAATCAATACAAATAAAAAACTACAAAATAAAAAAAAATAATAAAATGAAAATAGTTACGGTTGCAAAATTACGTGGCATCATGTCAGTCTTTGAAACAAATATTTTGTCAACGACAATTTTGTCATACAGATTTTCATTCTTGTAAACGTAATCGAATGAATACGGATAGGACACTAAACTCACACTAGGTACCCTGAACGCTGACTGAGTGGTGGCCAAGAGATGGAGGGGACGTCCACCAGGAGATTGGTCGACGATATAACCAAGACCGTGGACACGTGGCCCAAACTAGCGTAAGATCGAGGCGAACGGCTTAAACAAAGAGAGGGCTATTCCCAGCAGTGGGTCGAGAGGGGCTGATGATGATGACGACATAAGTTTTATCTTATCTTATCTAATCTTAGTGGGGCCTGCTGAAGTTTCCCTCTTAACACTTCGACCCATCGGGATCTTTTGTGCAACCCCATAAGTTTGGCAACGTCAACAAACGGCGACGTTGATTCCGGGTCAGGTGCTCTTCCAATTGAACTGAGAGAACCACGATAGCTCAATTGGAAGAGCACCTGACCCGGAATGTCAGAAGGGTGCAGGTTCAAATCCTGCTCGTGGAAATTTTGTCAACATTTGTGTTTTTGTAATTTGTTCGCAACTAAATTTGCGTTAAAAATTATTTTAACATTTCATATATGTGCTGCCTCAGTAACATGAAAAAAAGGACTTAAAACTTACTACTGGTACAGCTAACAAACTCCCGCAGCGTAGAAACCGACATGCATTTGTTTATCTGTCAACTTTGATGTGTTACCAAAATGGTCTCGAAACTGGACAATCGTTACGGCTCATGATATGAGTGGAGTGTATGACCACTATACCCAAGGCGGCATTGCCCGTCTCAACGACCAGTCGCGCACATCAGACACACCGCCTCCTTTGTGGAGCCGCTTTGTGAGCTACCGAATAACACCCGGGCGTAGGGCTGACACAAGCGAAGGGATATATTTTATTTAAAAAAAATATTACATCATCTTTTTAATTGATAGTTGGCATCATTGAAATCAATGATTATGGTCTGCTCAAGCCTTTTACCTGCTGTGGGACAATTTATAATAATTATAATAAAAATCTAGTTTTAAGAAAGAAAATAAATAAAGGAGATAATAGTAATAATAAATCATTTATTTCGGAATAAGTTGGTACATCTTCCATATTAGTTCTTTGTTACTAACAATGATGACTTATATCTATGTTAATTTTAGTACGTATACATACACAAAAACCTATTTATTTTGCAGCCAGGTTCGAGGGCTTGACCTGTATAGTAGTCCAGTGTCTTAAAATCGCCCCCTCGAACCTATTTGCAACCGTTTGCAGAATGCTGTTGGGGCTGGCGCGTACCCGCCGCCATAAAGATGCAATACGTTTGCGCATCACACCATAAAAATCGTCCGTGCGCGCTTCCGCAAACATACCAGAGGCACTGCAGTGTCGCCACAACCCCATCAGCGCCCTGAAAGCGTTATTATACTGGATACGCAGGACGCTGTAAGCCTTTTTAGTATTTTCGATCCACAGGCTGCATGTGTGAAATGACTGGCAAAACGCCCTGAATAACGTCACTTTGACGTCTTTAGTACACTTTGAAAACCTGCGGATAAGCATATTGCTTCTAACTGCCAGCGCCCTACGCTCCTTTTCCACGTCCATGTCGTCGTGCTGGTTTGCAGTGACCCAGTGTCCTAAGTATTTAAATTCTGATACTACCTTAAGTGGAGTACCGTATAACGTGACTGGCGGTGTTATGGGATAGTGTTTGGTACCCGCCTTAAACACCAGCAGCTCGCTCTTACTGGCGTTATACCGGAGACCATGAACCTCTGCATACCTCTCACATATCCCGACTGTTTATTTATAGGTTATTTTACTTATTTTTTTAACGTCTCGGTGGCAAAGTGGCTTAGTGCTGGACCCAATATCCGAATGGTTCAATTCACAGGTCGAGCAAAGTGTGTTTTGGAGTTTTCGATGTGATTGAACCCAGATTTGTAATTACCGAACCGCAAGCTCGTGTGGTTATTAGATCAATATCTATAAATCGTTGTGATTAATTGATTTTTATGATAGAGGTCAATGTTCATCTGCGGGACAGTATATAGACTGTGATATCTTATTACTTACTTATTTACTTACACAAAACACTTTCCAATAAAAAAAAAATTGGTTGTCTGTAAAGTCGGTTTACTGACGATAGTTGAACGTGACAACGTCTTAAGAAGGTGTCGGGAGGTGTTGGGGGTGTCGGGGGGTGTTGGGGGTACGTACCGCGGTGGCGATGCCAGCCACGGGCTTGCAAAGCAGCCTGCAGCAGCCCGTCGAACAGGTAGGCGGGAGGAGTTGGGGGTGTCGGGAGGTGTTGGGGGTGTCGGGGGGTGTTGGGGGTACGTACCGCGGTGGCGATGCCGGCCACGGGCTTGCACAGCAGCCTGCAGCAGCCCGTCGAACAGGTAGGCGGGAGGAGTTGGGGGTGTCGGGAGGTGTTGGGGGTGTCCGGGGGTGTTGGGGGTACGTACCGCGGTGGCGATGCCGGCCACGGGCTTGCACAGCAGCAGCAGCCCGTCGAACAGGTAGGCGGGAGGAGTATGTGGTGTCGGGAGGTGTTGGGGGTGTCGGGGGGTGTTGGGGGTAAGTACCGCGGTGGCGATGCCGGACACGGGCTTGCCTGTGCAAGCCCGTGTCCGGCACGGCTAAATTTCTACTCAGCCGATAGTGCTTCTTTGTCGCTCGTTCCGCGCTCTCGCTTGCACTTCAAGCCTTACATGGAATGCCTCAGAGCGAGGTAACGCCGAACTTTTTCGTGCGTGCAGCCGGCTCTATCGAATTATAAGACGTTGTCACGTCAAAACTGTAAATACACACTGCAAGATTAGACATGTGTGCAAAGCTAAAAGCTAAGATGAAAAATAACAATATTATATGATCAGTCGATTTAATGAAACTTGAGTGTTATCTATGTTATTTATGTCAATACAAAGACAGATTTACTCAATAACGGCTTGATAATAGAGCGATTGTAATTTTTAGTAAGGCAATTGTACAAATCTACTACTCATTGCTTAACAGGAATGTTAGGAAACAGTTAACTTTAAAAATAATAATACGGGTAAGCACAGTGCCTTGATGTTTAGGCGAAGGGTAAGGCACACTAGGGCCACCAATTGATAATTTGACAATTACTAACGGACCGGATCTTTTTTTAAACATTGGCTACCGTCCGACAACAGGAAATCATCCATAGTAATTATTTAATAATTGTGCACTACTTTTTGTTGCGTGGTTTATTCACAAAACGGGCTATCGCATTTATTCACAAACAATGGCCACTGTTGGTGTTAGCGAATGAATACAAAAACAAACCTAAAAATAGTGCACAATTATTCAATAATACTCGTAGATGTTTGCCTAGTGTCGGAAGGTCCGCAATGTTTGAAAAAAAATCCAGTTTAGCAGTTATCAAATTAAATCCATTAGCGGCGTTAGTGTGCCTTACCCTTCGCCTCAAGTGATGATAAAGCCAATAAGTGACTCGACGCCACATTTAGCATAAATAAAGTAGGGTTCCGAGGTGGAATAGATAACATTAGTGATGGGTTGCTAGCCGATCACCTGATGTGCGAATATCTTGGGACTTGTCCCTAAGTCGGATTTTACGACATGTACGGGAAGTAAGGCTGCGTTTCCACCAGAGATGTGCGAGGTAGCTAAACGGTGCGCGAGGTAAATATTCTCCAATAGGAGAACTCCATTTTATCCTGCAAGGACAATGAAGGAATCCTATTGGTGGATTTTTACCTCGCACGTCTCTGGTGGAAACGCAGCCTTAAGCAGCTGATACATTCATTTCACATTCTAGACCATCATGGGATTATTTGTAATTAAATGGTAAAAATATTGTAATGGACAAGCATGCTTTGAAATTCCAATCAGTCACCAATTCACCACCCATAAACGCTCTAAAGGCTTTAATTTATTTTATTTTATTTATACATACTCAGACATCTAACCACCCACCCCGTTATTTTCATACAAACAAGCTCACTTTGCGACTCTATACATAAAAATGTCAATATATTTCTGCAAAGATTTGTATGCTAATGTTTAGGTTAAGCGTTCGACTGTCCAATTAGCACTTTGAACAGTTTTAAAAATTTCTTCCCGTTTCCAAACCTTCGTTTTAAGCAAAGCATTACTTTATTGCCATATCACAGTGTATGGAATGTGATGAAGCCTTCATTGTTATGCCTCTATGAACAAATGCAATGGTTTCGGTACTCTCTCAAAATACTAATTGGACAGTCGAACGCTCGACCTAAACATTAGTATACAGATCTGTGCAGAAATGTATTGACATTTTTATGTATAGAGTCGCAAAGTGAGCCTGTTTGTATGAAAATAACGGGGTGGGCGGTTAGATGTGTCCCTGAGTGTATTTATTATTAAGGGTAGCTACACAGCACATTTACAACTAGCTAAAAATATTAAAATTTACAATTTGAAGGCTATACATATATCCATAATTTACATTTTCAATAGATAGCATTAGCGATATTAGATACATAGCAGATGCAATAGAGAACATTGACATCTAACTTTACAAAAAAAAAATCATATGCAAAGCATGACCTGACTTTGTGACAGAATTTAAGCGGCTGACTTATGTTAAAATATTTTTATATTTTTTCATAGGTCAAACACGCAGTGACAACCCTAGACCGCAACACATCATTCATTACAGATTTTCAATTGATAATTAAGCTCGCATTACACGATACTTTCTACCCGTATCAAAGGCATTCTTGTGAAAAGCATACCTACCAGTTGGTATTGGTACAGTGGTACTGAACGAACGCTTTTTGTAACATCATCTGTTTAGAGTTTTGTGGGGAATAAGGAACGCTTACTCGTATATGCGGATGCGATGGTTCCTGATCAAATCGAGGACATTTTAGAGAAAGGCCAAAAAACAGAGAAAAAACGTCTCTTTTTTTATAGTTAGCTCGGCAAATTACTCTAATGACTATAGTGGCTAAGACCACCGGTTTAGACCCAGAGGTCCCGGGTTCGATTCCCGCGGGGGGTTTTGCGTTATATAAAATACACTTAGATTTCTATGATGACTCATTATCATCATCATCAGCTCATTTATGTCCCCACTGCTGGAGCACGAGCCTTCCCTATGGATGGATAGGGAGAACGGGCCATAAACCACCACGCGGGCCCAGTGCGGATTGGTGGTTGGTAACGACTGCTAATGCAGCCGGGACCAACGGCTTAACGTGCCTTCCGAAGCACGGAGGAGTTCGAGATGAGAAATTTTTGGTCACCCATGCGATGACCGGTCTTTACGAAAGTTGGTTAACCTCAGCACTCACAGACCGGGCGCGTTAACCACTGCGCCATCGAGCTCCTATGATGACTACCTTTAGTGAATATATCAACAATTCGTCCATCAGATTCTCTCATTAGGTCATCAATTATTATAAGGTTGGAATCTTTACCATGGAACATATTGAGGTCCAGTATACCCTGATAATAATTAACATTTTGTAAGTTATACAATGGTTGCATTTCATCAAAACGCCATGTGATTTGGTTAAAAAATGTACTTCTTCTTCTTCTTCTTCTTCTTCTTTTCGAGTCAGCGGGTTCAGCTATACTTTGTCGGACCAATAAGTCGTCTATTGCATCATTATTGGCCTCATACATGTTTTCCAGTGTGCAGGTGGCTGGGCACAGAGGACAATGGAGGAGGTGCTCCATTGTCTGTATTGGGGCTCCGAAGTCACAATGCTCCTCTGAAGCTAGTCCCTAGCGGCGCATGTTTTGTCTGCAACGGCCTACTTGGGTCCGGAGTCGGTTGAGTGACTTCCACGTAGGCCATTGCAGATTGTGACCTGGAGGTAGCTTGCAAACAATTTTAGCATATTTAATAAAGTTTGTGACAAAATTTGATTTTCCACAGCCACTTGGACCAGCAACTATAAGCAGTGAATAGATGGATAAAGTGAAACATCCTTTCACGTGTAATCACTAACAGGTATGAGAAATAACTAACAAGTTTTTATAATAAACAGTCCTTTTATTTTTAAAATTCGTCAATATATCTACACTTATAACAGCTAATAAACTTAAAATTAAAACTTGCTGTTACTATCTACAATTTATTTACAGTTAATTTACAATTTAAAACGAGCTTGATATTACAAATAAATACAATACAATAAAGCTTGAATATCATTAAAATTATTTACATCTAGGTACAACATTTTTACATCGGCAACCGCAATTTATAATGACCCCATGCTAATGTGTCTACTTTATTAGGTAAGATATATCTTTTGGTGTCATTATAAGACAATGATATTTCATTGATTTGCTGTGTAAAAGTTGTATGCTTAATTGATCGAAATCTGTACATAGTGTTGTATTGAATGTTTCTATTGAAAAGACATGATTTGTAATTTTTCATTGACATCCTTTGCGTGACGCCTTTATTATCACCCTTAGCTTTCGTTGTTAATTTTGTTTTCGTTTCAATTGCATACATTTTTGATCTTAACCCTACAAACTCCTTAACAATTTCACCATTGTTTTCGTCTTTAAAAAATCCTAATTTATTTTTGTTAACTTGTGGAAACTCGTGGATATTATCAACAGGATAGTTAGATGTATCGAATCGTGTATCTATGTCGTTTCTAATATCATCATAGAAATTATTAGTAAATATTTGATATATGAAGCTATCGGTGTCTGTGTACAATAATTTAATTTTGTTGTTAAATTTTGTGAACATGTATTCGTAGTGAAAATCATACATGAGAGTTTTTGATATGTCTAAAATAGATAAGCCTAAATAGATTGGTTTATTATAGCAAACTTTAGTTTTTTGTAACTGTACCGCTACCAAGTTCTCTGAAAAAACTGAAATGCTTCGAAATTCAGGCTTAGCAATTAGGTCTTGGACACCCAAAGTTTTACCGCGATTTTCCCAGTGAGTTAGTAATTTTACGTTCACTCTTTTTTCTACGTTTTCCATGGTTTTACCAAAAACAGAATTATTCATTAGTTTATAAAAATCTGTATGTGTGTTATAGTTATTGTATGTATATATGTTTAATTTGTGTCGTAACTTTTTTATACTTTGTTTGTTTCTTTTGTGCACACTTTTTCTACCTTTCTTTGTGTCTTCTCCTTCTACGGGCCTGCTGGAAGAAATTTCAATGTGAAATAAGCAGCGCCCTTGTACTTGTCCATTCTTACTATGTTCTCCCTTCTTATTCGTTTGTGTGTACATAAATTATAAATAAATAAATAAATAAATAAATAAATCTTTTTCGAAGTCTGAGTCTGCTTTTTTTCGTAGCTCGGTGTTCAAATCTATGTATTTTTTTAACCAGGGACTCTGTGTAAACTTCAATATTCTATGAATTTTAGTTAATTTAAGACCCAACTTAACACACTGTTTTAGGTTTCTATAGTGAATTACATATTTTTGTTTATTATTTAAATTTGGAATAAGCTTTTTTTCTTCTGATCCCCCTGCGTATATATTTTCGGGGCATAATGGCAAGTCTGAATGCAAATCATGAAGTTCTGCAGGATATTCCAAATCTACTTCTAATATAAAGCCATATGGAGATGTGTCAGAAACCTCATAGTTTGTCTCCGGACTCACCCACTCAAAACCTCCTTCAGGAAGGTACTGTGACATAGCCCAACCATATAGATTGTTTGCATCAAAATAAGCTAAATAAGATGTAGGCATATTCTCATCAAAATCATCTAAAAATGGGTTATTGGCCTTGGCATGTCGATTGCTACATTGAGATACACCTCCTCGGATCCCCGACTTGATAAAAGCTATCTGATCAATATCTGTTAATAACTCTAATTTTATTTTTGTTTGTTTAAGCATGGCATCCCAACTCAACCCCGGTGCTGTATAATAATGACTAGGATCCAAACCATAAGTTGTGAAACATAGATCGCGGAAATTTTCAAATACATCAGCTAACAACAAAACATCAGTTTTGAGATACAGGTTAGAATAATCCAACATGTTTTGACAACCGAAGTGTTGCCAAATATCTTTAGCACGATTATAGTCATCATTTGAAATTGCTGTATCGGTAAGTGAACTATAGAACTGATCTTGATTTGGCAAGGTGGTTAAATTAAGACAGTCATATGAAGTCATGAACTTATAAGGGTAAACACCCTTTTTCCGGAGACGATTGAAATCTTCTTTCGCAGGAAAGTTGTTTTTGAGTTCACGAAATTGTTCGTCTTTTAAGATTTTGGCTAGCTGATCTAAGCTGCATGGTAAAAATTTGAAAGAATCTACAAATCTCAAGCTTACCTTTTGATTGTTTATTGTTAGATGTTTAATAAACGAAATATATTTTTCTTTATTTTGTGGAATTATATCGACTTTTCCTTCAACAAAGTTCAGTGCATGTACAATAAAATGCGCATCGTAATTACTTAGATTGTGTAAAAAAACTGGAATATGACGGGGAGCACGGAATTTCTTTTCACATACTTCATGTGCAACACCTCTGAAATCTCCAGTTTGCCAATCAAAGACTAAAACTTTTTCACCGCTTAAATCAGTTTCACAAACGTGACAAGTTTTTGCATGAGTTACACTGTCAGTATCAACAGCTGAGGGCGGTTTAGGAGATTTTTGAACACAATTCTTTTTACATATTAATTTTAAGTCTTCATGCAATCTAGTCATAAACACTTTAGCACAATCTGGTCCATTGTATGTTACATATTTAGACAAACTATCATCGAATGAGCATTTGATGTAATATCCAAAACTGTAAGGCTCATATTTTTGAACGTTATTGGTGTACGGTTTTGATGATTCGTTAGAACAAGTTTGTAAAGGATTTAATAACGCTTCAAAATCAGCATACACAACAAAAGGGATTCTCATTTTTCTTTGAAACTTATCAAACGTTAATTCATCATTTGATACAGGTTTTCCAAACCAATTTTTTAAAGTTTTCTCACTGTTTGGTAATGTTGTGGTTATGTGAGAGCAGTCATGTTGTTGGTGATAAACTAATCTATCTCTAGTTGTGAAACGTAACAAACATCCATCGCATATGTATACAGCACCATTTTTATTAGTCATTTGTTTACTAACTAGTCGGGATAAGTTTTTTATGTAACAATAGTGTCCATTTATCCCATTTTGCACATATAAAAGGTTGACATGTGTGCTTTTGCGATTTTTTGTAAAATAAAGAGGTCCAATGATTGAATGTTTCTTTGATTTGTTATCAAATTCTAACCCGAAAACATTAATACTGATGTTATTTAGCTGTTCAACTTTATGTTTGTCATTTAACTTAACGGGGAACGATACACCATCAAATTTAAGCTTATTTAAATGGGTACTGTAGGAGGATTGTCGCTCTGCATGTTTGTTTGAAGGATATAACGCTGAGAGTAATGCCCATTTAAAACATAAATTATCTGCGTTTCTTACGTTAATAACTGCTTTTTTATCTCTAATATCTTTAGGTAAATCAATGAAGGAGGTGCCTCGTAGTGGGTTAAATTTGTTTATGTTCAATTCTATACATATAATTTTAGTAAGACTCCATCCACTATCCTTTCTTTCAAAAGCACTTATTTTGTTCGCTAGAGTATCGCGTAAGGATGTCATGAAAATATTCAAATCATCGGCTTGGGAAATTATAAAATTGTTGGTTTGAAAATCAAATGAATTAGATAAGTTCTTAGTTTGTTGAACAAAATCTGCATGTAGAACACAATTTATTTTAACAGTTGCATGTTGATTAAGGGTCTCATTAATTAAGAAAAACATATAATTTTTAACTGACTCCAGAAATGATTCCGGTGTTTGAAAGGAGTAGGATTGTTCTTTACTTTTAATTTTGTGTGTAATAATACGCTGACCAAAAGCTGACTCTACAACACATACATTATCTAGAGAATTGTGCGATTTTAACGCATTATTTTGATGTATATTGCTCTTTGCATGGTTAGAAAAATATCTTCTGCTAACATGTGTATTACAAGCTTCGCAATATACCTTGTTCGCCGTTGAAGTCGATGCATCTTCTTCATTTCGCAGTCTTTTGACATTACTTTCGTTTTCACCACCAGTTTCAATACTTCTTTTGAGCACTCCTCCATGCCCCGTTTGATGTGCTTTTGATGATGGTGGTGAGGATGAGGATGGTTGACTGTAAGAGAGAAAAAAAACATTAGTATCATACACACACATGTATACATTTTTTTATATAAAATACAGTGAAAAAATTAAACGCCCACCCGACCCAGCCAGGAATCGAACCTGGGTCTTCCGCAATCCGCCCCCCAACCGCCTAACACTCTCGCTTTCGATCGCTTTGAAGGCGAGGCCCTCGCCTCGCTTTCTAATAAAATATCCAAATATAACATCGAATAATATCGAAAGCTATAGCCTATAGCTTTCGATATTGCTTTCATATTGCTTTCGAAATGACAAGATAAAGCCTCCTCCTCGCCTCGCCTTCAAAGCGATCGAAAGCGAGAGCGTTAGGCGGTCGGCCCCCCGGGCGGCTGCACTGACCATTATGCTACCGGGAAGGTTGACGTAACCGCTGAATTTTGTCCCTGCTTTTTGATTTTTGAAATGCTTTAGAGCGACATTAGTGCCATCTATCCAAAGGTATTTACAACCGATGGACATGCAGATTCATCTTTGCAGATGAATACCACAAATTGATAACACAACGCTTTAGTAAATTTTAACTTTTATTTTATCTTAGTGTTATTTGCTACACTTAAGCTGAATTAAATATTTTTTTATATATATATATTGTATATTAATATTATCCCCGAAGAGTTAGTCAGAAACTAGGCAATGAGGACTGAATTTGTAATTCTCTACCATAGTCCACTTTTCATCAAATAGCGACTGCATATGTGCTCAGCGTGACAGGTGGTGAGCCCATCGTCGCTTTATGCTGTTGGAAGTATGTGTAGTCTTTAGTCCTTTAGCCACCTTTTACGGCACCCAAGGAAAGTAAGGGGGTGATAGTATTCTTTCACTGCTACATGAAGTTGTAAAATCAGAGATTATGCTCGATGAAGTAAAGTAAATGTTTAGGTACTCACCTAACACTGTTTTCAACCATGACACATATTTGATACAGCTCATCGTCTATTTTTACAGCTTGTTCAACTTCTTCACAGAGCTCCATCAAGTCTTCATTTTCACAAATTTCTATAAATTCCGAATTCATTTCGTTCTCAGCCTGATTCACGAAGAAAGCACTAACACATTCACGATCCATTTTGACAGCAAGTAGCAGCAACAACGTTGAATTGTAAGTGATGATCACTCTAGAGTTGAAGGTCCTACTTATACACCTAGTGCCAGGATTATCACTAATGTTATTGTTATATTAACATAAACGAAGGTAATTATTAAAATACATTATTAAAATTTAATTATCATAAACTTCTTAGAAGAACATACCAACTACAATACAGATAACTACCATTAGTTAATTACGAGTACTTCTCATTATTGTTAAAGTAAATTTTTTTGCTCGACTCACATAATGAAATTTCTTTTGATATATTTTATATTATCTTATTTATGTCCTCGTAACTTTTATTTTGTTCACTTACATAGTATTTTAATCTAAGTTTTGTATTTTTCCAATGTTCGGAAAGTGGTATGTTCGAAATTTTCTTTGAATCATACACCTCAATTTTAATTAGATGTGTTGACACAGATGCGTCATCCTTTAGTTGAAATAAAAGCAACACCACCGTTTTGTTGTGTTAGTGATACGGAAGAGCTTTGAATTGGTCGTCTCTTCTTATTTTTAGTGAACTCAAATAACTGATCTAAGCTTCCTACTTCTTCACGTTTTCTTTTGGATTTAGGAGGATCATTTTCTATAATCAAGTAATTATCATAAGTTTCCTCGTCTGACAACCGTGGTTGATAATATTAGTGCTTGTATGTGTTTTCCTCAAATATTTAACCCTAAAACAAAAAAAGAATCATTAAAATGTATGTTTTATCTATTACTAAATAATACATACATACATACATATACATATATAATCACGACAATTATCCCCGAAGAGTTAGTCAGAGACTAGGTGATAAGAACAGCAAAAGCAGTCCTATACCATAGTACACTTTTCACCAAATAGCGACTGCACATATGCTTAACATGACAGGTGGTGAGCCCATCACCGCTCTATGCTGTTGAATGTATACATACGTATGTATACGTATGTTGTTGTCTTTAGTCCGATAGTGCCTTTTACAACACCCAAGGGAACAGAGGGAGTGGTGGTAGCATTCTTTCACCGCTACCTGATACGGTATAAAATATAATTTAAACAATTCAAAAACATCATTAAATTGAATAAAACTTACCTCCATCACACCACTGATTAATTATTAAAATTCTTTGTATGAAAGCTGATAATATTAGTTAATTATATCATCAAGAAACATTATCATTTGGGTAAAACCAGATAATTCCATGGCATTATGCAATCACATATCAACAAATCGTTATGTAATTGGGATATGAATCAGGACTCAACCAGATTCTAGCTCCAGTTAATAATTTCGGTTGCATTCGCTTTTCAATCAGCTTGATGTTTATTTAAATCAAAAACTCGTGTCACCTCCGAACAATACATATTCCCATCGTCCCTACATAGAAACTATTTTGAACTATGCTCTGACAACTAAAAATTCCCATCTCACTTGTGGTTTTTGATATGAAGATCTGGCAAAATGGTTTCAACTGATGATGGTAATAAAGGATTCACCAAGCGTCAAGAATTAGCCACTGAAATTAAAGAAATCGAAATGATTGGACATTTACATGGTGACTTGTTTAATCAAGAGAAATTTTTGATTAATGGTGTAGACATGACTGTGAAATTAGTTAGATCCAGAGAAACATTTCATTTGATGGCTTCTTCGAATGATTTAAAGTTAAAAGTATGCATTACAGATGCAACACTCATTGTTCGTAGAGTTCGAATCAATCCAACAGTTTTACTCGCACATCAAAAAGTTTTAGCCTTTACTACAGCGAAATATCCTATTATTCGAGCCGAAGTAAAAGTTTTAACTATACCATCAGGAGTTCAGGGAAAAACCTTTGAGTGGGTTTGTTAATAACGCAGCGTTTAATGGTAATATGAATAAAAATCCCTTTAATTTTGAAAAATATGATATGAGTTCATTTTGTTTATATGTCGATGGTCAGCAAAACCTTCTAAAGCTTTACAACCATCATTCGAGAATAATATTTTCACTACAACCTATCATACGTTATTCTCTGGAACGGGTATACATTTTCTTAATGAAGGCAATGGAATATCTAGGGAACAGTATGCTAAAGGTTATCGTTTGCTAGCTTTTGACTTCTGATTTATCAGCTAATTTATCAAGTCATTGGAATCTGATAAGGAATGGTAGTGTGAGATTGGAAGTGCGTTTTGAATCCGCTCTGATTCAGATAACGGCCGATAAGTACTATATTCCAGGGGTCTCCAAACTACGGCCAGCGGGCGAAATCCGGCCCGCCAGTGCCATCAATCCGGCCCGCGACAGCTTAAGACTAGTGCCATCAATCTGGCCCACGACAGCCAATGTTTTACTGTTGTTGTTTGCTTAGGTGGGCAGAAAAATTAAAATTATTTTGGCCCTTGGAACATACCGAAAAAAAATTTAATGGCCCTAAGGCTTCAAAGTTTGGAGACCCCTGCTCTATTCCGAACGAACTTAATGTTTTTATTTCACTGGCAATACTGAGTGTTGGCGGGAACGATTGGCGGGAAAATAACATGGCGGATCGAGTCACTAGATGACGGTCTCTTTTGGCTTGGGCGTTCGTGGTGGACGGTTGATTTTGAGCTGTACTGGTTGTTGGGAGAAATACACCTTTTAAAAGAATGTGAGTTTTATTGTGCTAATATAGAAATTAATAATAATACTATAAGGTAAGGGCCTTTGCTTCACTATCAACTGTATAGTTTATGCAGAGTTCGATAATGTTATCGAAATAGATAAGAACCCGTAACGTAATTGTAGATTATAGTAGTTAAGATGAATATGTTGTAATCTAGATGTAAGGGTGATATCAATAAATAATACAAGAAACATAATTTGCATCTCTTTTATTTACAACTTCCTTTATACATTGAGTTACATAATCATGCTGAACACTTACAAGACTAATCTTCACAAGGTAGCACACAACTTCGTTGTAAAGGAATATGAACACACTGGAGATTCAGGAATGCTTATATAAAATCCACCCGTGTTTACATAATAATGTGTATGCAGCAAACAGGTCTTCAAAAATGATATTGAGGTTTCTAATGTAATTTTTTTCTAAACTGAATAGTTTACGCGAGAGACACTTCCAAAGTGGTAAAATGTGTCCCCCCCCCCTGTAACTTCTAAAATAAAAGAATGATAAAACTAAAAAAATATATGATGTATTACCATGCAAACTTCCACCGAAAATTGGTTTGAACGAAATCTAGTAAGTAGTTTTTTTTTAATACGTCATAAAGTAAGGAACCCTTCGTGCGCGAGTCCGACTCGCACTTGGCCGGTTTTTTAGTAAGCAATTTAGACTTGGATACACATCCAGGATCTCACTGGGTAGCCATACACATTGATAGTAAGAGAGTTGGACAATACTTTGATACCTTTGGACGTTCACCTACTGGCTTCCACCGTACGTTTTTGAACCGAAAATGTAGGCGGTGGGATTTCAATACAAACAGTTCCTCAGAACACCACCCATGATATATGCGATACAATAGATATACAGAGAGACGCAAAAACGATTGGACATCAGTATGTGGCGAGTACTGTGTAATGTATTTGGACTACAAGTTTTATAGCAAGAGTATGTTGGATTTTACGAACGTTTTTAAAGATAATGAATCAATCGTGAATTATATGTTGGTTTTAGATATATTGAAACGGAGGTTTAAATAAAGAGTTATGTACATGAATGCGTTGTTATTGTAGACAATCACACCCTAATTAAGACAAGACTAATCGACCGTAATTAGAGAATCGATTGTAATTAGAGACAATACTTCGTGAGCGAGGTTCGATATCGTAAATAGTGTATTAAGAACAATGGGATTATGAGGTGAACGTTAATGAGGAGTAGTAGGGTATAACTCCGTAATTCTAACTACTAAGATATGTATGTTGTAGGTTTTACCAGCTATGCTAAACGAAAAAATAAGCTTTCTAGCTTATTTTTTCGTTTAGCATAGTATTAACATTAATAGTTCTCTATAGGATTGATCCCAGAAAGCTACAGACCGTGAATATTGGAAAAAAAGAAGGGAGGCCTTTGCCCTGCAGTGGGAAGAATAGGCTGAAAATCATCATCATCAGCTCATTCTGTTTCTCCACTGCTGGGGCACGAGCCTTCTCTATGGATGGATAGGGAGAACGGGCCATAAACCACCACGCGGGCCCAGTGCGGATTGGTGGTTGTTTAACGACTGCTAATGTAACCGGGACCAACGGCTTTACGTGCCTTCCGAAGCACGGAGGAGCTCGAGATGATAAATTTTTGGTAACCATCCGATGACCGGCCTTAGCGAAAGTTGCTAAGCCTCAGCACTCGCAGACCGGGCGCATTAACCACTGCGCCATCGAGCTCCTCTGGCTGAAATAAAGAAGAGACTGAGGTATAGGGAAGAGAAAGAAGAGGCTGAAAATAAATAATAATAAATAATAGGTTTTTATAGGTAATGTTAGGTATAGGTTTTTCACATAAGTGTTAAAAATGTCAAAGAGTAGGATTTGAACCCACAACATTCGACACTCCAGGTCAGTATATGTAACTACTATAACGTCAGGACTATAACGTCAACATAAAATGCATTTTATTCGGTTCCTCTTCTGTAGAGAACCACATTCACGTTTATAATTTGTCTTAGAAAATCGATTAAGGCGAAGGGTAAGGCACACTAGCGCCGCTAATGGATTTCATTTGATAACTGCTAAACTGGACTTTTTTTCAAACATTGCGGACCTTCCGACACTGGGCAAACATCTATTTTTTAATAATTGTGCACTACTTTTTGTGAATAAACCACGCAACAAAAAGTAGTGCACAATTATTAAATAAATACTATGGATGCTTTCCTGTTATCGGACGGTACGCAATGTTTAAAAAAAGATCCGGTCCGTTAGTAATTGTCAAATTATCAATTGGTGGCGCTAGTGTGCCTTACCCTTCGCATTAACTGTTCTAAGCTAATATTTCTCATTTCATTTTCCTCAAACAGTAAATGGTAAACCGCAGGAAATGTGTTCTCTTTACTATTTTTTGTTTCGTCATCAGAGAATCATCGACTATTTTTTGTTTTTTTGTTGGCCATTACATTGCCATTGAATTACCAATGTATTAGATAGTGATGTGATGCTTCATGATTTTCAAAAAAGTAGTATCTTTTTTACTCTTACACATGCCGCTAATAAATATAACAATTACCAACTTTGTGCTATATAGAACGGTCTTAGACACATAAGTTCCGGGTTCGATTCCCAGGGGCAGTACATATTGTACTCCTGTAAAGCCTGGTAGGTGCTGAATCCAATGCTGGTTGGTGGGTGTAAACTACTGTCAACGTTTGCTTCCAAAACTAATACTTACAAAAACAAAAAATTGGAATAACTATAGTTTAGACGTGGTTTAGACCAACACTGGTCTAAGCTATACACATGTGTATAGCTTAGACATGCATACCTACAGACATTTTTCTCTTTTATCTATATCTATACTAATATTATAAAGAGGAAACCTTTGTATTTTTGTATGTATGTTTGCAACGAATAAACTCAAAAACTACTGGACCGATTTAAAAAATTCTTTCACCATTAGAATGCTACATTAGCGCTGAGTAACATAGGCTATATTAATTAAACAAATGAAGTCCGCTGGGTCAGCTAGTTTACTATAAAGCTATGTCAGAATTAACGTTCTTTTAAAAAATAAACCCAGAATCCAAACAAATTATTGAAATATCAAATTGTCCTTTTAATATTTTTTTGTACACTTGCGACAAATCGAATGTGCTATCATATCAATGCAACATATGACTTGAATTGCACCAACTGCTGAGAGCTTCTATAAGTACATACAACTCGTAGATAAAGGATCCGGAACAAAAATGCAACGCGAAAGTGGTCGTTTGCTCATACCTATAAAGTCAAAGTCAAAGTCAAAGTCAAATTTTTTATTCAAATAAACTTTAGAAAAGTGGTTTTGAATCGTCCAAACATTTTTAGCTACTACTAGGGTTGCCAACTATTTTTTAGGAAATTAAAGTAAATCTATCACTAACTAGTATAAAAAAAGGATTTGGAGAAAAAATAAAATGTTTTCCAAATTTATTTATTTAAATGTTATTACAAGAACTTGACAATTTCTTTGACAGTGACAGTATATAAAGAGCGCGTTCAGAAATTAGCATTGCGTTTCGTTTAACTTCACCTGAGCCTGAGTATCATTCAGTAGTTCAGAAATTAAGTCAACAGGAATATTCCGTTGAAACGCACGCATTACGTCGGAAATAAAGTATTTTCCATACTTTATATTTATTAAAAAGAATAAAGTATAGGGATGGAAAAAACGTAGGATATATTTTAAAGTATGGTTGGCAACCCTACCTACTACCCATTCAGGACGTCTATTTTTCATCAACAACATTAGCTTACTACGAACCTTAATTCTTAAAAATGAAAATTAAATTAAGCTTGCGAAATTTTGTACTTAAGATTGGGTCCTTACCTATGAAATTGACGTTTTTTTCTTACTTATTAATAGGTTTTTACCTACTTTTAAAAATCAATAATTATACACATTGAATTAGGACTATGTTACTTAGGCTTCAGTAATAACGACGATTATTCATTTTGTGTCTTTATGGCCCAATTTTTTTTTTAATTGACTTCTTTTTTGTTCCGCTGAATTGGTTTTTGTTTTATTGTAGCTTTAAAGTGACTTGATTTTTTTTCTTTTTATTGTCTGCTATATTTAGCTAGTGAAACAAACACACTACCCTAAAATTGTTATAGTGTTAACATAAGTAGTGTGTTATTGAGAGTTCATCCTCACCTATGCTCGCGTGGTCAAACTACGTTCGCCCGCACTCGCAGGTGCGGAAGAATCCTCAATAACTCAGTTCGATCACAGATTTTCGCGCCCCTGAATGTTTGTCGGACAAATATTGTACATTTCACCGTTCGCTTACTCTGTTCGAAAAAGTGAATTAGAACGCTCAATAATCGATGTGGATTATTGGTATTTTCGTTATTTAAGCGTAGCAACCATTTTATGTAGTCATTTCTGTAAAATCCTTTTAACACTGCAGTCAAATTTAATTTTTAATCATAATATATAATGAAATTCTTAAAACAAAAAGAATCGTTAAAATTGGAATGTATTTGTCCAACTTCATTGTCAGGGGCAAGTCGACATGGAAAGTTATTGCCAAATACAATCCGTTGTATTGTTTGCGGTCCATCTAATTGCGGGAAAACCAACCTAGTAATAAGTTTATTATTACATAAAGATGGTCCACGATTTCAAAACCTGTACGTGTATTCAAAATCTTTGTATCAACCTAAATACAGTTATCTCGAAAAAGTTTTAGAATTGGTTCCAGGTACATCATTTCACAAATATAATCATAATAGCGAAATATTGAGCCCTCACGAAGCGTCACCTGATTCCATTATTATTTTCGATGATGTTGCTTGTGAAAATCAAAACAACATCCGTAACTATTTTGCTATGGGGCGTCATAGGAATATTGATTGTTTTTATATCAATCAAACTTACACCAAAATACCTAAACAACTCGTAAGAGACAATTCTAACATGATTATATTATTTAAACAAGACGACATAAATTTAAAACATGTTTATGATGAGCATGTAGGGTCTGATATGTCATGGCTTCAATTCCGTGAAATGTGTTCAACTGTTTGGAAAATACCATACAATTATATTGTCATAAATAAGGATTGTGAGCGAAATAAAGGATGCTATAGAATGACGTTTGATACATTTATAGTCGTAGATTAATAACTACATATACGGATGTTATTATATTTATAAATCATTTCCACATGAGATTCGGAGATAAAAGGAAACCCAATAAAATGGAAAGAGATCTAAAGAGACAAATCGTTAAATCAGCATCAGCTGTTAAAAGAAAGTTTGACATGATAAAGGATGCAAAAACTGCAAGAAATAATACTTTAGAAACAATATTTAAACCCATAGTTGACCCTCTTAATATGATAGCAAATAAAAATGATGAAAAGCAACATGACAAAGAGACTGTTTATAACCCTCTATTTAAAAAAATAGAGAATAATGAAAGCGAAGAGTCGTATTCGTCTATTGAAGAATTTAACGAACAAAGTAGCGAAGATGAGGAAGAAAATCATGAAAAATTCCGAACAACCGACAAAACCCTTACTGTATCACCTACTCAAGACCATGATGTGAGTGAAGGTTCGTTCAAATCGCTACAATCATCGCCAAACGTTAAAAATCAATCTTTATCATGGTCTACATCATCTGTAGTATTTAGTGCTATACCTTTTGGAATAAGAAATGAACAAGGAAAACTTATGCTTGGAAAAAGTCGCGTTTATGATGACGGCACCACTCTAATAATTGGAAATCATAATTTGAGAAAAACTCTCGGTTTAAAAGAACTATTGTTTAAAAAGAAACCAAACCTAGATGATATTACAGATAACGACCTTGAAAACTATAAACTACTACTTATCGATACTAATGCACACAGACGTAATTATGATCCCTCTAAACCAATAAATAGCAACAAGGGATTTAAATACATGAATATTATAAAACCATTATTCAAAATCTCTAGAAAACCGACCACTGGTACAGAGAGTATTCCTCGAGGAAAAGGTATTGAACTCGTAAAAAGAGTAAAAAGAAATACAGATTTAGTTTACTGGGACGATCCTAACGAGTTAGTAAAACGACTGAAATTACTGTTCGCATCACAAGATGCTGGTAACACTGGGTTAGATAATGAAATTATTGCAATCATCGAGGAACTTCACGAAGCCGGTATCATAAACAAAGAATAAAAACAAATAGCATAGGGAACTTTGTGCAGTATACTTACAGTAAACAAAGCATCGGGACCGCAATGAATATAGATAAATTTGGTCATCACGTTCATAAACGTTTACGATTATCTGAACATATTGATATCTATAGCGATACGTTACAGAAGTCTGAAACGGGAGAATACGATTTAAAATCATCCAAACTAAAAGGCTTGTCGTCTCCAGACAAGGACGATGAAGCTGTAAATAAAGCATATTTGGATAAAACAGTTCAAGAGCTGAGAAACGAAATAAGCCAAGTTAATAGTCGTGTATTAATTTATTTAAAGAACTTGGAATCAGCGAGTACAGACCGTTTGTCTTCTATGTTTTACTCAAAAATAGAAATAGACCGTATGATTCAAGCCAAACAAAAATGAGTAAGAAAGAAATTGTAGACGAACTTCACAGAGCGGCGAGAAGAAATTTTCCACGTCGAAGTACAATCATAAAAGGAATAGATGATTTATGGCAAGCAGACCTTATAGATTTTCAAAAGTACTCACAGTTTAATAAAGGATATAAATATGTTTTAGTCGTAATTGATACTTTATCGAAATATGTGTGGGTTAATCCTTTGAAGTCAAAGAATAAAAGTTGTGTTACAAATGCAATGCAAAATATATTAACCACTTCATCTCGAAAGCCCAAAAATTTACAAACAGATTTAGGCAAAGAATTTTACAATGAAAATTTTAAACAATTGACGATAAAATATAACATAAATCATTACTCCACTTACTCTGTAAAAAAAGCAGCAATTGTTGAAAGAGTAATAAGAACTCTAAAAAGTCATCTTTACAAATTATTTAGCATCTGCGGTAAATATCAATGGATACAAAAAAATTTGAAAGACGTTGTACTATGCTACAATAACACTATTCACCGTGTAACAAAACTTAAGCCTATTGATGTTAGCAAAAAAAACCAGATGATTGTTAGGTCTAACATTATTAAATCACAAATTACCAGAAAACATCAAAAATTTAAGTTCCATGTTGGTGATCAAGTCCGGATAAGTAAATACAAAGGGGATTTCTACAAAGGTTATACTCCAAACTGGTCAACAGAAATATTTTATGTTATTAAAGTCAATCATACAAACCCAGTTACTTATCACTTGGAAGACAAAAATAAACAGAGAATTTTAGGATCTTTTTACGAGCATGAATTACAGAGAACCAAATTTCCAGATATTTATCTTATTGAAAAGGTTTTAAAAAGAAAAGGAAACAAACTCTTTGTCAAATGGTTAGGTCTCAGTGATGGTGAAAACAGTTGGATTGATAAAAAGTTATTGTTGCTTTAATATAAACTAAGCATTATTATTTATACGCTCACTTTATAATCATCGATGAAGGAAGGAAGTGGTATTATTAACAACTTAATAAATAACATTCCGTTTGAGTTACATTTACCTGGATATCAATTTTGTGGTCCAGGCACAAAACTTAAGAAAAGATTACTCAAGGGCGAACGAGGTATAAATAAATTGGATGAAGCTTGCATGTACCACGATATCGCTTACAATAATAAAGATTGGAACGTTAGACATAACGCCGATTTAGAACTTTTAAATATGGCAAAGAAAAGATTGAAATCGAAAGATGCTGGGAAAGGAGAAAAGATTGCATCATGGATAGTAAAAAATGCAATGAAAGCAAAACTTAAAGCCGGAGCAGGAGTACGGTCATTCATGAAAGGTGTTAAAAAAATTCAAAAGCAAATGAAAAAATTAAAGTGTAATGACAACCGAAAGGCTATAAAATATGCACACGCAGCTGCAAAAAAAGTGTTTTCTAATGTAAAAGGAATACGCTTCCCACGCTGCATTCCTGTTCCGAAAACTGGTGGGTTGTTACCCCTCATACCAATCTTTGCTGGTTTATCAGCTCTTGGTTCACTTGCTGGAGGTGCTGCAGGTATAACAAAGGCTGTTAACGATTACAAGGTTGCTCAAAAAAATCTTCAAGAATCTGAACGACATAACAAGATGATGGAAGCCGTCGCACTTGGGAAAGGATTGTATTTGAAGTCTAACAAAAAAGGAGCGGGCTTGTACTTACAACCTCCAAAAAACTAATTGAACGGTTACCCAAGCGAGCACTCACTAATTTAGATATATTAAAGCACTCGGTTCATATTCCATATTTTCGTGGCGTTTTTATGCGAGATACGTTACCATCAAAACCAAGAAAAATTGAGTGTGCTATTCTAAATTTAGATAGTTCCAGAAATCCGGGAACTCACTGGGTAGCCTATGTCAAGCAAAATGAATACTGTGAATACTTTAACAGTTTTGGTAACTTAAAACCTCCGTTAGAATTAATAAAATATTTGAAAAATATGCACATAAATTATAATTACAAACAGTATCAAACTTTTGGCACTACGAACTGCGGTCATCTTTGTTTATTATTTTTAAGAAAGTATTGGAAAAAATATTTATATAAAGGTTAAAATTAAAATAACTTGACAGTATAATAATGTCTTTCACTGTATCCATAACTGGGCAGGGAGCCTCCCTCGTAACAAACTACTCACCTACTTTAGAATTACGTGGAGAATACGAGTGTGGACTTCTGTACTTTTCTACATTTAATTCTATTCCTAATATAGATGAAAGAAATAATAAGTTTTATTATGGTAATAATGAGGTCATTGAAATTCCAGAAGGATCATATGAACTTCAAGATATTTGTGATTTTTTAAAAAGCAACGTCAAGAATACTGCATTAAAATTGAGTTGTAATAATAATACACTCAAAACCAAAATATTCTGTTCAGAAGATGTTCACTTTGAGAAAAGTAATTCCATAGGTAAAATTTTAGGTTTTGCTAGGGAAACAATAAAGGCTAATATAAGTTGTGAATCTCGGTATCCAGTTAGCATTTTATCTACAACCATCGTGCGCATCGAATGTGACGTAGTTGGAGGATCATTCGTGAATGGAAAAGCAAGCCATATAATTTATGAATTTGTACCTAACGTGCCACCAGGCTATCGAGTTATTGAGATACCTAAAAACTTAATATATTTTCCAGTCAACCAAAATTCAATTAGTGCGATTAATATTAGATTACTAGACGGTCATAATAAGCAAATTAATTTACGAGGTGAAGAAATACAACTGTACTTGCACTTTAGAAAAAAATGATAAATTTCAATAAAAACACTGCTACAGTTTGTACTCAAGTCAGTTATAAAAGATCATCTACTAAAAGAACACCGCTTTTATTAAAAAAGAAACTTACTAAAAATAATAAAGATTTCCTAAAGCTAGTAGGCTTGCTAAAATGAATTATTTAAATATATCTCAACCAACGTCATATGATAACAGCATTGAAAGTTTTGAATATCATTCATACAAACCGTATGTAACAAGTTTCAACAATAATGATGAAATACGAATACCCATTCATCAACAAGATTTGTATGTGTTGCCTTCACTCAGCGCTTTGTATATTGAGGGCAAAGCGGATGTGTATAACAGTACTACTAAAGAAAAAGTGTCAAGTGTGCATTTTGTTAATAATCCAGCGTTATTTCTATTTCAAGACATTCGCTATGAATTAAATGGAATCGAAATAGATAAAATTAAAAATGCAGGCATAACAACAACAATGAAATCCTATTTATCGTTAAATGAAAATGAATCCAAAAGTGCTAGAGTTTGGGGTTGGTCTACTTCAGGAACCACCAATGTTAGTGAAGGCGCATTTTCTGCTTCAATACCATTAAACAAACTATTAGGTTTTGCAGAAGATTATGAAAAAATTATTATAAACTGTAAACACGAGTTAGTACTTTTGAGAAGCAACACAAATGTCAATGCCTTGAAATTAAATAAGGAACAAGTTGTAGAAAATATAATAATAAGTAAAATTGTTTGGCGCGTTCCGCATGTTAAGGTGTCAGATCGTGAGAAAATTCATTTGTTAAAACATTTAGAAAAAGATCGAGCTATCACACTAGCATTTCGTAATTGGGACTTATATGAATACCCATTACTACCCAAAACGCGTAAACATTCTTGGTCTATTAAAACTTCATCGCAAATAGAAAAACCGAGATTCGTTGTTATAGCTTTACAAACCAACCGAAAACATAATGCGGAAATGTCTATGGCAGAGTTCGACCATTGCAATATACGTGATGTAAGAGTATTTTTGAATTCATCGTATTACCCTTATGAAGGACTAAATGTCAGTTTCTCAGATGATAAGTTTTCTTTATTATATGAGCAGTACGCCAGATTTCAGCAGTCTTATCACGGACGCCGATCAGAACCCTTGCTGTCTTTAAAAGAATTCAAGGCTATTGCTCCTTTATTCGTAATTGACTGTTCTCGCCAACACGAATCATTAAAAGGATCGATTGATGTGAGAGTTGAAATCGAAGCAGATCAAGAGATACCTGATCAGACCGCTGCATACTGTCTCATACTGAACGATTGTATATTTGAATACAAACCTTTGAGCAATATTGTAAAGAAAATATCATGAATACCAGTACAATACTCGTGGATTTGCAAGGATTCAAAAACCATAAAAACGAATTCTTAGTAAAAGAATTAGCAATAGCTACTCTAGAGTTTACCTATATATTTTTAATTAAGCCTCCATATCCATTTACTTCACTAACTGAAGAAGAAAAAAAATGTGTACGTTGGATAGAACGAAACAGAGGTTATCAGTGGAGTGAAGGATTTATTGACTATAGAGAATTTCATAGAATTATCAAACCTATTTTAGAAAACCGCAAAATAATTGTGAAAGGAGAAGAAAAGATTAAATGGATGAAAGACATAAGTGGTCATAATAATATTGTCGATATTAGTTATACGGGTATAGCTAATTTGAATACGTTAAATGATCTGTATAGTAATAATATGCTTCATTGTTTAACTCATAAAAATAAGTGTGCTTTGAGAAATGTATTATGTATAAAAAAATGGTTTTTACTTAATGGTTATTCATTTAATGATTTTTGAATTTTGAACACCTCTCCTGGTAAATTATGTTTTAAAGTATAAAATTAATTATATTAAATATGTGTCTACTTATGAATTTTAATAAACTGATTTTTATATAAAATGTTGTTTAAGTTACATATCCTACATAACTAAAACCTTAATAGGACAAAAAATAAAAGACACTTCTGTTTTAGATTAAACTATATTTACACATAACTTACAACTACAAAAAATAACTTACAATAACTTATTATAAATACACTCCTAAAAGTGATCGTCACAAATTTTTTTTGATATTTTCTTTACAAGACTATCCGTGAGATCCATGATCTCATCCATCGGGTTTTGTACTAAATATTGCGCACTGAGCAGCATGTTATCTTCACAGTCTTCGACGTCCGAGCTAGTAGCGGATCCCACATCATTCGCTATGTCCAACACCTTAATTTTGATCAGTCTTATTCCTTTTGGTTCCTTCGTAATCACATATGACTTAGACGACTTCAATGTTTTTTTTTGAAATGGTTTTTTATGCCTAGGTTTCTTGTCTGGTCTGGATGCAACAATTTGTTTAGAGCACAAATCGGGGAACTCTTGCGTAAATCCTTCCAAGGGATCTTGAGCGTATTGGGAAAACAGAATGTCGGGAGAGTCATCCATCATCTATAACAAAATAAAGGTTAATTAGTAATATGTCTTACATAAACTGTAACATTTATTGAAATGTTGTATACTCACTTGAATAAAACCCAAAGTCAGTAGTACCGCGTTCGTCAGAGACAAGGTGTGAATGAGGGAAAATAATGGACTTAGCTATTGAATCAAATTCTGCTTAGTTTGCATTGCGTGTTTGCAACATAGGTGAGGTGACCTAGATGCAACACGTGTAATAAATAGCAGAAGTGGTAAAATAATTGACTTAGACTATCAAATTCAATTCTGCTTAGTTTGCTTTGCGTGTTTGCTGCGTAGGTGAGGCAGCCTAGATGTAACACGTGTAATAAACAGCATTAGTGCTAAATTATAGACTCTATGTACATACATTCGATGAAAAAAAAAAAACAGTTCTTAATAATGAAATATTTATTTATTTAAGTAATAATGAAACGAATACAAAGTGTTACATAGCTTACACAACTAAAACAATATATTGATATAAATTAACTATTACCATATTACTTTATTGTAACCCTATGTCCAGGTTCATGATATATTAACTTATTGTATAAGTATGATAAAAGTAAACAGTGTTACTTAGCTTACAGAGTTAAAACAATAAATTGGTTTGTATTATACTATTATTTTATTATGACCCCATGCCAACGTTGAAACTTTGTCTGATAAAACTACACGTTTATCATCGGAATTTGACAAGGCTATTTTATTAACACTCTGTGTAAAAATCTCGTGCTTAATACACTTAAACAATATATTCTTCTTTCGTATTACTGTGTCATGAAGCAAAGCCGATCTATAGTCAGACGATGACAAATCTCTTACAACATTTTTTTTAACACCTTTTGCTTTCTTAATTAATGATGAATCTGTTTTTATGCAGTATAATTTAGAACGTAAACCTACGAATTCTGTCATAATTTCGCCTCCTAGTTCATCTTTAAACAGACCGGGTACTTTTTTGTTTTTTATAGGCAAACCAAAAACATTATCACCGTTATAGTTACTAGTATCAAAGTAATTTATAAAGTTGTCTTTTAAATCGCGATAAAAGTCTTCCGTTTCAATTTTGTACACGAAACTATCAGTATCGGTGTAACATAATTGTACCTTATCTCCGTAGTAGGGCTTTATTATTGTGTAATGAAATTGATACATATGACATTTCGAGAGCTCCAACACGGCAAAACCGATGTAAATAGGTTTGTCTAAAAATATTCTATCAGGCTTCATCTGGATGGCTACAAAATTTTCTGAGAAAATGGTGGCACTGTGAAAGTTAGGCCTTGCAATTAATTTATCTGCGGTTATGAACTTTTTTGTTTTGTTGGTTTCATCATTCCACTTACTGATCAATCTCACATCTACTCTTTTTTCGCTGTCTTCTAATGTTTTACCAAACACGGAATTATTTAACAGTTTAAAAAGGTCTTGTTGGAAGGGAGTCACTGCCTTTTTCCGTAGTTCAGTATTTAAATTAATATATTTTCCTAAAAATGAACTTTGTCTGAATGACAGAACGCGATGAATTTTATCTAAGATAAGTCCGTTTTTAATACAGGTTTTTAGATGAACATAATGGATTACATACTCGTATTTTGAATACAAGTTAGGAATCAGTTTAGGAGTTTTACCACCAGGGGGTATAAATTTTTCAGCGCAAAAAGGATAATCATTGTGAATACAATGTAGTTCATCTGGATAGATCAAATCAACTTCGAGGATAAAACCATAGTCAGCATCATCAGCTATGTTCATGACAACAAGTTGATCTATCTCATTCTGATCTAAAAGTCTAAAATCCGACACAGGTAGAGGTTGACACATACTGTAACCATATAAATTGTTGCAATCGATGTAAACAAGAAACGAATCAGACTCAGTATGATCGTGACACGACATGTATTTATTGTTAGCCTTAGCGTATCTCGTTGAACACAAACAAATCCCCCCACGTATCCCTTTTTGTATGAATCGTATAATTTCTAAGTCGTTTAACAATTCCAATTGAACACCTGTTTTAAGCAACATCGCATCGAAGGATAAACTTGGAGCAGTTAAATAAAAGGCAGGATCTAACTGATAGTTAGACTTACAGACTTGTCGAAAATTTTCAAATACGTCAGCTAACAGTAATACATCTGTTTTAAGATATAAGTCTGTGTAACCTCCTAGGTCTTTTATTTTAAATGTAGACCAGACTTCCTGAGCGTGAGCGTAATCTGTATCACTTATATCTTCATCAGTCAAAGAATTATAAAAACTTTTTTTTGAGGGAAGTTGTCTTTCAGAAAACGAATTCCAATGCTTCATATGATCGTACGGATAGACTCCTTTACGAGTCAATAATTCAAAATGCTTTTCTTTAGGATAGCTATTTTTCAAGTTAACAAAGTCTGTTTTATGTAAACCTTTGGCTAACTTTTCTAAGCTAGTCCCTAGGAACTGAAATGAATCAACAAACCGTATCTGAGCAAATTTTTCATCGTTCAACGGTAAAAACTTGGTAAAAGAAATATAATTTTCTTTATTTCTCGGGATGACTTTAACAGCCCCCGAACTCTCAGCTAACTCTTTTATAAACAAATGGCAGTCATAGCCTGCTAAGTTATGGAAAAATACAGGTACTAACTTAGGAACGCTGTATCGTAAGTTACAGTATTGATGTGCAGCACCTCGATAACGTCCGGTTAGATGACAGTGATCCCTTACCTTGTCGAGAATCAGAAGCTGGTTACAAATATGACAGACCTCAGCACATGCAAAATCCCTCGCTTCCCGATCATTAAAGTCCATCTTAACTTCGTTATTTAAGATTTCATATATCTTTTTAATATCAGTATAAAGCATTTCAAGGAATTTTTCTACACAGTCGAGACCTCGATACTGTACGAATCGATTTAAGCCTCTATCAAAGGAACAAACTATATAGTAAGCAAAAGCTGCTGGAATGTGCTGCTGACGAGGTAAAGTGTAACTAGAAGATGGATTAGGCTCACAACCTAGAATGGGTTGTAGAAGAGCCTCAAAGTCAGCGTATACAACAAAGGGAACGTCTTGCTTTCGTTCAAAATGTTTAAATTCCAGGTACGTTCCCTTATCAGGTAATACTGTACAAACACCGCCGCATGTGTGTTTTATAAGATTATTTTCAGTGGTAAAAAATAGTAAACAATCATCGCAAAAATATAATTGACCATTATGTTTAGTGATTTGGTTACGCACTAGACGGGACAGGTTTTTTATCAAAACGAAATGACTCTGAGCATTACTATCAAGTAAAAGTAGATTTATTTTAGTTCTGTCACTCGCTTTGAATTCCGATCTGTAAATAGGACCAACTATGGTACGGTTGTTTTTTAACGAATAAACATTTATACTTAAATAAGGATTATTACTTTCAAATCTGGCTATATCGTCAAAAGTGACTGGAAAAGACATACCGGTAATATTAAGTACATTCTTAAAATGTGGATAAGATGTAACCCTATCACTGTTCTTTGTGACAGGATAAAGTGCTGCAACTACGCTCCACAGAAAACAATGCTTATCCTTATTTCGAACGTTAATACACGCTTTTTTCGATTTTATTACTAAGGGCAAATCAGCGTACGTTGATCCAGAACCTCTTAAAGGATCGAATTTATTAATGTTAACCTCTAAAGAAACGTTACTTAGAAAAGACCAACCACTTTCGCGATCTTCAAATTCCTCAACCCGTTGTTTAATATAACTTACAAGTGTTGAAAACACCTTATCGTAATTAAAGTTACGATGAACGATAAAATTCTTTGTAGTGAATGACTTTATTTCATGACTATCATTTTTAAATAATAGAAAATTAGCATAATATTCAAAATTTACTTTTACACTTATATGCTTCTTCAAAGCGATCAGCAAAAGATTATTTATTTTAGAACGTAAATTATGTAAAAATGAATCAGGCATAGAGTGTTCGAATTCCTCTGTAACAACAATTCTATAAGAAGCGATTCGACCTCGAAAAGCTGTTGCGTACTCAATAACGCCATCAACGTTAGCCTTCTGCGTTGAAACACTTTTCTTATGCGTAGTGCTTTTCAGATGTCCTACCCATTGTCGGTTTCCTACTTGCACAGAACAATCAGAACAAAAAGGCATTTTACTAACACTTACTTACTTTGCTGTAACTGTAATAAATAGTAGGTACTTGTAAAATACTTAAACTAAAATATTATAACGGATATAAGAACCTGGTACTCTAGTAACTTAATTTATTTATTTAGGAAGCGTACGCTTATAGCTTGACTCGCTCTAGAGTTCGTCAAGCGCGTAGATTATAATAAGGAGAGCGTAAAGCAAATGCACTCAACCAACCAAATATTACCTTGTGTGAGTACCAAGTTTTATAACCAACGCTTAGTTACCTAAACCTTATAGTTATCTGATACCTTTTTTACCTGGACAATTGGGATCACAAATTCTTAGTTATTTCAATATTATAGATGTTTATTATTTTAAAAGATTATATTAAATTTAATTTATTTAAAAATAACAAACTTAATAAATATTTATTTCTTATTGCTATAAAATGTCGGTTTGCTGTCGGCAAACAACGAGGACTTGACTTTCTGCATGAACCTCTGCAGATACGTCCACTCAGACTGGTCGCGATCCAGCTGCACCTTGAGTGTGACAAGTGCTTTGGTATAGCGTAGCTCCGGAGGCGCCGTCAACGCTTCCTCGGTTGTGTAGACACGTGTCTCGATGTAGTACTGTCCGTCGTGCAGCGCACGGTGCACCAAGGATCCGTTGGCTACGCGGCTGCTGATGCTACTTTCGAGCTGTTTGCCTCGAACGGGAGCTCGCTGAGCGTTATCAACAGCGATAGTCTCTTCGTCTTCAGACAGCAAACCGAGTACATCCAGCAATTCCTTTTTACAGCTCTTCGGTTTCTTAGCTGAACTGATGGTTCTGCAATAGATAAATTTTGTGTAAGTAAAATGTAAGTTTATGATAAACAATATTATCGAGCTTTAAATGAAGAGTTCGAGTAGGTAAAACGGATAAACATTTAAAACAAAACATGACAGAATTATTAGGTATACCACGGAACGCATATCCAACCATAAAAAATAAATGTAGGTTTTTACCTGTTAGTTTCCCGGGACGTAGAGACAGGTTTTCGCTTGGGCTTGGGTTTCACCTCGGGTTTCACCTCGGGTTCGAATATATCATACTCAGAGTCAGACCTGTAAAAAAAACTAAAAATAAATATCAAACATTAGGTACTTATGCAATTTATAATCATGTCTGTAAAGGCAACGTTATAAGGTTAGGTTCAAAATCTAATTAGCGAGTTAAAAATTAACTTTATATCGTTATAAGACCTATAAACCTTACAGTCACATACTTAGTATCATACACACACTAGAGCAAACATAGCACATAGACAGTTTCTGATGGCTAAAGGTGTCTTTAGCCACAGTGAGAGTAGACAAAGGTGGTGAGGAGCTTCTACGTGCCTTCCAAAGCACGGAGAAGCTCGAGATTATAAATTTTTGGTCACCCATCCGATGACCGGCCTTTGCGAAAGTTGCTTAACTACAGCCACTCGCAGACCGGGCGCGTTAACCACTGCGCCATCGAGCTCCTCGACTCGAATTAACAATACCTGTGATGAAATAAGTCACCATAAAAAGTACTTACATCTTGAACACTTACAATATTTCACTGCAGCTGCTGATAGAGAGACTCTTCGATCAGATATGACGACACTGGACTAGTTGCTCAGGCTTGAGTACTTCGAAATACAGAATGAAGCTCTAACCGAACACTTGCCGAATTTAAAGGAAAAATATTGAATATTCGGCAATTTTAGTTAGGGCTGTCACGAACGTTACGCTTACGAAATATGATTAAAGAATGTTTACACATATGCGGCTGCCCCATTTCAAAACCTAGTAAGGAACATTTTTTGTAAAAAGAGGTTTTTGCATTAATCTTCCAAATATTGTAAGTCCCTACACAATACAAAAACACCAGCATTGATATCTAAGATATAAACATAGATATTGAAGCAAATATATATAATATATAAAATAAAAAATAAAAATAATATAAAATAAAATATGTAATATACACATAAATCAATACATCAATAACATTTCATGTTTCGTATTTTATATATTATACAACCGAAGGATTTTTTCTTACCCAAGATAAATATTTTTCGAAGGCTAACCTATTTTACGTTTATACGCTCTCCTGTAAAATTTGCTTTTAGGTCCTTACTAGGTTTTGAAATGGGGCAGCCGTATGCATTCGAATTTCTATTACTTAAAACTCATCATTTCCATTTCAGTACGTCGCAAAACTATTAGATTATAAAACCGAGCGCTTTTTAGCGAAAGACCGAGTTTGTTCATATTATGGTAAATAAAAGTACAAAATTACAAGGTTCGTTCTAGCGAAGGATGTGTCAGCCCTATCTGGTGCACTACGATTGGCGTATTTGCCTTTTGTTGATATTGAATTGTCGACAAATTTATTTAGGGCTGTCACGAACGTTGCACATACGAAATGTGATTAATGAATATACACAAATTTGTATATGCTAAATAGCATTCGAACAAAATAATGCTCAAAAAAGATACTTTTTGTAATCCCCTACATACATGAATTAATATTAATTTATAGCATGCGAAAATAAATCAATACCCTAATATACCTACTTAAATAATGTTAATAATGAAAAGTCAAAACAATAGCTTATTTGTGTACACACGCCTGCACATCAACCTACCACAAACTGTCAAATTTCCTCAATAGACTTTGAACTTTATGCCTTTATATTATGGTTGAAAATGTATTGAAGAATGATAGTTTTGGATAGGTTGATGTGCAGGCGTCTGTACAAATAAACTATAACTCTAAAATAATTTGGAGACATAGTAAACATTAACATTATTATCTATTACTTAAAATGAAGCATTTCCATTTCAGTACGTCGTCGGTCGCAAAGCTATTATATATAGGTATTATTAAAAACAACCGCTTTTTAGCGAAAAAAGACCGTGTTGTTCATATTAGTGTTAAGAATTTGTGCAAAGGTCTTTGTGTGTAAGCAATATATTATTTATTTATTTATTATTATATCTATTAAAATAATTTAATCGTTTAACTTTAAAAATAAAATGTAACACTCACAAACCTTTATCAAGAAACGTACAAAATTACAAAGTTCGTTCTAGCGATGCGATGGGTGTGTCACCCCTATCTAGTGTGCTACGATTGGTGTATTTGCATTTTGTTGATAGCTTGACTGCGGCTAACATATCGAGAATGAATACACCGACCTCAATTTGACGATGGAAATATTTCTAGTCATTACTAAAATATTGTTATTTTTTAATAAAAAAGTAAGAATAAAAATAAACCTATGATAATTTTATGTTTCTGTGTGTATTCGTTGGAGTAAATAATACCGTTTATTCTGAATTTCATACATAAATAGATTGATGCCTCTTGGTATAGCGGTAAGTGATCCTCACTGCAAATCCAACGGTCTTGGGTTCGAATCCCTGAAGTGAATGTGTCTGTGTGATGCGCACTATCATTTTTCGTAGATGTTTATATTATGTATTTTTAGTATGTTTATACGTAACTAGTACTTATAGGTACTAAGCTTCACTAATCCATTTAGTTTGGGTCTAGATAAGTATAAATTTTTGTCTACAGAATTATAGGTATCTATCGTATCGTATCGTATAGCTTAAGATAGTATATTTTTGACGACCATCTGATAACTAACATAAGTGAAAGTTGCTTATGTTAGTTGCGAGGTTCTAGATAATGGACCTTCTTTCGAATATACATTGCAGCCTCCCTAGAAACATGCTAATGTAGCTAAGATCGTTCTCTAAATTAACT
This sequence comes from Eudonia mercurella, assembly GCA_963082485.1. Classification (NCBI taxonomy): domain Eukaryota; kingdom Metazoa; phylum Arthropoda; class Insecta; order Lepidoptera; family Crambidae; genus Eudonia; species Eudonia mercurella. The sequence goes on from OY720040.1 coordinate 3,552,377, forward strand.
TTATCGGGAATCGAACTCTGAACCCACTGCATTCAAGGTGATTTTATTCCTTCTTGTTCAGTTTAAAATATTTATAGCAGGTGGTTTTCAGCGGCTGCACATGTTTACTGACTAAATTATCCTCATCATCATCAGTCTGTTAATATTCCTCATTGCTAGAGCACAGACCTTCCCTATGGATAGAATCCCATAGGGAGAACGACCATAACCCGCCACAGGACCTCGGTGTGGCGGTCAACATCCGTTGACGATTCTATATGCAGATTACAGTTTAACGCGAGATACAAGGAGGAGGAGAAGTTTGAGATACAAAATGTTTTAGTAACTTATCGGATAGCCGCCCAATCCGATAGTTGCTTAACTTCCACAATCGCAGACCGTTAACCAATGCTCCATCGAGATTAATTATAGCATAATGTTATCTAATTTACGATTTATTATGATAAACGTATGAATTCAAATTCGATTCTGTAAGTCTATATTTAATATTTAATTAGAATTCTTACTTAGGTTTATGATCCTTCATCAGTCTTAAAAATGTTCCTTAGCGTTTGAAACATCCATCCCAGACCATACAATACGGATATCATATTTATGAAAAAAAAAAAACAGAACTTCTTTGGTATATCCTCCATCATACCTATCAAACGTAATTTAAAGTCTAAAATCTATACGCAGACAAAGTCGCAGACAAGAAGCTAGCTAATCTATGCTTTATTCATTTCATTCACAATAAATTCAGTTTTGAAACAAATTGGTGGTTTTTAGGTATAAGTAAATAGGTCGTTGCATCCGCTGGCTGTTGACCGACGCCCGTGGCGCTAGATTTGATGACAGCGCAGCGCAGCATGCGTTTACCTAATGTGTAAATATTACGAATTTACAATAATAAACTTTATAACAAGTTTGTAAATTTTTGATATTTTAGCGTTTAACGCTAGAATGTTCTTAGATAAAAAATTGCAATAAAAAAAGACGAAGCTAAAATAAAAAAAAAATTAAAGCAACTTCATCTGTACCAAACACGGTAAAAACTCTGCCTCAGTAGCAAAGTGGTTAATGCAGTCATCTGGATTGTGGAAGGAATTCACCATCTTATCTAAATATGTCGCCATAACATCAATGTTTGTAGCATTGTTGTGTTCCGGCAGCTAGAGATAAGATAGCCAGTACCTCACTGGTTGAGAATCTCGGGTGAAGTGCGCTTCCATCAAATGACCTTATCATCACTTAACATCAGGTGAGATCAAGGCACTGTGCTTACCCGTAAATATATAAAAAATATATATATGTCTTACATAATGAATATGGTAGACTAGAGCGTTGGTTTGATGATTAGTAAATCTGTGTGTTGCGTATGGTTCTATTCTAGCTTAGAACAAACATTCAGGGGCGCGAAAATCTGTGATCGAACTGAGTTATTGAGGATTCTTCCGCACCTGCGAGTGCGGGCGAACGTAGTTTGACCACGCGAGCATAGGTGAGGATGAACTCTCAATAACACACTACTAACATAAATAGATGCTAAGAAAATTAAAAAAAAACATAAGTATGAAAAATATAATATTATAAAAACAAAACGTCAATTCCATAGGTAAGGACCTAATATTTACTGTCAACTACACAAATAAATGTGATTGTGGCTCTGTGGCCCAAAGTCGCCTACCGTTTTTCAAGCGCTCATCGGGAATCTAGTACATAATTGATCGAAGGCTGAGAGTGAATGTGACCATTGGCCAGGCGGTCAATTTTACAGTAGTTCTGTGCTACCAACCTTTCTACTTCCTAACTTTACAAATAAAACACTCATCTTTTTAGGCGGCGCGGCGCGGCGTTCCATTTTCAACAAACGCAATTATTTTTAATATTTTTAAAGAAACATTGGCATCAACCAAACAGATCTTAGTCTGTATCGCCGCCACAGATAAAGCAGACTATCACTTTGCACTGGCAAACATTCTATTAAGGATAAGCAAGCCTCAAACGCAGCCGCTAGGCCGACAATGGATCGCAAGGCTCTACGGGGATTATCCGCGGCCCACCTCCCAAGCAGACGAGCCGAATGGAAAAAAACACTTATTGTCTATGGTTGCTGTTACTATGTAGTAACTATGAGGGATTGCCGAATTTACCTAATAATAATATACCGAATGTAATCTGTAATGGTTTTGTTTTCTCGTCGAGTGACCACGCTTGCCCCATACTCTTATGACGACAAACTGTAGTTAGTTGGCACGATGAGCAAGTTAAGTCCTGACCCTTAGGAATACTGTGGCGTAATCATTGTGTCCATTACCCCGGTTGTTGAGTTTACATAAGAAACACACACCCATATCAAAAGCTTAATCCTCATGAACGCTATCTCACAAAGAATACATGCACCTATAGTGGCTTGCCGATATTTTTTTCTTATTTATTTTCAAGAGGTATCGTAACAGAAAATCTGGCCGCATGTTCTACTATTGTCGCTGGTCAGTCGGCTGGTAGTTCTTACACGTACTTTGGCCAAAATAAATCGATTCGAGTTCATCCAGCAATTGTAAGTCGGGAGAACGCCCACGGTTAGGCACGTAGTGACTTAATGTGGGCTGCCACAGAGATTCGACAAATCTTAATCGTATTTAGTTTGAACGCAAACTTTTTAATTTACTGTCTCTACTAATATAATAAATCTGGATTCAGGTTTAGGTGCAGGTACCTAACATAAACTAACTTGATTGGATTGTATTCTTGAATTTTATGTTCTTTTTAATAAAAGAGCTAATGCTCTGATTGACAATTTGTTTTATTCGGATTCGGAGTAGTAAGACTCACTAGTTAGTCGATTTTTTTTAAAACTATCTGTTTTTTTCATAGAGAATCAGCATAACGAGAAAACTATTTAACCTTACCGCATCGGTCTATATTTTTTCAGTGTACGTTTGCTTTTATTTCAATACTATCAGACACTATCGACAGATCTATGATGCTATCGGTAGGTCATTGAATGGTTTTCAGCATGGTTTTCTGCCCGGCAGGTCAACTGTTTCTAACCTTGTTTTTTTAAACGACGATATCACAGAAGGTATGGATAGGGGTTGTCAAACTGATGTGGTTTACACCGACTATAGTAAGGCCTTCGATCGAATACAGCATGAACGCTTGTTGATTAAGTTGGAATCCGTTGGAATATGCGGTGATTTGCTGAGATGGTTCTCATCGTATATAAAAAATAGAACGCAAGCAGTTGTAATAAATAACTATGTTTCTAGTTGGATTGAGGTACCTAGTGGCGTGCCTCAAGGTTCGATACTGGGGCCGTTGCTTTTTGTGATATATATTAACGACATTGTGTCCTGCTTACATTCCTCTAAATTATTGTGCTTTGCCGATGACATGAAGGTTTATAAACAAATTCGTAACATTGATGATGCTCATGAACTACAGCGTGATTTGCATCGTCTGGAGTCGTATTGCTTGAGTAATTATTTAGATTTGAACCCTATCAAGTGCTCAGTAGTCACGTTTAGTAGGAAGATTAATAACATTGTTTTTGACTATGAGATTGGCGGTAAAGTGCTTCCTAGAGTGGTGTTCTCACGGGATCTGGGTGTTATACATGATTCCAAACTTGCGTTTGATCATCATGTTGACAAAGTCATTGCAAGTGCCTCCAGGGCTCTAGGATTTGTGTTGCGTAGCTCCAGGGACTTTAAAGATATTAAGACTTTAAAAATTTTATATTGTACTTACGTTAGAAGTATCTTGGAGTATGCCTCGCAGGTTTGGAACCCCTGTTACGACGTTTACAAAACGCGTATTGAGCGTTTACAAAAAAGATTTCTGAAACATCTTTGTTATCGCCTTAAATTGCCATATAGTGCCGATTTATACGAGGACCTATGTAGAAGGTTTCACATTTTGCCACTCCATGTGCGTCGTGATATAGCAGACGTTATATTAATTTTAAAGATCATAGCTGGTACTTTGGATTGTCCTGATCTGTTATCTAAAATAAGTTTCAACGTCCCCCGTAGTTTCCGTCGTACTGTACCACTTTTTATCCCTTTTTGTAACACCAACTACCGGAAAAATGCCTTTATTTGCAGAGCTAGCAGGCGGATCAACACTGTTGCCCAATCTATAGATTTAGATATTTTCAATGCGAGTGTCCAATCAGTGAGGAAATCTCTCGGTGATCGTTTCTTCGAAGTTCCTTGATTAATATTATTGTAGTAATTTAGTGTTAGTTATTAGTTATAGTTTTTTTTATTTTTGTGTGTGCATTAATCAGTAATTATGGTTAGCTACTCTAAAAAGCAATAAGCTGTTTGTTGTTAATTTTCTGTTTTACACTACCTTTATCAGTGCGAATCTTTTAGTAGCTTTTAAGTTCTATTGTAAGTTATATTTCATTAATATAAAGCTGATGATTTGCCGAATAAAATAAAATAAAATAAAAATAAAATAAAATACTAGCGTCCGCAACTACATCTGCCTAGTGCCATATCACGTATTCCTGAGGAAATAACGAAATATTTATTCCTTAATGTTTAAAACTTGTTCGCAACAAAATTTGCGTTAAAAATTATTTGAACATTTTATTTATTCCTTATTCAGTGTTTACATCGTAACAGGATGTCAGATTTATTTTGCAATAACAATTACAATTATTGTCTTAAGTTGACACATAACTAACGCATCGTTGTGGCGCGCCCAGATCCATTCGTTTCAAACTTTAACAGACCAATGGTCACTTCAAATCGGCGCCGATCGCTAACAAAATAAACTAAAAGCATGGCGGCCTCTGCAATACACTTCTACACAGAGGATTTAATTTTAAGTAGACGATTGTTGCGTGTAATGGATATGCACTAGAGCATAAACAAGATGGAGTGTAAAACCGCCTTTGTAGTTTTGTCTATGCTTTGGCGGCGGCCGACTGCGCCCGCGCCGCCACATGTAAGTAAATGTAAGGCGGAATGTTTAAGCCCCCTTATTACATTTTACAGTTATGCAAACAATAAAATTTTTTTAAATAATATTGAGCGGACCTTGATCAGCGGTCAAAAAAAGCGGATTCACTTAAGACGTGGTTAAAATGGGTGAAGTTGTACCATGTCTTATAGGGTGTTATGTTTTTGCCAATTACCAGTTATTAAACTATACTCGCGAGCAAAAGTATGGAATCACTTACTTGGAATTGACTCCGCGCGATCTTGAGTAGGTACTTAATAACTAATTAAGAATAATAAAAATGGTACCATTTTAAAGGTTGAACTGTTAACTTTAAATTGATGCCAAATTCATTTAAATCACACCAGTATTTAAGGAGCTAGCCCGGATTAAGTGAAGGAGTTAAAATTTATTTAAATAAACAGTTTAACCTTTAAAATGGTATCATTTTTATTATTCTTAACTAGTTATTAAGTACTCAAGATCGCGCGGAGTCAATTCCAAGTAAGTATCTCACGAACATGAATAATGTAATAGTCGAAGGAGATGAAAGCGCACGGCCCCCTGGCCTATGGAGTTACCATACTGTACCGTATCTTTAGCTGTTTCTGGAGAGACTTTGCTGATTGCCTCAATCGATCGGCATCAGCGTTACCGGACTTTTTTGGGGGCGGCGAGAAACCGAATCACTGTCAGAGGAATGCCTCACTCACCAGTGCATATCCCCGTACCCTACTAGATTCTCCGAGTGGTTCGGATCGAACTTAGCACTGGTGTTGTAAGAGCAAAAAAATCCAGTGCAATTGCTTGTAATTTACTGTACCTATAATGGTTTGAAGCAGAGAGGAGGCCTATGTCCGAAGACGGATGATACGAGGGTTGTTATAGATAGATACATAATGGCATTGCTAATGGTATGTGCCACCAAAAAAATGGATATATTCAAATCTAATAAGTCGAACTAACAACCTGCGCATCTAAAAATGCTTTTAAACCCAGCAGTAGCAGCATACATTTCACAGATCCATTTATTTTCCTCCGAACGTATCTTGGGAGCCTCCATTTTGCGCTCCACCGCTCCCTGACATGGAATCCGAACGAATCAACCGCAATCATAGAACGAACATAACTGGATTAAAACACGATTAGCCAAACCACCGTACGGAAACGTGTTAAGGTTCATATTTGTGTAACACCTTCTTGATTAGACGGCAAATTTAAATTTGGCCTTTATTGTAGTAGGGTCATTGCTTCGAATTAACTCTTAGATTTTGATAGTAGCTGCTACTGTTTGTAATGATGTTTGATGCATGATGTATGGATGTAAATTAAATAGCGAAATTGATGGTGTGAATCCGTAGAGTGTTTTTTATGTTCATTTCGCTCAACCGTAGGTGTTACTTCTATAAAAGGTTATGTTTCATTAGAAGGTGGACCGGTTGAAATTCAAATTATTATTTCGTGAGAATCTAATTACGTAGACAGGTTTAATTAAGTTGGTGTAAGTTTATATCAGAAATGTACTTATATGGGCGGTTATTAATACGCAACAGTTGATGAATCACTTTCGAGTACCTAAGTAGTAAGTAAGTACTTTTTTTTGGGTGATGATGTTTCCTGGATTTTGATATGGCAACCAAGTTTTATATAGTATTTTTTATTTAAGGGAAATAGTATGTATAGGTACTGTCTCTCTGTACATATTCCCATATCTTTCTGTAGAAAAAGTTTAACTGAAAATGTAGGTATAATGTTAAAGTTATTTTTTGTAAGGTAATTGGTTGGATACTAGTTTATATCAAAGTGTTACTTTACTTATTGAAACGAAACCTTACAAAATTTTCTCTCTTACTCAATCAATATAATAAATTTAGCAATTGCGACACAATCAACTTTCTATCAGTGTTACGCGCGCGGATCGTTGACCCCGAAGGCTCTATATAATTACCAATGCGTAATCAATCCATCAATCAAGCACACAGACTCCTGAGTATCTTTTGTGGTGCATCACGTGTGCAGTGCATGCGATAAAGGAATGTAGTATCTGAAAACATAGCTTCATGATGATCATTCTCTTATCATCATAATAAGTAGGTATGTTATAATAAGAATTCCGAAAATTAAGAGGAGCTCGATGGCGCAGTGGTTAACGTGCTCGGTGTGCTATTGCTGAAGTTGCAACTTTTGCAAAGGCGGGTCATCGATGGGTGACCAAAAATGTATCATCTCGAGCTCCTCCGTGCTTCGGAAGGCACGTTACGCCGTTGGTCCCGGCTGCATTAGCAGTCGTTAGCTATACCATTCCGCACTGGGCCCGCTTGGTGGTTTATGGTCCGTTCTGCCTATTTCTCGCGAGCCTTCCCTATGGACGAATAGGGAGTACGCCCCAGCAGTGGGGACGTATAATAAGCTTGTGTAAAAATCTTTGTTCTTCATAATATGTTGCAATAACAAATTGACTTGATTGATTTTTATTGAAATTATAATTAATCATTACAACTTGATAGCGGTTTAAAAATATAATGGAAATTGGATTGAACCAACCATTGCTTTACCACTACACGATGGCTGAAGTTAGACATTGCTTAAAATAGATCATCATCAGGATCGGGTCTGGCACAAAGCTCTTCTCTCCAAGCTCCCGGCATATGGTCTGCCTGCTCAGTTCTGCAACTGGGTCGCTGGCTTCCTGCATGAGCGCAGAATCCGTGTTCTATCTGATGGATGCGCTTCGCGGCTCATGTAAGTGAACGCTGGGGTCCCTCAAGGCTCCGTTCTGTCCCCCACGCTGTTCCTTCTGCATATCAATGAAATGCTTCCACTTGGAAATATTCATTGCTATGCAGATGATAGCACGGTGCATGGGGGATGTAACGGTCACCCAGCGGCAGGGCGGGTCGAAACCGAAGTGAATCGAGTGAATCTTATCATTTAACTAATCGGGTATTGGACCTCATATCTAATTAGGGCTCCAATAATCTGGTCAATCAATGCCAAGAAAACACAGGTATGTGCGTTCACGGCAAAAAGTCACCATTCCTTCCCCTGCCAACTCTTCAGGGTACATCTTTAAGCCTGCAGAGCAGTATCAACATGCTTGGTATGACGATCTGAACCAAAGGGACTATATCGAGGCCGTGATCAAAACAGCCTCACGAAAACTCGGTATTCTGAACAGAGTGCGGCGATTCTTTACGCCGGCCCAGTTGTGCCTTTTGTACAAGACACAGGTACGGTCTTGCGTGGAGTATTGCTCGCACATCTGGGACGGTTCTGCAAAGTACCTTCTCGATGCCTTGGACAGATTGCAGCGTCGCGCTGAACGCATTATCGGCAATGCAGAAGTCGTAAATACTCTCGAATCTCTGCAATTGCGTAGAGATGTTACGTCACTCAGCGTGTTTTACCGTTTATACCATGGTGAGTGCTCTGAAGAGCTCTTTGACCTTATTCCACCTTCTCCCTTCCTCCATAGGAGTACACGTGCTGCTCTCGGAGTCACCGCTTCACTGTCTCAAATATCCCATCGCGCACAAAGAAATTTGGTGACCCGTTTCTTTGTCGCACATACAAAAGATGGAATAGTCTACCAGCACACGTTTTCCCTTCTTCTTATGATATGGGGTCTTTCAAAAGAAGCGTGAAGAAGCACCTTGTGGGCCGGCAGAGTGAGGTTAACTGATGCTACGTTTGTTTTCAGGCTGCACTAGTTATCTTCGCGTCTGGACTCCATTTCCACTAAACATCAGGTGGGATGGAGTAATTTGCTGAGCTGTCTATAAAAAAAATATATGTCTCATTAAAAAATGTGGGTAAATAAGTACTAACTGTCCAGTAGTTAGCAGATGTATTGACATTGGGAATTGTCTTACCATCATTGTGGTCTATATACTACCAGTGCAGACTTGATGGACCCAAGTTCGATTCAGCAGGAGTACAAACTATACTCTGTTTGGTTGGCGATATGTATTGTTGTTTTTCTCTATACGTAGATATACATGCAATGCAGTCTATCATTGCTTTTGGTGTATATTATAAAACTATAAATAAAATTTGAATAATTTCGTAAGAAAAATTAGTATCAGGTACTTCTTATGATAACGATACGATAGTATAAGTAAACGCGTACGATCGGGAAGGCAGTATTAATTAAATTACAATTTGACCTCTCCTACCGAGCCGCGGGAGGCGAGCTTGTTAATTTTGTGTGGCCCGCCCGCTTGCGTGCGCGCATGTTTGCTTACTACCGGATTGGACAAAGATATAGTTTCGTCGAACTAGAATAGTCTATTATGCGCTTGTTTTAGATATCAAGGTATTCATTTTGTTGTTACATTTGAATAAAAGAGTTGTGGATTTTGGTACACAACAAAATGAATATCTTTCCAGCTCACATTTTATGTCCCAACTGCCTTCCGAAGCGCGTATTTTTCATCTGCTTTCTGTGTTAATAAGCTGACATAAGAGCGTTGTGAAGTTTCAAATTTTATTTTAAAATGCTTATTGGTTTGAAAAAATGAAAACTATAAGTATATATTGATATACATTTCGGTTTCGGAAGGTTTTAGAACTTACTTGCCACCAGTCAAGAACGTCAAGAAAAACCAGCGTCAGGTTTCAGAAACCTGACATAATTATGCTGAATTGATGATGATGATGATAATGATGATGATGATGATGATGCCGTGAGGCACTTTTATTTTCCAACTGTCTCGTGTTTATGTCGAAAAAGTTTTTTCTATCATTCTCCTTCAATCATCTTCAGGTTTTTGATCATTCTATTTTTCTTTTGATTTTTCGGTTTTTGAATATGTCACATCTAGTGCTACATAAGTCCGCGTGTCTGTCGATCACGAGGTGTCGATAGATCATCTGGCTGCGACAGGAGATGTATGGAGGGGCGTTGACCCCCGCTGGCCCACATGATTTTTCAAAACGCTCATAAACACATTCGTATATGTTATTTTTATTGATATCGAGCGAGGAACAAACGAGTTAGTTAAAGAGCGCGAATAATGCCGATGACTTTTTTTTCTTATACAGGTGTATTCTTTCTTGTAGTCAGTTGTTATTTCGTACGTAAAAGATGATGCAAAAGGGTAACTTGATTTTATATTTCTACATATTTTTTACGTTACCGAAATTACATGATGATTTCATTTATTCTATAAACAATTTACATCGTATTGGAAATTTTCTTATACCTGAAATTCTGAAATACAACATTTCTCATCATCATCATCATCATCATCTCAGCCAAAAAGACGTCCACTGCTGGACAAAGGCCTCCCTCAAGGATAAATAATTTTGACGGGGAATTCGCCATAATTGCCACGCTTGGCAGGCGGGTTTGCGATTGCAGTAAGGTGAGAATAATCACAGAGACGCTGCTGCCCAACCTCTGGAATGGTCCCATAGTCGCCTTCTACGACATCCACGGGAAGAGATGGGGTGGTGCAATTCTTTTCCCCCGCCACCACACGGGGAAATATAAATATTTCTCATACTACTTTATAATATCATTGACTAGTTATCATATTTTTTTTCTGTAATTACAGTTACAATGGCACTCTCACTCGTGATTACACCAATTACTACAAAGTCACTATTTTTTAGAAAGAATAAGAATAGAATGAAAGACATTTATTGGCATTTAAAGACGTTTATTTTCGCACTGATAATTCTCAAATGGTATATTATTTTTACATACTTGTGTTAACTATGATGTCAGTTACGATATCACTCCCACTAGTGACTACACATGTGAATGTGGCTACAAATCAGCGATGACTATTTTCACTCTGGCAAATCTCAAACTGTACCTTAATAAATAAAATGTTATGTAATGTGTTTTTTTTATGAGTACTATACATATTTTCAAAATCTGTAATTAATAATTCTGTGTTTTTAGCACATTTTAATCTGTAATTATACATTTCAATATCACCGCTATGATTTAAAAGTCCAACCCTCTTCAAAGAACCTCATCATTTTCATATATAGTCATTGATGGCTCAAAATGTCAAGTTTACTTAAAGTCCACTTAAATGATTGTTTGTATACCTACCTGTGTCAGATATACATTCGATCTATTTCACGATCTTTCATCACAGAATGTCATAATAATTATAATGTTTTTTGCTCAAGACCGCCCAGTAGCGGCGAAATCATGGCATATTAACTTACCTTTGTCAAAATTTATTGGGCAAAAGTTAATTTTCAACAAGCGCTCAAAAGATTTCCCTTTTAATGTTATGATACTTTGCAGCGACACTAAATCTTAAGCCTTTAAATATAAGAGTCAATTTACTGTATCAATTATGTAAATATGAAACATTGTAGTTGTATAAAAAGTTAGTAAGTAACAAAGAGATGTCATTATTATAATCCCGTTCGGGTAGCTCACTTGTTTGTAGGTAGAGGTGCTTAGAAGTGCTTGAGTAAAAGTTCTGCGAAAACCATAGATACAAAACTTAACAAACGCTCAGAAGAGGTTAGATTTAAAAAGTTTACATTACAGTTTTGAATACGTTTAGAAGATACTTTTTGTAAAAAGTTTTTGGGCACTTTTTGTTTGTTAATCCCGACTTGTGTTTTAAACTTTTGTTCGATGAGTTATTGTGGTTGTTTGCTAGTTTACCAATGCTATTATTTATTGTTTGATTTTTTTAAATAAATTAAGCAAAACAAAAGGACACAGCCAAAGCTTCCTTTTATGTTTAATGAAAAAATTAATTAAATCCGTCCAGTTTTGGAGGAGGAATCAGGGGACTACGAAACGTTGATTTTGTCTACTTTTCATATAATCAGTCGACCTTAGTATTTCGTCTTAACATTTTGCCATATAAATTCTCGTTTTCGTTTACGTGATCGAATAGCGAATGAAACTCGCACTTGGAACCCAGAAGTAGGTTTCCTTTAGACATCTACATCTTTAGACATTTAGATCATTAACTGATCTTTAGTATTTGTAAAAATATTATAATCGGATGTTGATGACGGTAGTTGTTGACATTGAATGGGCGCCTTTAGCTTTCAAAGTAAAAAGTAAATAATGTTGAATAACTTCGGCGGGCTGGTTAGAACCACGATAGCTCAATTGGAAGAGCACCTGACTCGGAATGTCAGAAGGGTGCAGGTTCAAATCCTGCTCGTGGAAATTTTTTCAACATTTGTGTTTTTGTAATTTGTTCGCAACAAAATTTGCGTTAAAAATGATTTAAACATTCCTTTAGACATGCTATGTACGTACCTTTTTATAGGTATAATGCTTAGGTAAAGCCCGTCCTGTCATGGCGTATAACAGAGATCGGTGGGCAAGTAGGTTGCGGCGTGCGCGGTGCGCTGGGCGGTCCGAGCGACGGCGCCAGCGCAGACATCTCTATTCGAACTAGTTTGTCAAACTGTACATAAGCTTTATAATAATTTTTTTTTTAACGTTTTGGCATATTATTTAATTAATTATTTTGCCTAGTGTTAGGCTGAAGCAGAGTCTAGATGCGAGTAAAGCTAGTAGAGTAGGATTGGGCCTTTCTAAGTTTCTAGCCGACCTCACCTTGCCGACCTGCAAGTAGCTTCTTCATACCTCGTTTTAAGGACATCGTGTTGTAGGAAAAAGGGAATATGTAACGTAGTTATACGTTAATACGTCCGTTTTAAAAATTGACAATTGTGTTTTCCGTAGATTGAAAAATATGGAAAACAAAAAAGGAAAAACAATCCCGGACAATGAAAATTTATATATGTATATATATTAATTGTATTGTATATATGTAGGTAGGTTTAAGGAGCTCGATGGCGCAGTGGATGGGTGACCAAAAATGTATCATCATCTCTCGCTCCTCCGTGCTGTGGAAGGCACGTAAAGCCGTTGGTCCCGGCTGCACTAGCAGTCGTTAACTACCACCAATCCGCACTGGGCCCGCGTGGTGGTTTATGGCCTCTTGTCCCTATCCATCTATCATAGAGAAGGCTCCTGCCCCAGCAGTGGGGACATAAAATGAGCTGATGATAATATGTAGGTATAAGTATACATATTGTGTGTTTTATGATATATTATTTTTAATTTTTGCCTTAACCTAATTGCACCTACCATGTTATCTCTGCACCACTGGACTGGTAGAAAATGCCTAGGGCATTAAGTCCGCCATGTAATTTATGTAGCAAAAGTTTTTAAATAAATAAAATAAATGAATTAAAACCGTAAAGAAGCTTTGCTTGCTAAAACCTTAAATTTTTAAACTAACTATTATGAAATAATAAAAAAAAAAACATCATGAGAACTCGGCCGCAGCCTAAATATCAACTCGTCCATCCGAAAGGTCGCAATCGCCAAATAAAAAATCCGACGCATTAATTTCAAAAGTTCCGAATGAGTTTCGGGACGAGTGAATCGATTATGTGATAACGATTATTCGATTAAAGAAATGTCCGCGCCGCTCCGACACCTCGCCGTCGGCCCGGTGATCCATCATTCCCGAAAATTTTGCTTCCGATGCTCAAACTTTGATTATGTCGTATATGATATTTTATCTATACTTCTATACTAATATTATAAAGCTATTTGTTTGTTTGTTTGGTTGAACTCGCTAATCTTAGGAACTACTGGTTCGAATTGAAAAATTATTTTTGTGTCGAATAGTCCATTTAATGGGGAAGGCTATAGGCTATATTACATTAGGCTATGACTAATAGAAGTGGAGCAGTAATGAAAAATGTTGCAATAACGGGAAAATATTTTTTTTAAGAAATTTCCTTGCGTGCGCTGCGTAAAACGCGGATGAAACCGCGGGGCACAGCCAGTTTTATATACTTAAGGTTACTCGTCCTCAAAAGATTTTAATAATAATTTTCAAACATGTCATCATCCTATACTTAAACATCACATTGCAAATAGTTTTTTGGAGTGAGTTTGCTAATTGCCTCAGACAGCATTTTCAGCTTCACCGAGCTTTTTTGGGGGCAGCGAGAAACTTACAGGGTTCCTCAAGCCGTGTGAAACGAATTAGCTTCGGAGGTTGTCTAGAGGGAACGGCATCGCGCACTAGTGCGTGTCCCCGTGCCCTACTAGATTCTCCGAGGGGTTCGGATCGGACCGAGGATTGCTAAGCTAAAGCTTTGCTTCATTCAGGCACGCCAGAATACCAGCGTTGTTGCGACACGCCTTGTTCGTTCGCAACAACGCAAGCTGTTGACGAACAAGTTGATTGACAATAATTTTCATGTGTTATGTTTGCTATTTCTTTTATTTGTGTTTCAATAAATGTTTCTCTCTCTATCGGCTACTCATCTGGTGATTCGGCATTGCTAAAGTTACTAACTTGTAAGATTGTAACTTCAAAGTATTTTATTCAATATATATATTCGATAATATACTCGTACACCCCCTGCTGGGTATCTTACCTCGGATCTCTGGAAGCGACGAGTTTATCAAAACTATTCAGAACACAAAAGCGGTTAAAAGAGTATCTTGATCACTATAACGTTTATAAAGGTAGGATGCTTACCTAAGCTAATATCTTTTCCACTATAAAGTTAACAAGATAGAGCGCTTATCGTATTTAAGCTGAAATCGTTAACGCTGCTCAAAATTTTTTAGATCTCCTCAAGAGTTCGAGTGTCAACCCGATTGTCAACAGTTTGAGAAGCCGATGGACTGTGGGCGGGCGCGCGACTCCGATCGTCCATCTAATTATTAATACACGACGATTATTCCGAATAATTAGTTCTCACACACACACAAGCACATGCAAACACACAGAACAACGTAGTATATGCACACAATAGTGACCATGGTTGGTTTAAGTAGGCATGTCTAACTTAAGGTCATTGGTAGGCAATATTTTATTGTGCACACGCCTGCATATCAAACTATTGATATTTATAAACATTGATTTTTAAAATCCACAAAGCCATACGCCGCAAATCTACAAAGAAATAAAACTCATTTCATCATTCATAGTTGTAGTCATCATCATCATCGGCCTATCTTAGTCCACTGCTGGAGATAGGCCTCTCCTAATGAGCGCCATAGCGCCCTGTCCTCAGCTTGACGCATCCAGCATCTGCCTGCAGTCTTTCGCAGGTCATCATCCCACCTGGCCGGAGGTCGTCTTACACTACGTTCACCGAGTCGTGGTCTCCACTCAAGAACACGTTTACCCCAGCGGTTGTCGGTTCTTCGCCAGATATGGCCGGCCCACTGCCACTTCAACTTGCTAATTCTTAGAGCTATGTCGATGATTGGTTCTCTGCCAGATGTATTCGTTACGAATCCTATCCTTGTAGTATCCTATAGTTGTAGTAAACAACATCAAAAACTCCCTCCCCATTTCGGCATACTTTTTGTTTTTCATTGTTATAATTTATTGGCTGACCCGGAGGACTTTGTACCGCATTTTTTTTAATATAGTCTATGTTACTCAGCGCTAATGTAGCATTTTAATGGTGAAAGAATTTTTTAAATCGGTCCAGAAGTTTTTGAGTTTATTCGTTGCAAACATACATACATACAAAAATACAAAGCTTTCTTTATAATATTAGTATAGATGATCTATTTGAGAATTATATAACTTCGAAAATTAACTTTGAAACTGCATTAGTAAGCATTCATTGAAACATTGGTCTCTTGGTGACCAACAAGATGTTGCTACCCGTACATACTACCTCTACCTACCTGATGATGATGATGATGAATTCCTGTGATCCATCAGGGACATAGGGCTCGCAGTAGGGACTTCCATGCGGTCGCGGTCTTGTGCTGTGGCTTCAAGGTCCCGCCAGTTGCTACCAATCGCTGCGATCTCCTTCTCGACCGACCGCCTCCAGGTAGTGCGGGGTCGGCTTCGTCTTCTGCTACCAGTCGCTACCTACCTACCTACTTACCAAAAAATGATTCTTCTCTGCCAGAATTTCATGATCAAATTAGCTGTTCTAGATACATTTTACTCGAGTTACATATGTGCTATATAAATGTCTGGGTCAGCTGATTTGTACACTTATTGTGGCCTTATCGTCTTCCTTGAAAAGAAAACAAACGATTGTAAAGATTAATAATAGGTACCTATTTTCCTGACCATTGTTTGGGGTAGAGGGTCGATAACCTGTATTTATGAGAAACTTCCTAGATCAGGTATCGGCCCGCCACAATCTGTAAATTGTATCACTCTATATTTATATATATAAAAAAAAAAAAAAAAAGTAAAAATTTGTATTACTCTATTTTTTTTTTGTAATTATATTATTTTTTAAGTTGATTGTGGTGTTAAATACATACTATATACTACTATATACTTACATACTATGTTTTTACGATACTATTGTTAAAACAATTATTTAATAACAAAATATCGGTGTATATTCGCGTTTTCGCTAACGTAATCGAATGGCAATTAAATTCTGAACTCTGAGAACTAAAAAGAGACAAATGTAATTAATTATAAATTTCCTATCATTTTAGTATATTTCATCGCGCTATATTAAAACGAGAGAGTCTACTTTTGTCATCCAACTTATCTTATATCTCCGACTTTTTGTGTGATTCAATAACCAAAACGTTTGCTGTTAAAATAATAAAAACTACGCCAATTAGGCTCTTATATCTACATAGTTAAGGTGCCATTGCTTTTAGTCCAAAGATTTTTTGTACTTGGTGATATGTGGTGATGGTCGACATTTTGACAATTTCGTTCTTCGGAAAGTGTCAGGCCTTTTTGAAGACCACCAGGGAATGTCTCGCGCCAAAAGATGACAGAACCTGATAAGGATAGTTTAAATTACAATTAGTGAGAAAATATTTGGAATTTGATTCGACTAAGCGTATACGAAAAAAAATATATGCTATTGCTATGCAATTAATTAGATTTTGATAATTAGGTGACGCAAAAAAAATACTTTATTATTATGAAATTAACTAGAAATGAGAATTTGATATTGTTTTCTAAAGTTTACACGAACACTACATATTTAAATAAAACAAGCCTCATTTCAATTTGGGTATGCAAGTAACTTTTTAATTATGAGACGACCTGCCCCCCAACCGCCTAACACTCTCGCTTTCGATCGCTTTGAAAGCGAGGCCCTCGCCTCGCTTTCTAATATAATATCGGATTATAATATCGAATAATATCGAAAGCTATAGCCTATAGCTTTCGATATTGCTTTCATATTGCTTTCGAAATGACAAGATGACGTCTCCTCCTCGCCTCGCCTTCAAAGCGATCGATAGCGAGAGAGTTAGACGGTCGACCCCCTGGTAGGCTACTCTTGACGCAAACTCAATCTCAATACAATTCCAATCCCAAATCTAAAAAATTCAAATGGCACTCTTAAAAGCGATATTAGCGCTACATTGCAATTAAATTGCGTGGAAATTGAGTGAACAAATTATTATCGAGATGGGGCGTTCCGAAATTGCGAAACTTATCCCAATATCGATACATATTAATCGCATTGGAATTGTATTGAGATTGAGTTTGCGTCAAGAGTAGCCTACCTGTTGGTCGTTGATCTACAACTTGTGTACGTGTTGTTAATAAGACATAATTATTAACTTTAATTTGTCATGCAATGGTTAATGAAATATTCATATTAATGATGCAGCAGTGATCATAAATGTAAGTACACAGAGTTAGTTAGTTACTAAACCAATAGGGCTGAGACGTGTTTTTTTGATGCGACGTCACAATAGAAATATGTAATTTAAAATTGTATAACAAATTGAAGTTAATAATAAAGTTAATAATGAGGAGATATTCCTCAGTCTCCTTGTGACCACGGACCCTGCAAAAGGTTCGAAACGTCACGTCAGTATAAAAAAATCTAAATCAATGTGTAAAATAAACGCGAGTAGGTATATCCGTAAAGGTTGTTTTAGACAAATGTGGTTTAGATTTATTTATTATAGTGATTTTTTCAGAAAATAATTCTGATGTTGATTTCAGATCTTTATCTGGTTTTCCGACACCAGATGCCCGTGCATAGATATCCTTAAGGTGTAGTATGGACTCTACGGCTTGAAGAACCATGAGTTTCTTGCCGCCAATGAACCAGGTTACGGGTCAGGGGAGGCCAGGGGAAGCCATCAGCCAATTCCATCCAAAAAAATTGACTATTCTTTACATCGCTATCATAATATTAAAAACCCCAATGCCGGGCTTCAGGGTTTCTTATATGGAACATGAATATCTTTCTTACATTCAACATGAATCGTATGTTAAACTTTAACGGTGGCAGACACTTAAGCACCGAAAAATAAGCTGTACTTGTAACTGTATCTTCTAAATAACGAAACTTTTAATAATCGGTAAATTGATACCTTGAGCCATAATTGCGTAAGTTGCTTAATTTGCAAGATCGCAGCCCAAACGTACAAACCACTGCACCATCGAGTACCATAAAAATAAATTAATAATAATGTCATTAATATAAAAAAAACAAATTAAAGTAAATTACGCTAATAAAACTAACTACCAACTCGTATCCTCTCCAAACTTTTAATTGTAATTTTTTTTCCTAGTCACCTGTTGCATACAAAATGTTTATAATCTATGCTATTGTCAAACTCAAAACTAACAAATTGAAGTTTACGTCTAAAAAAAAATATAAATAAATAACAACACTTTTTAGTTATCCAACAAAAAACTGTTTCAACATATCCCAACGGCAAGTTATTGAAACATAAAATTATTTTTGTACAAACAACGCCTAAGTATTAAAGGAACTATCTAATAAAGGACCAAAGAGAAGCCGACGCGGCGCGCGGCGCAGGAGTGAAATAAAAAGAATATAATCCGCCCCAGAGTATCAAATAATAAACTTGGTAGCAAGTGAATTTCGGGGATCGGGTTGCGTTCGGCGCTTTTAAGAAAGAATTCGTCTCCTTTTTTTTAGGTTCATCTTCGTGTTCGAAATTTAAACTTGACGTGCGACCAGTACGAAAAAGGGTCTACTTGCGTTGACGAGTAAAACTAAAATTTTTTGTTGAGTTCCTTTTTTTTATTTAATTTGTCGACATGTTGATTTTTTAAACTTGAATAAAATTAAATGGTCTATGATCAAGATGTAAGACGTTGAGTTAACCTATTTTATGTATAAAGTTTTGTGAAATATTTGAATTGTGTTACCTCTCGCAACCATAAACCCTTAATAGCATTAATCAATCTTCTGATTAAAATTTTAAGCTTTTTGATTCATCGTCTAACGTTACACGACCTTCTTGGATTAACAAAATCATAAAAATGCTTCCACTTAATTATGCATTCATCGCGTCCAATACATGAAATGAAACGAAATACCCCACAACAGGTTATCGAGATAACAGGCAATTAAAAGTGGTATTCAATATTTTTTTAAAGATACTTTTCGATATGAAACCTTTTTGCGTGTACTTAAAAATGGTTTTCTAAAATGCTGGCCACCAGATTGAAATGCAGATAAAGAAACGAAAATAAAAAAGGCGCGATGTTTGAGTTGAGTAGGGAGAGATGCGTCACGTCAAGTGAAACGTCAAAATGTGACAGTTTCCGCGCGGACGGACGGACGGACGAGCCGCTATCGTATCGGTGAATTACGAAACGGGGCAGTGGAATAAAAATACGGCCAGTGGCCAGGGGAATCGGTAAATAGTCGTATAATCAAATATGAGAGAGTATAATTGTATTGGAACTAAATATCTTCACCAAAGTGAAGAAACTTCATCATCATCATCATCATCTCAGCCAAAAAGACGTCCACTGCTGGACAAAGGCCTCCCTCAAGGATAAGAAATTTTGAGGGGAATTTGCCATAATCGCCACGCTTGGCAGGCGGGTTGGCGATCGCAGTAAGGTGAGAATAATCACAGAGAGACGCTGCTGCCCATCCTCTGGAATGGTCCCATAGTCGCCTTCTACGACACCCACGGGAAGAGATGGGGTGGTGCAATTATTTACCCCCGGCACCACACGGGGAAGAAACTTATGGAAATAAATTATTAACATTTTTGAAATAGTATTTAAGTCTGAGGAAATGTTATTGACTTACTGACAGAAACTTTAAGCGTCTATCAAAACGATATTATTATGAATAGTATATGGGAATAGGGAATTATGACGTCACTATTACGTTTCATCACCTACCCTATCCATTTTCTGCTCTGACTCTCGACGAAAAGAAACGTTTAGTGGATAGAGAGAAACAGAGGATACCGATGGAGCGAAGGACATATAGACTTAGTGTTAATAAACATTATTAATTTCTCGAAACCTCGTCTTTAGAGTCAGGTTCAGTGGTCTCGAACCTACCGATTTTTCGATATTTCTACCGAAATACCGAAATGCAACGATTTTTCCACGATTTCCGAGAATACATGGAAATTCTCCCGATTTTTCTACTGATTTGGCGATTTAACATTGTCAACCATTTTCATTTATGTTTAGTAGATAATAAATGTCTATTGTTTATCACTCCCTCATTCATCCGTCAACGTGGAACGTATATTTTGACACATTAATCTCATAAAAACCAAACAGCAAAATAGGCTGTCTACAGAATCAATCTCTGGTTTGTTGCATACAAAACGTCTTTTTAAAGTTTCTAATTGTTACGACTTTGTAATCAAACCAGAGATGACCGCGGCTATGGCCAGAAAACATTGGTATGATTAAAAAAGTAAATATATTTAGCCTGTAAGTTGATATTTAATAAATAAAATAGTTTGTATTAATCTAAGGTAAAAATAAATAAACGAATTTGATTCTATGTTGCTTTTTTTTTCTTAGACCGATTTTTGGTACAAATATACCGATTTTAAAGGGCAACTCTACCGCCGCATCTATTCGCACTTAGACGTTCGAGACCACTATGGTCAGGTTAGAATTAGACTTCCTTAGAATACGACTTTCATTAGAGTTAGTTTTCTCTAATGAGGAGCCCGATGGCACAGTGGTTAACGCGCCCGGTCTGCGAGTGCTGAGGTTAAGCAACTTCCGCAAAGGCCGGTCATCGGATGGGTGACCAAAAATGTGTCATCTCGAGCTCCCTGTGCTTCGGAAGGCACGTAAATCCGTTGGTCCCGGCTTCATTAGCCGTCGTTAAGAACCACCGATCTGCACTGGGCCCGCGTAGTGGTTTATGGCCCGTTCTCACTATCCATCCATAGAGAAGGCTCGTGCCCCAGCAGTGGGGATATACAAATGAGCAGGTGATAATGAAGTGTTCTCTAATATAGCACATAATAATATTCAACGCCACATGGTCAGTCAATCCGACAGAGCGTTGCTCCCATTTTCACAGAAGCGCCGCCGCCGACGCTGCTGAGTTCGTCAGTAGGTACGGTCAACATACAATTAAATAAAAAATAAAACTTTTCTAATTGACATAATTATTAGCAATAAACTAAAAAAGAGATACGCAATCAATTAATTTACTTTTGTGTTTCATGCAGATTTTTTTTTTAATTTGTGGTTTCTGGAAATTGAATGTAATTTTTTTTATTTCACAACGTGGAAGCGTAGTAAATATAGTTCTGTAGCTTTGAGCTTATCGTATACAGGGATGTACTAGATTCATATGACTAAAATTTTAGATTTCCTTATTTACAAGAGGACTTCTTGACGTGAAAGTAAAGAGTCATGTCTGCTTGGTTGGTTTTGTTCTATTTTCTAAAATTTGTGTTATGTCGAATATTAGTGTAGATTATTAGCAGTTGAGTGTTCGTGAACTTGCATGAGTGTTGGCAAATGGAACAAAACAGTGCAGCGTCACTTTTAACAACTCCTGTTCGGTACAAGTAGGTAGATGATTTTAATTCTACTCAATTTAAGTTAGTAAAATATGGGTAGTTCAGTCTTGCTAAGATATTCGGTGCAGTCACGTCGCAGTTGAACGCTCCAAAGAAATTTCGTAAGAAAGCGAATTCTCAAAATTGTTGACACCATATAGCGACCCTCCCGCGCCGTCGTGCACCGTATTCGGCCTGTTCTTGGTCTTCGAAGATTGGATCCAGTTTTATGGAAACGCTGGAGTACTCGCTGAACTGTAGAAAAAGTCACACCGACAGTTCTCGCTGTATTTCGCTCACTGCGCCCTTCTTCAAGCATTGTCAGGATCCTTGTACATTCTTCAGGGGTTAACGACATGATGGCTTCAGAATAATAAAATGTATAAAGCAGAGACACCATGTTTATAGCATTTTTTATGCCAAAACTAAAACAAATGCGAAACAATTGATACAAATTTTTGGTACTAAATTCAAAAAATACCATTATTTTAAATTTTCATTTTTTATATAATCATCAAAAATAAATAAAGAGGTTTTATAAGTATATATAAGTTTTAATATATTCTTTAATTGAGTCTTTATTTTATATCTAGGTCTGGTGCTTTTGAAGATATTGAAGATTTTCTAACCGTACCTTCTTCTTTGCGGTCCAGTGTATTTACAAAGTTCTTCCATGCTTTTAATAACTACATAGACAACAGATCCCATGAAAAGGATCACAAACAGATTTATACTTAAAATGAGTTACTACAAAATACTAATTGTTTACGCTGCTTCGACTAATTCATTGCTGACCGTACATCTCATTGCAGTTAATTAAAAGCAATTAAACACGATTTCGTTACATTACACTCATTCTTTGCTCTGCTTAAAGTTTATTAGCTTATTAGGTACAAAAGTGAATATTTAAACATAAGGCTGCATGTTACGTACTCGACGCCTTTTTTTTCTTAATGAGCGGCTAATTAATTGGTCTATGATGATAACTATCAGTAGGTAGGTAGTAGGTACGACAGGCACCCTGTGTGTAGTGTGAGTATTTTTATTATCCGTATAAAAAACTACTTATTATATTATATACTTATATGTATGTAGTATGGCATGGAAGCAGCGCCTCCTGGCGACATACGAGAAGAGTTTAAATTTTGCCATACAAATTCTCGTTTTCAATATCAAAAATAAGTCGCACTAGATCGTCAGAACACAGAATTGGTATTCACTTTAATATAATCATAATCTGAAAGTTGCTGCTTTTATAATAGTTTTTGGTATAGGTATATGATGTTTTAAAGCAGGACTTCCTAACAAGGGGAGCGCGCCCCCCTATGTCGAGGGGGGCATTTTCGTTTCATAATTGGGCATAATACGTTTACATTTTCGATGGAAAAATCAATTTAAATAACGAGTAGATTAAAAATAATCTGTAGAAAGCTGAAACAGAAACTCATTTGCAAGCATTGGACAACGAATTTTACCGATATTATCGAGACAGTAATTCAGAGTCACCGATATGGCAGACGACCAGAAACCCATTTGTTGTCGATGTCTTACAATTACCAGAAGAAGTTCAGGAAGAATTTCTAGAAATGAAGGCCGTTTCGACCATGAAAGATGATTTCCATCTCTTGACATTGGAGAAATTTTGGTTCAAACGATTCCTTGTTATCTTATCTTATCTTAGTGGGGCCTGCTGAGGTTTCCCTCTTGCAGTAACACTTCGACCCATCGGGATCTTTTGTGCAACCCCGTCCTTTCAATCTTCTTCCTCTGTAAAGATAGATGCCATAAGTTTGGCCACAACGATTCCTTGTTAATACGAAAGTTGCCTCTTTTGCTTTGCGAACATTTGTTCCGTTTTCTTCAACTTATTTATGTGAGACAGAGACCTGTAAGACTACAGCTCTGGTTTTAATGAATCAAAACTAAACAGTGAAATCGTCTTGCCGTCGACAGCGATCTTACAATAGCTCTGGCAAAAACTGATTCTAGAATCGACCAACTGGTACAGAGCATGCAATCTCTAATATTTCACTAGTGCTCAAATAAATGATTTAGGAACTAACTCGTCAAGCAGAAAGAAAGTTCCAATCGGTCAGTTTGTTTTTACCGCGTGTTTTGGTTCTGATTTGTCAAGCAATGCAAAAGTAATAATTAGTCAAGTCCCAATTAAATAATTTCAATAAAAAGGCTTGACATTTGATTAAAGTTTATTTTGTATCACTTAAAATTAACCAATTTTGAAAACATTTGTGCCACTCCGCCGTGGTGACGTCAGATACATGTTTTTCATACTCTCCGACAGCCTCTTCTGGTGATAAAAACCGTTGATCGCGTAATTGGTTCTTGATTTTTGGCAACAGAAAAAAAATCACACGGTGCCAGGTCAGGACTGTATGCTGGATGACTCATAAGTTGTACCTTTTTCGCCTTCAAAACCTCATTTGTCTGTCTGGCCTTGTGGAAACTTGCATTGTCGTGGTGCAAGATGATACGGCGTTTACTTGTTATTTTCAAGGAGTTTTCCAATAATTTCCGGTAAACAAATGGTCGTGTACCAGTCGCTATTCACTGTGCGACGATTTTCTAAAGCAACAGTTGCCACGTGTCCAGTTTTACTAGCAAACTGCTTGAGCAGCTCGTGTAAGAAGACCCTTACAAAAACTGTACGCAAGCAATGTATTAACTTTTTACATGACAATAATTTATACTTTAAAATGTCATAAAAGTGAACAAATACCCAATATTTATACAATAATAGTTTCCCCCAATTACGTCAAAACGCCAAGTAACCGTGAATAAATAATTTTGAAAGCATAATTCATGCCTTCCGCCATTTTGTTAATTGTCGTCCCACGCCAAGGGAATACAATGTCCTTGCGGGCCAATCGAGCGTTGGACCGATAAATCGATAATAATGTACTAATAATGGATATTGAAGGAGCAGCCAAAGCGATTATGTCGCCGTGACTTATAGCTTGTCCCAGTTTAAAGGTACCTTTAAACTAGTGTAGGTATATGGGTTTTCCTGCACATAGGTACCAGGACAGATTGTTATGTTTAAGATATAAGACTGTTGAATGTGAATCGACCCTGGGAGCTGTAGGCCTTGATAGGTAGTCCGACTCTTACTGATATAAATATTTATAAAATATTTTATAAAATACAGTGAAAAAATTAAACGCCTACCCGACCCAGCCAGGAATCGAACCTAGGTCTTACGCAATCCGGGCGGCTGCACTGACCGTTATGCTACCGGGAAGGCTGACGTAAGCGCTGAATTTTGTCACTGTTTTTTAATTTTTGAGTGCTTATTGCGGCACAGTGCCATCTAACCTTTACTAATCTTTACTGCTGAAAATCTGCGCTACTTATAATCCGTACCTCATGCTGAGTGCAGACCCTGTTTGGCGACACTGTGCATCCGCATGCAACTTATTTAACTTTAACTTAACGTTGCTGCCAACGTATCCATGAGTTAAGTTTAAGTTAAATTTTGTTTATGAATATTATGTGTACAGTACAAGTCAAATAAACACTTATTCTATTCTATTCTCGTTTGTCACCAAGCACCGCACCAGGCACCGCTTCAATCCCATACCAATTCTCGTTTTCGTATGCCAAATAAAACGCGCACGTTACTCTCAAGCCACCGACAAACGATTGTGGACGTTATAAAATAGCAGAATCGAGGGTCTGGTTCTATTTCAACTGTTGCAATGACGTCACACCTCAGCCTTTCTGGATGGAACAAAGGCTCTACACACCAGAAGTGAAACAGCGGACCTCCTTCCCACACCCGCGCCCTCGCCTTAAATTGAAAATATGCCATAACTTTGTAAACATCCAAGACGTTTGTACTGACGACCTGTCGGTTTTGATACTTATGTTACTACAGTATTACATTTAATGAGACACTTACAAATTGTTTACTGTTTTCGAGTATAGCAAATGTTGTAGGGCTAATACTATTATATATACTCGTATACAATCTAAGAACAATACAAAATCGAAAAGCCTTATGTCATTGAATCAAATTATCGTCAAGCCGTTAAAAATGATAAGCCGATTCAAAGTTAAAGTCACAAATATTTTGCTGGGTACAAAGCAATTATGTTTTAAGTTTGTTATTTTGTGTAAAAAGTAAAAAGTATTAACCACTGCTACACACTATCTTTTTGTAAATGAATGTATAACTCAGATGTTCTTAAGACGGTGATCCTCTTTATTTATTTTCTAAATTGCTGTCCGGTGATCCGCACCTTATGTTGTAAATAAACAGAGAATAAGCTTAGAATAGTTATTCCGTGTTTTGCCTCTATTACTCTTATTTGAAATGTCGTAATTACATGACAGGAACCAAACACGGAATAACTATTCGGAGCTCATTCTTTGTTCATTTGTAAGGCACATATTGTTTTTGAGTGGCTTTCTTTTTTCGAACGGAAAGTATCAACTTTTCTTAGCTAACTATACAACAGAAGCTCAAAGCGGTGATGCGTACTAACAAAATTACGGCGGTTGGGGAAGTGAACTATGAAAATAGGATTTCTTTAGACCCAACCCCTCCCCCCTCCCCCGGGCTTACCCCAGGTAACGGGGTGGGATTATGAAGATTATCAAGAATTGATACCCAAGACAGATGGGTGAAGTAATTATTATGTTTATATTTTTTAACTCGGTAATATTATAATTGGTGTGTATTTTGGTAAAGTTGAATTATTAAGTAGAAAATAAAAAAAGTTATCAAGTAAGTCCATGATAGGGATCCCTTTAAGCACGGAACCCGTGTGAACGGTTTACCCCCTTTACTGCTTAATTATTAGATCTCCCCTGCATTGCTGTGTTCTAGTTTAAAGGATATGAGATCCTCTTATGATATTCACCATCATCATCACCAGCTCATTTTGATGTTCATACTGCTGGGCTTGTGCCCCATGTGCATTTTAACCGCCTCTGTGGTCTAGTGGTTAAAACCATTGGTTTAGATCCAGAGGTCCCGGGTTCGATTCCCAGCGGGGGGTACATCTTTGTGTACTCGGTTTCGTTGGAGGTAGGACTTGTTTGTCCGCCTGGCTAGCTACCACCATCGTATCTAAATATGTCGCCATAACATAAATGTTTGTAGCATTGTTGTGTTCCGACAGCTAGAGATAAGATAGCCAGTGCCTCACTAGTTGAGGATCCCGGGTGAAGTGCGCTTCCACCAAATGGCCTTATCATCACTTAACATCAGGTGCGATCAAGGCACTGTGTTTACCCGTAAATATAAAAAAAATGGATGGATAGGGAGGACGGGCCATAAACCACCACGTAGGCCTAGTGCGGATGGATTGGTGGGTTTTAACGACTGCTAATGCAGCCAGGACCAACGGCAAGACTTACTTTCCAAAGCACGGAGAAGATGACCGGCCTTTGCGGAAGTTGCTTTACCTGACGACTCGCAGATCGGGCGCGTTAACCACTGCGCCATCGAGATCTTCTGTAATGATATTACATTAGAGCATTTAAGAGTAAACTAAAGGCACATTTTTAGTATCTTCAGAAGGTGAAGTCACTACGCCAGCTTTGCGCACGAGACGTTATATCTCTAAAGGTCATGGATCGCGAGGTGTAAAAGGTTTTATGGAGACCATTTACGACGCAATGAAAAATAATTTGCGAATTCCGAAATTATTAAAATTCAGAAAAATATATTTGTAAATGCGAAATTGCCACTACTAATAATTTCATGTGTACTAAGACTATTAAGAAGTAAAATTATTTCCGGGATTCGGTTCGCTTAAAATAAACTAATAAAATTTTTGTAGAATGTTCAAATAATTTTTAACGCAAATTTTGTTGCGAACAAATTACAAAAACACAAATGTTGAAACCGTCACTAACATCCGATCATAATATTTTTATTATAATCGGATACTAGTGACGGTAGTTGTTGACTTTGAATGGGCGCCTTTGGCTTTCAAAGTAAAAAATGTTGAATAATTCGGCGGGCTGGTTAGAACCACAATAGCTCAATCGGGAGAGCACCTGACCCGGTATGTCAGAAGGGTGCAGGTTCAAATCCTGCTCGTAGAAATTTTTTCAAATTTTTTATAGTTTTAACCACTCTAGGTCTCTGCCCATTAGATCGTATCATACTATGACCGTGCTAGGAACGTATCAGACACGGAAACTAATACGACAACTACTATGCCCACTACAATGTATCATTACAGCTTATCATACCCGTGCATAACGGGTTTAATGACAACCGACGGTGTTGGTCGGTAACGGAACGGTCTAGTGAGCATAGTCTTATACTTCTCAATACAAAGAATATTTAAAAAAAACCACAAATGTTGAAAAAAATTCCACGAGCAGGATTTGAACCTGCACCCTTCCGACATACCGATCTTCTTAACTGATCTTTAGTATTTGTAAAAATATTATGATCGAATGTTAATGAAGGTAGTTGTTATCAAAGTAAAAAGTAAATAGCGTTTAATAATTTGGCGGGCTGGTTAGAACCACGATAGCTCAATTGGCAGAGCACCTGACCCGGTATGTCAGAAGGGTGCAGGTTCAAATCAAAGGATTACTTATAACATAATGAATACAAAACTAAAAATATCTTAAGCGGCCATTAGACTGTATGTAAATTACAAAAAGCGAAATTCTTGACGTATAGGCGAGAATAACCAGTTTAAGCCGATTACTTGTACCATGTTAACGTAATTATGGTTACCTATGTAAATGAAGCCGTATCCTGTTTACATAAGCTTTTTCAAGAAATAGGCCAAGGTGTGACTTACGCGCCACAATTTTTTTTTGGACAGTATTTACCGTTTCTTTCACCAACCACGTTGAAATAGAGTAATTATTAAAGGGATTCTTACAAGTTTATTTTAAGCGAGTATCCGATATTTCGGCATGATAGTTGCATGCGCTACTCATCTTCATCATGGGGTAATGTTTAAATATTAAATTTTAAAAGCCCTTTGTTATTTTTGATTTGTAATTTACGAAAAAGCATTACGACGAACAATATCAAATCGAAACTTAAAAATCATTTCATAAATAACGTGAATATTGTTGAAGCTTAGAGATGAATTACCAGTTACTTTAACCTATAGTAAGTACATTGTAAATGGCGAATTGGGCGGGGGTTGGCGCAAATTACATATTAATATAAAATATGCCTTTAATGGGCGACTGGCGATGACCCCTGTCTAGGTATTTGTTTATTTATAATAAAACGCGAAAGTTTAAAAGTGCATTTTTATAAGTAGATACTTGTGAATTTATATTGTATTATCGATGTAGATAAAATGGCTGTAGACGACGGATGGCTCCCTTTTTTCTATTAAATACCTTTTTATTTAGTTATTAAACCAATTAGTATTTTATTGTAAACCTACAAATAAAAAAAAAAACTTAATAGTGCCGATACGCGCCCGCGCGGCGAGTTCACTGCCCCGCGCGGAGCTACCCCTCTCGCTCCCTACCACTACGCCTTGGTAAGGCGTAGACCTGAACAGAAAGTTCTAGGCTAGTCGCAACGGCACGGGAGGGCAAAACGCACGCACGGTCGCGGATCGTCACTAACCTCATTTTCGCAAGACGTTGTTTGATTTTCCTTCCTCCAAACGCAAGCCACGACCCATCAGCTACAATGGCATTAACACAAACCTCAGTGGTTTTAAATGCCGTAATAATTTTAAGTAATTATGTTATTCATCAATAATAAATAAAAAAAAAAAAATTAAATGAGAATGAATGAATTGTAATATTTTATCATATATAATTGAATTTATTTGTATTCAATTAATTTTTATATTTTTTTTTATTGAATTTGCTTTGAAATGAAACAACTTTTACGGATCTACTCGCGTTCATTTTACACAATATTTTTAATTAATGTTTGTTCTGACGTTTCGTAAAAGTTGTTGCATTTCAATGTGTAGTGTTCGCGTAAACTTTAGAAAACAATATGAATTTTCTTTGTTTTAATTTTTTTGTGTTTACGAATTGTATTGGTAATATGTAATTATGCTGTTTATTAAAGTACCTAATTGTTTTTTTTGGGTTGTATTTAATCGATCACCAAAGTAACCTAACGTAACCCACAAAAATACTAAGTTAGCACCTAAACTACTATTTAGATGCTAACTTACTATTTTAGGTGCTAGCCTACTATTTTTTGTGGATCAATTTATTATTTCTGTTTTTTTTACCGTTTTAATTAAATAAATAAATCACGGAATTTCTGAAGTTATTGCGGGTTTTTATAAGCAGACAAAACGGTCGCCGTGATCAAAGCGCATGCTCGCTCATGTGCCGAAATATCAGATATAATATTAAGAATCCCGTTAATAATTACTAACTCTAATGCAAGTGGCTATGATTGTTTAAATAGTGACATGATCTGCAGTAATTTCTCTCTGGGTTGCGATTTTGCATGTTTAAGCATCTTCCAATACGAGTCATTGAATTGACCAAGTTAGAACTAAGCAACAATGCGGGTGTTATCGGATGGGTGACCAATATTGAAAATTTAGAGCTCCTTCGTTCTTCGATCTTCGAAAGGCTCGTAAAACCGTTGGGGCTGGCTGCATGGGCCTGCGTGGTTTCTGGCCCGTTCTTCCTATCCATCTATAAGGAAAGCTTGTGTCACAGCAGTGGGGACATAAAATGATCTGGTGATGATGATGCCTTGTGCGAGATTTATTTACCACTCGATCACGTCAAGGGAAAAGAAAAATTGTAGGGCGTTAAAGCAGTGGCTCCTGGTAACAAACGAGGTAAGTTAAAATTCTGCCATAAAAATCGCGTTTTTGTTAACGTAATCAAATGTCAAATTAAACTCGCACTCCTTTTAAACAAAATCGAGTATCAACCGATTTCTTTCCCACAAACAGCTTCTATTTAAGACGACTTGTTTACAAACCAAACACTTGTTTCGCTACAAAAAATAGAGCGAGATTATCGCTACTTTGTTGCGCAAGCGCAGACTGGCTGTAAAGACACCGCCTTGCTTGGTTACAGACGCGCCGATACGCCGACAAAGCATTCACCTTACTTACATATAATACGCGCTTTGTTACCGATATTCTGCGGCTGTAGTTACTATTTTTA
The DNA here is from genome assembly GCA_963082485.1 of Eudonia mercurella. Classification (NCBI taxonomy): domain Eukaryota; kingdom Metazoa; phylum Arthropoda; class Insecta; order Lepidoptera; family Crambidae; genus Eudonia; species Eudonia mercurella. Next base: position 3,583,185 of record OY720040.1, read on the forward strand.
AGAAGGAGTTTTTTTTTCGTCTGTGTGTTTTGAGCTTTAAGGTTTTATGCAATTTGCAAGTCTGGCAGTTTGATGATGAAAAAAGAAAAAAGAATGTAGTATAATGTAACTGTGCGATGAGTCCATGGACAGCCATAAAGAAAGAATATTAGAACATATAAATAACGATAGGCTTTTTTAAATTTTCATTAAAATTACGGTCGAATTTCGACCACTGGGCGACCACTAGTTATAATTTATAATTTATAATAATTTGTTAAGTAATTTTATTAAGGCTGCACGGATTGGATCCTAAGTAATGAAAAATTAAAAAGCTTATGGTTATTTATTACTTATGTTACGGGCGCTTAACAGGGGCAGTTGCCTCAGGGTGAAAGTGTTGGTGGTCTCAAAATGATTTTGTGAATTCAGGATTAAATACCATGTAAAATAGAATGTAAATATTGTTTATGTTCTATTAATAGTTAAAACTTATGATTTATGTTTCGTTCAACTGGGATATAATGGGATATTCAACTGTAGCTAACGCCCTCTATTATGGGGTAGCGACAACAAGTTTTATGCACTTTGCCCTTTGAACTCTGTTGCTCGCAAAAAGCTTAGGGGTTGCAAAAGCATGTGCAGTAATGTTTTTGATTTGCGAGACAATAGATGTCGCTAGTAGTATCAAATCTAGTTGATGAGATACTTCAGAATTTGAGTGGTTTATAAAAACAGTAGCCTAGTTATGCAACTAGTCCAGTATTAATATTGTAGCTAATTAATGCATATTAGGTATTTTCTATAATTTAGTTTTTAATATCTAATAAGAAAAATTGTATTTTCACTTTTCAGTAAACTATGTCATAGGTAGGTAAGTATTATCTACCTACCTATAAAATGTTATTATATAGGACAATGGTTTTTATTGAAAAAATACTTACTAATTTTAATGAATTATGTAATTATTATAAAAATAACCTATCTTATTCTTTAAATTATTCGAAGAATATTTTTGATTATTTACTTAGGTAAGTTTTTTTTCCTCAGTGGGTATAAAAATCACGGCTATAGTGCGTTTCAACTCTAACCTTATCACTACTTACCAAAACATGATCACCCATCCGCGTACAGTCATGAACAAAAGATGCTTAACATACAAGATCGTAACGTTGCACCGCTCTAAGCTAACAAATAGAACTAACAGTTGCATAATTCATGATCATGAATTATGCAACTATTAGCTTGACGATGAACTGATTGATCATCATACTGAATATCATCCGGCGTTTGTAACGTTCCGAACTGTTGATCATTAAGTAACAATTATGAGAGGGTGAAACAAATAAAAATAAGGGACGCACGATAAATAGCCGCCCCTCGTCGCGGGGTCGACCCCTACGCGAGTAGAGATGGGGGTGGCGATGAACGGTCATTATCGAGTTATCGATAAAAAGTTTGCGCACACGATAATCGCCTTTAAGAGCTCAAGCGTCGAATACCCAGACAGAATAGAATTTCAATTGTTATCGGCCACCAGCTGGTCGCTCGACGCTCAAGGGGCTAAACGAGTTTGCTTATAATCGTAAGATAAGTTAAAATAAAAAGTCGTGAATGTTCCCGGTTAACAAGACCAACCGTACTGGGTCATCGTTGCTGTGGGTTACGTTACCTTTTAATTGCTTTTATGGTCTATGGAGGAGCACGATGGGGCAGTGGTAAACGCGCCCGGTCTGTGATTGCTGTGGTTAAGTAACTTTCGCAAAGGCCGGTCATCGGATGGGTGAACAAAAATTTTCCACCTCCAGCTCCTCCGTGCTTCAGAAGGCACGTAAAGCCGTTGGTCCCGGCTGTATTAGCAGTCGTTAACAACTACCAATCTGCACTGGGTCCGCGTGGTGGTTTATGGCCCGTTCTCCCTATCCATCCAGAAGGAATGGTTCGTGCCCCAGCAGTGGGAACATAAAATGAGCTGATGATGATGATTTATCGCTACAATAAATGAGTAATGGACATTAATTACATGTTTTTTTTGCCTGCAGCCTTCAGATAGCTGCGGGGCTGACTTGCGTAGCCTTGAGCGATGCTTTCGGATTCTCCACTCTGGATATCCTGCTTGAACGCCTCGGAGAATCGAGTGAATGATGCCACCCGGTAGAAAATCTCCAAAAAAATTCACTTACTAAGGGCTGAGAATTCCTCCAGATACTTACTGTCTCTTTTGGTGGCACTGCAAAGGGTCTGCAGCCAACAGCAATTTCGTCGCAAAAAGAAGTGCCAACAGTGTTTTTAAAAAATATTCAAATAATTTTTAACGCAAATTTTGTTGCGAACAAATTACAAAAACACAATTGTTGAAAAAAATTCCACGAGCAGGATTTGAACCTGCACCCTTCTGAAGAAGCAGGATTTGAACCTTCTTTAGAAGGGTGCAGGTTCAAATCCTGCACCCTTTTTTCAACATTTGTGTTTTAGTGTTTTTAAAGTTAATATGTGTCTCAAATTATTTTCCTATGCATAAGAAGTAATGCCTCAGTAGCCAAATGGTAGATGCCATGATAGCATGATAGCAAGAAAACATGGTTCTTAATAACAACATATACACGTTAAACTACAAACCACTTAAACCCATTCTTGGCGTATGATATATAGGGTTAACAACAGTTTAATAAATAAAAATCATATCTTTTTCTTCTTCCTGCCCTGGTCTCTGTTACTTCTACTTGTTTTAGCAAAGTATTTACGGCCGGCCGCCTACCCTAAGAAAAAAAAATACATTTTACATTTTGAAACTATTTATGATAGGTGATATAACTATGTATGTAGGTGTCACATGGAGGAAAATGGTCATTATGGACACTGTCGGGCACGATTGATACATATTTATGCCTAAAATCGAACCCGGGACTTCTGTGAAACAATAAATATTAAATTGTCGAATTCGATTAGGTAACTACTACAAGTTTTTATTTTAATGTCCCATAAGAGCCATAATGGCTTGCACACTCCCGGAAAACTATCGACTTTTTCCCCTCCCTACTAGGCGGGGGTTCGATTCTGATCCCCGATACAATTACACTCTGTGTGTAGACTCGTTACAGCACAATCTTCTCAACACTCCTCTGCCACCCCACACAAAGGAAACACCACTCTCACTCTTCCCAATAAAGTCTACAATCATAAAACTCGACAACCCCAAACTTTCACCTCTTTCAATAGGAGTTTAAACCTAAATACCTTGCGTAGGAAAGCTTTCACTTTTCAGGAATTATTTTAGATCCATACGAGCGGTTCTCGTCTCAAATCGGCTTGTGTTAAAGTTGAATATCGTTTGTGCTGGGAAGTTTTTCTGAAGGCGGTAGGCTTAGAACTCTGCAAAGCAATTCCCGGGGGCTGGAGGTTTAAAGCCTCCGAACAATGGAACGCTTCGATATTTAGCCGATTATAAACGTTCGTAATGCTTTTAGCGAGGTGTGATTTTTGTTTCCCAACCTCCCCGGATCCCCGCTCGGGTAAAACAAAGAAATGTTAGGTATTCGCAATTGTTTTATTTAATTCAGTTTTATTTGGAAGTGTAAAAAGGTTTTGATGTATTTGGTTTTTAGTTTTTTATTCGCAATTGTTTTTTTTTTATTTATATATTTGAATGTGTAAAAAGTTCTTAATGTTTTGGTTTTTATTTGCAGATTCAGATGTCGCATGGCACATCAGCATAACAAATTGATTATGAACCAAAATGTAAAATATAAAGTGTGTTACCTTGATAACGACATGTTTTACAACCATATAAAGATTGCTTTCCACCCATTCTTCTCCACAGCTTAATGAGTTGTTGATGAAATCCTTGAGCTATTCAAAGTGTGAAGATAAAGATGAACATCATCTTGAACACATGCTTATCAATTAACCCCCATATTCATAAAAAATATTTAAGCATAAGTAATTTAGTTAATCTTTGTTTTGTCTCATCATCATCATCTCAGCCAAAAGACGTCCACTGCTGGACAAAGGCCTCCCCCAAGGATCTCCACAACGACCGGTTTTGTGCTGCTCGCATCCAGCGGCTTCCCGCGACTTTCACCAGATCGTCGGTCCACCTTGTTGGAGGCCTGACCACACTGCGCTTTCCGGTACGCGGTCGCCACTCGAGGACTGTTCCGCCCCAGCGGCCATCAGTTCTGCGAGCAATGTGCCCTGCTCACTGCCACTTGAGCTTAGAAACTCTTCGGACTATGTCGGTTACCTTTGTTCTTCTGCAGACCTGTGACGTTGACGAAACGATATTTAACTAAATAATGCTTAAATAGTTTTTATGAATAAGGGGGTTAGTGTTGATAGTGATATAGTTTTTGGACCGAATCTAAGTAGATACTATACAGGCAAAGTAGTTAATTTTATCTTGTATTCTGTTGCAATTTGTGTTGATAGTTCTTTCTTCAAGTTAAGTAACTATTGAGAATATTTTTCCAGAATTTGTAAATTCTTCATTTGATGGTATTGGCTTAATCACCACGCTCTTGCCAAACCCGGGCAATGCATTGAAATATTCGAAGCAGACTTTACCTGACCTGTGAAATTGAACCAAGGACATCCGGCTAACGAGCGCTTTGACATTCAACCACCGAGGCGGCGGCAAATGACACTTATTTGTACTATTAGTATAAAAGTATAGATAGCGCTACAATTACAGCTATAATTGTTTTTCTTTTAAAATCTCCCCATTTCCAAACAAATACGCAAACAACCAGTTCCTCCAGCTTGCTCCATTAACGATCTAAGACTCATTGTATCAAGTTACAATGACATTAAGGCCCTCGGTCACGAATCGGCGCGCGCGCACTTAACCGTTTTACGTTCTAATTGTGTGTTGTGTGCGCTCACCCTTAGTCCAAAGCTAGTGATCACGCCTGAGATGAGGCCAATAGCTTTAAACTAAATGGCGTTAAATTTAATGTATTTTGATAATGATTTTGACAACATACCTACTACTCTGATACTTAGGACCATAGCCGATCCTGCCTTTCCTTTATAGGCCCCACTGGCCATTGAAGTTAATAAAACCTTATAATTAAAAGCTGCTTAACCCATATTTTATAGACATGGTACCTATAATGAGGTACATAAAACTGAAACAAATGTACGTTCAACCACATTTCTGGGAATTCAATAACAAGATTGTTACATAACTTATGTCAGTTTTGAACAATGAAAATGAAATGTATTTATATATTTATCTATTTATTGCCTGAAAAAATTACAATATAAATAAACACATAAAAAAGTAACACAAGGTTTTGCCTCTGGCAAAAGGGAATGGCTCAGCTTTCACTGAGATTTTCTGAGATTTTCTGACTGAGGTGTTCAGCCGTTCAATCTCTGATAAATCTTCGATCCGTTCCTCAGTTGTCGTGAACATAGGACAAACTTCATCATTTCGCAAGTATTCTTTCATCATCATCAGCTCATTTTATGTCCCCACTGCTGGGGCACGTGCCTTCCCTATGGATGGATAGAGAGAACGGGCCATAAACCACCACGCGGGCCTAGTGCGGATTGGTGGTTGTTAACGACTGCTAATGCAGCCGGGACCAACGGCTTAACGTGCCTTCCGAAGCACGGAAAGTATTCTTTGCTGGCGTTCAATGGCATTACTTAAGTTATACGAGAAGGGCCTATCAACCACAGAGTACATATCTGTGCTATCAACACTGCAGTGCTTGCTCAAGCAACCCACGAAATCTTTCCTTATGGCATTGTAATTAAATACCTGATGATAATATGCAAAACAAAATACACTTTTGAATGTTGTTGTTGTTGTTGTTGTCTTTTGTATGTTCATTTATAGAAAACATAAAAACATTTATTCAGTATCACAAAATTCATAAAAATAAAAATGAATATATATGATACTGAAAAAGCATCTTCTCAGCATGTGTCAGCACTAGTAATGGTACGCTACGACGCTGGTCTTCCAAAAATGGAAGTGTCCTTATGTCACATGGAGTTGCTGAGTTTCTTGCCGGTTCTTCTCAGCAGGGTCTCCCGCTATAACGAACCATAGTTACATTTAGAAGAGCTTAATGACTGAATCGTATACTGATTAACAATTTGATTTTTTTAACATAACATTCTTCGCGAACACCATTCCGCACTGTTCCCGCATGGTGGTTTATGACCCGTACTCCCTACACATCCATGAGGAAGGCTCGAACCCCAACAGCGGAGGCATAACAACCTACAGGTATCTCAGGGCCACATTCCTTTATGGTCACTTTCTCAAACAGTCTACAAAGCCGTAGTGTATGTATTTAGTGTATAATATACAAAAACCATCCCAGAAGCAAGCTGAAGTACCAGGACATCATAGCTATGTAAGAGGTTTTCACCAGATGAATAACTAACATTTAAAAGTTACCGCTTACATAGCTATGTTGTCCTGGTACTTCAAATTAAGAATGCTAACATTAAAATGTTGTAAATAATACAAGCTGGTGACGAGTTTTCGTGAAGGAAGGTTGAGCAAATGCAGCTTATGGTATTACAGGGTCGGCGGACTTCTTGGCGGGAAAGTGAAGAGTCATGTCTGCGGTTTTGTTTTATTTTCTAAAATTTGTGTTATGTCGAATATTAATGTGAAATAATGGTGGATTATTAAACGTTAAGTGTTCGTGAGTGTGCATGAGTGTTGGCAAATGAAACAAAACAGTGCAACGTCACTTTTCAAATTCTCTCAAGAAGTCCGCCCGAGGACTTAGTAAAGCCCCACATCTTTACTGAGATACTGGAGGGGTGGGGGGGTATATCATTTCTCACTTTCCATTTCTATTATCATTTATCATCATCATACATGAAAGAAATATTGTAAGACTTTTTCATTGGCTAAATGCTTGTGCAAAGCCATAAAAAAAAATATGTTACGGTAACTTCTAGGTATATTTTGAACTTACAAAATGCGTTTGACCAAATAACTAAATGCTGCATTGTCTTTTGATTGTGAAAGGCTAGAATTAAGTACAATAAGTGGTTTTGTAGTTCTTTATTCATAAATAATTATGTATACATTGTAATGTGGATCTTCTACTCCTCCTGTGGGAAGGCTACAAAAAAAACCCTTTCGGTCCATTAGGTTGAATTTTTAAAATGTTGAATTCTTAGAACGTTGAACTCTCAATTAGTTGAACCCCAGAATGTTGAATTCTCATAATGTTGTATTTTTGAGTCCTACAATGTTGAATTACGATTACGCAAAACGTTGAGTTCTTATTTCGTTGAATAGCACAATGTTGATAATACGCTCCACACTTTAAAGAATATGGTATTTTATTAAACAGATTGTGCTGTAGGCGCTTTCAAATAGCAGAATGGAGGCTCTAGTAGATTTTTTTTTTTTCTGGAGGTGGGCGCTAACGGCTCCAACACAGTTTTAATCTTGTACAACTTCTATTGTACTCACATTTTTACTCTACTGTGTTTTTGATTTAATAATGAATTTATTATTATTATTATTGTTGAAAGTCCACCTAAACGCCACACGGATCTATCTCCTTGCGTTTAATGAAATGAAATGAAATGGAAATACACTTTATTGTACAGCATACAAAAGACTTAGAGAGGATAATACCAGAAAAAGTACAAATGGCATGAATGGCAATACAGAATGGTACAAAACAAATGCAATAATTTCGTAGTTCCATCTTCGAAAGTGTCCCTTTTTCAAATTTGATTTTTTTATTACATGATTTTACAATAACTAAGAAGTTTTATTACTTTCATATAAGGAGTATTTAATTGTCTATTAAACATAATTTATTTCAATAAGCTAGCATTCTTAGTTTCCGAGTTTTTTAGGTTTCTTTAAGTGACCCGGATTCATTACTCTCGAGTGTAGTATATTTTCATTCCTTTTCGACACTAGTGGACACAGGCTGAATGGAGTGTTAGTCGTCTTATAATTAATTTGTCACAAACAAAAAAAAATACGTAAACAAAATACTTAATTTCATCAATAAACTTTCGCCCTATATCGTAGTAACCTTTTACATTATCTACAGATATTTTCAAGCAGTCACAGTTTATTGTTGCTGTGACAAAATACTAAAGTATGCAGAGATTGCTCTGCGATGCTCTGTCTTAAATAATAACTTAAAAATAAATTTATACCGCACATAGACAATTAAAATTTTTAATTAATGTGTTATTTAGGTGAACAATACAAAAGTCACAAATCAACAATAGTTCACCGAAGTCGTTCGGAAGTAACCCAGTTACATTATGTTTATGTGAAAAAATAATTAATATTTATTTGACATCTTGAGAACAATTTTGTTTAAATTATATATAAAAAGCCATATTAAGCTTTTAATTTCAACTTCTGCATACTAGACATTAATGTTTTATTCAACTGTATTTTTGTAATTTGACTTTTTATTTGATTTACATTGCAATAACACTCGTTTATTATTTTAACTTATTAAAACATTAAACACGAATCTTAAAGTCACATAAATAGGCAACATGGTTTATATTTGAATAGTTTTCTTTTTTTACTGCGTTAAATTAGATTTGTTTTTTAATGGCACTTGATTAACATTATCCGATTGTTTTATTTGCTTTAAATGTCCACTGAAGAATGTTTTGTTAATAGAAGTAGGTTTGTCCAAACTGCGTTTTTGTCACTCAAATCATTATTTATTAAAAAAAAAACTACAGGTCACTCGTCACGTGACCAATCACAAGAAAAACACTGGCACAAAATATGTTTTCTCCCTATCCTGAAATCCAGAGGCAAAAAAATAATAAACGCGTTGCGTTTTCGAACTTAGAACGGGGCGCGACGGGAAAATGCCGTCGGCACGCGGCCGGCGGGAGAACGCTGCCGCCATTGCCCCTCCACCAATCACCGAGCAGAACACGCCCCGCTAAAACCGAGACGGCACGATTCGGGAAAACAGCGCGCCAGACAGAGACGGAGCGCGCGCGTGTGTTCGTGTCGTACGGGGGAAATATGATGCACCGCGCGCGTTGTTTTAGTATCGGTTTCTGTTCGATTTATTTATGTATTTTATTTTCGGGCTTTCCCTGCGGGGGGGTAAATATTGTACCCGGTTTGGTTGGTACGCCTGTTCTAGCTCCTGGCTATTTTATCAGTTTATCATCTTTTTTTAAGTCTGTCGCCATAACAACAATGGTATCAGCGTTGTTGTGCTTCGACAGTATGAGATAAGATTGCCAGTTCTTCTTTGATTGAGAGTTATGGGTGAAATGCGCTTCCGCCTTCAATCTTACTCTATTTCTATTGGCCAAACGCGTTATTTTAATAATAAAAACGATTTTTATGAAAAACGTAAGCTTGAATCAACTTACGGCTTAAAGACTTGCCAACTCGCCTATTACGATAATAAATCATTGTCATCGTTGTCCTGTCAGTCTATACGGCAAACGATAATACTTTCTAAAAACTTAAAAATAAAATTGAAGTAAATGAGAAGTTAAATAAAAAGTATTTACTCGAACTCTACTTAACTTATGAAGAAAACACTAACTGCAATGTCCACAAAGGAATAGCGAAGGAGGTCTGTAATATTTACGTCAAAACAAAAGGAGTTTAGTTTCATAGCTGTCTACGCGCGCAAGCACGCGTCTGTGTGCGTAATTTTCACCAATGGGGGAAAGCGGGGGAAAAGCGCGGTCTCGCGGCGGCACAAAGTCATAATATTTATAAACGGAATGCCTTTTCAATTTTTTCATTATTCGAATACACAGAAAGGCGCCAAATAAACGCTGCACTTTTGTAATGAAAAACAAAGTTGCACTTTATTTTTTCCTAATTTTAATCTAGGCACATTGGAAACAAACTCTGTGGCCTAGTAGTTAGACCTAAAGTCTTGAATGCTATAGTTCGATTCCCAGCGGATCTACACATTTATGTAATCGGTTTGGTTGATGTAGAGTTTGTTTTTAGTCAGCCTGGCCAACTATTATGTTTCAGTCTGATGCCGTAACTACAATCTTAGAGATAAGATAACCAATTTCTCAGTGTTGAGGATTCTTCGTGAAGTAGGCACGTATTGTTATTTATCATCGTATGATAAAGTCCAAACGCTTTCCCTTAGTAAAAAAAATAGAAGGTCACTTTTGACACCTATTGAAAACGAAAAACAACACTATGAATAATATGACTTAAAACATTTTACCATTGAAAATGGTTATCACATGCAAATCACCTCAGACGTATTTTTGGCCATAGCTCTCTGGATTTTAAAAGAATCGAGACGAAAATAATACCAAGAGTTGAGGAATTTATTGAGACACGCGTGAACGTTTGAATTTTGAAAATCGGCTGGAAACTTTTTTTGGAATTTTGAAAAATGTAACAAAAATCGGGTTTTTTGGGGGGTGTTTGTATATTAGATTGTAAATATTAAAAAAAACCGACTTAAGAAAAAATGAAAAAAAGGGTCCTAGGGTATTAGTTTAGCTACAAAATGTCAAAAAAATTTTGAAAATCGGTTAATAATTGTGACTTGTAGGTGGCCCTTTAGATTTGATATTGTAGAAAAACGGGTGTAGCTTCTTTGATTATCGACCGATCGTCATGGTAATGGTGTTATAAGATGCGGATGCAGGCGAGATGTGCATTCAAGTTGGAATTGTGTTATTTAAAATAAAATGTTTTTTTTTTTCGTTAATTGTTGTATTCATTTTCAATGCTTCGATTCTTGCGGGGACTGCGAAATCTGTGATTTTTTTGTTTTATTCTCTTGTTATTTAAAACTGACGCGTTAAAAATTTGGTAGTAATAAAACTAAGCACCTAACCTAATTCATAGTTTAATTCAATAAAACTTAATTATAAATCATATCAAGAATAGGTATGTACTTACACAAATTAATATTCCCCTTGCTTATTATAATAGATGCAAAATAATTATACATTCAGAGTTGTTTATTTATGAATTCATAGCTTAAGGCACGAAGGGTACATATCATTAAAAAGTAAATGCATTATTTTGTTTTTAGTAAGTTTAACGTTCAAACGGGTGAAATACTATTAAATGCATATAGAAGCTAATGCTTGCCTGTAACGGTAAAAAAATGGTGGGCATTTGTATAGTCTTATTGTATGATGTGATTATTGTTAATAAATAAATTTAAGCAAATTTTGAAAAAAGACAAAGTGTTGAAAAAATTCCACTAGCGGGATTCGAACCTCAGCGTGGCTAGAGCCACTATAGCATATTTGGTAGTGCACCTGACCCGGTATGTCATAGTATTGTGAAATGAGCTTAACAAGCTTAATAACCTGATTCAGCATCATCTCAGCTAAAAAACGTCCACTGCTGGACAAAGGCTTCCCCCAAGGATCTCCACAACGACCGGTTTTGGATTAACCCGATTATATAATTAAAAAAAACTATTTAAAATGTATATAGATATTTGTAAAACAATTGATAGAATGTTAAACCTTTTTTTAGGAAATAGAACAGAATGGGTTAACCCTATTGTTTGGCAACCGACGCGCAAAATAGCGTAAGTCGATACCGCACAAAAAGCGCGGTTTTGCGGAAGACACCGCGCGGCAAGGCGGCTGCGACCCCGTCTAATCTGTAACCTATCGGTGGAGAGAGACGCGCTCTTTTTTAATTCCGTTTTGTGCCATAATTTACGAGATACAGCGTTTGAACACTTTTTACTTCATATCCGTCAAAGATTTATTTGTTAAAATAAAATAATATTTTTACAAATAATGCATTTCATGTTTAGTGTTCAAAAGTTTGAACGAATATGTGATTAGTTGACATTAACATTATTAATTAAACATAGCGTTCTATCAAATTCTATAAATTCGTTATATTCATATTTGACGACCTCCTTGGTCGAGTGGCTTGCACACCGGTTTTCATGGTGTCGCTATCTCTAAGGTCCCGGGTTCGATCCCCGGTCGGATCAATTTAGAAATACCTGTTTTTCTATATTGTTTCGGGTCTGGGTGTTTCCTATGTGTAATAAGTATGTATTTAAGTATGTTTATCCGTTGTCTAGTTAACCATATAACGAGTTTCTTAAGGAGGCTTTTCTTGGGACTAGATAATTGGTGTGAGTGTGGGAAACATTTATTTACATTTATTTATTTATTCACACCAAAGTGACCGCGTAGCAAAGCGGAGTGGACGTCCTAGGTTCAGTTACCTGCATATCACAGGCTTATGATCATCAACCCGGATTTGGCATTTGGGTGATTAAGTCATAGATCAACCATTAACTAGTAGTTAGTAGCAGTTAGTAGCAATGAACTTGACTTCAATGATGAAGGCCTGAACAGCAGTAAGTAGAGGTACTTACTATTTTCACTATATTTTAAGGGAATCTAAATTAATAGTAGCTACACTGATGGTCGATAATAACAAAAATATGTATATTTTTAGGACTACAGACTACAGACAGACTGATTGTTGATATTGTGTATTTTCAAAAACACGGCTTAAAATAGTTTGGACCACTCGATCCATCGGCATGCACAAAGCATTCGTTACTTAACCGGCGATGTTGTGAGTGGCCACCGATGCGTGTAAGGTGCGGCAGCTGCGACCAACGCCGGATCGAAGGGCTCGCTGATTTATGATATTATTTTGCGAACTGCAACATATTATGTGCAGGGTAATTTGGTAGCAGACATATTTGTTGCATGCCGAAATTGCTTTGCCTAAATGAAGTTGGTGTTTGTTTGTGACATGTCTGTTTAGGTGCATGTTTTATGCTAAATATATCATATACTTTTTTTTGTTGTGTTCAAAATCTAAATGTCAAAATAAAAGTAAGTCAAGTTCAAACAAACATAAAAATAAGTACTTCTTTCTACAATTTTTTAGCTGTGGAGAACGAAAGTTTGAAAGAAGAATGGGCGCAAGAAACAGCCCAACTTTTATAGAAGTAATACTTTATTAACATAAAATATGTTAAAGGGAACATATTATGTTTTTTCATAATGAATCATAATCATTTACACTCGTAATTAAAAAAGGCTTGTGTTTAAACGCCCACCAAAAATGTATCAATTTTACTACCAATAAAATTTGAAACGCTAAAATATTATAAAAAGGATACAATTTATATTTTTATTAAATGCCTTAAAATATATGAATACTTTTTAATTGCATTTCAGACCAAATATGTTATTTTGTCACCAGATAGATAACACCAATATTTTATGCCTCGAGTTTCAATTTGGTAATTATTGCTTTCTGTTGTATACCTAATAAAAAAAATAACCTCGAAATTCAAGTCTTAAATTTCTAACCTATCACGTGACCTACAGGAGTAGGGCAGATAGAAGCCTTTCCTAATAAAATGAGTCCAATCTTCACTAAGTTCTTAATATAAAAAGCTATATTTATAAAAACAGTCATTAGAGGTTTACATCAACTTCCAATCGTTTTCTTTGCACAACGACAACAACAGGGCGTATTTGTACGCAATGTTACAAAACGCGCTCCAAGAACAATCCCTTACAAATACGAAACTACATAATGACTTCATCGATGCGTAAATTAAGGATACGACGCCATTCAGTGAAGGTACGAGTGCGAGTAAAAAAAAATGCCAAAGAAAATACTTTAGCCCCATATCTAGATGTCCCGCTGCGGTCTCAACATTGTTCTTAGACAAACACTTTCATTGTGCACGAAAAAGTTCCATTATATAAATTTTTTAGTAAATCAGCCTCGATTTCTATAGTAGATTTCACGCTTGAATTATTTCGTATCGAACATTTTAAATTAGTGTTCGCGCTTTGTAAGTACAGTGTAAAACAAACTTTTTCCCCAAAAGTTACGTCGATGATATAACGGCATAAGTAAGCGATTACAGTTGTAGGTCGGCAAAAAAAAATTGACGACTCAATCAAATCGGACTAACTAGCCGCGTCGAAAACCATGACATGGTATCGCGAAATCTCACAATAAGTAAGAGCGACCGTGAAATTAGGTCTGTATAAATTAGGGCTAACTCATTCTTCGGCTGAGCGGCGGCGTGACGGACGCCGCGTGTCCGCCATTGTTGGCGTTGTGTGCGGACGCGTTTTGTTGATTTTGAGACTTACGGCGTTATGCTGGCCGACGGCCGATTATGATGCAACTTAATTGCGGGTGACATTGGTTCTATTTGGGAAAATATTTGTTCGTGACTTGTGAATGATTTGTCCCTTGTTTGTAACAAATCTTTGGTTATCAATTTAACAAAGACATACTTTTTGTTAGACTGATTTTAATGTTCTTTACCAAATTGCTATGTTAGGTTAATGTTATTTTTATAGCTTATAAACTAAGTATGTTAATCCTGATTAAAATTACCTATAATCGTTTAAATACACACTAAAGACGAAGCAGTAACATTGAGAGCAATTGTTGAATGAAATGATTACCGATTACTGCTACTAACGCCACTTCAAAAAGACTATTTCATTTACATTGTAATTATTTATTTACAAACAAAAAAACAAAAAAACTAACTTCATACAATTAGTGCCTGAATAAAAAGTAGTTACAGCCACATAAAGCTTTAGATCCCTTCTTATCTGACATATCTTTTACGCCCTGAGTTTAGTATACCTAAAGTCGTGAACATAAACATTGGGCAGTAGCGGCAGTAAATGTTGATCCGCACTTTACGAGCGACTGTTCAGCGGAACGGCCACATCCAGTGCAGCCATTGAGCACTTATTATCGTAAATTATTGAAAACAATGGATTTTGCAGTTACTCCATTTTTTGCTTCGGCGTATTTTATTGGTGTTTCGAAAGCTACCTACATTTATGTGTGTATTTTGTATATGATTTAAGTTTGTTACTGTTTTTTTTAATTATAAATAAGGCTGTTTTTTTATTTATAATAATAAAAATAAAAATTTGTAGCAAAATAATAAACATTTATGTTTTATTTATTTAATTGAATTAGCATAAAAGTTTGCCTAAAATATTACTATCCGTAATAGCATACATTTTATTTCAATTAAGTCTTTTAAAAAATGTAAAAAATCTTTTTTACTTAAAAAAAGAGAACAAAAGTGTTAATTTAAACGAAACTCAATTTAAAAAAATCTAAATAAACCACAGTCATTAAAACACATACAAAACAAAAAACTGTCACAGATTACCCCCCAAAAATCACTTTCTCCGATCGCGCGGCGTATCATCTTTTATTACAATGAAACGCTACAGATGCGGTGTCAGTGTGGGCGCGGGGTGATTGTGTGCGTGCGCCAGTGTGCGTTCCACCCTAGGGCTGTCTGCTCCACCAAGCCCCGCCCATTCGGATGCTCACACGGCTGACTTGAAATCAGATGGTCGGGCAGTCGCAAGCGAGCCGTGACGTGAACGGTTCGCTACCTTACGCCACTCAATACTTAGCCCATCCGATCATTACGCGGTACACTAGTCGGAACCGTTTAGAAACTTGACAAATTAAAGTATTTTAGGCTCGTACGCGTCGTTGGTCAACTGTGAACGTATGTTGGAGTGTTTAGTTTTTTTTTATTTATCTGTATGCTTGGTGATACGGAACGCTGTTTAGTGATTTGTGAACGACTCTACGGGTTTTAGGTATGTTGTGTTTTTTTGTATATGACGTTACTAAATGGTTTAGGAATTATTGATAGGGGTTATACTTAAGAAGTGTCAAGTGACTTATAGTAGTTGTGGAATCAGTATTGACTAATCAGTCTAATAGTTAGGTGGAATAGCAATCGTAGTAGGTAGCTACGGCTGGCTACGCTTCGTAGGCCTGCCTACGCTACGGAAGCTCGATACAAGATATTTCTGTATCTACGTTTACAATAAACAATAGTGTCCGGTCATAGTAAATGTAAATATATTGTATACATTTTACATTTAACAGTTTTTTTTTATGTAATTTTAATCTAACACCTCAACTTTAGCTTTCATTAAAATAGGTATGTTTAGGTAGGTTATGTTAAAAAATAAATAGGATTTTATACGTTTACCAAAAAAATAAGATAACCTTTATTGTCATACTTATAAAAAAATTATTTTATTTATGTACAAAATTTTTGTAATTTATTTTCATAAAATATTAATAACAGATATATACTTTCAAATCAAATTGATATCAATAATAAAGGAATTCGTTAAATATCTGCAACCATATAAAGTGACTTTTTGTTTTGTATAAATTAATAGTAAATTACCAATTTATAAATGACGCAATATTTTATTTAATTATCTTCATAATAAACCATCAGTTAATATTAGTTATCATTTATAAAAAAATAACAATATAGGTAAGAGCGGGCAATGGTCATTGCAAAAAAAAAATACAAATTGTTGTACACAAAAAAAAAAAATTACAAAAAAGAACTTCTTTTATAAGGATCGAACCAACTCGCTTGCCTCTACCCTAAACCAAAAGGTCTCCCTATGTCAGTAACATGATATTTTTGTTAGGCACAAGTATATTTTTTTAAATTGTAATCGAATCATTGCATTAAATATCCATTGTGGGAGATAATTTGTAATAGTAAACATTAGGCCGCATTGTTCAGTTTTTTGTTTGTAACTTAATACATGAATTTCACTTGTATTTTCTAAACAAGATGCGTTATAATTTTGGATAGCGGAATCGAATGTTTTAAGTAACTTGTAGAGTTGCTAAAAAGAAGTTATTATTGTGCGGTCATTTAGGTATTTAAAAACTCCTTTTATTTTTTCTCATTCTCCTTCATTTGATATGATAAGTTAGTAATAAGACAAACAGACAAAAAATAGAGGTCTGATATCACACGAACACGATACAATTTAATCAGAGTAAAAGTTTGTTACATATAATGCTAATGATCATAAGATTTATTAAACAAATCTTATCATTTTTTTTGATTTCCTTCATTTTATTAATAAAATGAGCATTAGTAAAAATACATAGATTCTTTTAAATTAATAAACGTCAGAAATTTAATTTAAAATTGTTATAATCCGTAAAATTGTGTAGAAAAATATAATTTGGCATAAAAATAAGGTATTAAAATTTTACTGATAGTTCTTTTTCTGTATATTACTATGCTATACGTATGGCAACCTAACAATGGTCAGACAAACAGTCAAAATACATTAACATCACCATGCGTAACCATTTAAATAGTATCTTTCATCTTGCCGAAAGAAAGAACGCAGCACCCATTGTCACAAAACGGCGTAAGTTGAAATTCGTAATTTTGTTAAATGGAGATGTCGAGTACTATTGTTGAGCGCAAATAATTCCTGCGGTAAGCGATACTACTGTACAATGGGCGACGTTGATGCGGGACGGGCAATTTTAAAGGAGATCTACCTACAGTTCAATTGATATTTTTTGGGTACGATTACCGCATAAAATTCGGGATCGAAAAATTTTCTGTATCTTTTTTTATATTTTTCTGATAGTTTTTTTTTGGTGTTTTGTAAAACTGAATAAAAAAATTATAAAATTAAAAAAAATATACTGCCTTCGTTATAAAAAAATACACTTAGTTTAATAAACAGTTTCTTTTTATGTAAAGTATTTTGTAACTTTTCCCTACGATATTCACAGGCCAGTTTTTATGAGCGGTAAAAACTTAAGTAATTTCGAATATGTTATAATAAAGTAAATACATCTCGTTGCTCAGAACTGTAAATTAATCAGATTGGTTATATAAATATATGCACAAAATGAAGCACAGTCTTTAGATATTTCTTTTAGTTTTGTACCACTTGTATTATAAAAAATACTTTCAAAAACTATATCAAAGTAAAATTAACTTAAAAATTAAACTTGCCGCTACATCAAAGCAACATTCAGTTACAAAAACCCAACAAACAGCGTCAAAGGAAAATCAACAAATCGATAACAGTGTTGGTACTAAAGTTGCCGACAAAGTGTCGCAAAAGTAGCTCTATTGAAATATACAACATGCGTCTATTATTTATACTTGAAAGCGGTCTCTTGGAGTGTTGACATCCTTATTATGTAACAACTCCCGGGGGAGTCTCGCTCTCACTTTGTCAATTTTTTCTCTAGTATTAATGACACATTTTTTTGACAAAGAAAGACATAACCATTGACAATAGCGCGCCAATTCTCACATGCTGTCATTACACGGTGCTAAATGTGATTTTGCTACTATAGACACGTTGGCACCCTTGATATTAGAATGGTAAGAGTCCATAAATGGTTTTTTCTCGAACATATTTTTTTTTTGCTTTTTAAAAGTATTTTTTCACTAAGTATTTACTTTTTCTGTTTTCGTCGTTCGTTACTTTTTGCATTTTTTTATTATGTAGGTTTTATTTCTTTCACCAAACAGTCTTTAAATTTATTGTATCATGTAGGTAGATATTGTATGAACCAAAGTCGATTAAAGCGACTTAAAAATAAATCATCAAGTGAAAATTACATTTACCTACTTTTTTATTTAATAAAATGTATACACAATACATCTTAAAAATTATACGCATTAAATCTTCTTATGTGAACTAATGCCGACTTCCAGTGTTACGATACCTAAGTATTATAAAAAGAATAATATTTTAATAATATAATCTCTGACAGGCTCAAAATAACACCTCTTTGGTCTCAAAAGCTTCACCCTTCCGCAGATGAGGCTTAATAAGGATTAAGATAGAACCTCTTGTGAAGTAAAAAGCTTTCGATGTATCTTATGGTATCATTTTTTAACTTTTTTTTTGTGGCCTGTACTCTTATGATAGGTTGATAAAATAATAAAATGGTTTTAATGAGTTAAAAAGGTTTAAATATTTATAAGGCTTCAAGTACTACGGGTGAAGAAATACGGGTGATTTCAATAAAATGTTTTTCAAACGAGAACTTTGGGTTTTAAAAATTAGGACCTCTGAGTCTCAGGTCATTGTACACAGTGATACAACAGTGATATTGTAACTACTAGACAGCCAGAAGTGGAAATGTAATTTATTCAGCATGTTTATATACACAAACAATCCTAAAGGTATTTTAAACTATGTATATGATGACAATAGTTACAAATAGTTTTTTAATTAACAAAACAAATTTGATTTTTAAAAAAGCAATTTATCATAGACACAGTGTTGTCCAAACTTTTTGTAATTGTTCCATTTTCAAAAAAGTTAGAAGCTACTCTGCTATGTGTGCTACTACATTCTCCTTGTATGGTTTTTTGTTTTCTTTTTTTATTGTGTTGCGGGCGGTCATAGCTTCGAGTGTAGGTGAAGATGCCGTGTTCCTCGCGTCACAATTGCGCCGGATTGATTTATCGTGCCGACATAGCATGCGTGCCGTAACCTACCGGTTGCCGAATCACCGCCGCTGTACCGACAGCACACGAATTAGTATCATTGTTGCATGTAACTAATTCTTTTATTTTTATTTACTTTCTACTACCTACTATATTTATTTTTCAACTATTGTAGGGCAAAAAACCAATTTAGGCTTTTGTTGGCCGGGAAATGTAAGAAGTAAGACAACCCCAGCTACACATGACTTTAAAGTTTATACTGACACTCCTACCAACCGTCAGGTTACAAAGTAGGTGTCAGACATCCTTGTGCAAACACAAGGGACCATCTACGCCAGGTCATAACGCCAGATCAGGACGCGCCGAAGCGCGTTCTTCATCCGGTACTTTAAGACTAGTGTCTCGAGCTAGTCGCCCCGTGGACACGTATATTCCACTACCTATTATCCAGATAGGTTACCGTAGCTGTAAGCTCGCTCACTTCTCGTTGCACTAAGAGCACAACTCGCAGAAGTAAGAAGTAAGAAAGTGGGTAAAGTGATTTGTCTACATTAAAATAGTAACTGCGAGATATAACTACCATAAGTTTGCTGGCAAGAGCTGGATGAGAGTAGCCGCGGATAGTGCTCAGTGGCATGTAGCGGAGAGGCCCATGTCCAGCTGTGGACTAAAATAGGCTTATGATGATGATGATTATGATTAAAATCAATAAAATATAAACCCGTACAATATTATCTTTTTGACAAGTATAAAGGCTATAAATAAAGTTTGCTTATTTTTTATGAAGTTCTCGCTATTTATTATTCAAATACATTCATTGAATTTAAAACAATGCAAAGATACTACTAAAACCGAAACGTCTATAAAAACAAATTCTAAAATTCGATTAGGTGGAAAATCAGAACCTGCTCTGCCGACCGTACCCGTCAGTTTTAAATCAATGTAACAAATCGCCGGCAGAGGCTTTGTGCTGACCATACAAACGGACGCCAATGCACCGAGAGATAGTAATTTATTTCTATTCTGACACTACTGAAATGTATAGACCACTGTATAAAGCCTGCGGCCTGTTCGACGGGATTATGGTATTCACGTGAATGTTTTTATAAACATCGCAACCTTTTGTCTATGGTCGTGCGGTAAAAAGTTTGTCTTTGAATTCGTCGATATCGATTTTTAAACTTTTGCGATGGGCCGAGTTGAGTTTATGGTAGCGTTCGTTCGACCGAGTACGGAAATATTGCTCATTGTTTATTGTTGTCACTACTTAAGTGAATGGCAATCTAAAAGAAAAATGCATTAATTAATGCTGTTGTTTCATAAGAAAACAACATTATCGTAGGTATTTTTTTATTAGTGTTTGGCTTCAGACAAATAGACGATAAAGCCGAAGGCGGAAATGTACTTCATTCAGGATCCATTTACCGGCTAACTGAAATCTCTATCTATCGGTCTATTTAACACATTATCGTATGCAACTATTCACCTACTTCTAAATCGATGTAATACTAAAATTTCAGAATGTTGACTTACACCAGTCTTATCACAAACGCAGCAAAAACAAAAAAAGTTGCCTGTCGGGTCGTGTAGAGATTGTCATTTCCAAATTCCCACTTCAAAGAGTACATTCTCAAAGGAAAACAGAAACGAATTGCATTACAAATTAACGTACACGATACGATGATACTTCACAATCCAAAGAGCCACTAAAGCATTAACTCTAAAACTTTGTAGACATGTAATTTTAATTATGTGGCTTTGGAGGAGCCTGTTTAAAAAAAAACGAGTGTACATGTTTTTTTTAAAACGCAGTGAAAAGGAAGAGCCTTTGCTTTGACTTTTGAAACTTACGTGAGGGCACTCCGCAGAATAGGCGCGCTCTTTGCAGAATGTTTTTGTGAACACAACACGCGTACGTTTATTACTTTGATGATACGAGGCTCGCTTTAACGTGCCCCTGGTGCCGGCTCTGTGAATGCGAAAGGGAAATATAGCGCGACACGAAATAAAAGGTAATCAGAGTCGCAGATACTGGCTTTTTGAAAAAATATTAGGTATGTCGTCATCCGAATAGTATATTGGAATGAAATAATAAAAAAAAATAAAAAAATTAAACAAAAAATTTTTGGAATGCCAATTTTGATTCTTTTGTAAGTTTTTTAAAGCTTTTCAAACCCTGCAGTGAAAACCTTGTACCAAGAAAAATCCGCAAGAGGAAACTATGAAAATATTTAAAGTGTTTTTTCAAAATATTTGCTTGTTTCACAAATACCTATTTTAAAACGCCGTTGGCGTATACCACCTTAGAATAAACAAAGCACAAACTTCACGTGTTCTACAGTTAAAAACAGCACATCAATAAACTGCTTCCACAAGATCCCTTCAACTAACGTGTTCTAAAGAAAAAAAAACAAATGACAGAATCCATTCGTTCCACTAAAGACCGAAGCATTACCGCCACCTGCGCCCAGAGACAAATCAAAGCGGGGCTAATGAGGTGAACGCGGGCGGAACCCACCAGACATCCGATCTTGGCTCTATGGTAATGGGCGGGCGTTTAATGCTGGCTGTTCTAAAGTTTTTGTTTATTGCTAAACATGAGTTTTAAAAAAATTGTTTGTGAAAGCTTCAGATTTAATTGAAATAACGTTTGCCCAGCAGTGAGACATTATATAGGCTAATTAGATATGTTATTGTCTCGGCACTTATTCAGAAAAGCTAGCTTAAAAAGTGATAAAAAATGAGCTTTGGCCATTTTACGGTGAGTGTTGTAAAAACTACACATTGAAAAAACGCCAAAAAACTCATTTTTTTCTTGAAATTTACAAGTGAAGACAACAGATGTCTATTACATAAAGTTCGATATATTTCAATTAGGTCACCAATCCGGCGACCCGGCACAATAAAAGTTGCTTAACATGTACGATCACAATTCGAACAGCAAAGCTGCGGCATCAAGCATCTAGACCGAGATATAAATTATAACTCTTATGTGTAGGTAGATATAATAATAACGACGGCAAAGGCATTCAACGCCGAAAGATTTAAAAACAAAAAAGGTTGCGCATTAAATACTTAATGCCGCTAACATTCTTGGAGTTCAAGAGTTCGTTCTAAGTTATCGGCAAGCCAACATTATCTCGCCGTACGGCAGCCGAACTAGAATTTAAAATGGCTCCGACTTTATACCCGTTTAGAGTGCTTTGCATGCAGTCTCAGATGGAGCCTTTGACGCACAGACGGCCACTTACTACACCGAAAAAAAATGTTTTTTTTTCTAACGTTACCAACATTTAGGTACTTTTCCCAGCGAACTGTTATTTTGCTCGTTTCCTTCCTCGAAAAGAGTATTTTTTCATGTCTGTAAAGTTGGGAAAGAGATTTCGGCGCCATGCCACTAATGTAACTCGCTGGTTCATTTGCATTTTAAAAATCGAATGAATCTGAGCGCTGTTTGGGTAAAAGACAAAGTGTATCTTTTGTTTTTGGAACAATGCGGTATGATTTTGTTTTCAACATTTATGAAATGCTTTTTATTTTTATTTTAATGGATGATTCAAATATTTCGAATGCTCGATATACAACCTTTTTCAAATTCTTTTTTATTAACATAAAATGTTGCAATAATTTACTACAAGATCAAGGCATTGCAGCGGGGAAATAAAATTACCTGATGATGATGATAATGATGATGAATCATAGTGATTTTTGTAAGCTAGTAAGCTCTTAGTACTTATTTTGGACAGCAAAACTACGTACGTACGTACAATGTAGGTATGACTCCTGACCATAAACCAACTTGATTTTTTTTGTGATTTGTGATATTTCCGTGTGCTAAATAAAACCTAAATCTACGCTGTATCATTTGTCACAAGAGTTTTGTTAAAACTCCATCTTGCTGGTTCCATTTTCAATTTTCTCACACTCGATACTCGTTCGTCTCAACGTGTACACAGACAGCTAATTATTGTAATTAGAAACGAGTTTTTGTGCGCAACCCGATACGTCGGTAGTCTTGGAGCCGCCGATCTATCCGTCTGATAAGCAGACTGATTGGCTGTGATGTATATTTGTTATAGTACAGTCCGAGCGCCATTCGTGGTGGCCCGCACCATAAGAAATCTTAGTGTATCATCAATATGATGTATGATCAATATTTTGTTATCTCTGTTTTTCTATCGGAGGGAGGTAGGAAATGTATGTTCTACTGCCTGTTTAGGAGATGGTGTTTCAGATTGGGGAAAGTGCTCTCTCTTTTGTTCGATATGTGTACTTATTATGTTGTTTTTGAGTCTGTGTTAAGTGAAATGGGCAAATTGTAAAAAAAAATGTTGTTTTTTAACAACAGAAACTTTAGCATATTTTTTCCAACCTACTTACTGTAAACCTAAGCCTTTCAAATTTATAAAAAAAGAAACAAAAAAGATTCCGTTTCGTCTATTTGTTTATTTAACGTAGTTGTATCTTTCCAAATTGATGTCAAAATTGTCCCTAAAACCATAAAAAACGGACTCATTAAATTATTTTCATTCAAAAAAATATCTAACGAATACTTTGTAAATACTACCTAACCTTAAGTATAGGTAGGTCCCTACCTATTAGACTTCCACAAAGTTATACAGCAAAGAGCTCTCACACAAAAATAATTACATTATAAGTAAAGTGCTTATGCGCAGCCACCATTAGTGTCCAAACTCATGTTGCCACTCGAACCACTCGCTTTGACACACATTTAGGGTCCCATTGTACCCCGGGGAAGCCGAGCTACCTTCCAGGGGCAATATCAAAGTAGATTCGTTCGATTGGACCTTGAAAACATCAAAAAGGTATGGAGTACGTCACTTTTGATGCGATGCCTTTGGACTCGATTATGTTATGATGTCAGGTCTATGTTGTCTCGGGGGAGTTAATAGGATTTTGTTATGCTTACTAAAGTATGATGTTGACATGTTTAATAGTAAATATATGTTGTATCGTAGAGTCATCAGTTTTCGTCGCCAAATAATAATATGGTAACTAGATGTCAACTAGGAAGCAGGTGGTCTATGCAAAATTGTTGCTAAGTAAATAATCAGCTGTTGACCCCTATTTTCAATGATTAAAGGAAAAGAGTGTCGATCACTGATTCCTGTCGAAGACTGGTGCCACTATTCTAGTAGTGTTTTTCTTTTAATCGCGATGGCAATCGTAGGGTTAAGAGCTATATTATATCTCGACTGTGTTTTTATTGCGTAAAATGGCCAATTTTGGCGTTCTTGATCCCAGAAACGAAAATACATTAACAATTTTGACTTATTGAATAGTGTAGAATAGCTGTTGGCATAGTTCGTAGCGGCCTCGCTTTTTGTTAACTTTGCTTAACATTTTAATTAAACCCAAAATTGCAGAGAACGATTTTCATAAAATGCGCGAACTTTTTTGAGCTTCTAGATTGAACTACTGTTCTAAACTAATTAAATAAAAAATAGAATGTTATTTCTTATATAGTCGTATAGTGCGTAGTGGCCTCGAATTTTTAGAAATCATTGATTTTATATAGAAAAAAAATCTTATTCTAAACCAAAAAACATCGAAAATTGCTTTATGTTAACTGTGAATTTCTCCTATCTACGATAATATTATTGAGCAAAATTTATATCAGAATAATTGTTACTTCATGAGGAATATTGAATTTATAATTTTTAAGCATGAATTTATTATCCTATTTCGATAAAAACGATAAATACAACTGCAAAATTACTACAAAATGCGATGCGGCGGCCGTCCGAACGATACCTATTCTCGCAGAGTTGAGATTTGTAATAGGGCTCTTAATTCGGTGTTATAGTCCGAGCTTTATTTTCACGTCTGATAGTAACTAGTAAAGCTTTTGGTTGCTCTTAAGGAGCCTGAAAGTCATGAAAGGAGCTATATCTGTCATCAAACCACTGATGGAATGACCATCTTCTATCACGACAAATCTACTAGCATTGTTGTAGAAAGTTTTTTTTTTTTTAAATATCATGGTACGTTACTTCACTCCACCTGATGTTAAGTGAAAATGAAATCCAAACGACGTCTGGGAATCAAACTTGTGACCTGTGGGTCTGAAACCGGTGGTAAAAAAAAAACAATTGGTGTCTACTAGCACAAATCTCGAAAGCATGTCCGCATCTTGATTAATTAGATGTAGAGTGCGACATTTTTTCACTATTCGATCGAATTAGTAACTGCAATTTGTATGAAATTGAACCAGCGCCATCTTGTGACGGCTTTGTAGAACTAACTTGTCACTAGGAGACAAAAAAACTGAAAACTCTCGTAGAAAGACATCAACGCGTGGTCACTTTAGGAATGTGTCTCTTATCTTCTCCACAGCTAAAAAATAGACTTACTAAATGGTTAGTAGGTACAAAATTGTTTGGCCGATTCAAAATAATTTTTCTTAAGTTTATTTGAATATTTTTTTTTGACTTTGACTTTTTACTATATTTTAAAACCCTACACAAATTATTAATACCACGAGCTATTCGGTACACGGTATGAATGGTACAAGGAATCTTTTTGAATTGGTCGGTTAAAACCACTATATTTAAAAAAAATGTAGTCTGTTTTAATAGTACGTGTAGTAAAAACAACGGATTTTTATCAAGAAATTGTCTTTTAGTCAAGGTCTCAATTTTGCTATTTCAATAAAGTGTGAACAGAGTGTGGGTAGCTTTACTTTGGTAAGCGCAATGGGTAAATTTACTAAATCAGACCACAGTAGAATTGTAAAAAGCTAGAATTTTGGTGTCAAACATTAAAATAGCAGAATCATAACACTTTATTACCTAAGTCTAAGAAATTTTAGGTGTTAACCATTGCATTAACTTAAAATGTTGTACTGCACGATACATGAACATACAACTCACTTGTACAAAAAGAAATCAAACAAAAACGTCCGACACGACTACCGTTTGCGCCGGCCCGATGGGTGGCTCTAATCTGACCCATCTCACTTCATTACTACCATATCGCCGCGATCATTATCGGCAATCACGATTACACCGCTATTTGTACTATGCAACAAAAGATGGCGGTTTCCAACTAACATAATTCAGCAGCATCATCTACCAATTAGCATTGGGCATCCCGCTCGTTTGTACCACGTTAGAGCGAGACGTGCCTGATTGTAATTGATGATGCGATTGTCTACGGTATCGGGGTCAATAAGTTTCTTTAAACGTGACGTTTTTTTGTTCGCAGGTCACGACACGAGACGACACGACGCGGCGAAACGATGCGCTTTCCGCCGACTTTTCTAGTCTAAGCGTTTTTTTTTTTCTTTTTACAAAAAGTGTAATAAACTTTTTGGAATCGAAAAACAATTGACGTGAGGGTAGGGGTAGTGTGAAGCGGAGCTGTGGTGCCAGTTGCCACTATTCTTTGTTGTTTCGATATTCGGGGGGGGTACGTGGGGGAGGGGGTAGACGGCGGGGTGGCGCTGCACGGGGGGTGGGGGCGGGCGCCGGCGCCCGCGCACGCCGCCACCACGCTGGTGGGCGGGCTGGTGCCGCCGCCGCGGGAGCCCACCACGGCGGCAGAGGCCTTCTGGAAGATGCCTCACAAAGGTATGTGTATTATGTACTTTGTAAACTTTTATATGTATCGTAGTGGCACTGTGTTTGACACAGTAATCTTGATCAATGCTAGTTTTCGTTGCCATAATTAATATACAATTTTATTGAATGATTGTTGTTAAAGTGAAAAATCTGTTCTAACCCCTATTTTCAAAAATCAAAGGAAAGCGTCAATCAATGGTTCCTCTAACCTAAGTACTCATTTCGGTATACCATAATAAATAATAAATAATTTCAATATTATAGTTTTATCAAACTTATAAGTCAATTTTAATGAAACTTTCTGGGCTTAAAGAGATCCAATTTCATAATAAAAATATTTAAAATAAAAGTTCACTATAGAACGTTTCAAACCGCGTAAAATCAGTGAAACTAACTTTTATGTTTTCTAATAAATCCCAAGATCTTTGTATTTTCCTTATGCACAGAAAGTTTCATTAAAATTGCCTTATTGGTTTGAAAAAATTAAATCTTTAAAGTAAGAAAGTAAGAAAATACATTTATTGACACACACTAAACGCAATTAATTACAATTAAGATACTTTTCTTAATTAATAACCTTTTATTTTTCTATGAACATAAGTGACTTTTGAAGATTGGGCGACGAATTCTCACCCGTTACACAAACACAGCTTAGAACTCCGTACCGTGGTCGCGAAAGCGTAACTTTTTGACCGTGATCTAGGAGTTAATAACGGCTAACAAGGTGGCGGCGGTTGTTTGCAACTACCAACTGTACAAGTCGCCTTTAAAGACGCTAACTTGGCCGGGATTTCAATGTGAGTTACTATAAGAACTCGATCGTTTATCACTTTAACCCCTTCACTCACGAGACACGGGACTTAAACCATACATGTGACATTCAGCCGAGTTCCTTGCCTTTAAAGGCACCCACAGGTTGTTCCACTGCCGTTCAGAACCCCTCAGAGAATCTAGGAGGGAAAGGGGCCACGCTTGCGTGATGCCCTTTATTAAAAGACGGAACAGGCCCATGAATTTCATTGCTTTCCAAGCCTATGTGGTCCCGATGCCCGGGAAAGGCCTCTCCAAATTCTTCCACTTATTTATAATTCTTGGACAGCAAACCTGTTAAACAAAGTTTTAAAGGAGCTTAACGCAATCTACTAAATATAAGAATTCTAGGCATACATTTTTCACGAAGAGAGATTCAACACAAACCAAGATCTTGCCCCTATAGGGGCTCCTTCATGTTTTCCGCTAACGTCATTCGTCTTGAACGCCTCGGAGAATCTAGGTAGGTACGGGTACACGATACACAAGTGTCTAGAACCTGAGAAAACCCCTTGAGTTACGAGAATTGTTCGATCACTACACCCTAGGAACCTTTAGTTTCATGCACATCCTTTTGTCTCAATCTTAGGCTATTTCGCGCCAAATCTTTGTGTGGGAGTCCATATCATGCCACTATCTCCGTTTGGGTTTGTGACGTCGTTTTTGTGAAATAGATGTTTTTTTTTAAATAATGGTTGTAACTTTTATACCATAGCAGGCAATTTTAAGGGTAAAGGAAGTTATAAAATGATAACTACAGTTACTACAGTTACTACAGTTTAATAACCATAATTTATTAAATTATTTTGCCTCATAGCCGCTCGAAACGTTAATCCTCTGTCTAGAACCATTAGTACCGCCGTGTAGTACACAAAGCTGAAAGTTGGCGTCTTGTAGCCGGGCCACCGTTGCATCTGCGCGGACTGCGCAGTCCAACTTATTGTGCGGCTGTTACAAGACTGAAGCCGTGACGCGCCAAAGGCAACTGTGTTCTGTGTCACGTTTGAATTTGGAATTAAGTGCGCGAAATTTAAAATATTTTGTTCAATTTTTAAATAAAAAAGAGAAGAATAGTTTGTTACGGTTTTTTGATAAAACCGTTATCTTGCATCTTATTGCAAACGCTACTTACATTAATTTTAATTAATATCATACATGAACTAACTAACTACTTGACTCCAACAAGGTAGACCGACGATCTGGTGAAGGTCGCGGGAAGCCGCTGGATGCGAGCAGCACAAAACGGGTCGTTGTGGAGATTCTTGGGGGAGGCCTTTGTCCAGCAGTGAACGTCTTTTGGCTGAGATGATGATGATGTTGATGATAAATTAAAAAATAAATAAAATAAAGTTTGAAACGGAAACCAAGCTTAGTGAACGAGCTACGAGTATTATTCACCTGGATCGCATGGATTCGAGATTCACTTGAGACAGTAGAATTTTTACAAAAGCAATTTTCAGCGAACGCAAATATCTCATCATCATCATCATCAGCTCATTATATGTCCCCACTGTTAGGGCACGAGTCTTCCCTATGGATGGATAGGGAGAATGGGCCATAAACCACCACGCGGGCAGAGTGCAGATTGGTGGTTGTTAACGACTGCTAATGCAGCCGGGACCAACGGCTTTACGTGTCTAATTATTCAAGGCTAGCTGACCCGGCGGACTTCGTACCGCTTTGACAGTTTCCATCATTGAGTTAAATATATATCAATGGTTACCATGACAACAAAACAAACAAATAATTTTGAATTGAAAAATTAAATTGTCGTTTTTAGTTTTTTTTTTAATATAGCCTATGTTACTCAGCGCTAATGTAGCATTCTAATGGTGAAAGAATTTTTACATCGTTCCAGTAGT
Source organism: Eudonia mercurella (assembly GCA_963082485.1). Classification (NCBI taxonomy): domain Eukaryota; kingdom Metazoa; phylum Arthropoda; class Insecta; order Lepidoptera; family Crambidae; genus Eudonia; species Eudonia mercurella. Next base: position 3,612,675 of record OY720040.1, read on the forward strand.
ATTTGAGTTTATTCGTCACAAACATACATACATACAAAAATACAAAGGTTTCCTCTTTATAATATTAGTATAGAGTACACACTTTGTAAGCTGAAGAAGCCTCATCCATCCTCCAACGCTTCTGTATTAATTAAGCATAAGACAAACGTGTAGTGTAGTTATTTCGGTCTGTTTGTCCAGTCGGGTTGGCAAGTCGTTAAAGTTACTGACCTTGCGGCAAACTGGGGTTCCACAAGCCCTCTTAGTTTGGTTAAGACTAACAATACCGTGTGTGAAGATAACGTATCTCCTTGGAATAAGTTATTAAGGTTGTTGTCAGCCTGAATGTCCCACTGCTGGACTTTTTACGTGGGCAGCAACATGTGGGATGATTGAGTCTTCTTACGTGCGACTACGTCCGATGAGGTAAACGAGTTTTCGAGAAGAGACTGCGTATCGGCAAACGTAGGGTAGGACGCCTTCAGACTAGGTAGAGCGACGATCTTCGCAAATTAACCGCTTCTATTGTTTAGAGGTTTAGATCCAGAGATCCCGGGTTCGATTCCCAGCGGGGGGTACATGTTTGTGAAATCGGTTTGGTTGGTGGTAGTTTGTTTGCCCGCCTGGCTAGCTACCACCATCTTATCTAAATATGTCGCCATAACATCAATGTTTGTAGGATTGTTGTGTTCCGGCTGCTAGAGATAAGATGGGTTCGTGGGTTTGCCCCCGGTGAGGCCCGTGTGTGACGCCCCCGTGGCGGAGGCACCCGATTTTCAATTAAGTTATAACAGCTGATTTTGTCGTAATAAAAGTCATTTGTACCAGATACAGTCAGCGACAAAGTGATTCTAAACTAAACAAGTAATTTAATTTCACTGTGAAATTTCATGTTAATGATTATTATGAGTATGATGCGTTAGAGGTATAATTATCTGATTATATAGGAGCCAGTGCCTTACTAGTTGAGGATCCCGGGTGAAGTGCGCTTCCACTATCGGCCTTATTATCACTTAACATCACGTCATATGAAAGCTAAGTGCTTACTCGTATAATATAAAATAAAAAATATGGCTGGCAAGAGCTGGGTGAGAGTAGCCGCGGATCGTGCTCAGCGTGCACTTGGAGAGACCTATGTCCAGTGGACTAGTGTAGGGTGATGATGACGACGTTACTCAATACTAGAGTTTATGTCAGACAAAGACAATAAATAAGTTTCTAAACATGTCCACGGAAAGCTCACTCTCTTGCAACATTTTTAATTTTATATTTACCATTAATATATAAGAATAGTTATAATTTTGAGATGCCCTAACAGGGTTTGTAACAAGCCATCACATACTATTATATTACTTATATTACTGTATGAAAGTGATACTGTATCATCATCAACAGCTCATTTATATCCCCACTGCTGGGGCACGAGCCTTCCCTATGGATGGATAGGGAGAACGGGCCGTAAACCACCACGCGGGCCCATTGCGGATTGGTGGTTGTTAACGACTGCTAATGCAGCCGGAACCAACGGCTTAACGTGCCTTCTGAAACACGGAGGAGCTCGAGATGATACATTTTTGGTCATCCGATGACCGGCCTTTGCGAAAGTTGCTTAACCTCAGCAATCACAGACCGGGCGCGTTAACCACTACGCCATCGAGCTCCTCACTTGATACTTTACTGATACTGTATACAAAAGTTCAATAACTAAATAAATGAATAATTAAATAAATCTAGAGTACTGGCTGCCTACTTAATGACCATTAAGAAAAAATCTAGAGATTCTAAGAAACTAAAAACGCACGGATTTAGATGCGATTAAGATGTTAACTGCTGAGTGCGTGCTGAAGTTAATCACGATAACTAGATTTTTTATGAATTCATTAATTGAATACATTTACCACCTGCCCCCCAACCGCCTAACACTCTCGCTTTCGATTGCTTCGAAGGCGAGGCCCTCGCTTCGCTTTCTAATATAATATCGAAATATAATATCGAATAATATCGAAAGCTATAGCCTATAGCTTTCGATATTGCTTTCATATTGCTTTCGAAATGACAAGATGACGCCTCCTCCTCGCCTCGCCTTCAAAGCGATCGAAAGCGAGAGAGTTAGGCGGTCGACCCCCTGCTGGTTCCTATCTGACATTAAAAATTTCAATGCAATTCTATATTATTATTTTTTGGCGACAAAAACAGGTGTCAAACCATTGGTTACTGTGTCAAAGACTGGTGCCACTACGAAAAGTAAGCATAAGCAAAATTCAAAAATTCAAATTTTAAAGAATTTTATTTTTTTAAATTCAGAATGAACTTTTACAAGTGTTTTTTGAACGTCAATTCAAAGCTATGACTTCGTAAACCCTACGGTGGAGACCTTGTACCGAAAAGATGCTGCAAAAAACTGGGCAAGGGCTCCTTTTTAAAAAACCGGCCAAGTGCGAGTCGGACTCGCGCACGAAGGGTTCCGTACTTTATGACGTATTAAAAAAAACTACTTACTAGATCTCGTTCAAACCAATTTTCAGTGGAAGTTTGGATGGTAATGTACATCATATATTTTTTTTAGTTTTATCATTCTCTTATTTTAGAAGTTACAGGGGGGGGACACACATTTTACCACTTTGAAAGTGTCTCTCGCGTAAACTATTAAGTTTAGAAAAAATGATATTAAAAACCTCAATATCATTTTTGAAGACCTATCCATAGATACCCCACACGTATGGGTAAGATGAAAAAAACATTTTTGAGTTTCAGTTCTAAGTATGGGGAACCTCCAAAATTTATTGTTTTTTTTCTATTTTTGTGTAAAAATCTTAATGCGGTTCACAGAATACATCTACTTACCAAGTTTAGTTTCGTAACAGTAAAGTTCTTATAGTTTCGGAAAAAAGTGGCTGACATACGGACGGACAGACAGACAGACAGACAAACAGACAGACATGACGAATCCATAAGGGTTCCGTTTTTTACCATTTGGCTACGGAACCCTAAAAAGTAACTTAAAGTAACTTCTGTAAAAAGAGTTTCCTTCTTTAAAAAGTTACTTAACATAAATTCCATTTTGCCAATGCACATTCAAATAAAAATATGTACAAGTTTCTTACCACTACCAACGCGTCGATGTTCGTAAATCCAATGTACCCGTTCACTCGGTAAAATGCACAGACACACATACATTATACGTATAATTCCAAGCAAACGGAGCATGCGACAATTGTGTCATATTAGATGCCAGATAAAGACAAATAGACCGGAAGAACAGCTGTGCGAGCGAGAAGGGCGGTGTTCTCTTTGTCACGCCGTTAAAGGAATTTTAATGATTTACGGCGCGACCACTGTGCCTTGATTTTTGTTTAAGCGTGTCTTGTTTATGGAATCGCTCGTCGTGTGGAGATCTTGGCTCCAAAACCATGAAGCTGTTTCATGGCTAAAACTGACAGGTGCCATAAACTAGGCTTCTTCTTCTATAGGTGTCAATCTCCTATTTAGAAGTCTGCTCATCTATATCGGCCTATTGAAGTCCCGCTGATGGCTAGGCTTTGCATATTGACGCGGGAAGACGGCTACGGTACTGGGTCTCGATTCTGATATTCAAAAACTTTCATAACATTGAGACGATTGCCTGATTTTGCCTGATTTTCAATTTCCCAATACTTAGTTAGTTAGGTTATTTAACATTAGGACAAACTGTGTTCTAATGATAAAATGTGACTACTGAAGCACTTTTATTATTGACACTATTTCGAAGAGTATTTTGTGTATTTTAAATTTAAAATGAGCTGAGAGATTCAAAGTTAGCAGAAACCACATGACTTCAACATTATAAAATATGAGTAAGTAATAAAAATTCGCGAACTATTTAATTTTTGTTTACTTCGTCGTGTATTTAATTTTTGTTTTTTTGTTTTACTTCGTCATCATCATCAGCTCATTTTATGTCCTCACTGCTGGGGCACCAGCCTTCCTTATAGATGAAAAGGAGAATGGGATGATAGGGAGAAAGGGCCATAAACCACCACGCGAGACCAGTGCGGATTGGTGGTTGTTAACGACTGCTAATACAGCCGGGACCAATGGCTTTACGTATCTTCTAAAGAACGGAGGAGCTCGAGATTATACATTTTTGGTCGACCATCCGATGACCGGCCTATGCGAAAGGTGCTTAACCTTAGCGATCGCAGACCAGGCGCGTTGACCACTGCGCCATCGAGCTTGAGTAAATGTTTTACTTGTGCAAGAAACACAAAAGTTTATAATTGAAATACAATTTGGTATTGGTATACCTACTTCAAATCAGGAGCAACTGTTGACAAAACGGTTACATTACAATTAAATAAAGCTATATTATATAATAATTAAACAAGGTTTTTTTAATTATAATCCTGCAGTCATCGTCCGTCAATAAACAAAAAAAACCTCAAAAATTACATTTAAAAACACTTCAATCTTAAGTTCAAAGAAACCCTTACAATAAGTTCATTGTTTACCATCTTGTTCTAAAAAGGATAATGTCTTTTGTAAGAAAATTTGAAGTTGTTTTAAATCTTAGATTATTTTGTTTTAAATCTTATAAGTGTCACTATTTCTAATATATTTAAACGGATTATAATCTAGAAGTCTGGTTGTCTAGAAGAGGTATCGCTAAACATTTTAAGTTACGCCAAGTTATATTTTCATGATAACTTTTTGGTAATTTAATCGATGTTAACTATGAAGTAATATATTAATATTTTTTCATGAATTGTGTAGCAAAGTAGAAAAGTAAAGCGCAGCATGTTTTCCAGAACTTGGATTATATAAATAAATAAAATAAATAAAATAAATAAAATTCCAAATTAAAATAGTCTACAGCTCCTATCTGTAGTAAATTGGTGATTATTTTCTCCTTTATTTATTTTCTTTCTTAAAACTTAATTTTTACAATATTTTAATATAAAAACAATAAAACATTATAAAAACCTAATCCTAGAGTACCAACAGCAGCGGGGCAGGGCCCAAGCTACCGGTGGTCAGGGCTGCAGAGTGAGGAACCTCCTGACAATACGTGCCGTGTCAAGCAGTACTGCTTTCTGAATCTTACCCTTGATCCAACCATCAAGCGAGAGCCTCTTAAGGTGTTGGTCGAGGCTCTTCGCTAATAAAAATAATAATAATTTTATTATTAAGATATTTAAGGGTTTTTTTTCTCAATTTACAAAATTTACCAATTGAAAGTCAAATGCTGTATTATACTTTGAGGCAGTTCTCAAAACAGGCAAAAAAAATATATTTCAACTATAAAAAATCCAAATGCAATAAAATTAATGCGAAGCCCCGCACGCATCGTGAATGACCGGTTTTGTGCGTCGTCGCGAGGAGGCGTGGTCACCGTTAGTTGCCATAAATTATGTCACGAATGAACGACGCAAACAACCCGAACGAATAACTGAATGGAGACAAAAGTAGCAAAAAGGTTCATTCAGCTAATTTTTGACAGATCCTTTACGAAATTGTTTTTTTTTAAATATTTTTTTAATCAATTACTTGACATAATGAAACCTTTTTTGTGCCGATTTCGATTTATTTGAAAAATTAATAGCACTTCATAATTTCTTATGAAGTTGTTTTGTTGTAAATAATATCAGTAATTAGAATAATAAATTGTACTATATTCCAATTACTGTAACATTGTCCCAGATATCCCGGGTTCGATTTCCGGTAGGGGCAAGTTAAGTTTGTTTGATAATAGAAATTTACTAAGTGCGTCTACAACAACATTGCTAGACCAAACAATGTATGTAGCATTTGCTAAAATTGTGTGCTTAGTAGTTGAAGTTCCAGGTTAACTGCGCTTCCGTTTTCAGCCTTATCGTCACATACAATCGCATGAGATGAAAGCTAAAATGAAACACACTTTACCGTTGTTTTATATAAAAAAATAAAAAACGAATTATTCAGGTCTTACATGCTGTAAGTGTTACAAAAGCGGTATTTATGTTGCCTGCATGATATCGCTTTTAATGATCAGGCCGAACTTTGTACGACTTCTAAAAGAGAAATAATAAATTGATCCACAAAAAATTGTAGGCTAGCACCTAAAATGCTAAGTTAGCATCTAAATTGTAGTTTAGGTGCTGACTTTGTATTTTTAGGTGCTAACTTAGTATTTTTGTGGGTTAGGTTAGGTTAGTTTGGTGGTCGATTAAATACAACCCCTTCTAAAACTGTTTCTTATTATTCTGTTTCTATTCTGTTTCTTTGTCTTACTGCTCTAGATATTAAGTAGAAGCAGAGTCTAGATGCGAGGACAGCTAGTGGAGCCAGGACTGTGCCTCCCTTGCCAACCAACCAACCACTACCACCAACCTTTTTAATTAGCGTTTTATTCTAATGTCGCCTAACGAAGCTTGGCAGCGCATCGCATTTTCACCTCTCAATTGCCAGCGAAACCGGATTTGTCGCATCCAAATTCCAAAATGGCGTTTACTGTCACAATCAAAATCTCCCCTATAGAATTAGGCAATTCAAAAATAGACACATAATGATAATAATAATAAGAGGGACTTTGGTGGGGGTTGTCTGTTTGTCTGTCGCCAGGTGTGCTGTCATGTGCAAGGGACCCTTATGTACGAATTATGTATTAGTTTAGAGTTGATTAATATGCTTAGGGTACCACACGGGGAATGTAAGTATAAAACAAAAAAATAATAATTATAAAATACCAAAGAATAATAATAATCCTTTGTCCAGCAGTCTTTTGGTTGAAATGATGATGATGATGATGAAAAAAAAATAACAAAGGCAGTGTTAATAAGAAAAAGCTTTTTTAATCAATACTTAGAGTTAGCTTGGGATAGAGAGTAATGGAAATGCTACACTGACAAGAGCGTGGCTTTAAAGTTAAAAAGTATAAATACAAAGGCGACTATTGAATATGCGCTTTTCTAAACGAACACTTATGTTACATCCGGAAAGCTAATATGTTTGTGTAAGGCAAGCGTTAACGTCAATAGTTTAACCCAGATATGTGTTTTTGTACGTTAGTGGTATATGTTTTAAAAATCCAAGCTGTACGCCAATAAAAGCAGCGAAAAACGCCACTAAACACGCTAAAATGTTTTGCGCGGAACAAAGTGTCGTATACAAAACTATAAATAAAATACACAACTACAACTACACATGGAATTTATAGCGTCGCACCCATAAAAACGGGGATTAAAAATAAATCGCTCGAATAAATTGCACCTCTGAAATTAAAACACTCCCTCATGCGACACGCGGCGCTCGCACCGACAGTGAATTTGGTAGCGGTGCGAGCGACGGGCGTGAGCGGTCAAAGCGATGGTACAAGTGATCTAAGCGATTCAATGTGTATGTGCTAACCGATTCGCGGTTAGCATGTAAATATTGATTAAATTTATTTTTTAGGAAACAGTTTAATGTTTTTGCCAACTATTAAATATAATATCGTGTATGATAAATAATAAAACATTTCTTAGAAAGAACTATACTATGTAAAATAGAGAGTTTATAAACAAGTCCCTATTTACCGGATTATTTGGCTGTATAGTTTTTATTACCTTCGTTCACGTCTACTAAGATTTCAAATATTCCATGAATTTTTAATAATTTTATTATGTCTTGTGTCAGCCCATGATCTACTACAAACTATACTACAATACACAAAGTGCATAAGCAATCATTGCTTATGCGCTCTACATTGGTCGGTCTTCATAAACGATTCTTCCATAGTCTTTATTCAACAATCAACCTTTGCTAATCTATATTATTAATACGTGAAGCAAAAACTTTGTACCCATTTTAACGAAAATTGCGCGGACGGAGGAGTATGAAATTTTGCACATTTATAGTTTATATAGAGAAGGATTGCAGAATGTTAATATATTTTTTAAATTATGCGTAAAAAATACATCTATATATTAATACGTGAAGCAAAACCTTTGTACCCTTTTTAAGAAAATTGCGCGGACGGAGAATTATGAAATTTCGCACACTTATAATTTATATAGAGAAGGATTGCAGAATGTTAATATTTTTTTAATAAATTATGCATAAAAATACATTACATCATACAAAAATTACACACACTACCATGTATTTGACACACACGCATATATATTCTTTTCAAAAATTTCAAAAATGGAAGAGGAGCGGCCGAAATCTGTCAATGCCAATCCAAACTCACATTCTATCTTTTTAATGTTTCATTGCTTAGGATACAATCCGTGCAGCCTTAATAAAATTACGGTCGAATTTCGACCACTGGGCGACCACTAGTACTTACAAATAGCTAATGCGCCCCAATTTTGACATTCGGACTATAGGAAAATTTACAAAATTAGGTGATTTACCAAGAGCTCAGCAGTAATGTGGTAGTATTGTTGCTGTTGTGAAAACGAGATGCATGTAGAGGCGTGTAGTGTATACGAATCTCGTTTTAATAACTGCAATAACATTACAGTTATTCTGCGTCAAGAATCTTAGGGTAAGGCCCCATGCCACCGAAACACAAGGATGGTTCAAAAAGCGGATACGTGCTCAACTAATGAAAATGCTATTTGAACAGGAAATCGCTATAACGTTATAGCTTGGAACGTAACGCGGGGCGTAGGGGGGTGTGCCGCACCGATTGTCCATTGTTCTTTTAACAGCCGCCCGCTTGTTAGCTGGCGGGCAGCACCAGAAAGGTGAACTCCAAGAGGTGTGATTAATAACGAGTTTTGGCGCGAAAAAACCACCCCACTCGTTGCGCCACGAGCCCACGACTAAATTGGCGAACGCTCGCTAATTAATAGGCGTGCGATGCTGTGCAAATCGTTGGCTTTTTTTTTTAATTTTCTACAATGTCACGTTTAATGTGGCAGTTCTCAAACGTCTTACTTTCTAAAAGAGTGAAATCAACTGTTTCCTACAAGTCCCTATCTACTGACCCTGATAGGTAGGGTATGGCAGCTGGAACTACGGGTCCGGCTGTCTTTTCAAGGGTCCACGGGAGTTCCGGTCCTAAGCCCCCTGCCGGTTATGCCTTCGCGGGCGTCTCCGGCAGGTTCCGAACATGGGTTGGAATCGTGGTGGCATGTGGTTAGCTGTAGAAGTGGGAATGTTCGTCTGCCTGGTTGCTGTTGGCCAGGCTTCCATTTCGTGCACAGCGAGCGGGTCCAAGTAGCGGTCTCGAGGGGCCCGAGGAACTTGCGGGGCACGTGAGTTGCCTATAGTTGGTTGCAATGCTTGGTGGTTTTCACCGAGTAGAACTCCAACATCTCCGGTACTAGTCTAGATAACTAGTAGAGGCGCCCTCTAGATGCAAAAGTCTCCGGTTGAGTCAGCCGCGTAAGATTTTGGAATTGACGAGGTGCCTGAATGGGTACTGAGAAGTGAGTGGGCTTACAACTCCGCCACCAAACAGGACATTTGGTAGTCGACTTCGAGTTGACGACCCGAGCAGTGGAACTGCGAGTTGTACTCTTAGTACAACGAGAAGTGAGCGAGCTTACAGCTCCGGTAACCTATCCGGATATTAGGTAGTGGACTTGACGTGTCCACGGGGTTTAGAGGATTAAACCAACGGGGCAACTAGCTTGAGACACTAGTCTTAAAAGTACCGGAGGAAGAATGCGCTTCGGCGGGTTCTAATCTGGCGTTATGACCTGACGTAGATGGTCCCTTGTGCTTGCGCAAGGATGTCTGACACCTTTAGCTTTATAACAGTAAGGTTGGTAGGGGGTGTCAGGATAAACTTTAAAGTCGTGTGGAGTTGGGTGTTTTCTACAAGAAAGTTTTGCACACATTTTGAAATGAATCTACGTTTTCTTTTATGCGTCACTTAAAAGTGTCTACCAAAAAACAATTAATTAAAAAAAATACTTACCTATATACTATATATTTTTTTATATTAAAAGGAGGCAAATGAGCAGGCGGGTCATTTGATGGAAAGTAATCGCCGCCGCCCATGGACACCAAAGTAATCGCAGATGCGTTGCCGGCCTTGAGGAAGGAGTTGGATCTTGTGGAGGAAGTAGGAATTGGGAGGGGATTGAGATGGGCCTCCGGTACTTTCACTCACGGGACGAAACACAACAGCAACGAGTGCCATTGGTTCACACCGATATTCTGTGAGAGGGTGGTATTAAGTCGGGCGAGGCGGCCCATTTCATGCTGCAACGCAGCGTGGCTCTACCACTCAGACAGTGTCACTCATTTAGCACCACCCAAGGGTCACGTGTAGGGTATCAAGGGTAAACCTACGGACGCGAGTAACTTTAACCCCTTAAATATATTGGAATACGAAATTAATTGTTTTATTCGACATACATTCAATGATTCAGCATATAGAAGTATAGTCATATAATTTTCTTGCTTACTGTATTGTCACTTTTTCCATAAATACGGTTACCATACGAAAGCGATTATATTATCACAGCCCAAGACGCTTGGTACATCATGAGCTACCAACATGGTTACTAAGCCTATACATATGATCTCATACCCATTAAACCGAAACAGTATTGCATAATACTGTTTGGCGACAGAAATAGTTGATGATTGAGCCACGATAGTATAGTTGGTAGTGCACCTGACACGGCATGTCATGGGGTGTGGGTTCGAATCCCGCTCGTGGAATTTTTCAACACAGTCTTTTTACAGACAGAGATAGTTTTAAGTGTGTTAGTCATCTATTTCCGTGCGCGAACCAACTTCTAAATTATACGCAGACAGCTACCGCAAAAAAAGGGCCAAAACAATGATTCCTTCCCCCCTCCTAAGGCCTTAATCAAGGCCCTGCCCCAAATTCGCCCACAAATTGCATCCAATTGTTCACTTTTTACCGCTAGGCGTGTTTGCAAGGGGTGTGTAAAAAAAGGAATTATCTGATGGACGAACGGTTGAGCACATCCGATCTAATGCGCCATTCAGATGTATTGGCGTGAAAACAACGGATGATTATAATTGGGTACAGACAACTGCCGGTTTTAAACCATCTGTAATTTTGCGTACGATTAAAGACTACGTAAGTGGGTGAAGCAATTTGTGGCTTCTTTGAGGCTTGGAGGCTTTTCATTAATGCGTCAAACGGAACGTGAAGTTTGTAAGTTGTGTATCTGTCAAAAGTTAAGTCGTACATAAAGTTTTTACTAAGTAGGTTTTAAGTCGTGAAACAACAGTAACTAACAAGACAAAACACGCATTAAAACCTTTTTCTTTCTTCTTCTGAAATTTGTAAAAAAACGTTCTATGTTTAAAAAGTTTACTTACAGAAAAAAATTAAAATTGTAAGTCTGCTTACAATTTAATTTTTTTTCTGACTGTAAAAAGTTTTGTGTCCGTCAAGATTAAACGTATATTTGTGGTTCTTTGACGTGCACCGCGAAACCCCGAAACCCCTTTTTGTGCGAAACCCACTTTTTATTTCGCAAAGCGGATTATTTTTTTAAATGGGTTAAGTTTTTTAATACCCTAGCGTGGAAGATGCGACCGCTATTAAAAAGCAATGGTACAGATTATTATCTCGTAGACAAAAGTGAGTGAAGGAAATATCTCGTTGGACTTCAATCTTCAAGTATGCAGCCACTTGAAGAACAAAAAATGGCAGATGGATCCTGTAATGAAACAACGACGAATTTGCAAAATATTTTACTTTGTTAAACTTTTGCATTGAAAAGCACTTTTATAATAATATTTCTAGGAATGTCATGCGTCTCCATGACATTAATAAAAAAATTAATAATTGAAAAATACTGTCTATTAAATAATTTTGCATGTTTTGGCAATTAAAAAGTTAGAAATACGTCTTCGGCTACTCTCATCCAACCACTGCCAGCCACTTTGCGTATGTCGTGGCTCCACCGCGTCGGAGGGCGTCCTGCACTACGTCTGCCGAGTCGCGGTTTCCACTCTACCCCAAAAGTTATCGGTCCTGCGGCTTATATGACCAGCCCATTGCCACTTCAATGCTAATTCTTAGAGCTATGTCAGTAATTCTGGTTCTCTGGCGAATTACTTCGGATTCGATCCCTTAGAGTAATAACTAGCATAGCTTTCTCCATAGCTCGCTAAGTGACTTTAAATTTATGGACTAGTCGTACCGTTAGTCATAACAGGTAGGACGCACTGGTTGTAGACTTTCGTCTTAAGGCTCTGTGGTATTTGCGACGAGAAGACCCGATGGAGTTTGCGAAATGCTGCCCAGCCCAGCCGAATCCTTCTATTAGCCTCTTTCTCGAAGTTGTTTTTTCCTAGTTGAAGCGTTTGTCCTAGGTAAATGTACTCGGAAACAACTTCGAGCGCTACATCCTCAACAGAAATCGGTTCCGGGTCAACAGGTTCATTGAACATGACCTTTGTTTTGTCAAGGTTCATCCGTAGCCCAATACGTTGAGAGGAAAAGGCAAGGCCGTCCAGCATCTGTTGTAAGTCCTGCAACGTTTCAGCCATAATAACGATGTCATCCGCAAATCTCATATGTAAGATGTACTCGCCGCCGTTTATGTTGATGCCTCGTCCTGTCCAGTCCAGTGTCTTAAAGACGTCCTCCAATGCGTTTGAAAATAGTTTAAAAGATATAACATCTCCTTGTCTCACACCTCGACGCAAGGGGATATATTTAATCTGCTGGTTCTGAACTTGGACAAATCATCGTAGCGGGGTCATACAGACATCTCAGAACGTGGATGTATCGCCTGTCAACTTGGCGTCATTGTAAGGATTGCATAACGGACCACGCTTCAATGGAGTCAAAGACCTTCTCATAGTCCACAAAAGCCAAAGACAGGGGCTGATTATACTTCTGGGTCTTCTGTATAATCTGCCTCACTGTATGAATGTGGTCTATGGTGCCATATCCTCCACGAAACCCAGCCTGCTCGGAGGTTGGAAATCATCGAGTCTACGCGCGAGACAACTCGTGATGACTCTTGAGCATAGCTTATAGACAAGCCTCTGTAGTGAAAAGGGTCGGTAGTTTTTCAAGAGAATTTGTTTCCCTTCTGGAAAACCAAAACAATGAGACTCTTGCGCCATGCCTTTGGAGTTCTCCCAGTGAAAAGGACTAAGAATTTTTAAGCTGTCTAAGAGCTATCACGATTTCGTCTAGGCTGATTTCTGGCAGATCTTCCGTGAAGTGGTGAGTCAAAGTGGCTCTAGAATCTTCAGTGTTCGGTTCAGGGTGGGGTGCATGTGACGCGTATAATTGGTCGTAAAAAAATCTTTAACTTCCATCAGAATTTCAGGCTTAGATGCTACGATTTTTCCGCTTGACGTGGTCAGCTTCGTCAGGTGGCTTCGACCAAGCTGTTGTACGAAAACTTTTGATGCTCAATCGCATGTTCGATTTAGCGAGTATTGGAGCTTCGGAGATCACGTCTTAGCTTCGTGATCTTTCGGCTTAAAGCCCGCTGTTCGGACGAATTTCTTCCGTATCTTCTCGTCGTCTTTCAATGAGCTGTAAGCACTCTTGTGAAAGATAAAACTTTCTGCCGTTGTTCCGTTTCGCACAATTTTATCCCTTCATCACTTAGAATTCCTAGAACTTGGTCGATATCCTGGTTAATGTCAGTGTCAATTGTGGTATCCAAGGCTGCAAATCTGTTCTCCAAATTTAATTGGAATGTTTCGGAGCCCACAGTTGTTTGGAGTATATTTGGGCGCAGCGTGTTCTTCATCAAACGGACACGTTCAGATTTATAGTCGACATTAATGGCTCCGCACACTGGACGACTGTCGCTGCCTCTAGTCGCCGCGTCTAGTCGCGTTGTGCACGCGCACACACGACGACAGTCGTGCGAGAGTTGTGAGCGTCAGTTTCGCGACTCCCCTAGCTTGTCGTCGCGACTCTGCGACTGACGCCAAGCGTGCGGAGCTTTGAACAAAATATATGAAAATTGTCGGCCGCAGCCTGTCGTCGCGTCTAGTTGCTGAGCTGTTATAGTCGCGTGTCGCTTAGTGTGCGGAGCTATTAACCGGACAAGTCGGTGATCACTACCGGTCTTAAACCTAGCGATCAAAGAAACATCTCTAAATATACTCTTTTTGTCCGTAACGATAAAGTCGATCTCGTTGTTAATCATAGCGTCAAGGCTTTGCAAAGTCCACTTCCACTGGGGCTGTTTCTTGAAGAAAGAATTCATTAAGAAGAATCTCTTTCTCTAGGAAATTAACCAGCATTTGCCCCCTATGATTCCTGCTCCCAAACGCATGTGGCCCTACTACAGATTCGCTGCAAGTCTGTACTACCATTTTGGCATTAAAATCTCTCCACAATCCACGTTAAAGTGAGCCCTAAAGGTGTGATGAATAGCTCTAGATATATCCTTGTACATGCTCTCCATCTCATCATCCGAGTGCGTCGACGTGAGTGCGTAAACCTGAATAACCTTGAGGGTATACCTCGTGGTTAGTTTGATTAATAAGTACGCGACCCTTGTCCATGCTGAGATTTATACCACATTGTCAGAGAGGTCTTTGTGGACCAGAAACCCGACGCCGGCGCCGCCTTGGAAGGGATGATCACCTTCTCTGAAGTATAAAAGATGGCCAGATTCAAGAGTTACGGGTATCCTCTCCCTCTCTTCGGATTTCACATAGCCCCAGAACGTGCTATCTTATACTCCTCAGTTCCTCCCCTAAAAGCGCTAGGTGTTCGTCAAACCTTATCGTGCGTCCGTTAAATGTTGCCAAGGTTGCCAAGGTCAGATGTTTTTGGCAGCCGTATGTAGTATCGTAACGTAACGTAATTACAAAAGCTGGTGACGGGCACCAGCGTCATTTCGAGGAGCTACGTCCTGCGGTCGCCAACCCGCATGCCCAGAGTGGCGACTATGGGCAATACAGAGCATGCAGAGCCAACATAATATTCCTAAAAGGATGAAAATATAGAATATCAAAATGTTCAATAGGAGTCGTTGTTGTCTCATAATGTCAAAAGCTTGCCTTCGATTTAAGTATTAAAAAAATTATCTTTATTTCGTTTGAAGAAGAGTAGGTGCAAAGTTATAACATGCCTGGAGTGTCTTTTAAGACTTAAAAAAGTCTAAATTTGAAGGCTTCACTCTTCATAGGTTGGCATTATTATTATTACTATTAGCTCTCACTGTCCCACTGTTGGGCAAAGGTCTCCTTCCATTTATTCCACCCATTGCGGTCCTTAGCTAATTGATTCTAATTTTGGTTAAATACATCCAGTTCGTCCCGCTCTCTCCTTCTCGGTCTACCGCGGCGCCTCCATATTGTGTTTGGCTTCCAATATGTTGACATTATCGCAAAAATATATATATTTAATTTGTATTCTTGACTCGCCTTCGTATTTCGCAGATGAGCTGATGCACAGCGCCGCAATGGGTGGGGGCGCCTTATTTGGGTGCTCCTCAGCCGGTCACAGCGGCATTAACCAGTTGGGGGGCGTCTACGTAAACGGGAGGCCGCTGCCGGACTCCACGCGGCAGAAGATCGTGGAGCTGGCACACTCGGGCGCGCGGCCCTGCGACATCAGCCGCATCCTACAGGTCTCCAACGGATGCGTGTCTAAGATACTCGGCAGGTCAGTCGCTGCTCAGAGCTATTGCTTCTCGGGGCACGATACCAACTTGGCAGCACTCAGACGCAAAACTCTGCAGGACGGTTGCGTGCCCAAGGTACTCAGCAGGTCAGGACGTTAGCCGCATTGTACAGCTCTCAAAGAAGTCGGTATTCAAGATATTTACCAGGTTAGTGGGCGTTTATGTGAGGAGGAAGCTGCTACCGGACTCCATGCGGCAAAAGATGGTGTAGCTGGCGCAATCGGGCGCGCGGCCCTGTGACATCAGCCGCATTCTGCAGGTCTCCAAGGGATGCGTGTCCAAGATACTCGGCAGGTCAGTCGCTGCTCAGAGATATTGCTTCTCGGGGCAATGCTACCAGCTTGGCAGCATTCAGGCGCGCGAAGATCTGTGACGTCAGTGTGCATCCCGCAGGTCTCCAACGGATGTGTCCAAGATACTCGGCGGGTCAGTCGCTGCTCAGAGCTATTGCTTCTCGGGGCACTATACCTGCTTGGGAGCATTCAGAATTGAAGCTCTGTGACGTCAGTGGCATCCTGCAGGTCTCCAACGGATGCGTGTCCAAGATACTCGGCAGGTCAGTCGCTGCTCAGAGCTATTGCTTCTCGGGGCACTATACCAGCTTGGCAGCACTCAGGTGCGCGAAGCTCTGGGACGTCAGCTGTATCCTGCAGGACTCCAACGGATGCGTGTTCAAGATACTCGGCAGGTCAGTCGCTGCTCAGAGCTTTCATTCCTTGGGGCACTACCGACTCGGCAGCATTCAGATACTCAGCTCTGTGACGTGAGCCATAAAGATATTAAGCTAACAAGACGACTGTCAGGCGCAAACCTCTATGACATCAACCGCATCCTACTATTCTCCAAGGAGTCAATGTCCAAGATATTCAGCAGGTTAGTTTCGCTTTCGGGCGTGCGGTCTCACTAGCTGGTCAGTCGTTGCACAAATATCCTTGTTTTGCAATTTGCAACCAGATCCACATCACCACCTTGCAGATAAAAGTCTTAAGTACAAAATTCAATATGATATACTTATTTTCTAGAAGCTAATTTTTTCTTTCATAGCATAGGTACATGCTTTTTGTTTATTCCGTTTGTGGTGTCGTATTATGACAGTCGTGATGATAAATCCAACAACCCCCATTGGGTCAGCATGGTGGGGTATCCAAAATCTCCCCATATGTTATTAATCATGTGGGAAGGCTTTAGCCCAGCCGTGGGACGTATAAAGGCTGATAAATAAATTATATATTATATATTTCTATGTAATGTAAGGCAGTTAACACACTGCCACGCACCATGCTGCGTAGCGCGTGAATGCGTGTTCTAACGTTGCTTGTATCTCCGTTTGTATACAACACACCCGCAAGTACGCGCGTAGGTGCGTGGCAGTGTGTTAATCGCCTTAGATTCGTTACTTAACGTTAAAAATATTCAATTACACCAAATTGTATTAACTGAAAGGTAGAAATAATCTATTTAAAGGTAGTAAGTAATTGGAGACATCTTAACGCAATGTCGCACCGCACCGCACAATGACCGAAGACACAAAATAAGGAGACCCAGAAGGTAAGCTTAATACATACCACGCTCGAGGAACGCACACATAGAAAGAACCCTCTCACGGACACGGAATCTCAGTTTTTTTTTAACCCCGCAGATGGGGCACCTACCTGCTAAAACTAGCAACCCAGAGGTGGGAGGAGGAATACTACACGTACAGTTCTACCTCAAGCGGTTGAGCTAGCCTGTGTCTGACTCCTACTGACTAAACACCCCCTGGAGTTGCCTATAGCCTTTGAAGGGCTACATAGGCTGACGGAACGGTCGCCTTCCGTGGATGGGAGGCGACCGCGACGATGGCATTACTCAATCAGAGTGCACGCCGCCGTGGTGAAGTGGCGCCGTCAATCTGCAGTGATGCTGCTTATGTCGGCTCACAAAAGCTCGCGGCAGTCCTAGCGCAGCTGTTGCAAACTTCCGTGTCCGTGAGAGGCTGTCTATGTGTGCGTTGCTCGAGGGCGTTTGTATGAAACTCACCTTCTGCGGTCTCCTTATTTTGTGCCGAAGGCGCCAAACTGAGCACCCAACAGTTGAATATTATAACCACTGGGAACTAAACGAATTATTTAGCACAAAACGCTTTTGTGCTCCGCGAACTACAGAGATCGATTTAAAGGAGGTCGCGACGCCACGCGTTTTACAAATTGACAGAATTCCCATAATACCGCCCAAGGCACCGCACAATGGGCCGCCACAAAGAAATCTGTGGACAAAATTAAGGAACATTTCAATGACTTAACCCGTCCCGCGCTGTAGGTATAATTAGCGGGCCACCTTGTGTACGACCGTGCGTTCACAGGGCGCGCGAGGACTTAATCAATACAATAGTTCGCGTTTGCATTCCCATAGTGTATTGTTTTTGTTGAATAGTAGACGTGTGCCCAGCGGGGTGACTAGGTGGGAATCGACATCGGGTGCTGTAGGTATGCCGTATGGGGTGCCGAAGTAATTTCGATAGCAATTTTATTGTATGATTGCGATTTTATCTGGAGATCATGGAGGATTTTGACCCCCGCCCCTAGTCTTGGGGCTTATTGAAATTCAATTTGATCGTTCACGCTAATCGGAATACACTTGACTGACGAGTGTTGGAAATGCGTTGGCTTTTATTAGAAGTGTTGATGAAATACGATAAAATTAATTAAAGAAAATTATCTTTAAAATTAATAATTGCCGCTTGAAAGTGCCATCCGAGCTATAATAAAATGTGATTCTGTATCGCGAAAATGCTAATGCGTCAATAGTTTCAAAGTGTACTGACTTCTCAACAAATGTATTACCAACCATATTAAATTTTAACAATGCTTTTAAATTTCATAGTTCGCCAACAAAAGCAGTCAATGAGAACAAAGAAGTCAGAAGTCAATTCTGGACAATAAAAAAATGGTAAAGACGTCAATCAAAGGAGCTAGAACTTTTAATACAGGGTGTGCCTTTCAGGGCTGTCCCACGACCGCCCCTAAATAAAAATCAAAATACAACATTATTGCACTAGTAATTGGCACCCCTACAGAGGGAGACTGCTTGACGCCACTTCAAGAGATCTTATAGGAAAATAAATGTTTGGGGCTGCAGCACCCCGCGGGCACATGTTATTATTTTTCGATGTTTTGCTTGTTAAGATATTGGCGAAACAATCTGGAGTTTTGCTGGAAAGGGCGAAAGTTTTTTTTACTAATAATGCTCAAGAGCAAAGTTGAAGAACAAACTTTTTACACGTAAGCAATACTTTTATAGGATTACCTGAAATCCAAGAATTGACGTTTGAATTTCCATTAGAATTTATTTGATACAGTAGGGTGATTTTATTATCGTGTTGCTTTAGAGGATCTCTTGCATTTTTCTCTATTTGGGCGACCCAAAGAATCTAGTAAGCTCACGCTTGGTGATACCAGCAGTTAGAAAAACTCCGAGAACTCTTTGTCATGCATTGAGGAACCTGATCAGATAACGGCTGATTTAAAAAAACACCGCCTTATCTAAAGCTAATTGCGGGTCAATAATGTAAGGATAGGTAGTAAGGCACAATCCTGCCCCGCTAGTAGTCTTCACATCTGGACTCCGCTTCTGCGCGGAGTCATTTGCCTATTCATCAACAATAAAAAAGTTCAAACAAAATTTTCTTTTACTTACAAAATAATTCCAATGCAATTTATCCCTCTTTGTCCGATAAGCTCAAGTCGGCTGCAAGTGCGACGTGTATTCCCACACTCCCCTGGCCATCCTTATCGCGCCAATTACGAAGGGGTTCAAGCTGGCCCACAGAAAGGGCAAGCGTGGCATGACTCCTAATTAAGAAGACTCCCGCTGTTATATTCTTGACGTTTTAACCGTTTGAGGGACGCTCCTTGTTTTGTGTTTTCGGGTTGTGGCAAAGGTTTTACGGACCTCCCTTTTTGAGCCACTTCACCAAGCACTATACAACTATATCTTGAGCCCGTTTGAAACTATAAGCGCAAGTAAAAGGGTTCACTAGCTTTCGAAATTCGGTCTCTACAAAAAAGTCTATCACGACTAGGCTGACATTGTATTTTACACTGTATGTTGTAATAAATAAGTAAACATACTTTCGCATTTTTTATATTAGTTAGGATATCGAATTTGAATAACCAAGCTATATACAAATGTAATTTTAAACATAATATTTCAATAATAAACAGTTGTTTCAAATATCATGCATTATATTTAGATACTTATAACTAATTGCTAGCCAACAGCTCTAAAACATCGTTTATTTCAATATCACAACGATCAATATTATAACACTTTTACCGCCTTACAAATAAACAAAGAATAAGGTCCGAATAGTTATTCCGTGTTTTGTTCCTGTCATGTAAACGTCATTTCAGATTAGAGTAAAAGAGACCAAACACGGAATAACTAGTCCGACCTTATTCTTTGTTTATTTGTAAGGTTGTTAAAGTACAACTTGTTCACTGTGCATAAAATTTTTAATCTATCTATCTAAACCAATACCTTTAAACGAGCAGTTCTTGTATATATATTATTATTAGACGATCTCCTTGGTCGAGTGGCTTGCACACCGGTTTTCATGGTGGTTTTCTGAGGTCCCGGGTTCGATTCCCGGTCGGATCAATTTAGAAATACCAGTTTTTCTAAATTGTTTCGGGTCTGGGTGTTTCCTATGTATAATAAGTATGTATTTAAGTACATTAAGTATGTTTATCCGTTGTCTAGTTAACCATATAACGAGTTTCTTAAGAAAGCTTTCTTGGGGCTAGATAATTGGTGTGAATGTGGTAAACATTTATATTTTTTTATATTTTTTTTATATATAATCTGAATCTCGGAAACGGCTCCAACGATTTCCATGAAATTTTGTATGCAGATGGTTTCGGGGGCGATAAATCGATCTAGCTAGGTTTCATTTTTAGAAAACATTATTAAAAAAAATAACGAGCAAAGTTCGGTCATCCAGGTACTAATAATAATACTATTATCGCTGGAGCTTCCTTTTATTAAAATTTTATTAGAAAAACCAACCAGTCGTTGGTTTTTCTAATAAAATTTTATCTTATTACTATATATAGCATTGGGAATGCAAAATTCAAAATAATAAAAATATTACTATTGTATGATTTTCTAACATTTTCTGAGTTGTCGGTAACCTACTCAACTTTGTCACTAACTCCATTTACAATCTGTTACAAACCGTAGGTAGTTAACATTATGTTCGTAACATATCCACTGGCAATCTTCGACCCCCCACTGGTCCACAGTCTCGCATATTTCCGATTACATGGTCCACTGGTCACCACTAGGCCTTTATCTTTGCTCTGGCAAGCGAGTAATGAATGCGAAACCGAAATTAATAACGGCAACCTCAGCTGGAATTGTATTGTCGATGCGATGTGACTGATTCCGATCAATTTGTTTATTGTTTGACATTGTAATTGCTTGGTTCGACGGCAATTTGTTCGCAATTTCTGTTGCAATTGCGGGTTGAGTTAGCAACCGAGCTGTTTCGGTTAACTGATTTGTTTAGTTTATTATTGGGCTATTTTAGTATGGTTGGACGTTTATTTGAAATTGATAAACAGTTTAATATTGGTAGCGGGAAGAAAGCAGTGAGGTAGTTGCCTTACAGTAAGATTAAATAGATATGTATAAATAAATATAAAATGGTTGTTGTAAAGTGTAATTATTGTCTAAAACAATAGACAAAATTTTATTTTTTCTTAATTTTTACGTCAATAGTAAATTACCAAAATCTTATTATCATCTGCCTTTAACGACCCTACTGCTTAGCTCAGGACATTTATATAAAGAAATGGGGAGAATTACGGTTGGTAAGTTTTGGTTACAGTCATCCTTCATTTTTTAAAGAGTAGAGAAAATACGATCAACCAGCACCAACGTGGAGGAGCTTATGATATTTTAATTTCATCATTTCATCAATTGCCACCCATCCAGTCACCCGGCATTACGAAAGTTACGTCACTTGCAAAATCGCAACCCAAACGCATTAGCCTATATACGCCTCTAACTTTATTGACATCTAAGTAAATAATTGACAAAAACTTAGAGCTCAACTTAGTAGAATGTCAATTGTTATTAAAAAAACTGACGAAGATTCGCAAAAGTTCAATGTCCTCGTAACTTTAAGCGAACTGGCACTCAATTAAAACACAGACTCACCCTACACAATGCTTCCCGCCCAAGGCGAAAGCGATTAGGCTTGATAGACCCCTGTGGCCTGATCCAGGGTCGACTAGGCCCTTGTATACTTCGCTATCGTAAACGCTCCTCGAGTCGACAATGCTAAAACAAACACTATCGACAGATGACAATGTTTTTGAATCGAATCGTTGAGGGTTGACGCACAGTGGTGATTTGTAACGGTTTGTGGGCATAAAAGTTTTTTTTGCTTGACACACAAAGGAGTCTCAATTTGTTTTTATTTGTTACAGTTAATATCTTTACGGCTTTACATATATTCACTTTATGTTATTTAAGGTTATCACAAAGTTATTTTCAAGTTGTCAGTATGAAAAAACGGCGAGTAGATTGTATCGGAGTTTTATTGTATGACCTCTCTTAAGTGTATCGCTACTACAGACCTATCGATACGTTAGTCTAAATATCGACACATGTCGATCTCACAACAATAGATCGCGTGGAGTACCGATACAAAGATATACTTGACAGTTGTTATGTCACAAACTGATCTTTATTACATTTGCTTTAACGTACAATTTCGATCGACCACCCAATTTCGATAGATAAACTTGAATTGGTCGTAACTAAGATTTTGTTAACAGCTAACAA
Organism: Eudonia mercurella; assembly: GCA_963082485.1. Classification (NCBI taxonomy): domain Eukaryota; kingdom Metazoa; phylum Arthropoda; class Insecta; order Lepidoptera; family Crambidae; genus Eudonia; species Eudonia mercurella. The sequence goes on from OY720040.1 coordinate 3,635,036, forward strand.
ACCAACAATTTGATCTTTATTGTCTACAATTAAAGCTCAATTTCGATTGAGAGCGTCTTTAACGGGAAGTAAATGTAACTTTGTACGTTGTCTGAGTATTCCTGTGGATAGCTACTTGAAGTTAAGGGGATGATTTCGACGGATTATGTTTGTAATTGTGTTTTAATGCTCGCAGTGGGACGGGAAGCAGTTGCGATTGTTACAATGCGGAACTTAGTTTATAATCTTCACTATTACGCTACAGTTTATTGAACGCTACGTAAATAGTGACGTGTAAAAGATAAGTACCTACATTTTTTTTCAATGTTGTATGAGTAACAGTAATATTTATTTTCTGACTTCAAGAAATTGAAATAGTAATCAAGTAAGTCAAGCCCTTATTCGTGTGCTAAAAATTGTATCAGCAGCCATCCCACATTGTATCCTACAGCTGGTTTTTCTACAAGTTTTTCCACGTGAAGAGATGCGTGACCAACTCCACTACGCTGGCCCAAGATTATTAGGGATGATGCTTGTCTATTACTTTGTCGATATCAGCCAAACCAATGACTTAAGGTGCCTTGCGAAGGACCTCATAATTATCTTTAGTATCCAGTCGAAAATCAGCCATTTCGATAGCTGCATACGTTTCACGATTATAACCAGAACGCTCCAACACCATTGCACCACTGAGCTGAGAATTTTTAATGCATTAATCCCTTATTACCGGATATTTCTTTTACGGCTAAGACGGATGTGTTAAAAATATTTGGCGATCAATTAGGCTTAGCGATACCTGTGGCATGTTGAGGAAATTAAAATTTCGATGCTCAATTTCGTCGTCAATAACTGAGTGCGTTCCTGATACTCTTGTAGTTATAGTGAGACAAGCTCGTGACTATCATATGATTATATACGTCGAGACAAAATGACAAACTTTATCATAATTGATACGTATAAATGTAGCTTTAGTAACTTTACTGCCGCAATCAGACACGTAACATATAATATAATCTATACCAATAAAATTCATAACTAAACCTAGAATGTTGAAATTTTGCAGACAGGTTTTTCATGATTTAATATGGAACATAGGATTTTCCGAAATTCTTCCGATATGCTGAGACACGGCTGCGTTGCGCTTGTACTTATGCTGACAAAGACACGGGCGGTCGCTAGACAATAATAATTACTAAGTTTTAAAGTTTTTTTACTGCAAACAAGCGCATGCGTTGTCATTATTGCAGACTTTTTTACTATGATTAAATCATTGATGCCAAATAATAATTATTGTTTATTGACGTCTCTGAATGCGGCAGCAATTGTGATATCATAACTTTGTACTACTAATCAATAACTTTTTTGTGTGACGCTCTCACCGCCTTCCGCAATCCAAACTAAGGTTAGCTTTGCATGCAGATATTACGAGACTGGGTCTATCAAGCCCCGAGCCATCGGGGGGTCGAAGCCGCGAGTAGCCACCACGCCGGTGGTGCAGAAGATAGCCGACTATAAGCGGGAGTGCCCCTCGATCTTCGCGTGGGAGATCAGAGACCGCCTCCTCAGCGAAAACGTGTGCAATAACGACAATATCCCTAGTGTGAGTACTTTTATGTCCAACTTTTGCATGGTTTGTCTCAGTGTGCGCTTCTGTTTTTTAGATTTTGTGTTCTTGTTGTACTGACTGATACAGATTTATCGTATTCTTGAATATGTGCTATGATGGTTTTGTGTGCATCAACGTTTAACATTTTTGTCTCTTTTATGGATTCTGTGTTTTTAATAATTGTTTCATTTTTCAAACGCGAACAATTTATTATCGCATTGATTTCACATTTATTATTGTCGCCTGGCGTTTTACGAAACATTTATGAATGTAAAAGAAACGTGAAAATAAGCGTACTGAAATGTTTAAATGCAAAAAAGAAATTTAAAAAGTCGATAAAAAGGTTTTAAAAACATTTTTACTCAGACTAATTCTGTGGTTTAGCTTCTGTTTTTTGTAACCTTATCATCTATAAGAATATACAAAAAGCGGTAGCTAGTTACAGCTAGTAAACTTAATTCCAAGTGTAGTTAGAATTTGCTCAGTGCTCAGATATATCACTCACCTTAACGTAAAAGTTCACGTCACAAATTACAAGGAACCACTTCAACGCAACTTGCAAACGTCAAAACACAGTCAAACATTCGGCGAATTTAATTAAATCCGACAAACATATGCCTGCCGGCTATTGTGACGCCCTCAAAATAAGCTGGACAAAATATTCGGTGACAATTCTCTTTTAATCCAATTTTGCAATAAGTTTTTGGACCGACGACGGCCATATGTTTGGGTGTCCGACGTGATTCTATTGTGCCCAAGACCTTTTCACGGACTACTCATAGTGTAGTCTATTCTACACCGTTATTGATGATGGCTTATAAAATTTGGACGCGGAACATTTTGATGGTACCGCTGTATTGAGTTTTTGCTAGTTCTCTATACAAATAGTAGTCCATTATTAAAATTTTCGAGTTCATACATTTATGAATTTAATTCCCTAGGCGTGTATATGTCGATTTCAAATTTATTAATGCTGACAAAACGAAGGGAAAAGTTTGGTAATTAAATTGCTGATTTAACAATTCAGGATGTCGTTATAAATTTTTCTGATATTGCAACTTAACTCCTTAGTTAAATAAAAGCATTCTACCAAGCTGTTGGTCATATTGAAACCTAATGGAAAAACATTGTAACTTAATTTTAGCTAATTTTGAGTTAGTCTTTTTAAATATTTTTACGTGTTGTTAGTAAAAATGTTTTTCCTTGCAGGTGTCGATATCATTGTTTTGTAAAGATATTCAGATACCGTAAAGCTAGCCAATGCTCATCCAACTATAATAGCTACACGCCTTACAGCCACTTGACACCAGACATTCATATTATAAAACCGCCAAAGACACACCATACGACCAATTAATAAGAACAAAAAAAATAAGCTAACCGCGATCCTATGGAAATATCACATACACGTTATTAAATAAAGCTTTATACCAAGTGACATGACTGGTAATCGAACCAGACGTACCGAAACGACATCTGCCCGGGCCGATGACGGCAAAAAATAACAAAAGGCGCGTTTTTTCTCGCATATTATAAGTATAATTCATCGCACCAATTTTTCTGTTAATAATGTCACAACTTGAAAATGGTGTTTTTGTGATATTTGGCATCGTAGCCGAAATGTAAACACTTGGTGACACAAAGGATGGCGCGGGTTATGAAAAAAAAACGCTTTGTCTGTTTGGAGTGTTGAAACTTTTCTGTATTCTATTTGTACTAAATGAAAAACTGCAGTACTAATAACACGACGGTTTTATATTGCTAATTTTATTTGATAATGCGATATAGTTTACTTGAGCGAGTATGTCGTTTCGTTCTATCTGTACTTAAGTACCTACCTAGTGTAATATAGTAGATATATTATGTTGAGTCTTGTTAGTGTCAATATAAATAAATAAAATTTACAATTGTTAAGCACTAGAACTAATACTTTGTTTTACTGAAGTTGACATTGAAAACATGCTAATTTATAAAACTCGATAGTTCTCTTCTAATTGTTAAAAAATAAAATTCTTAATAAGCGTATAGACACTTTAATTCATCTAAATATTTCGACAACAACTGTGAACCAGTACGCACAAACAACGCATCATCTCGAGGGGAACGAATTCAAGTTACATCATAACCAATGACAAAACAGGACACACCTATAACTAATTATATCTATCGTGCACGTCACCCTCCTGTAACGAGAGGACAAAATCGAAACACCAAATGCCCCTAGAAGATTCGGCGCCAAAGGGGCTATTTTTATGACTGTCGTACCTACGCACTCGGCCCACTGGGCAAATAGGCGAAAGGGACAGTGCTTGCCATCACATATGCGAGAGCGAGATGGTGCTGTGTCGTGCGTTCCATCGTCTAGTCATAACGGTCGAATGGGCGTGATGTTTCTTACCAACTGAAAGCGGACAAAAATACGTGGAACAATCGATTATTGCTCAGAGGTAGAACGGCGTAACTGTGCCGGCGCGGTGTGGAACAGCTTATGACGATCTTGTTGGGTAATAGTGTTGGGTATTTACTACCACCGGAGCCTTGGATAGTATTCGTAAATCTAATTAAGATATTGAGTTCAATGTGACTATTTCTAGAACTTTGAAACTGTATTATGATATTTTTTTTTTTTTAATATTTACGGGTAAGCGCAGTGCCTTAATCTCACCTGATGTTAAGTGATGATAAGGCCATTTGGTGGAAGCGCACTTCACCCGGGAGGACCCTCAACTAGTGAGGTACGGCTATCTTATCTCTAGCTGCCGGAACACAACAATGCTACAAACATTGATGTTATGGCGACATATTTAGATAAGATGGTGGTAGCTAGCCAGGCGGACAAACAAGCCCTACCACCAACCAAACCGAGTACACAAAGATGTAGGTACCCCCCGCTGGGAATCGAACCCGGGACCTCTGGGTCTAAACCGGTGGTCTTAACCACTAGACCACAGAGGCGGTATATGAGTAACTGAACTAAATTGAATTTGGTTGTTATTTTCAAATAGGATATTCTGCACTGTCAGTATACGGGGTTTTTGTAAATATTATCAACCACTAGATTTCTCTAAAAACTTGTATGTGTGATAATCACTGTGAAAAATTAAATGACATACTCCCTTCTTAGATAGGGTCGTCTTAGCGCACGGTGGTATTCAGTACATTAAAGTATATTTGTCTAGTTTTCAACAATATTTAGTATGAAAGGGGTCCAATCAAACTGTTTGAACAAAACTTGAATAGACTATTATGGGTTAATTCATACAAATATACAGTGCAACAACAAAGGTTTTTCCACTTAGGCAGATAGAGCTATGAATAAACCATTGTTTATCTCATTAGATATGTTAGTGAGTTTAAACGACTACCTTTCTATGACAAGGCTTGAAATTGTAGAGTAAGTCAAAGGAACGTCGAGTTTTAGCTAATTTTGTATACCCACCCGAATGCCTAATAGCTAAGACTCCGTTCAAGGTCATCATAAATATATATAGTGTACTTTATACAAATGAGACGAAAATAATAAAAATATATAATTTGGCTTACGTTAGAGTAGATCGTGTTGATAAATTTCGGTGGATTGGACAGAGCTACGATAGCGTAATTTCAACCCGGTTTGCAAGAGGTGCTGCGGGTTCGAATCCCGCTCGTGAATTATTATTTTTTAAATCATTTTTTTTCTAAATGTTTAAAATATCAATTCATCTACATAGACTTTCTTAGTCATTAATGCCTTGACAACAGTGCGAATAACACGTTTGCTTTCTAAAAAAAAGTGTTATAAAACCGTAAATAAAAAGATTCTTATTTCAGACAAAATTTCAACTTACAACATTGTGCTCCAAGCGCGTCATTTTATAAATCCGTTTACGCGTGAATGCACAGAACATTTGTTGTCCTTCTCACACCTATGAGGGCACCGCACTGATCTGCATTAAGTTATCTTGCCGACCTTTTCACTCGGATTAACGTCAACCGCTTATGATGTAGGAACGGATGCTTTTGAGTCTAGACGAATGTTTAATTATTTTGAATCAATTTAGCTCTTCACTGTAGGTTTTATTGCAGGCATTGGATATGTAACTAATTAAATTATGTGAGAATATAATCACATGGAGATCTCAAGAGCCATTACCGAATTATCTAGAAGCACTTAATGGATTTTACAATTGTTAGGTGAAGTATGTATTACCTACTATAGTTAGGTCAAGAAATAAACATACATGCAAAGCCTAGATTTGTTAAAAGTAGTAACACAAGAAAAAAAGTGTGTAGCTATTTAGGACTATTCTTACGAGGGAAAGTCATTTTGTTACAGTAAAAACTTAAGTTAGTATATTTTTTTTAATACTTACCAATGCAGGCTATTGTATCTCTATTTGAGTGAATAAAATGTATGTTTTGTACATTAAACCTTCTTATCTATATATATAAAAATCAATTGCTGTTCATTAGTCTCGCTAAAAACTCGAGAATGGCTGAACCGATTTGGCTAATTTTGATTTTAAAATATTAGTGGAAGTTCAGGAAAGGTTTAAACGGTGAGAAACATAATTAAGTAACGGAAAATGCTGGAAACGACAATTTAATTTTCCAATACAAAATGATTTGTTTGTTTTGTTGTCATGGAAACTGCAAAGCGGTACGAACTCTGCCGGGTCAACAAACAAAATGTTCCTAGCTGTGAAACATTTGATGTCTTTTGTCACTTGGTTGTCAAATATTTATAGGTGCGTTCAGGCTGTTTATAGTTAGCTGTAGTATGAGGTCCGATCTCTTTGGTCTGTTTTGTCACAAAACAGTTCTGTTTCAGAAATAAAAAAGTGTAAAAGTGTCAGTTGGTTGTCGTAAAAAGAAAATCTATAATAAAAAATGCTACGCACAGCCTAAACCGCTGATCGTAGAGAACTGAAATTTGGAGGGTATGTTCTTTGTATGACGTAGGCATCCGATAAAAAAGGATTTTCCGAAATTCTACCCCTAAGAGGGTGAAAAAGGGGGGCAAAGCTTGTATGGGACAATGTGATTCCTTGGTCTAATCTACTTCAAATATTGCATTTAAACCATTTTTAACAGAATTGATAGAAGACGTGTTTCGTATTTTATTGAAATTCATCCCCTAACGGGGTTAAAAAGGGGTAGAAAGTTATTTTGGCGGTGATTTGCTTCGAAGTTGATATCAATACTCCTTAGTGCTTTTGATTAAATTACATTTTATTTTGACACAGTCATGTTTGAAAACTCAATCCGATTTTATTCAAAAAAGGTTGAATCAATATATAAATAAAATTTGATTTCGCTGATAAGCTCAAAAATTTTAAGGAGAGAGTTTGTTAAAGGTGCGAGAAATTTAAAGGGATCCTCAAGCCACACTGCTTGATCAAGATCAAAACAACGTCAGAAGGTTTCTAGAATGGCATCACGCACTCTTCTAGATTCTCTTTTCTCTGCTCTTCTCTCAACTGTAGGATTGGGATGGCTTTTACAGGGTGGTAAGCATAAGCAGATGTGTGTCTAAATCAGAGTTTATACCCTAACTATCCTAGCTAATAGTAACCTAACTTAATATGCGAAAGTGAGTTTGTTTGTTTGTGTTACGCTTTCACGCGTAGGTAGGTAGGTATACTATTCAACCGATCATCATGAAATTTTGTACAAATATTCCCAAGAGTATAATCAAAGACTTATTAATAAAAAAGTGAATTTGTTTGTTTGTTTGTTGTAAACTATTTCACGATTTGTTTTCTTTTGTTGTCATAGAAACTGTCAAAGCGGTACGAAGTCCGCCGGGTGAGCTAGTTATTGATATAAAACTCTTTATTTCAAGCGTCTAAAGCAGTGCATTTATAGCGTCCGTTCGTTATCAAAACGAATTAAATAATATTTAAAATAAACGTGAACAGAACCATATAAAGTCTTTCATTTCAGTATCTGTAGACTTTTGTAAACAATACTTAATTAAATACGCAATAAAATCGGTCACGGTCAGTCCACTATCATTCCCAGAAAAAAAAAAAAACTTTTTACACGTCAACAAAGCTTATTACCTAAAACGCGCGCGAAAATAAAAAAAAATCTCCAACGAACACAGTTGCAAACTCAAGTACCGTTAAATACGATTTGGAGACACCTAATTTAAATTTGGAATTCATGAGTTCGATCGAGCGGCGCGCGGTGCTGGCAACCCGACACCGTCGGACCGCTACCGAATAGCATTTTCGGGGCTTCGCCGGCGTACACTTGTATTATGTGGCACTATATAGGGAGGTTTCATTTTCGTTTACACGCAAAACGTTAGTAACATGAGACACTTACACGGTGTTTGGGACTCGTGGAGCAACTGTGGGAGGGATGATAAATAAAATTGTTTTACAACTTTCTATGTAATGCTTTTGAAATTTTTGTAGGTTGTGTTCTTCTATCAGTGTTTTCCGCGCTAACCTAATTTACGTTTTCATCATCATTGGCTCATTTTTATGTCCCCACTGCTGGGACACGAGCCTTCCCTAAGGATGGATAGGGAGAACAGGCCATAAACCACCACGCGGGCCTAGTGCGGATTGCCGGTTGTTAACGACTGCTAATTTAGCCGGAACCTACGGCTTTACGTGCCTTCCGAAGCACGGAGGAGCTCTAAATGATAAAAATTTTGGTCACCCATCCGATGACCGGCCTTTGTAAAAGTTGCTTAACCTCGTTCGTATCTACATACCGTCATTCAACATAAACATCAAAGCGAAAATTATATGTGTGTTTTGCCTCCGTTAAAAAAGGCGTTAAGCCCTTGATCCCGAATTCCCGACAGCTGTCTTAAGATGGTAATCGTTAAAAGCGACTAATCTGCATTTTTCTAAGTCCCTAAAACTGCATGTGCTCATGTGGGAAGGCCTGGACCCAGCAGTTGAACGATTGAACGAGAACGATTGTATAGGCTCTCGTAAAACTCTCGTTTTAGCGTTTTTAAGTAAACATGACATTTGTAAAATGTTCAAATAATTTTTAACGCAAATTTTGTTGCGAACAATTTTTTTTTAATGACATTTATAACCGAAAATCAATTGAATTTCTATTGTGCTTAGGTTTTTTGATCATACTAGATAGAAAGAAATAGACACAACATCAGTTTTAAACCACATACAACGTTATTCGTTTATTCGTAACCAGATATCATCGTAAGCACTGTTTCTAATATTCCGTGGAAAGAAGGTAAGGGTTGTGTTATGAATAAATTGAAGTCGTCTGAAAAGTACGCAGATGGAAGTATATATAGACGTGAATATAAGTATCGAGATGCCGCGATACGCAAAGAAAACATTGCTCAAAGAGATGAAAAGCTGGGCGCCGCCCTCCGACGTAGTTTTACCACAAAACAAGGAGACTGCAGAACTTCTTACAACTAAACGCGCTTGAGTAACACACACTAACAACATCTCACGGACATCGCCGTGATTTAACCGGCTATGTGGTCTAGTGGTTAAAACTACCGACCTAGAGGTCACGGGTTCGATTCCCAGCGGGGGGGTACATGTTTGTGTACTCGGTTTGGTTGATGGTAGGGTTGTTTGTCCGCCTGGCTAGCTACCACCATCTTATCTAAATATGTCGCTGTAACATTATTGTTTGTAGCATAGTGTTCTGGCAGCTAGAGATAAGATAGCCAGTGCATCACTAGTTTAGGATTCCGTGTGAAGTGTGCTTCCACCTTCGGTATTATCATCACTTATCATCAGGTGTGATGAAGGCCAAGTGCCGTAAGATATATTAGGTCCTTACCTATGAAATTGACGTTTTGTATTAAAAATTTATATAAAATTATATTTTTCATATTAACGTTTTTTTAAATTTCTTAGCATCTATTTATGTTAACACTATACAAATTGTAGAGTAGTGTGTTTGTTTCACTAGCTAAATATAGCTGACATTAAAAAGAGAAAAAAAAATCAAGTCCTTTCAAAGCTACAATGAAACAAAAGGTCAATTCCGCGAACATAAAAAGAAGTCAATTAAAAAAAATTGGGCGATAAAGACAAAATGAGTAATCATTGTTATGACTGAAGCCTAAGTAACATAGTCCTAATTAAAGGTGTATAATAATATTAACAACCGGTATTGACTTTTAGAAGTAATACACCTATTAATAAGTGAGAAAGAAACGTCAATTTCATAGGTAAGGAAGGACCCAGTATAAACACGTAATCTCACAACAGCTGCGCTCGGACTGTCCCGAGCTGTTCCGAGATCCGTGTCCTTGTAAGGGGCCTATGTGTGCGTTGCCCGGGCGCGGTATGTATCAACCTTACCTTCTAGCTCTCCTTATTTTGTGGTGTTCTTCTCACTTAACTCTCGTACGGCGATTTACTGTGACGGTATTTATAAGACGAACAGTCGTTGTTGAGCGGTTTATTATGACTTTTATTTTTTCAGTAGTTTAGTTCAAAGGGTTTTAGTTTTGGAGTTTCGAAATTGTTGATTAGGAGAAATATAAATAAATTGGTTCATGTAACTGTTTACGTCGTTAATTGTCGTAAAACTGTTTTTTTCTAATAATTAATGAGAAATGTTTGATAAAAAAACTGTGGTGTAATTTCAGAAAAAGAAATGTACGTAGGTCGGTGTTTACACTTTAATAAAGCGCCATGAGCGTACCGGAAAGCGCAGTGTGGGCAGGCCTCCAACAAGGTGGACCGACGATCTGGTGAAGGTCGTGGGAAGCCGCTGGATGCGAGCAGCACAAAACCGGTCGTTGTGGAGATCCTTGGGGGAGGCCTTTGTCCAGCAGTTGACGTCTTTTAGCTGAGATAATGATGATTATGAAAGCGCCATGGCATTCGCCGTTGGCCTACAAACAATCAAAATACTACTTCTAGTTCTATTACTTCTAGTTTTATGACACACGTTAAAACACGAAGCTTCCAGAAGCTTCTGAAGTAACTGCAACAGTCTCAATAAAAGTAAAAATCCGTACTAACGCACACGAAAAATCGTCTTTACACAGTAACAAAACTCCCTAAACATCTCACATCCCTCAATTATCTAAATGATCTGGTCAAAAAGATCACAACAAATTCCGTTAGCACTCGACAGATCCCCATTCAACATCAAAACGATACAAGACTCAAAAGCATTACGTTGAATACAGATTCCAACAGTGCCGCATTAGGGGCCCTCCCCCAAATTAGAATTACTATTACCTACATTGGTATTATCTATAAACATTTTAACGTGCGCCCTTAACCCGCGGAGACCCCAGACTCTGTTGAAAAGCGGTTTGCCCCTTCGTTGGGGGATGATTTTTTGCCCAACTCTCTGAGGGACTGAGGTTGGATAGTTGGCGGTGCTTTCAACTCCATTATTACTGTTAAATTGTTGTAGGTAGTTTAGATATGGGCTTCGCGTTTAGCTCGTGTTTGATTTTACGTATGAAAAATCTTCAAAATATTTTTTTTGTCAAGTTTTTTTTTTACAAGTTGATTTCGTTAGTGTTCTAGACACCTTCGTCAATAAAAAAGTTGATTAATTGAAGTATGAAGGAGACAAACTTTACTTAAATTCTACAAATACGACGAAGCCCTTTAAGGCGAAGGGTAAGGCACACCAGTGCCGCTAATAGATTTAATTTGATAACTGCGAAACTGGATTTTTTTTCAAACATTGCGGACCTTCCGACACTAGGCAAACATCTATTATTTAATAATTGTGCACTACTTTTAGGTTTGTTTTTTGTATTCATTCGCTAACACCAACAGTGGCCATTGTTTGTGAATAAATGCTTGCCCGTTTTGTGAATAAACCACGCAACAAAAAGTAGTGCACAATTATTAAATAAATACTATGGATGCTTTCCTGTTGTAGGACGGTACGCAACGTTTAAAAAATGATCCGGTCCGTTAGTAATTGTCAAATCATCAGTTGGTGGTGCTAGTGTGCCTTACCCTTCGCCTTAACAGCACTGATAATAAGAGTTTTATTTGACGAAAGGTGGAAGCGCTCTTCATCTGGAAATCTTAACGCTGGAACTGGAATGAACTGGAAATACGTCTAACTGACGGAACTCAACAATTCTGTTATCATCATCATCATCATCAACATCATCATCATCATCAGCTCATTTTTATGTCCCTACGGATGGATAAGGAGAACGGGCCATAAACTACCAAGTGGGCCCATTGCAGATTGGTGGTTGTTAACGACTGCTAATGCAGCCGGGACCAACAGCTTTACGTGCCTTCCAAAGCACGGAGGAGCTCGAGATGATACATTGGTCACACATCTGATGACCGGCCTTTGCGAAAGTTGCTTAACCTCAGCACTAGGGCATGTAATATCGGAGGGTTTTCAATTCCGATACTGAGTTTCGATATTGAATCTCAATATCGGAATTCCGATATTAATCCTACCACTGACCTATTCATAGCAGTAAGCTATGGGACTTCAGCTAAAACAGTGGTACCTTAAAGCCATGATTATCAGCTATGCAGACTGTATGGAGATTAATAGATGTCCAGTTCATCTTAATTAATATACGCTGAGTATGGTCTCGACCAGATTTGATGTTATGCATAGTCTGCAAGTGATATCATATGTGCCTCAAAATGCTTAGATATTCTCACTATATAAACTGATGATTGTTAAGATAATTATGTTGTGCTTAAAGCTCTCATACAAAGCTCGTTCAACTACCTCATGTTTGTATACCTAGTATCTATTTTAAAAGTTTTTATGCATATTTAAGCAAATGATGTGGAATAGCCGTATCAATCGATATATAAGTACACCTTCAAAATATGACGAAACAGATTTTAAATTAAAAGTAAGTTGTCGTAAAAATTTGCCAGAAACGTCTGATAAGCGAAAAAATAAAGTCGAATCACCATCACCATACATATTTCTCCAACATGATTTTTTGCCGGACCACCAACGCTGGTGGATCTCTAACGCGATCGATCGCTAGATGATCTATCGTGTCGCGTCCGAGGTAATGAGCGGCGCGCGCGCACACCACGTGACACCTGTCAATTGTCCCTAGGGCTGGCGACGCGAAAGAGTTGCTTTAAAAAAAGTTTATTACATTACTGGGCTCTTAATAAAAGTTTCATTACAGTTAATGCAATGATCCTTTGGAGTACGTTGAAACATAAGAAGTGAAACTGTGTATGACACACCATTTCTAGTATTTATTTTGTAACATATATTTCATTTCGTAAAACAGAGACGACGACTAGACAAGATGACCTTTATGGAAATGAAGTTCTATAAAGTGAATATTTTATCACAGTTACATACTCCGTGTTTATAATATTAAACTTACTATATTTCGATTATTATTTTAATTCTATCAAAATCTTCTTTTATTTACTTTAAATTGTTACTTTTTTTAAATGCTCTAGGTACACTTATGTCAAAAGTGACATCGAAGATTTTACTAGAACAATAATTTTAAGGGAATCTAGTTTCTTGGTAGCTCAATTAATAAAACAGTCAACTATATTTCAAAAGTTGCATTTGTTTTCCCAGCTTATTATTGATAATAGATCCAAACCCTATAAACTTTTAATTTATTAAAAAAGTTCACAATGCCTTCTTAAAAAGTTTTTTTAAAAAGTGTTTTCATCGTCAGTGCCAGCCCTGATAATGAGGCGGGAACGCCCGCGCACTCTCACGGATGATCTATTGGTGCTATCGCGAAACTGGATATCTTCACTTTTAATTACATGGCGAGACATGTTCAGATTTTATCACATGTTCTGTGTTTCCGACGTATAAGAGTACAAATAAAATGACCTTCTTGATTCTTATATAAATAATTACTTAATTTAAAATGTTTAGTTTACGAAAAGTATCAGGTTGGTTTATGAATATTCTGATAAATCTTCCATATAGGTATGTTGTAAATACTTCATTTAGAGAATTTATTTTTCTACTGTGAGAATTAGTTCATAAATGGCCCCTCTAAGCACAATCAGCTACGAAATAGCAGAACCCTTAAGCACCATTTCATAAAAACATTCACTAGAGGTGGTCAAGCGCATGTTACATTATTCAGTGGCTTTGGCAAAGTTGCTTGTAGAAAAATATATTAATATATTCATCGAAATTAATTGCCGGCTCTACGCAATCTGTGTCATTGACAACATAGAGATCACACTAGCAAGCACCATAAAAGCGTCGCGTCCGTTGACATGCTAAAAACTCACAATGGTGAATGATCAAAGAAACTTTTCTCTCTTATCCCTTTTGTCTTGGCATATAGGACCATGCGTCTTCGTAGTTACCACTTATACTTACTTATTATTCATAGAATCTTAAATGACTTCACGTTCAAGTTACGTCACGATTATTAATCTTCGTGCTAAGCCCACAGATTTCGATGTTGCACTCAAAAATGTTGATACAAAAGAAAACAAAACACGTTCAAGAATTTCGAATTTCGAATGCCACGGTGTCGTATTACGGCACGCTCGCCTGTCGCCGTCGCTCGACACATCTCGAACGTTTGCGGTATCGCGTTACTTAAGCACGGTAGTGCCGGCTTCAGGCACCGGTTCACCTCATGCTGCTCCATTAGTTGATGCAAATTGTCAACGGTTTCGGTATTCCATTTTAGAGGCAAAGTTTCCCATTAACTTCCACTTTTGGTGTTATTGTTGATGATATAAAAAGGGCTTGTGTCGTTTATTACTGAAACAAAGTTTTTCCTTGTTACAAATAAACAATTTTATTGTTGAATAAAATTATGAGAAAAAGCAATTTGTATGCCTTCAGGCAGCATTTTACCTGACCGACGCTAATAATGAGGCTAATATTAAGCTAATAATAAGCTTAACAGAATATTTACCAAAAGAAATGTAACTAATAAGTGTGACGTCCTCAACCTCAAATATAAATAGGTGTGTAAAATCTTTATACAAAAATGTTAAGTTTAAAAAATATATCTACATAATTATATCTAAAGGTGAATCTTCAACGCAACATCACTGACATCACAGAGGCGGCGCAGGACACCGCAAGAGAAAGGGTGTAAACTATTTTTATCAAAAAGCCCTCTTTTGTTTCGAACACGCTCAAAACCGGCTATTCACGTACAGGCAACAAGCGGCGGTTTCAAAAATCCCACTCCGTCCCGCGCCGGCCTGTGCACCACCCCGATTCTAAAACTGTCGAAAGTTTTAGGCCCTTTACACACATCGCTGGCCACTGATTCGGGTGCCTCGCGTTGAAAAGGGTGTAAGTCGAAAATAAATGTAAAAAAATAGAACACACATAATGTAAGTATAGTCATCTGGTACTTGCATTTTAAAAGGTGGTTTAATTATGTAGCTTTATACGCTAAATTTGCGATCCTTGGGGGAGGCCTATGCCCAGCAGTGGGCGTCATATGGCTGATGATGATGATGATGATGATACGCTAAATTTCAACAAGATAAAAAAATAAGTACTTATAAGGTAGTACATAAAGGTTGTGGAGATCATTGGGGGGAGGCCTTTGTCTAGCAGTGTATGTCGTTTGGCTGAGATGATGATAATGATGATGATGATAAAGGTCTTTAGGCAGTACGTTAATCCTTTAAAATGTCGTAGATAGACATAAAAAGCGTAATAAAAAAATATTAGTAGGCATTGTTTTCAGTCAACCTGCCTAGCTACCATCCTCGTCTAACAACAAGTAGCATTGTTTTATGCCGTCGGCAGTTCTTCAGTAATAGAGGATACCAAACGATACGCCCTTCCTTCTTCGACCTTATCGTCATTATCAGTTCAAGAGCTTATCCCTGGTAAAACAGCAAAGTAAAAATATTTAACATTTAATAAGAAAGTAATATACTGTCACCACAGTTTAACACAAAAAACGTTGATCTGATAAAAATACAAAGCCAATTAGCCAAACAAACGTTACAAATTGAATTAAAAAAAACACAACAGCTGCGCGCGTCCTCGCGTATTAACGCAAAGGAACACACGATTAATCCACCGATACCTCAAATAGTGACATCTGAGCAAATATGGCGATTGATAAAAACTCGACTTACACCAGTTTTTTGAAGACGCGCCCTTTTTTGAAAGCGATTCTATTCGATTTGTACGTCAATTAGGTTATACCCAATTTCGTTTAAATTTGATTATTACGACGACGCTACGAAATACCTACGTACGAGTATACCAAATAAGGAGATCGGTTTTACTTTGAAAAAAGAGGACAATATTTTTTCACTTTACTTTTAATACTTGATTATCAACGTTTTTCAAGGTTTTCAATCATCTACCTTTAGACATTAAAACTCTAGGGTTACCAACTTTAAGTTGAAAAAGTGGTTAATAAATAACGCATTTTACAGCTTAGATATATATGAATACTATATAGAATACTATGCATTAAAAAATTTATAAATATATATAATTAACCTACTAATAAGTTTATGATAAGTTACTGTTAGTATTAATCATTGATTAGTTTTTACTTTTTATTTTTGATTAGTTTTAATCTACTTAAAATTGCATGCCCGTTATGGGTACACTGTTGTACTCAAATGTACTACATCCTCAACCGCAATGGGATGATGGTAACCGAGATGGTAGGATATTGGACTTAGTAGTGTGGACAAGAACGCGTAATCAACATTTTATATTTTGCAAAAAGGGGAGAATACTTTTCTATGATTTTTTTCATAACGTCGGTGGAAAGGGAAAACTGCATAAGCGCCAAAAGATCATTAGTGGGAAATCAATTTTAGAGTTGAAACTTTAAAATTAATTTCCCACTAAATGATTTTTGGCGCTTTAGCAGTTTTCCTTTACCACTCATTATATAATTTTACGCAAATATTGTTGCGAACAAATCACAAATTGATAAAAGACAAAGTGCTGAAAAAAATCCACGAGCGGGATTCGAACCCGCACCCCATGACATGCCGGGTCAGGTGCACTACCAACTATGCTATCGTGGCTCAATCCAACTCGCCGAAATTAATCAACACTATCTACTCTTACTCTGTAAGCCAAACGAGCCCTATTCAATGTCGACAACTACGTCATCAACATCCCGCTCGTGGAATTTTTTCAGCATTTTGTCTAATACATTTTTTACTTACAATACTCGATTATCAAAGTCTTTGCAATATCGTAATTAATTGTGTATATTAGGATGGTAGGGTTGTAGCACCAGTGTCCGACAAAACAGTGTTCGACATCTGTTTACTACAGCAAAAAATTTAATAGAGCAGCATGGTCTTGCTTCCTAGCTGTCAAAAAAAACCTAACAACATCACAGACATTGTTCTGATCCCAAGTAAGTAGCTGAAGCACTCGTTTTATGGAAATCAGAAACAACAACGGTACCACAACCACCCACACCCGACACAATATCGAAAAGTTCGTTTTCGACATTGACCCGACCGGGAATCGAACCCGGGACCTCAGAGTTAGCGCCGCCCAAAGTCCGACGTGCAAGCCACTCGGCTACGGAGGTCGTCATAAGGTCATCATCCAGTAACGTTTCAGTGAAATTTTGTAGGTAACATTTTTGGCGACGAAACCTGGTGAATACCTAAGAGAAAGGTGAATGACCCTTTCCGCGTATAAATAAATAAAATAAATAAATGTTTCCCCAAACTCACACCAATTATCTAGCCCCAAGAAAAGCTTCCTTAAGAAACTCGATAAATGGTTAACTAGTCAACGGATAAACATACTTAATATACTTAAATACATACATACTTATTATACATAGCGTCGCTGCAGAATGATAACCTTGTATGTCAAAAAAGCATTTTTTTTTTATTTTTGTAAAAATCAAATTAAAACCACGTATTTTATAATACCGCGAAACTGTGTACCCAATATAATAACTACTAGTGTTCATTAAACATATTTTGTTTAGTCTACATTACTTTTGAAAACCTCGTAACTATGTACATACTATAAAAACAGAAAACCTCATAAGTCATTTAACTGGTATAATCCAGTTAAGTAAGGGATTGGTTAATAACATAATTAGGGCCTTTTTATCATTCAAAACATGAAACAAAAGCACATAACAATATTTTAAACATTGACGAAATGAGCTATTTTTTTCGTTTTCTGTAAAGTTTGGATATATAGGAAACACCTATACCCGAAACAATTTAGAAAAACAGGTATTTCTAAATTGATGACCGGGACCTCAGATATGGCGACACCATGAAAACCGGTGTGCAAGCCACTTGACCAAGGAGGTCGTCTTCGTATATATTATATACATAGAAAATTTAGATTTAATTTTTAATCGGAATTATTCGCAACGCACCACGTTCTTTGTTTTTCTTTCCCCTTTTTCCTTAATTTTGCTCATTTACAATCACGGGACTACAAAAAAGTCGGTAGGAAAGATAATGCAAAAATCTCGTATCTAATGAAAATAAATAACCAAACTGTCTTTAAATAAATTAATAAAACAACAGTAATTACAAGATATATTTTTTTTGCTTTCGGTTGCTCAGCGTTCAGAGCATTGGACCCGGTTATCCAAAGGTCCCTTATCCCTGTGTGGTGCCGGGGATAAAGAATTGCACCACTCCATCTCTTCCCGAGGGTGTCGTAAAAGCCGGCTAAAGGACCATTCCAGAGGATGGGCAGCAGCATCTCTCTGAGGTTAACTCTCAATCAACTTTCTGCGATCGCCAACCCGCCTGCCAAGCGTGGCGATTATGGCAAATCCCCTCATGTATCCTTGGGGGAGGCCTTTGTCCAGCAGTGGACGTCTTTTGACTGAGATGATGATGATGATGATCCAAAGGTCGTGGGCTCGATTCCACTATTTCCACTCGACCTTCCTGACACTGGCTGATTTTTTCTTGTAACTACTCGTATTTAAAGCATTGTGAATGCAACATTCAAAATAACAAAAATAACAACAACAAGTAATCGGCAATTTACTTTCTGTAAAAAACTGCATAGACAAGTAGAGGGAGGCACATACGCTCTTTAATCGTTCCGGAGTACCTATCTGATTGGCTAGTGCTGTCAGCCGCAGAGGTCGCGTTTTAAATACAACTGTCTGTACTGCATTTGAAATTCAAAATCCCATTTTAAAATGGAATAGCTCTTTTTATACGTCGCATCGCATAGCATCAGATTAGTGAAAGATTTTATAATTGTTTTTTTTGCCATTTCTTTTATATCTCATTACTAGCTTTTTAAATGACCTTTCGATTTGATTAGTGGACTGGTTTTTTTACTTGCCATTTAAATCGCAGACAACCTCTTTTGGGGCTAATCCTTCGACATTAATAAGTACTTATATTAAATAGGTTCGGTACTTATAATTTATTTATACCGGCTCCCATATTACGGTTTTTACTAGCTTGGGAGCCAGAGTTCCATAAATTGTATAAGTAAATAAGTATAAGTATATATAAAAAAATAAGTAATAAGAATTGTTATACTTACTTTTTTGTATAATAACTTTATACATTTATTACAAAACTTTTCATAATGATTAACTTTTTCTTGTTAGTACCCTATTTGTTAATATTAATCAAGGAGGTTTTAAACTGGTATCTTTGCCCACTTTTTTATAACATTAGTCCATGCTATAACTGTTTTGCGTATGTGAATGTTAGCATATCTCTATCTGAAGAATAAAATAAATTATTTTAAATATGGAATCTATTTTTATGGATAAATATGGTTGTCTATGCTTTCTGTCACTGAATTTGTGGTTTTTCTTAGAAACTCTATAATTTTTTAAAGTGGATTCCTTGCTGTACAATTTGTTACAAATGATGATCACATTTTCGATACACCAACATTTTGAGAAAACGCTATAATAAAAATCTGTCCTTAAAAAATTGTCCACCATCTTTTTCGACGACCAAGTAATTTTGATACTTTCACCAAATTTTTTGTGAAGTTCGAATGCTGTTCGAAGTCCCGTGATCGCAAGCGAGCGTGCAACTCGACTATTTTTCGCGGCTGTTTTCGCCCGTCCGCCCCGACCCCCGTCGATGTCGGCGTACTTACATTATCTCCCATTAAGCGAACAACGGATTAAATCAGATACACTATACACGAGTAGCTATAGAACATACGCAATCCCACATTTTACCTTTGGGAGGTATTGTTTTGTTGTATATGTTCCTCGTAATAGGCGTGTTCGAAATGGTTGAGGATTATTTAGAAATCGTACTGTTTGCAATGGGTTATTTTACATTCGTCATAGTAAAGTCTGGTAGAATATCTTAGTTTAACTACTTAGTTTAAGTTGTAACTAATTACTAAAGTTACATGGCCGCCTAGGGTAAATTTTTTGCTTATAAGCATAACATCTGCTATGTATTATTTACAGAATTTTAGGGTAATAAATAATTATCTTATCTTATCTTGATTGAAGCCTTCTGAAAGGACAAAAACTCACGATCTGTAGCATTGTGGTAAGGAGGTTTCGAGTGCCGCGTAAGGCAGTCTCAGTCTCAGATAGGAATCGAACTGGGACTCTAAGCTTGAAGAAGATGGTCTAGCAGAAGGTCTACCAGAACACAGAGGTGGTAAGAGTAGTACATAATTATTTCAAGTATTCTTCTTGCAATAGAATATTATTTAACTCTTTCACTTCACCATCATCATCATCATAATCCACAGCTCAACCCACCCGCTGCATTATTCTGCCACTTATAAATAATGCATTTTACTATGCCTGTGCAAAACAAACTACAAAACGTCCATAAAATAATAATCCTCTTTTCACTATTTTTACCATGCTTGTGCAAAATAAAGCACAAAATGTCCAAGAAATGAACGAACATTCGATTCTCCAAACTACCAAATTCGCTAAACACGTTGCGTTAAACCTTCAACCGAAATCGATCAATCAATATTACATAGCAAAAAAAAAAAGATTACTTCGAACCCGCTGTCCGAACCTTAATCATCGCGTACAAAACTCCTCTACGACTACGGAGTATAACAAAACGCTAACCGATTGTAGCAGACCCTTGCCGACCGCGACCCGGCCCCGCGAAAAATACAATTTTCCCGTTGCCAATAGCAACAAGAAAACAGATATTATATCCAAAGACCTCCTAGCTACATAACTATACTCGTACAATGTCAGTGCTACGTTTGTGCTACGTGTTAAAATAGGCATACATAGAATTTTATATTTGTGTGAGTCTGGTTTTTACGCATGCGTGCTCTTCCTAAAGTACATAGATATTGGGGTTTTTAGGCCCCCAAGGGTTGGGGAGGGGCGGAGAACCCTAATCTGTGTCCCTTTGAGGCCCCCGATTGGAATTTAGTAATCATATTAGATTTTAAATTACACGTGTTTTGAAGTTAAAGAGTGGGGTTGGGCTTTGGGCTCAATTCATTTCCCATTAGATAGTTGTTTCCCCTTATTGGGATTATGTGGAACGTATATAATGTTTTATGTGTTAAACCTGTTAATCACTTTTATTTATTTTTAAACAAAAAAGCTACATAACAAATTACTTCCGAAAAGAATAATTAGTACATTATATTAACTGGTTTAAAACTAGATTGTAAACCTAAACATGTAGCCATATTATGGCTATAACTCGACATAATATAGATAACTTATTATAGACCTCAGACCAAATAAAAAGATAATTTTTAACGTTATTTTTGTACTTTTGGGGTAATTGAATTATCATGGCAACACCCCTTTAAACACACACGTTTAAAAAACTGGCCTCACTTTGCTGTTCGCAGAGTTCCGTCTTAACTTTTTATTTGGTCTGAGTTATAGACAGTTTCAAATCAAATTATACTATGTTTTAATTCTCATTGAAAAAGAATTCAGAACATACATAGACATAAGATGTGAACTTTGAATAACATGATTGTGATATTCAAATTCTACACTTTCTAATTGAAATGAAGCGATTTTAATGTTTGGTCCGTTGTCCAATTAGGTTATCTTTTTAGCAGACAAATAATGCATTTTTCATAGTAATAATCTGATAGGAATCATATCCTATACATGACGAACAACTCGCGACTTCAAAGTAATTCTTTGGTATAGGTAACATAAAGATAAGTCGAGAAATGAAAAACTACAAAATAAACTGTAAAAAGTGTTTCATTTCAATAGGTGGTTTTAAGTTCAAAAAACTTAATTTATTCTCCTTACATAATGTCGTATAACTAATATATTTATATTGATTTAAGTACGAATACATGTTACATTGAGTCGTAAGTCTCTTATAAGGATTTTAAGGGAGTGATTTTATTATTATTTTTTATTTGATAGAATATATTAGAGTTTCATAAAAAACCCATCTGAATTAATGTTTAATTAATAGAGTTTATTTTAATTAGTATTCAGGTTTTAGCTTTAATGCAAAAAAAAACTTTTTTTTATCTTTTGGTTTGACGTTTTTGGTATCATCATCATCATCAGCTCATTTTTAATGTCCCCACTGCTGGGGCACGAGCCATCCCTATGGATGGACAGGGAGAATGGGCCATAAACCACCACGCGGGCCCAGTGTGTTAACGACTGCTAATGCAGGCGGGACCAACGGCTTTACGTGCCTTCCGAAGCACGGAGGAGCTCGAGATAGAAAATTTTTGGTCACCCATCCGATGACCGGCCTTTGCGAAAGTTGCTTAACCACAGCAATCGCAGACCGGGCGCGTTAACCACTGCGCCATTGAGCTCTCGTTTTTGGTATAGTTGGTTGGTATGTTTGGGACAGTTTAAAGGCTAATTACTTACTTATTAATGGGAAAAGTGTTGAAAATTTTTCCACCAGCTGGGTTCGAACCTATTCAATTCAGACTACGCTATCGTGGCTCAACCCGATACGCCAAAATTATGGATTTTATTCACAAAATTTTACGTAAAAATAATATATCCTATTCTATACCTACTTACTTTCACTTTACATCACTAACAACCACCTCTCCACAGGTATCATCAATAAACCGGGTGCTAAGGAACCTCGCGTCTCAAAAAGAGCAGGCGGCATCAGCTCAAAACGACAGCGTCTACGAGAAGCTGAGGATGTTCAACGGCCAGGCTGCCACTGGCTGGTGGTATCCAGGATTGCCAACTGCACCAGCAGCGCCCGCCATACCAGCTCCCTTACCACCCCAGCTCAACAGGCCGAGCAGTGAAGAGCATAAAAGAGGTTGGTGGCACTTAAGTTTTTTTTTAGAGTTTGACGTTGGCTCCAAACGGCTTTTACAGCGTCACTTGACATCGCTATCGCCTTTCGTCCATTAACATCAAGTATCGTATTTGGCGGGAAAGGGAAGAGTCATGTCTGCGGTTTTGTTTTATTTCCTAAAATTTGTGTTATGTCGAATATTAATGTGAAATAATGGTGGATTATCAACCGTTAAGTGTTCGTGAGTGTGCATGATTGTTGGCAAATGAAACAAAACAGTGCAACGTCACTTTTCAAATTCTCTCAAGAAGTCCGCGTGGGGACTCAGTAAAGCCCCACATCTTTACTTTGAGATACTCGAGGGGTTAGGGGGTATATCATTTCTCACTTCTCATTATTCTATTATCATTCATCATCATCATACAGGAAGGAAATATTGTTTATATATGTATTACTTGTAAAAAAATTACTTTGACACTGGCTAAATGTGCTAATCGCACGAAGCCATCAAGTAAAGAAAAAAAAAGCACCTATCGTAGTAACACCACTGCTTGTCACCAGTTTTCGTCGCTAATAAATAATATAGAATGTCATGGAAATTTTACTTATAATGGTATGTATTAATTGTTGCTGAAGTAAAAAGTCTGTTGCTGATCCATATTTTTATTATGAAAGGAAAAAATGTGTCGATCAATGCTTCATGTCAAACACTGGTGATATGCCACTAGGCTACCAAATTTTTCCTAGTAAACCTGTCAACGTCTATTTGTATGTTTCTAATAAAGATATTTCCGAAACAAAGTGAGGTACCAAAGGTTTCCTATCTATACTAATATTATAAAGAGGAAACCTTTGTATTTTTGTATAGTATGTGTGTATGTTTGCAACGAATAAGCTCAAAAACTACTGGACCGATTTAAAAAATTCTTTCACCATTAGAATTCTATATTAGCGTTGAGTAACATAGGTTATTAAAAAAAAAAGGTGTGCGAAGTCCGCCCGGTCAGCTAGTTATATTTATAAACCGGCGGACTTCGTACCGCTTTGACAGTTTCCATCATTGAGTTTGGTTTCCATGACAACAAAACAAACAAATCATTTTGTATTGGAAAATTAAATTGTCGTTTTTAGTATTTTATTTAAATTTTTTTTTAAATATAGCCTATGTTACTCAGCGCTAATGTAGCATTCTAATGGTGAAAGAATTTTTTAAATCGTTCCAGTAGTTTTTGAGTTTATTCGTTGCAAACATACATACATACATACATATAAAAATACAAAGGTTTCCTCTTTATAATATTAGTATAGATAACCACGTTTGCGTGATACCGAGATTTTTTTTCATGTTTTTTTGGAGGTTTGAGCGTAGCCTTTGTTAAAGTAAGGGTTATACATACTTATTAGATGATAATGGCTAATGATAAGTCATGTTGAAAGATAAATGATATACCTTAAAACGTCAGTAAAGATGTGAACCTTTTGAGACCGCATGCAGATTTCGATACTTACCATTATTTTAAATTAATATTCAATAAAACAAGATATGGAAAAAAAATCCGCACATACTTACATGACTTTACTTTCCCGCCAAGAAGTCCAAATAAAAAAACTTGTGGTTTTCTAATAAGCACTATTTTTACTACTATCTGCAATACTACATCGACCTCTTTTCTCAACCAAAACTTTTGTTTCAACCTGATATCTTTTCGAAGGACTTAGCATTGCGCAAACAATACGTCTGTCGTCAGATAATTTTATTCCGCACACGGCTAGTTGGTTCGCAAAACCGTGACGACGGTTCTCACCCGATATATTCGAGTACCTCACCCACCCCCATCCTTTCCTGAATGGGTGGGAGGGGGGTGAGCTTCAGGTTCCTTACCAAACTCCTTGGCTTGTTGTGGCGTATGGCGCTACTTTCTTTTCTTTTTCTAGTTGTTACTAGTAAAAACTGTCTTTTGTCATAGACTAAAATATTTTTTTTTAAATTTAACTGTAAATATGACTCTTAACTTTTTCACCAAGGAGTCCAGCACAACCTTTTTAGAACTAAAAAATAAGGTTAATAAACAATTGTAGTGTACACGATTTACAAAGAGTTTTTACAAAAACACAAATGTTGAAAAATTTCCACGAGCAGGATTTGAACCTGCACCCTCTGACATTCCCAGAATGTCAGAGGGTGCAGGTTCAAATCCTGCTCGTGGAAATTTTTCAACATTTGTGTTTTTGTAATTTGTTCGCAACAAAATTTGCGTTAAAAATTATTTGAACATTTATAAATAGCTTGCTTACTTCTTTACTGATCTTTAATATTTGTAAAAATATTATGATCGGATGTTAGTGACGGTAGTTGTTGACATTGAATAGGCGCCTTTGGCTTTCAAAGTAAAAAAGTGTTGAATAATTTCGGCGGGCTGGTTAGAACCACGATAGCTCAATTGGAAGAGCACCTGACCCGGAATGTCAGAGGGTGCAGGTTCAAATCCTGCTCGTGGAAATTTTTCAACATTTGTGTTTTTGTAATTTGTTCGCAACAAAATTTTCGTTAAAAATTATTTGAACATTTATAAATAGCTTGCTTACTTCTTTACTGATCTTTAATATTTGTAAAAATATTATGATCGGATGTTAGTGACGGTAGTTGTTGACATTGAATAGGCGCCTTTGGCTTTCAAAGTAAAAAAGTGTTGAATAATTTCGGCGGGCTGGTTAGAACCACGATAGCTCAATTGGAAGAGCACCTGACCCGGAATGTCAGAGGGTGCAGGTTCAAATCCTGCTCGTGGAAATTTTTCAACATTTGTGTTTTTGTAATTTGTTCGCAACAAAATTTGCGTTAAAAATTATTTGAACATTTATAAGAGTTTTTACAACAGTAACAAGCCTAACAAGGCAATCATTTGGCCTCTAACTCGCTTGATAGTAGGTAACAGTTAACAGATCACCCGGAATCTTCAACCTCTGAGGATTTAAATATGAAAATATGAATACTATTAAAAGACGTCCACATTTACACAAACTGTAGCCTTCACTTCAGCAGAGTTATCATTTACAATTTTTTACGCTATACCAAACAGGTTTGTGTTCAATACCTGACATATTTATTATGGAAAGCGAAAATCTAAAAGTGTTTAAAAAGATCTTTTTTTCTTTTTACAATACATATCATATTGTTGTAACATAAAACCTACGCTGTCTTAAACACTAGTGCTCCGTTAGTGTTCACACTGCAGAATGGATATCACAAACCGTCCGCGCATATTACGCGCGCGGCCGGGCCCGTCGGGCTAACAAAGTTATCCTTTACGGTGGCGAGATCGGCCCGACTTCTGCGCTCATTGTGTTACTTCAAAGTTCTATGTTCCGATTACTTTTGCGTTTCGTTCTCCGACCTGTTGTGATTCTATGCTGTTTTGTCGTAAACCTGTTCAGGTTTAATCACTTTATGTTGGTTTATGGTAACTCCTCTGGCAAGTTGCTGCTTTTAGTTTCCTGAAAGCAAAATCGTAGATCTATATAAAATTTTGACGAAATAGATACTTAATTAGTATAAACTACAATCTTTCTTGAAGAAAATATTTTATTTTCTACAAAGAAACTCTTGTACATTATAGCAAAAAGGTACCTAAAGCTACCTAAAGGCTTGTTAATAAGTGCCAAACAAGTCTGACCCACGTTCCTCGCTCTTTAACTTTGCGTGCCACACACCCGAGCACAGACAGAATACATACCCGAGCGGACACGGAGGCGTTGTTAGACACGTGACCCGAATGACTGCTGAGACGAGACTGTCGCGAAAAAAGGAAGACGCTTAGAGCAAAAAGGCTTGTATCCCAGAGCAGTCAACTTTTGAAACTTTGAAAATGGAACAAACTTAGAATCATTATTTTTTTTTTTAACTCTCTCAACATGTCAAAAAGGTTAAATGTGTCTATGAAAAATATTAATTCTTTTTATTTTTTAAATATGTTTCACCAATTTTACTTGCCAAAATTCATAGTTTCACCTAATATTGGTTAGAAAATAGCCGAAACTACATGTCCATCTTGAAATGACATCTTTTCTCGTACAACACGTTTCACGCAGGCTTTTCCTTGAAATCCCGATTACTTCCCACCCTCTAAGAGATCCGTGTCAAATAGACGTCTCCGAGTTCACGCCAAAACGCCAGTCCGCCATGTTTGTAATAGTCTCGGACAAAAACAATCTGTTTTGCTGAAACTTTGATATAATTTTAACAGTGGTTGTTTGAGGAAAAAATCTAGAAGCACTGTTTTTTATGTATTGAGTGTCATGCTTAAAGTGAAAATGTATTCGAAGGTAAGAAGTTCGAATAATCATTACAGGTAAAAAAAAAAGAATTTTAATATTCGTACTTTTCAGTATAAAAAATACAATAACCTATACAACGTATTATGCCTTTTATTTAAATATCCAGCTCACTGTTTTGTTCACGGCTCCACGATCCCGCCCAATGTTTCGGAAGTACACAAAAATACGAATATACGGAAAAAAAATAAAAGCGATAAATAAAATGGACGACGCATTTCCGCACAAAATGCCCGCCCGCGATTGTGATTGACGGACATCGCAACTTTATTCTGCAATGTTAGTTGATGCTCGTGGATCGTTTCACTGTTTAATAAAAGGTACTTTTATAGTATAACACTTTAAAAGAAAAAGTATCTACACAAAACTATGTCTTCAAGTCAAAGATACACCTCATAGCTGCCAAAGTTACGCAAAAACTTGGAAAAGCTTTTTACTTTAGCAATACATCAATATAGACTTTCAAGTACCTAACTTGAATTAAAAAGCCAATGAATTGTTTGATTCTTAGCCCATATAAGATTAATTAAAAACTGTGTTTATAACTCACAAAGCAGAATCGAATCACGTCGCTAAAAGTGGCCAAAGGACAAAAAAAAATTATACCATGGAGTATTTTTTTAACTTAACCTATTTGCAGTATTTTTGGCCGAATACTACCTTATTATATAATGTGTCACCACAGAGTTTTTAACCATTCATAACCCACTTCGTTGGTTAAATGCTCTAAGCCTACTTCGTACCAACCAACCAATTCCTCAAAAACCGCTTCCAAACAATGACAAAATATCAAAAAAATCACAAACTTAGTACCAACAATTAAACCACCGGGTGTTTTATAAAAGCTCTTAGTTACAAGCGTTCAGAAACAATACATATAAATGGCATTCCTAAGTGGTCTCGTTCGGAAAGCTGTAGCTTAATTGACTCCGCTACCAAGTGCACTCGAACTATCGACTGTAGGCCACGTGTTACGACTCGATTGTAATCGTTCGAGTCGGTTTGCATTGTTCAATCGCAATTACACTGTTGTCGGTGGTAATTGATACCGTTTTGACGTTTCAAAGACCCTTCCTTTTGCGGTGTTAAATGCAGTATGGCGTCTTGGGATCGCAAAAGTGGGTGCCATAGACAAAATAGGCTGTTCAAAAATTGTCTATGATATAAGAAAAAATAAAAAATGTAAATACTCTACACGAGCGAACTTGAGTTGTGGAACTCCGGACAAGTTGCCAATACTATTAGGCTACCGTTATTCTATACGAAGTGACTCGTAAAAAATAAAGCTAAAGATAAAGCGGCCTTATTAGGTATTCCCATCCTTAATTTGATGTTATAACAAATGAATTGCCGGATTGAACAGGTTTTAGTCACGCTTGTAGATTTATTTTCAATATTTTTAGAAAATTACAATTTTGTTTCGACTCTTTTTAATAATTAATAAACATAAAATAAATATTCATGACTTTTCTACCAATGACAAAATTTATTTTACATGCCAAATGAATGGCATCCCACAATCATAAGCTTGTAATACATTTACGAGCGCCGGGGGAGACAGGACACTCTGTAACTGAACATTCGTTTAATGTCCCCAACAGGCCCATCTAAATTACTTAGCGTGGGGTAGATAAGGTTTAGTTTTTATTATTGTGATTTCAAGGGGCAATTGCTACACTAATTATCTTTGGGGTTGTGAGGGAACGTCCTCCGGCAACCGACAATAAATATTATACCACAGTTTGGGCGACAGTATTTTTCCATAGATTTTAGAAGCATTCCTTTTTTGAAAATGGAACGTAGAGTATGTGTGTACCTCATTTAAAAATAGTAGTGTTTATTTTTTCTTAAGTACAAAGTCAAGGAGGTTGCCACTGTCAGTTTTGATTAATTAGGTCGTACTTAGCTAAGGAACTTCGTACTGTAATTTCATGTAAAGAAGCTCAAAACTTAAGGTTCTAAGTTCTAACTAAAACAAAATATTCTTTCTCAGTCAAACCAAACATAGCAGAGAGAAGCATGTTAACTTAGTAAAACAATGCTTCCTTTATAAAGAAGTGACTTTGTTTTGCTAGTTTGAGTACGTAAAGAACACATTTTTGCGCGAAATAGATTCCGGTACAGGCAGCATTTATTTGCGGAAGCGTGGCGAATTAGGAGAGTCGCGCCTTGTCCGGCCGCAGACCGTGTTCTTGAGTTGTGTGGGCTAAGCGGTGAGATGGAGCGGATAATGTTGGGTTAGTTAATTTAACATTTCACGGTTAAGAACATTATACTTCTTTTACTTCTTTTATTGTTAAAAAATAGAAAATCATTTTCTGTTAGAATTTTGCATATTACCTTTTTCCCCTTCAAGCGATCTTTCCACCATGTACAGTTACGAACATTTACACGTATACACTACTGAGTAGTTTTGACTCTTATTCAAATGTATTAAGAGTAACATTGTGTACAGGTTAATCCTCGTGAGGTAAGTCAAAGTTTTTCAATTGGGTACAACGTTCCTACGTAAAGAGAAGCTTTATAAAGAGATGGGGCTCTTTTTTGTTGGGCTATATACATTTAGGTCAACAAATGATAAAGAGTTTTTTGACAAAACTAGTATAGTATATTCATACCTAAATAACTACTAATTGATATTATGTACACTAAATTAATGTACTGAAGCAGTATGTATAAAGATTTGGTATAAAATATAAGTTTACTATATATTTAAAAAAAGTACATTTAATAACATTAGTATGTAACATTTGTTTCGTTCTATTTTTATCAGCTTTTTAACAACAGGTGAGTAGCTTAAGTTTGTCTTTTGAGAGGCAATGAAACGCTTCCCGCTGCCGCTCATGGCTCGCGCCCCGCGCTTGAGTGACAGTATCGATTCACATAATCGCGCCCAACCCCCACCTACGGCCCGCTCGCCCCGATAACTCCAATTCCGCTTTATCTGCCCAGCCCCGACTTTCTTCGCCCCTTTGTACCTATTTTCTCCAATTTTTTTCCCCAACCCCCACTTTTATTTCGCTTCTTTTCTTATTTCTCACTACTATTATTTTCTCTTATGTATTTTTTTCGTGTTTCATCCCGACCGACCCTCCCTTTCTACCCGAGTTTTCGCCTCAATCATTTGTAGGTCGTTATTGGAATTGTGGCTAAGTGCGCTCGCGAATCGATTTTTTTAATGAATTCTTCCTTTATACAGAGGAGGCTCGATAATAAATAATGAAAATGTGGATTGTTGGAAATATTCGTTTCTAACAAAAGACTGTGCGTCTCAATGGAGTTCTTTATGTTTGGGATCTTGAGGTTACTTGTGTTTTGTACCTTCGCCATTTTTATTCTCTGGAGCCGAGGCAAAATCTCTGCTGTTTTTTTCCCTATTGTTTACAATTAAAATTATTGCAACTCCTATAGCGGAAATAGTTGGGTGGCCTTGATCATTCATTCTGTACCTACATCTTTTTTGTAAT
Source organism: Eudonia mercurella (assembly GCA_963082485.1). Classification (NCBI taxonomy): domain Eukaryota; kingdom Metazoa; phylum Arthropoda; class Insecta; order Lepidoptera; family Crambidae; genus Eudonia; species Eudonia mercurella. The sequence goes on from OY720040.1 coordinate 3,665,521, forward strand.
ACAACCTTGATAGTGCAAGAATAAAAAGATAAATATCTGTGAACGTGGCGTTTAAATAATGGTGACACGAAATTCATAATTCGAACTTTTGCAAATCCATTTGTGAACTGGAGATCTCATTAGAACGAACGCGACGTGATCCGCTAAGGGCGTGTGCACAAGCGAGTGATCCATCAAAATTGTCAACCGATTGGAAAGTCCGCCATGTTTCAAGAATGGCGCGCATCAATCATACTTCGAGTGGAGCTGGCCGTGTTACGCTCTAGAATGTCTTTGTCGATGGCATTTAGTTCGGCACAGGTGGCGTTGTTGCGTCACTACTTCAAATTATTTAGCTTTATACGTTAGAAGCAGCAAAAGTTTTATTGAAAGTCATTTAATAACAGGCAAACATTTTAATAAAAAATCATACCATGACTATAAAACTATAGACTGAACCAAAAAGTTTTTAGCTAAAGAAAAGAGGAAAAGCCTCTTTTAGACTTACGCCATTACTTCACGTATTCTCTTGTTTTGGCATAGAGCCATCTTTTTTAGGTCAGCAACAGGATCAGCAGGCCATTTCTCATTCAGAGCATAGATGGAGGTTTGAAAGCAATCCCATTTCGTGCTTCTAGGTGTAACCTTTTTTTTTTTAAAGAAACTCAGCATCTATCAGAGGTTTCTCTTAAAAACAAGATATAACAAGTAGGTCCATATTGCTAAAATATAGTAATAACACACAGTGAGATTAAATAGACCGGGGTAATAGTCCATACCGAAATCTCAAAGAGAGATCAACTGTTTTATTTTTGGTTTTTACTCGAAAATCACAGAAAAAGTTTTTTGGTGATATTAGTTGCAGTAAAGCATCGTATCGAATCTATTTGAGTGCTCATAGGAAACATCCATCGATTTCCCACTCTTCAACATTTGTATCCATCAAGATTATTAGACCATACTACGTACTGTCGGTACAAAAATGTGACAGATTGCATATCAGCCCCTCCATGCCCCTTTTGTGACAATTCAGTTGCCCGTGCACCATTACCGAGAGTCGAACTGGAGACCATAAAGCAAATTAATCAATTAGCTGAGGGCATGTCGACATTACTAACGTTTAATTTTGGTACCCTACAAAACAAATTTGATAAGACCCTTCGTTTAGTAGAAATGGTTCAGCGGTAGATACCATGATGACGTATTATGCGCACTTTGTGTAACGACCAGTGGTTTGGGAGCTTTCTTGGTTTGTACTTTGTTTGTGATGGGAGGTCTATGTACAGTCACGAGCATTAAAATGTATACACATTTGACTCTTATTCCACTGTATTAAGAGTTATAATTGTTTACATGTTTTTGCTCGTGACGGGGTTTTGCACGATTCCGCTGACGCATCTGCTTGATGGTTCTCGAGAGTCGAGTGCTTTGTGTTGATAGTTACTGATGAAGAGCCCTCCCCCATGAACTGACGGTACATTAAAAAATTTAAACGATCCCCTGCCAAATTAGCCGTCTGTTACTTAATGTTGTGTACCATTCACTGTGAATGATGCTATCAAATGTGTTGACATTTTTGCGCAAAATTTCGTAGCTACTTTTTGATCTGTAATTTTATTCGCTGACTTTAAATCAAAAGTTAATGTCAAATTTTTTGATTCAAATAAACTTAAGAAAAGTGCCTTGATTCGTCTAAATATGCAATATTTTGACGACTTCCTTGGTCGAGTTGCTTGTACACCGGTTTTCATGGTGTCGCCATCTCCGAGGTCCCGGGTTCGATCCCCGGTCGGGTCAATTTAGAAATTATTGTTTTTCTAAATTGTCTCGGGTCTGGGTGTTTTCTATGTATATTAAGTTTGTATTTAAGTATTCTAAGTATGTTTATCCGTTGTCTAGTAACCATTTAACGAGTTTCATAACGAAGCTTCTCTTGGGCTAGATAATTGGTGTGAGTGTAGGAAAGTTTTTTTTTATTCATTAGAATTCTGTAACTTTTACCGTCCTACATAGTGAGTATCTGAGGTGTGGATTTTGTTTTGTGAAAGATAAATTACTCAATTACGACGACGAATCAATAAACTAGGTTTTTTTTGTTGCAACATAGCCAATGGGTTAAAGCTTTTTCTCAAAATAAAATAAGATACAATAAGTTTATTAAGGCGAAGGGTAAGGCACACTAGCGCCGCTAATGGATTTAATTTGATAACTGCTAAACTGGATTTTATTCAAAAATTGCAGACCTTCCGACACTAGGCAAACATCTATTATTTAATAATTGTGCACTACTTTTAGGTTTGTTTTTGTATTAATTCGCTAACACCAACAGTGGCCATTGTTTGTGAATAAATGCGATAGCCCGTTTTGTGAATAAACCACGCATCTAAAAGTAGTGCACAATTATTAAATAAATACTATGGATGCTTTCCTGTTGTCGGACGGTACGCAATGTTTAAAAAAGATCCGGTCCGTTAGTAATTGTCAAATTATCAATTGGTGGCGCTAGTGTGCCTTACCCTTCGCTTAAATAGCCGTAACACTTTAAAAAGGCGAGTGTAAATTCATAATCATCATCAGCCCTCTTCCGTCCACTGCAGGGCATAGGCTCTTCTCTCTTCCCTCGCATGCTCCTGCGCACTCTCCACGGTCGAGCGCCATCCCATTGTAATACTTAATTTTAAGAAACCGAATTATTAGTTAGGATGTTAGTGACGGTAGTTATTGACATTGAATGGGCGCCTTTGGCTTTCAAAGTAAAAAGTGTTGCATAATTTCGGCGGGCTGGTTAGAACCACGATAGCTCAATCGGAGGAGCACCTGACCCGGTATGCCAGAAGGGTGCAGGTTCAAATCCTGCTCGTGGAAATTTTTTCAACATTTGTGTTTTTGTAATTTGTTTGCAACAAAATTTGCGTTAAAAATTATTTTGAACATTTATAAACCGAATTAGATCTGCAATGGCTCTCCTCAATTCCACTGGCTCTGGTACCTCTGAAATCGGAACATAACAATGTAAAACAATGTTGCTTAAAGCAGAAATAGATATTACGGAGGTTGCCATTAACTCGGATACTAGGCAAAATCCTTGTCCCAAATAACTGGCCTGATACAAAGAAACTAATTCTCGCCAATTTCTACAGCAGATCCCCTCCAGTCAGAAGCGGGATCAGATGGGAACAGCGAGCACGCATCATCAGGCGACGAGGACTCGCAGATGAGGCTACGGCTCAAGCGCAAGCTGCAGCGGAACCGCACCAGCTTTACCAACGACCAGATCGACAGCCTGGAGAAAGGTACAACTCCCATTTCCTTTAGCTAGACTAATTCAAAATTCAAAATCATTTTTTCAGTTTAGGCTACAAGTAGCTCTTATGAATGTCACTATGCCATCGGTTCGAAAGTAAAGGCGGGAGACCTTGTACCAATGTCCTTTTTCTAAGTCTTAGGTCAGCAGGTGACCGTTTTGGAAAAAAGAAGTGGTTCAGCGTACGTGTGTGTATGTATTTATTATTTTTTAAGACACATCAACAGATTTTTTTTTGGGGAAGTGCGTGGCCTTAATTTCTCCCGATGGGAAAGGAAATAACCGAAATAACTATTAGTGCTTAACAACACCATAAACATTGTTTTTATGCTGATAGACTTTGATAATGTTGGTAACTTGCAGAAGTAGCATCAACCAAACCGTTTACAATATGAACCCACCGCTGGGAAGGGATACTGGGATTTTTGACTCTAAAAGACCGGTGGTTGTCCACTAAACAACAGAAGCAGTTAGATATGTAAGTCTACTCAATAAAAATTGGCATTATCAGAGATACAAGTTGAAACTTAATTTTTATTTTAAAAACGAACATTGTAAAATATGGTTTTAACAAATAAAAAAGCATAAAAGCATGTAATCAACTGCGTTATTCCGACAATAAAAGCATTGCCTTGAAAACAAACATGTTTGTTCTAAAAGAAATGGGACTCAAAAATTAACCCCCGCATAATTACCACGATAATAAAGCAATAACAAAGTGGTTGGCAAACAGGAAAAACTAAGATTAGTCGGTCAACATCGATAATTGGACGCAGTGCCACCGGTCGAGGGCCGAACAAACACCGGGGACGATTTATTATTTACTAATAACTGTTCAGCAAACAATAAATAAGATGAAAGGGACATTGGGAAATGAGTTTATGACCCCCCTAGGGAGCGATTGTCAACACGGTGATAGCCGATTTGACGGCTCCAAGAGTACCTTGATCTAGTGATACGTTAATAACTAGGAGTTGTGATAATGTGTTCGCGAAGAAAATTTGAAAAGTTGTATTTCAAATGTTGTCTTTTTTTTAAATGATGAAACTTTGAATAAAGAATGGGTTATTTTATTTTGATCGATACTTCCTTTACACTACAAAAAAAAATGTAATTGGTAGATCTGATGATATTGATAATTTCTTGCTGGATAATTAGTTGCATTGAAACCAGTCTCGCCTATTCGTATTCTAATAAAAGTATTGTTTTATACATTTTATATGTTTACGACGATTTATTTACTACAGAGATGTAGGACAAACTTAAATTTACATAATATTATTAAAAAAATGCTTCTTTAAAAGTGTATTTAGAGTTTTTGTGCATCAAATAACTATTATTTAAGTAATAATAGTTTCACCTTTGTATATGTCTTGTGTAACGTCTGTACATTAAAGGATTAATTAATTAATTAATCTGTGGCATTGCGAATACTGGCATATCAAATTTTACAATTCTAATATGTAATTTCCCGTTCCCGCCAAAAGTAATGTAAACCATAGACAATTCGACTGACATTTTCTTTTTTTCTCTCCCGCACAGAGTTCGAGCGCACGCACTACCCGGACGTATTCGCGCGAGAAAGGCTCGCGGAAAAGATCGGATTGCCTGAGGCACGTATCCAGGTAAAATAAACTCAAGTTTAAACCGGTAAGGTGGCTGTATCGACACCATCCTATTGCCTATGACCTAATGACTAACGAGGTTATTAACTTTTTAATTGTTTATGGTCAATGGAATTAATGGTGCCGCTGCTTATCACATTGTGTGGGGTTTTGACAAGTTTAACAATGTAGATAAAGTAGATTAGTTATGTATTTTTTAGAACTGACAGCATGCATAAAAAGGTGATTGCTAGTAAATTGTCTATCCAACACATAATATTGCCGGAGCGATAATAAAACATAATCAATTTAATGATTATCAGAGCTTAGCGCAAATTACTTACTATAGATAATAGACATCCATAACATAATTTTTATGTAGGTATAATTACCCGACCGACGTTTTGATTAATTTGCATGACAAGACTGAGTATCTGTACTAAGTATATTGCGTAAAACCCTGTTGAACACTATATTTTAATCGAACGTCAAAGTTTTAAAGTGCACATATAAATAGTTTAAAAAAATCTTACTTCTTTTTAAAAGCCTATTATCAAATATTTGGTGCTATTCTGTAAATATTTTGTATAAATGACATCTCAAATTACGTAAGTACAGTTAGTAGCAAAAGTCGCTGAACATTTTAGCGCTTTGTCAAATCAACATAAATAATTTAACAAGTTGTCAATCTCGAGTAAAAAAGTCATTGAATTATGGCACAACAGCTGTTTAAGTAGTAAGCTACTTTGAAGCTGACTGTACCGCAATTAAAATAAAAAATAAAGTATTTAAAAAATAATTTCTCAACCGTTTCCCACCAATCGGCTTCCGCTAATTTATTCCGTTTGAAATAAAATCGGGAAAGCGACGCGTTGTAATAAAGCCCCGTTCATAAAGCCCTGTTTACACTCGCTGTTTACATAGGCCCGGGCTCATGTAGATGCGTCTTTAGCAAACACACTAAAAAAACAAGGGCCGATCATAATATAACCCCACCACTGGCAGATAGCAAACACACGGTATAATATACAATGGAACACATAACTAGGGTTGCCCACCATACATTTAATTACGATAAAAAAAACCTAGCGTAGTGGCCAGTGTTCTATACCAGTTTTTATCATATATTGAAATTTTACTATATGACATTCCAAGGTGTCATATATAGTCTGTATTCAATTTTTGCTAAAGTCAAAAGTCTGTTGCTGACCGCTATTTTTAATAATAAAATGAAAACGTGTAAATCACTGGTACCTACCACCATACAAGGGTATTTTTGTTAAGGTTGACAAAAATACTAAACTAACTCTAATATTTTCATTAAAATAAATGTTGTCTATTTTAAAAAGCACGTCCTTATCATCAACATTAGTCTTTGAACACTCCACTAATGAACTCAGGTACTTTGGAATACTAAACGAATTATATAAACTTTTTTATTGTTATTTAAGGATTTTTTTAATTTAAATATCGAATAATATTTTAATACCATTTAGTAAGTTTTTAAGTAAACCAATCACTTTGACAGTTACGAAAAAGTGTCTCTATTGACTAACCAGTCACTCTATTGTTTATGAAAAAACATTTTTTAAATAATTCAAAAATCGAATAGTATTTCCCTATCATTACATGCTACGAGTACTCTGCTTATATTTCCCGTTTACATACGAAGTGCCCGGATAATGCCAGCCCTCATAACCTATGTCAACACTCCATTGTGTTTGTAATATGTTAAATATTGTTTTTTTTTTACTGTTTATACTGCGTCGTGTTATTTTATTATGTGCATATTGATTTGTGGGGTGCTGAAAAGTTTGTTCGTTTTTTGTACATGATTATGACAACATGAATAATTTTACGTTGTGAATTTAACAATCAATAAGACACGGACTGAAATGTTATTGTTAAAAAAGTAGATTGGATTAAAATAGGTTATAAAAAAAATTGTAAAAAAATCAAGAGCCTCGTAAATTATGCATAAAACTTGTCAGTTTAATACTACATAGTCTATCTATCTCACGTGAAAAAATTGAAGTTTAGTCTTTGTGTCATAAAACTTTTCAAGTTTTTTTATTATATTCATTCATTCATTCATTCATTGCACAACGGGGGTATTTCCGATGATAAAAGCTCGCAAACCTTTTTTATTATAACATTCATCAGCACTTTACAGATTCAAGTGGACTTAGGTATTTTCACAGAGACTACAGAACATCGGATGATAACCGAGAACAGACCAGGTAACCTGTCTTTCAAAAAGGAGTTCGATATTTTAATTTCACCTATCCAGTGACCCGGGTTGAAAAATTGCTTCACTTGTCAAGTTATCGTTTTTTTCAAAACGCAAATAATACAGTAAAGAAGCGCCATACAACTAAGGCTGCATGATTCATTGCTTCCTTCGCCATATTACGTTGCCAACAGTTTAAAACGTCATTTGTCAACAAACTTGGCGCTTAATGCTCTAAAGTAATTTCTGTTGCAGCCTTTAAAATGTTTTGCAGCACTCAAGTTTGATTCGAAACAAATCGAATTACGCTAAAGCGCTTAGGTCCGCCATTTTGTTTTAACACGTTTAAAATTTAGAACGATGAGCACAGCATGGCGCGAAAACGAGGGGAGGATAGAATGGCGGTGTTTTGAGCTTAAAAAATAATATTTTAATACACAGCGTTTTGTTAAGAGTTAGATAAGAGGACCTCCATAGCGGTTACTGCGGTAAAGGTCTTGTAAGTTAAGCAAGTTTCGAAATGTTGGGTCACCGGATGGGTCACTAAATTAGAATGTTGAGGTGCTCTGTGCCTCGGAAGGCATGTTAGTCTCAGTGGTTGATAAGCGAGTTAGTTTGAGTTTGAATATGTTCTCTTTTCTCATCTTTCCTCCATTTTCCGACACTGCTCTCCCTATTGTAGAGATAGATAAAATAAAGCTAATTGAAATTCTTATCGTGAAACTAGTATTTCCTATAATACAGATTTCTGTATTATGCATTTGCATTAAATAATAAATGACAGTAAAAACGTTTATTCTCTTTGTACAATAATAAATTACAAAAGGCTAAGAATATATTAATTTACACCATATCCTTTCATTGTGAGAAACTGGTGCCTGAAGTAGGTTTCATAAGAAACCTGCAAATACTGTTCAGGTCAGGTTATTATGACAAGGATTTTCAATACTTGACATACCTTATACATTTCTTTACTCATAAATCTTTGTTACAATAAATTAATTATAAACAAAGTGCCATCACAACAACAAGCTACCTAATTCAAAAGTCTTTATGTCATATTAGCATCTACAATAAGCATTCGCCTTTTGTTTTTCACCGAAGAGCGAAGAAATGTCTCGATGCTCAAACTCCCGAAGTTTCCGCACGCCGTTTCCTTGTTGGGGGGTGCAAAAAGTACAGAATGGCGTTCGGTGTTGTTCCCGACATAGGCTAAGCTCTTACATTAACCTCTCGTCGTCGCCGTTAGTTAACATTCGTGGGAGTATACGCCGCCGGTGCAATGTCACATCGCACGGTCAACAAGTACCTATCTTTAGGGTTGTCGAGATGAAACAAAAACGGGAGACGTAAACAAATGAATGATGATGTTTCTTAAAATTAAATGTTTACACTGAGTCATACCCTCTTATAAGCTTGGAATAGCGATTCAGTGTTTTGTCTGTCTGTACATATACGATTTATAATTTCAATATTTGTGTGAACTTTTTAGATATTTTCGAATGGCACCACACAGAAAATGTAACGGTAATTGGAGAAATGGTGTGGCGTTGGGTGAAAGTTCCTCAGGAAGAAGATATACGCAATCTGACAAATATCGTTTTCTATTTGATGTCTTTCCTTATTAAGTTGTATCTTTAAACAAACTTAAAAGCCGCAAACTTATTATGTTACTTAAAAAAATCAACGCTCGTAAAAACAATAACACGTTTTGCACTTTACAGTAAACATCGCAATTCGCAGCCCTAATCGTTTAAACTTGTTGCACGGTACATCGAACTCTGACACAAGAGCGCAAAGCTCAGTTTCGTTTACGCGTGTATGCTTCCGAGGAGTAGTGTGCACATAATTTTGTATTCTGGAGGACATACCACGTGTTTTGTTAATCAATTACAAAGTTATTGTGGATAGTTTAGTAAAGGAATCATACGTAGAGTATAAATACTTTTGTAATAAAAGTCTTTTCAAACATAGTTTGCACTTCTTAGTCAACTTTTTTCGCCTCCTGGTATGAAATATACAAGTAAAATTTTTTTTTCTCCATATTATAGATGGTCTTTGGTAACTATAAGATTATGTGTGTTTTATAACAATTAAATAAATAAATAATAATTTAATGAGGTAAAAGGATTTTTTTATTTTACGCTATATTCATGATAGAAATGAATATAGTGTATTCATTAAGCAACGCGGGTTAATAATAGCATAAACAAGCTTGGTGAAAGGCAAGACAATCTTCGTTTTTTTTTATAAATGCTATTACCAAGTATATTGCGATTTCTTTATCTATCCATAATTTATTCGTCTTTTTATTTATGCCTATGTGAAACAAAAACCCCTTAGGATTACTTCTCTCTTAATCAAAATAACTCTGCTTGATTAAAGTAGCTCAATAAACTTTACGACCTACCCATCTATTTTTATATATTACTAAATTTTGCTGATGCCATTACGAAATCACAAAATTGTCGTAAACGCATATGACAATTTTAACATTACTTTTCAGTAAACGTTAACGTATCATCAAGCCTAAAAAACTTATAAAACAAAGCAAAAAACTAAACAGCAGTGAATTTTTATTTTGGAAAATTATATGAAAGTGTAGGTCCCAAATATTTTCTACTTTATCACAGTTACAATACCGCGGGGAGAAGTATCGATCCTCGAGCCTACAGGAAGAGGGGTTCGTTTCCGGGACGGGAGGGGGGCGGGTGTTTTGAAAAATTGGCACCGTAGGACCAATGCAAAACCTTTTTGCCGTCAAAACAACTCGAAACAACTCTTATCCTTTAGAGCTTAAGGCTTCGCTTAACACTTTTCGCGTTCACTCTTTGAATGAGTAGAGAAATCTTGCGGTGTTAGAATGGTGTTCTGATTTATCTTGTTTTTCGGCTTGCCTCGTTCAAAACAAGCTTCTTTTGTTCGTTCAATATTCGTTGATTAATCATTTTTAATTGCTTGTTTTTCAATATTCAATCAATGCATGTATTATCAACCTGTTTCAAGAAAAATCGTAATTAACGAATTGTGTACTTCATCTGATTCTTGCAAATAGGACTCTCTGTCCTCAGTCTTCTTTTTCAGACATTAATTCTCGTGTTCTCGATGTTTCGACACTGTTTTGCTAATTGGGCAACTTTTAATGAAGCATCAACTTTAAACATCATTGCGGTAATTAAAAATTTGCCATTTTAATTCCTACCTTCAATAAAATATGTTAAAATCACATATATAGCCTATGTTACAATGGAAAAATAATATATTTTCATGAAAGTCCCTTTTTTGCCCAGTAATAATTGTAAATACTAACATGAGCACTTATTATTACTAACAAGACAGGACTTACTGATGGTCTGAATAAATGAATGTTACTATTATTATCTATACTATTAATAAAGAGGAAAAGTTTGTGAGTTTGTATGTTTGTTTGTGTTTGTTTGTTTATTTGTTTGTTTGTTTGTTTGTTTGAGGAGGGTAATCTCTGGAACTACTGGTCCAATTCATTCCTACATTCCCTACGGGAAACATAGGCTTTATTAAATTTAAATAAAAAAGAGTTCCTTTTCAAAAATCCACGCGAACGAATTCGCGGGCGAAGTGCTAGTTATTATTATAAATACAACAGTGTTGTGAGCAAAACGATTACGCCAATAGCGAGTCGCGGCCGAAATAACGGAATTAGGGTACGGCAAATCCTATTTGGGGCTCTGATGTTATTCTGACCTTACTTAGACACAGTGTTCGCTACGTTTTTTCCATTTCTAAACAACACACTGTATACAAAAAATATGGAGATAAGTTAAATCTTGGTTAAAACAGAGGAATTGTATCCTAAACCAAAAATTTTGCCGATAGGTAGGCGATAAGGTAGGATGATAGTAATAAAAGAAAACAAAAATTATTATAAAAGTCCTCGAAAAAAAGTAACCTCTTTTCGAAGTTGGTCACTGTCACCTTTACTCTTTGGTCATAGATTAAGTATTCTGTGGCCGTAGGTACTTACATATCGTTGTAAGCACGTTGTAGCCATTCGGTGTGTGGCGCAACTATGTTTCCCTCTTCTGGTTGTCGTAATTTGTGGGCCCGACGAGAGGCGGGAAAGAGGGCTGTCATCACATCAAAAAAAATGTTCGAAGACTGAGCGCGGGAAAAGTGGAGACGTCATAATATTTTACCCTGACCTTAGGAGTGGTACACGCTGTATCCAAAGATGTTTCGTTCCCTTTTCAAAAATAAAATAAAAAATAAAATAGATTTTATAATAAATATATAAAAGTATAAATATCGAAAAAGAAAGTAATATAAAGGTGACTTTCTACGGCTTTGAAGAACCCGCATTAGGACGTAGATGGGGGTACCAGCAATAGGACGAATGTAGGCTGATGATGATGCTGATAATCTAAATAAATTAAATGAAAGTAAATGAATGAAATAAAAAGGATAAATAATTACTATTAAATTTTAAAAATTTGGAATAACAAACTAAACGTTTCTTTAAACAGCTAAAAAAACGAAGCTTAATAATTTTACAATCAACAACGTTATTCACAAAGTAAACAAGTAAACTATGGTTGAGGCAATCTAAATTAATCGGTACGAACCATAAAGTTAAAAGGTACGAACACATTTTTTAAACTTTCAAGCAGTTGAAAAGTAGGTTTTAACAAAAAAAAAAACACTTTTCAAGAATTCTGCACAAGTGTAGTATGTCCGCGCCTTTACATTGCCTTGCACCACTACATTTTTTCGAGGGTCGAATAAAATATTGTATGTAGGTAACATTTCGGCGATTTCGTTCGAGGCCAAAGCAATAATATTATGACATATTGCCTCCTTGCGAGCTCTTTGAACGAACCTGCTTAGGAATTTTCTTATATTTCCTTTTTCAAGAGAAATATTGCTCGGCCAGTATGGAGGCGGAACATAATTAAGGTTATATATCCTGTGTACTGTCGCCTGTTTGTATTGTCTTAGAACATTACTTAGCTTTTTGTTTGGGATAAATTAGTAGGAAAGGACGGTAGGTATCTGAAATGGTTAGTGTTGAAAAAGACAAAAAACACTGAAATGCAAGAGGTAGATGTTTTCGATTGTCTTGTTGTTTTTCTTGTTGATTGGATAGTCTTTATGTTGAATTTTTCTTTTTAATATATGTATATATATTACTTAATACACTTTAATATATTGAACCTAGGTGGAACCTTACCTAGGAGGAAACCAAGCCTAATTCGCAAAAGATTAGATTATGCTTTCAAGAAGAACTATCATAATTATAACGATTTAAAAATAAAAATATTCTACTAATTTTAGTTAAACGTAAAAATAAGTTTTTGCTAACTGTACAACAGATATTCCTAAAGGTTAATAACCTCGACAAGAAAGTCGAAAAAGGGAAAACTCATTTCACATTTATGATATTAAACAATATGAATACGTTGCGAGTTGTTCCAACGCTTAATGTTATTATCAATCCGCCCGCCTTTCGAGGGCGGGAAGGCCGGGCGCCATATTGCCGTCGCCATGACTGTCGGCGGCGGAAGTGACGCGCACGTGAGGGCTGCTTCCGGGATCACGTTCCGTTTCACGCAATTCAATGTCACAATATTGTGTCCACGCTCTCGGAAGTCGGATCGAATCGCTTTAATTGTTCCCAACTTTTGTTGGAGAATGGAATGTTTTGTTTATTGATGTAACACGGAAAATATTATTTATAGGAAAAATTGAGATAGGCTATTTAGATATATTGATAATAATTATATTGCACAACACTAGATAAATATTTTTCGTTGAAGTAGTAACTTGTAATAAATGCATAGTGACGATTTGGCGTTATTTCGCTTTAAAGCGATTTCTGGATGGAGAGAATTTAGACTATTAAATAAAAAAATAATGTACCTATAGTTGTGATTATTTTTATATAATTTTACGCAAATATTGTTGCGAACAAATCACAAATTGAAAAAAGACAAAGTGTTGAAAAAAATTTCCACGAGCGGGATTCGCTAGCATAGTTGGCAGTGTACCTGACCCGGCATGTCATGGGGTGCGGGTTCGAATCCCGCTCGTGGAACTTTTTCAACACTTTGTCTTTTTTCAATTTGTACCTATAGTTACCATAGACAAATTCTATTTCAGTACCCATCGTATACCTGGCGAAGTAATCAAGTGATTAAATAGTCGCGTGTTTTAATAAAGTGCCGTGAGTTATTACGGCAATAATTACAAGTTTATTAACTTTATTATAAGCGTTAATTAACGGAGGTGCCGCCATCACGTGTCGTAGTTAAGCAAGAAAAGTTGTAACAACGTTTTTAGTAATTGATTAGTTATGTTCATAGGTAAATGTTGGGTGTTCCTATTATTTTGTAATGTATAATTATCTATAATTGATTTTAAATTGACTTGAAGACTCAATTTAAATGAAGAAATAACTTTTTGGTTTTTGCAAAAATAAACTTGAGTTTGTTTATCTAACATTTTTATGGTGTTGCTAGCCACATTAACAGTGTAGCCAACAGCGAAAATTAAAATATATTTTTTTAAAAGCTTTATTTTTAATTTAGAACAGTTTGCACATTCCTAATTTCAAGATTAGGAAGAAGGTAACTGTAGAAGCAAAACTGCAAACATGACTCTTCATTCTTTTTTACTTGAGGATGTTTTTATTCCTACCAAGAGGTCTCAAGAATCTATTTAGAACATAGACGACACAAAACTTTTTATTAAGAATTCTAGCTAAAACTTAAAGCTGCCAACCACACCAGCTGTGCAGCGAACACCAAAAATAAAATAAAAACGACTTCAAATTTCGAACGCCTAGACCATAGACCTAACATCTCATTCCTTGCAGGTCTGGTTCTCCAATCGGCGGGCAAAATGGCGGCGAGAGGAGAAGCTCCGCAGCCAAAGGAGGGACGCGCCAGCGGCTTCGCCCCCCGCGCCGCCCGCGCCCCGCCTTCCCCTCAACGGAGGCTTCAACTCCATGTATAGTCCCATACCGCAGCCAATTGCCACCATGAGCGACTCGTATAGGTAAGTTTATTAAATTTATTGTTACATCTTTGCATTTTTTGTTCCGTGTTTCAGCTTAAGAGTAGGTAGTAAGCTTCATGTGTCTATGGTGCTTTTGCTCTCGTGTCTATGGAGTAGGTAGTACGGTGGCCGCTTCCCATCAGGCGTTCTTTTCGTACCTCTGCTTGTTTGCTGTCACTGTATCAATAAATAAAATACATCACAAAAACAGTATTAAAGTTTAATATTATTATAATACAATATAAAAGTTTTCAAAGTTAATACAAAAAACCGAAGCTCCTTTTTCAGTTTTCATAAGTTTGTAAGAATAGTAATGCGCTTTCTTCGCACATACCCAATGATAATATCTTAGTCAATGATATTATATAAAACTAGCTGACCCGGCGGACTTCGTACCGCATTTTTTTTAAATATAGCCTATGTTACTCAGCGCTAATGTAGCATTCTAGTGGCGAAAGTTTTTTTTAAATCGGTCCTATAGTTTTTGAGTAAACATAAACGCAATGTAACACTTTTAATTGTTTTGATTAATTTTATAAATCTTTCAAAAGAGCATCCTAGGTACATTTAAAAATAAACACATTGTAGTACAATTAAGAACATTTTAAAACATAGGACAATAAAAGGACCAAACACACTTTCTTAAAAAAATATCACCTTCCACATTGCTATCAAAAGCGAAAGAAGAACCGCGTTCTTACCTCGCAACGCCATCTATCAACGGGCGGCGACACTAATTAATTTGCGCGCGAAATCGAGCGGCAAAGGTCGCGCCTCCTTGCGTTTCCCGCCACTGCACCGAGACGCTCCGAAGTTCAACGCCGAAGGTCGGTTCAGTTTCCACTCGAATTGATTTTTAATAGTGAACTACGGGCTTTGGCTTTTGTCGTGGAGCAAATTAACTTAGTCGAACGAGAAGTTTTGCTCTTTAGTTCACTCACTCCATTGAATGAATGAATTTATTATGCTGCCCACTTTACACTTTCTTCTGTTGTAGCTGTTACAGTACAGTGAGTGAGCATCTAGTTATTGGTTTATTGGTAGATATTACGATCTCTTTATCCGTCGCATTTTCTTATTATTCACTGACGTTTTATGTTTTAAGATTAGAAGGTTTCATACATTCTTTTTGGTCTTTGAAAATAAAGTTACGGACTGTATCATTAAAAGCTCTGATATATAGGAAATAAGAGGAAAACAACAAACCCAACCCCAGTGAAAATTTTCGTCTCTAAATAATAATAAAATGATATTCATTTATATACGAAAGAGTAATTAATATAAGTATATATGTGTCTTTCTCCCTTTTTTCACCGTATTGATACAGCAAATCACCAGTATCCTCTACTATGATCTATGGATATTTTGTGTCCGTAGTTATAAAATTGAGAAAATAAATCGGAGGATTTTTTTTTAAATATTAAAAGGAGGCAAACGAGCATGCGGGTCACATGATAGAAAGTAATCGCCGCCGCCCATGGACACCCGAAAAACCAAAGTAATCGCAGATGCGTTGCCGGCCTTGAAGAAGGAGTTGGATCTTGAGGAGGAAGTAGGAATTGGGAGGGGGGGAGGTGCCTCCGGTAGTTTCACTCACCGGACGAAACACAACAGCAACGAGTGCAATTGTTTCACGCCGATATTCTGTGAGAGTGATTACGCCGGTCGAGCCGGCCCATTTCGTGCTGCAACGCAGCGTGGCTACCACTCAGACAGTATCACTCATTTTGCACCTCCCAGGGGTCACGAGTAGGGTCTCAAGGGTAAGACGAACGCGAGTAACTTTAACCCCCAAACGTGTTGAATGAATGTCAAAATAAAGGACCCCAGAAGGTACCTAAGATTAATATATACCGCGCTCGCTCACATAACCGACAAGAATCTCGGACCATCTAAAACCAGTCCAAGCGCAGCTGTTGCAAGATTCGTGTCCGTGAGAAGTTGTCTATGATTGCGTTTTGCTCGAGCGTATTTGTATGAAGCTTACATTCTGCAGTTTTCTTATTTTGTGCCACGGATCAGGGTGCCTAGTGTGTGTTTCACTCGCAATTCGATCACGTTAACGAAAACGAGAATTTGTATGGCAAAATGTTAACTCCTCTCGTATGCCGCCAGGAGGCGCTGCTTCAATGCCATACTAATTTTCGTTATCGTAAACGTAATCGAATGAATACGGGTAGTAAACAAAACTCACAAAGGCACCCTGTACCACGCTGATGGTCAATGGGTCAGCGTCTTAATGTTATATAGGACTATATATGTTGGGTACTTACCTATGAAATTGACGTTTTTTCTCACTTATTAATAGGTCTATTACCTACTTCTAAAAGTCAACACCGGTTGTTAATATTATTATACACCTTTAATTAGGACTATGTTACTTACGCTTCAGTAATAACAATGATTATTCATTTTGTGTCTTTATCGCCCAAATTTTTATTTAAATTTACTTCTTTTTTTTTGTTCGCGGAATTGACCTTTTGTTTCATTGTAGCTTTGAAGGGACTTGATTTTTTTTTTCTTTTTAATGTCTGCTATATTGAGCTAGTGAAACAAACACACTAATCTACAATTTTTATAGTGTTAACATAAATAGATGCTAAAAAAATTAAAAAAGGTTAGTATAAAAAATAAAATTTTATAAAAAATCTTCATACAAAACGTCAATTTCATAGGTAAGGACCTAATATTTAAGCATCACCTAACCGCCTCTGTGGTCTAGTGGCTAAGACCACCGGTTTAGACCCAGAGGTCCCGGGTTCAATTCCCAGTTTTGTGTACTCGGTTTGTTGGTGGTAGTGCTTGTTTGTCCGCCTGGCTAGCTACCACCATCTCTAAATATGTCGCCATAACATCAATGTTTGTAGCATTATTGTGTTCCGGAAGCTAGAGATAAGCTAGCCAGTGCCTCACTAGTTGAGGATCCCGGGTGAAGTGAGCTTCCATCATTGGCCTTATCATCACTTAACATCAGGTGAGATCAAGGCACCGTGCTTACCCGTTAGTATATTTAAAAAAAAATCATACGCGACCCACGACGCACGCGCAGAACGCTCGGTCGAGCACTGTGTTAGCCCTCACACTGTTACTAACAGCGCGTTCTATTCCAGCTCAATGCCGGGCGGGCTATCGTCGTCATGCCTGCAGCAGCGGGACGGCGGTTACCCCTACATGTTTGGTGACGTGCTCGGCGGCGGCGGGTACTCGCGCGCGCCCGCCGCGCACCAACAGCACGCGGCTTACTCGCAGCCGCAGACCGCCGCGAGCACAGGTGAGCGAGACAGCCAATGCTGACGAAAATGGTTCCCTCGTTTCCTTGTTTTGATAGCAGTGGGACGGCGGCTACTCGTACATGTTGGGCACTCGCAGCCGCAGAACGCCGCGAGCACAGGTGAGCGAGACACTCAACTCCACACGACTTTAAAGTTTATCCTGACACCCCCTACCAACCTTGCGGTTATAAAGCTAAAGGTGTCAGACATCTTTGCGCAAGCACACGGGACCATCTACGTCAGGCCATAACGCCAGATTAGAACCCGCCGAAGCGCATTCTTCATCCGGTACTTTTAAGACTAGTGTTTCAAGCTGTTGCCCGTGGACACGTAAAGTCCACTACCTAATATCCGGATAGGTTACCGGTGCTGTAAGCTCGCTCACTTCTCGTTGCACTAAGAGTACAACTCGCAGTTCCACTGCAGGTGAGCGAGACAGCCAAGGCTGATGGTATAATGCTGAAAATGGATTTTTAATTTAATGTTGACTTGCCGTGCACTATATAGCAGCATGCGGCGTACGCGCAGCCGCAGACTGCCGCGAGCACAGGTGAGCGAGATAGCCAATGCTGGGGTGGGCCCTGACATGAGGGACCTTGTTTTGATAGCAGTGTGATGACAGTTATCCCTACTATTAGCGACTTACTCGGTGCGTGATGGTATTCGCGCGCACAATCATACCGCAGCCAGCACAGGTGAACGAGGCATCAAATGCTGAGAGGGGAAACTTGTTTCATTAGCAACAGCACGGCGGCTACCCCCACACCAAAAGCAAGTTGAGTAAGACATGAGGAAACCAAAAAATTCTCAATCTCAATTTAAAAAAGAATTAGAGCACGCCATTTTTATAAACTCTGCATCAGCAGCTGTTATCGTTGGCACGTATTTTACACATTGTTTCTGAACAAGAGGCAAGCTCAAACCCATTTTGCTGCCACGCCAGCAACGGTCGTAACGAAAAATATCTGTAGGTACTCACCAAATCCGCAAAAGAATGGAGTTAAAAAGCGAAAAGTAGAACAAATCCGTATTATTTAATAGCGCGCCGCTGCAAATGCACCCGTCGAAACAGCGCAAAAGAGTAAATGAAACGAGTGCGCGCATTTTGGATTGCGAAAAACTCTCTTTTGTTCGCGGCACGGCGGCGGCGGCGCGCGCGGGAAACTCCGCAGGCGGAACAATGCCGCGAAACGCGCCAAACAACAATAATTCATACCGCTTTCCGCCACCTACGGCTAAAAATGTCCGCCGCGTGATATATAATATCAAAATGCGAAAGTTACCGCTTTTTAAAACAATGCGAGCGCCCACGCCTCTAGTCCTCGTCCTTTTTCTGAATAATAAATATTTATACCTACCTACCTTATATAATATTGTTGGTTCTGTAGTAAAAAGGTTCTACACTCCTGCCTTTGTGTCGAAAATTAAATTTCAGCATCGGGCGCGAGGAAATTAAGTTTCCCGGCCACAATCGCACTATTTGTTAACAAAGCTGTTCGTTCGTTCGATATTCAAAATCAATTTAAAAGCCATTTGTAAGGAGCAGACAACGGCGCATCCAATCGGGGCACGGACGGGCTCCTGTGTTTTTCCCGCTTTTTTCTTTTTCGTTTGCCCGCCATGTCGCGGTCTTGCCCAGACGCCCCTAGCTCTTGACTCGGCGGGTTCTTTTTTTACATTTTTATTACGAAGTTGGTAAACATTTTTCGAAGGTTCCACTTCTTCGTTGCGACGATTTTGAAATATTTCTGCGGAGTCCACTGAATAGGTATCTCAGTGGCGGCGCCTATTTAAATACACTTAGCGACTGTATTTTAATAATCTAAGATTTATTTTATAAGATATAAAAAAAATATTTTTATGCAAACGTCTCAATGGCCGCGTTGCAATTCGGGCAACAGCTCTACCAATCGACTCGGTATGTTAGTTTCAGGAAAAGACTGAATAATACGTGTTTGTACACGTAATCAATCAATAGGACAAAAAAATATAGCCTGCTGGCTGACTCATCACCGCTCAGACCTATTCCTTGGACCTAGAAAGCTGTCATTTTGCAAAGAGGTTCCGACAAGGACGAATTTAAAAAAATTCTCTCAGGGTCATGAGATACGAATGTTTATCTGAACGATTTCGCAGACGTTCGCTACTCATTTAATAATTTTGATTGAACTACGTACCTTCCGTTAAACCGCTACAATCGCTTCGTTATCTTATGAACTGTATCCAAAACTCGATAGCCACGATTTAAACAGCTTCTTCCACTCCACCGTCACCGATTTTCCACACTCGAATTTATTGTCAGCGATCGACGGCTGCAAGCCAGCGATAACGCTTGCCATGAAGGGTTACATTCATTATGCGTTATTATCGACGCTAAACAGACGCCAGTCAGTGGCTCGTGCCTTTGTGTAATGTTGCAACTTGCATATCCAGCTCTCTAAGGGCTGCGAAAGCGCTTAAGATAGATAGATTCTGATAATACTTTGATTACAACACTAAAAAAATCAGCATCCTAGAATGGAACGCTTTATGGATCAAATTTTTACTATATAACTAACGTTTCAGATACTAGGTATTGACTTCAAAAACAACATGTTCCGCAAATGTTTCATTTTACAAACAATCATTTGACAAATAACGTTAATGCTATTAACCTTATTTTCGTAAGGTAACGTTATGCTTGGTATAATATATGGTATTGTAAATTAACTAACCGCTCTACGTGAATAGCTTTAGTGTATTAGGTAACGGAAAAATAACGGTACATTTCTAGATAACGTTGCCGCTACTTATTTAATTTTAGAGAAATAATGATAAAAGATAAAGACAAAGCAACGTTTACGTTAACTTAACGTTACATAACGATACTTATAGCGTGAATTCGGAAACGGTATCAAGCAAAGGTTTCGATACCAATACCGGGCAAATGAAAGCGTGGTTCTACTATTTCTACGACAAACGCTTAGTTAGTAAACAACTGTTTTGGAAAGTGTTGCGATAAGATGATTTCTACGATTAAACTTGGAATTAACACGTTGGGCGCCAACAACAGGAAAACTTGTAGAATTTGTAGGCAATTCTTGGAAATTGATTATAATTAAGTTAGTTATATATTATATATGTTTTACGCGACCAAAGTATACATTTGAATAGAATTGGTATAGTTTTCACGAGCCGTAGGTACACTAGGTTTTTTGAACTCGCACTTTCTGAAATGCGCAGATCCTGAACCGGATTATCAGAGGGTTTGAATTTAAATCTCGGTCGCGAAAAAAAGAATAATTTTCCTTATTCTTCCATGATTTTTTGAAACTAGTTAAATATTTTCATCATCATCGTCATCATCAGTACAGTCCGTTGTTAACACACACTATATAAGCCTCCTCTTTTAATGCCGTTACTTAGTTTTCTAAGTCCCTATTAAGTGTTTAACATTTCCCTTATTTTATAAGCAAATAATCAATCAACAATTGCATCTTAACATAAAAACTAAAATCAACAACCAAACCTAACACGTTAAATATATAGAGCTGGTTTAACCGCCACATCTCGCCGTAATAGATCCGCAGCTCCACGATATCAGCGCGATAACCCGATTGTAGGTAATAACGGAATGCAATCGAAATCCTATTAGACGTATGGCCGCTGCCGATAGAACGTCAGCTTTTAGCCCGTCTGGGCGGTGATTGACGTTATGCATAGGGGCGTGTTAGTACAGTTTAACGTAGGTTACGAATAATGTGGAACAAGATGTCATCATTCATCATTAGCTCATTTTATGTCCCCACTGCTGGGGCACGAGCCTTCCCTGTGGATGGGTAGGGAGAACGGGCCATGAACCATCACGCGGGCCCAGGAATTGGTGGTTGTTAACGACTGCTAGTGCAGCCGGGACAAACGGCTTTGCGAACCTTTTGAAGCACGGAGGAGCTTGAGATGATAAATTTTTGGTCACCCATCCGATGACTGGCCTTTGCGAAAGTTGCTTAACTTCAGCACTCGATTACTACGCCATCGAGCACCTCTTGATGTAACTTTGCTTTATTAGCTAATTAGCTGACCCGGCGGACTTCGTACTGCATTTCTATTTTTATTTATTTAGCCTGTTACTCAGCGCTAATGTAGCATTCTAATGGTGAAAGAATATTTGAAATCGGTCCAGTAGTTTTTGAGTTTATTCTTTGCAAACATACATACATACATAAAAAAATACAAAGGTTTCCTCTTTATAATATTAGTATAGACTAGCTTGATGGCGCGGTGGTTAAAGCGCTCGGTCGGCGATGTCATCGGATGGCTGACCACACATTTATCATTTCGAGTTCCTCCGTGCTTCGGCACGTAAAGCCGTTGGTCCCGGCCGCATAGCAGTCGTTAACAACCACCAATCCGCACTGGGCCTGCGTGGCGGTTTATGGCACAGAACAGTATCTGTTCAATGGTTTATGGCCCGTTCTCCCTATGGCGTTTCCATCCACATGAAGTGAGCTGATGATGATGATGATGATGATGATGATGATGATGATGATGATGATTTGTACAACATAATATTATGAATCCTATTAGACGTATGCCCGCTGCCGATACAGAACGTCAACTTTTATCCCGTCTGGGCGGTGATTGACGTAATGCATAGGGGCGTGTTAGTACACTGTGCACGTGTGATAATTAATTATTTTATTCGTTTATTTTACTAATTTAATTAAATTTTTGTATTTGTAATTTTATTTGTAATTTTATTGTAATTCTATTTCTAATTTTATTTCTAATTTTATTGTAATTTTATTTTGTAATTTAATTTTGTAATTTTATTTGTAATTTTATTGTAATTTTATTTTGTAATTTTATTTGTAATTTTATTGTAATTTTATATTGTAATTTTATT
Source organism: Eudonia mercurella (assembly GCA_963082485.1). Lineage (NCBI taxonomy): Eukaryota > Metazoa > Arthropoda > Insecta > Lepidoptera > Crambidae > Eudonia > Eudonia mercurella. The sequence goes on from OY720040.1 coordinate 3,687,827, forward strand.
TGTAATTTTATTCGTAACTTTATGGACTACTATGTCTGAAATAAAATGTTTGAATTTGAATTTAACGTAGGTTACGAATACGTAGAACAAGGTGTAGTTTTATTTTACAAACTAGCATGTTAATTTTGTGCATATTGTTTTGTAAGGTTTACGCGAACACTGCACATTGAAATGAAACATCTATTACGACTCTAGGGTTGGAAATGTCAGTGTCAAAACATTTTGTAACTTTTTTTAAGCTGCATATTTTTTGTGAACTTACTTAAGTGCGCAGTGTGGGCAGGCCTCCAACAAGGTGGACCGACGATCTGGTGAAGGTCGCGGGAAGCCGATGGATGCGAGCAGCACAAAACCGGTCGTTGTGGAGATCCTTGTGGAGGCCTTTGTCCAGCAGTGGACGTCTTTTGGCTGTGATGATGATGATGATGATAATGATTAAAGATTCGGAAATAATATGTAGTCTTTCTTATATACTTTTAAACTAGCGTGTTATATTATGAAGGAAATGTTTAACGTCATCATCATCATAATCATCAGCTCATTTTTATGTCCCCACTGCTGGGGCACGAGCCTTCCCTGTGGATGGATAGGGAGAACGGGCCCAAAGCGAATTGGTGGTTGTTAACGACTGCTAATGCAGGCGGGACCAACGGCTTTACGTGCCTTCCGAAGCACGGAGGAGCACAAGATGATACATTTTTGGTCACCCATCCGATAACCGGCCTTTGCGAAAGTTGCTTAACCTCAGCACTCGCAGACCGGGCGCGTTAATCACTGCGCCATCGAGCTCCTCTATGTCTATCTCCTCTATGTATTTCTATGTTTAACGTATTTATCGCAAACTGGTATAGGTTTCTAGGTTGACTCCACTAGAAGCTGCTAGCTTTAATCTGCGCCTTCACTTTCACCCTCTTGGTTTGTCCATGTGACAGGAAAACACGTAATCAACAACAACAAGTTGGGCGCCAATAACATATCGAACTTATACGTTGGATGAGGTCATCTGCAACTGCATTTATTGGAACTTTAGTAGTTACCAAACTTCCAAAAAATGCATGAAAATCCAAAATCCAAAGCATCCAAAAAATGCAGTTCTGTGATATGTCTACATAAAAAAAAGTTTTCCTTAAAGAGTATTATTACCTTTTTTCCTACTTTATAGAGTGCAATGAAACTATCCAATCATGCGCCAGCAGTGGCCAGCACGCTACCTACGAGCATACAAAACAAAACGAAACGAAGCACCGACAAAAATTGACTTCACAAAAGCCGGTAACGAGTCCTTTCCATTTTTATTGACACTGTCTCTTTGTCCGTAGGTGTAATATCGGCGGGGGTGAGCGTGCCAGTGCAAATACCGTCGCAGGGGCCAGACCTCGCGTCCAACTACTGGGGGAGGCTTCAGTGATCTCAGCTATTCGGGTTCCCGCATCGACTGCTCTCGATGCCGGAGAACCCGACCAACGTACCCGAGTCGCCATCTAGCGGCGAGATCGCGCACAACTACGCCGACATGTCCATGAACGCTTTAAACATGACGGCGGGGCACGACGCCAACGTCCTACCCGAAATGCAGCAAGAACCAAACTCGGTGTCGTAAGACAGTTCTGAAGTTCGAAAACCCAGTGATATTTCGTTTCCCAGTGTCTGATAATGCAACACACACGTTATTTTGTATATTTCGAGTCTAACACTAAAATTAAGAGGCAACTGATGATGTTCAAACTTAGCGGTAAGTGAGGCCGTGTACTATGAATTATATCGCAGACTGCCAAGTAATTATGTTTGCACTCATGAAATTGTTTGCTTCAATGTACAGTAGAGTTGTTTATGTGCATTATTTTTCATCGTGCATGGTCGATTTAAATTAGTAAGGTAAGAAAGCAATAGGTTGTCTGTAAATAAAGGTGAACGCCATCTATTGTTGGGTAGAGGAAGCTTCCTTCGCGCTTCGGCGGGTTGACGCTGGGCGCGGAGGGAGATATAAATGTAAATTGTTTGTGCCAACGTTTGGTGAAAATTGAGTGTTTGCACCCTAAGCGAGCACAACCCTTTTTTCTTTGATGTATGCGTTAGGGGTGCAAAATATTAATGACACAGGAAAAAACTTGTCAATGAGATTCGTTATAGCGATTTGTTTCACACCCCCGCCTTTCCAACAAATTGTCACTAATCATGTTTGTATTATTGTATAATAATAACACTAATAGATGTTGTAAAGTAATGTGTTGACCCATTTTACTATAGCACAGACCTTGAAACGAATTAATTTATTATTTATTACTTAAAATAAGGAGATCGATATTGCTGTGATTATAATGTAGTACCCTACTTAATAGAATTATTTTTACCACGAATAAAAGAAAACAAAACGATTTTAATCACATTTTTCGGACTGTTTGTACTTATATTTGGAATCTGTCACAGAAAAAGTTAATGTACAAAATCGTATACCTACCTTTTCATATAAAAAAGCTGTAAAAGAGATTTTTGTTACGTAATTAATATTCGAGAGCAATTTCAGCTCATGAAATTGTTTGTATGTTTACATTGGAAGTTGATGTAAATTATAATATATATTTTCATTAAAATAAAATGAAATGCAATATGGACGTGGTAAAGGCGTACTTGTATGTATAGTAGGTTGGAAGTAAGTGTAAAATAAATTATTACTCGACTTTAAGTGCATATAGATTGAGGAGATAACAGTGAAAAATTTATTAATAAATATTGCATTAACCATTACACATCTCGTTTCATTACTTGGCGGTGACAAAGCATTTACAAATCCCCGTTGAAAATTACTTGACAATAATTTCTATCAAAATAATTATGTACACTTATTGCATAAGTATCACTTCAACAAGCTTTAAGTGACCCCCAAACAGTCATGATCATTTAATATGATTGATGTGAACGAACACTCGTATGTGACCAATAGCACTAACAATAGCTTATTATGGAATAAAATGTTAACAATAGCCACCCACAGATGGCGTTGTCGGCTGTAGGCGACTGTGGTGCGGCCGCTTCCCCCATGATTTTCTCGGCGTAATAATGATGCCTGTATTTGGGTGGTAGATATTATTCTTAATTGCGTAGGTATTAATGTCGTGATGACTTATTATATTATAGAAATTGCAGTGGCTGGCGATTTGAAAGATAAGTATAGTTTTGAGGCACATAAAATTATTACGTAAACTTATAGGTACTTAGGTATGATACGATTGTAAGAAGCTGCTTGTAATGAATAGTTTTGTTTTAGTGAAGTATGTTTCTTGTTTTTTTCTTTATAGAAATAGTAAAAAATTATAAAACGATAGGATAAAGGATATAGGTATTTACATTTTAAACAATTAAAATCAGTTGTTCTTTCAAGTAGACCACAATTTAGGTGCAGAGCACATCAAGCTTTAAAAACTGTCACATGTTCAACAATATTTTTTTTTTATGTTTGCGGGTAAGCACAGCACAGTGCCTTGATCTCACCTGATGTTAAGTGATGATAAGGCCAATTAGTGAAAGCAAACTTCACCCGGATCCTCAACAAACATTGATGTTATGGTGGTGGTTAGCCATGCGGGCAAACAAGCCCTACCACCAACCAAACCGAGTACACAAACATGTACCCCCCGCTGGGAATCGAACCCGGGACCTCTGGGTCTAAACTGGTAGTCTTAACCACTAGACCACAGAGGCGGTCAAATGCCATACAAAAATTCCAAGCTATTATTATTATTGAGTTACAAATTTGACAGTTTGTCGTAAGTAGTCTAATTTGCAGGCGTGTGTGTGTACCCATTAGTACATTAAAAATTACCAATCCTAAAATATAGGTTTGTACATAATGTTTAGGTATGTGTAATATAACGTAATATAACGAAGGGTAGAAGCAGAGGTTTTGAAAAGGGAGGGTAGACAACAATGGGATGGGATTAAACGTGTCCATTGTAGGCATTTTACTGAAGTAAGCGCAGCCGGGGAGTACTGATAGTGAAATACATGGTGTTGCTGACTGACTGTGGTGAAACCTTATTTTGTATAATTTATTATGTCAATTCTCTTTTTTACTGTTTTATAAAATAGGACTTGTCTATTGGTTTTGACAGGGGTTTTTAAAGTGTTAGTTGTTTGCTGGTCTGCCTTTGGTGATAATAATACCATAATACAGTCCACTATTCATATATTTCACTAGCTATCACATGGTGTTTCGAAATAAGAAGGCATAGGCCATAGACAAATAGGGATACTGACAACAACAACAATTAGGTGCACCCGTTTGCACTAAACATAAAAATCGCCTGTCTTGGCTTAACTATTTCCCGGTCAAGTTAACTTGGCACATGGCTCGAAAACGTCGCTTACATTCAAGTGCCGAGTTAACTTGACCGAGTAGTAGTTAGGCCAATGGTTCCCAACTGGTGGTCCGCAGACCACAGATGGTCCGTGAGAGCATCGGTAATGGTCCGCGGGACAGAACATTATTAAAACCACTGAAGTAAACAATTTTTAAAAAGGCAGCACAATGTTTTTTTAATCCCTGCACTGTCACCTACGCTACCTATTTGCTAATTCCTAGGTCTCAGGGTGGTCCCAATATGTTTATGGCGTTTATACAGTAGAACCACTAGGCGTTAAATGTTTCGCATTAGCATTTTTGTTAGCATGAAGTGTGTAAAGATAAACTGTCACTACTGAACTTACGCTACAAATACTTTAAGTTTTGAATAAAGATTAAACTTTTTTTTAAGTACAGTTTATGTAGTCCCTGCTAACAAAACATTAGCAAAAGGGTCCATGGTCGGGGAAAGGTTGGGAGCCACTGAGTTAGGCAAAGACTTAGGCGATTTATAAGTTTAGTGCAAACGGGTGTAAATTCCAGAACATTAAACGTAAACATGAAATTTAGTAACAGTTCTTTAAAACCTTATCCTATTTTTATTTGACCTTAGGTCGTCGGTCGTCCTATGGCAAGGTGGACTGACGACATTACCCGGATAGCGGGAAAGCCGTGGATTCGAATGGCTTGGGACAGATATTTTTTATTAATGTTAAAAGGAGGCAAACGAGCAGGCGGGTCACCTGATGGAAAGTAATCACCGCCGCCCATGGACACCCGAAAAACCAAAGTAATCGCAGATGAGTTGCCGGCCTTGAGGAAGGAGTTGGATCTTGAGGACGGAGTAGGAATTGAGAGGGGGGAAGAGTGAGAGATAGGCCTCCGGTACTTTCACCGGATGAAACACAACAGCAACGAGTGTCATTATTTCACGCCGATATTCTATGAGAGGGTGGTATTACACCGGGCGAGCCGGCCCATTTCGTGCTGCAATGGAGCGTGACTCTACCACTCAGACAGTGTCACTCATTTATCACCACCCAGGGGTCACGTGTAGGGTCTCAAGGGTAAACCTACGGGCGCGAGTAACATTAACCCCCAAATACGAAATACTTAGCAGTGGGTATCTCCGGGCTGATGATGATGATGATGATGATGATGATGATGATGATGATGATGATGATGATAACGCATGAATTTCTGTAACCTAAAAATTTATGAACACTCAATTGTAGCAGAGAGAGATGGATGGTAAGAAATCGCCAAGGATCAAGAGAAGTGGACGGGTTAAAGGAAGAATTTGGCCAGCAGTGGGACGCAATCGGTAGGACACAAAGCTACTTTAATTAAGTATCGTTTACTACTCACTAGCGGCCGCCCGCAGTTTCATCCGCGTGGTTCCCGTTCCCGTGGGAATATAGGGATAAAAAGTATCCTATGTGTTAATCTAGGTTATAAACTATCTGTATGCAGAATTTCATCCAAATTCATCCATCTGTTGCAGCGTGAAGAAGCAACAAATATACACACATACACACAAACTTTCGCATGTATAATATTAGTGTGATAAAAATAACTTTTCGTGTCCCGTTTCCATTCAGGCATTAAACTCATCCACTGCTAAATATAGGTACATACGTATATTTTTTTCATTCTAAAATACCTAGTACACCTACCTACATACTTTTATTGCATCTATTACAGTCAATCGATATGATGTCACGCCTCTTCCATCTCTCTAGCTCTGGTAAGCAATTAATAAACTCCATGCAATATATCATCATCACCACTAGCATCATCATCATCATCAGTTTAAATTGCTCCACTGTTGGAATTAGGCATCTCCAAGTGCACACCACTATGCCGTACATACCTATTCACGAACAATGAATTAAAGTGAAACAAACAGCACCCTGTATATTGAGTACGGAATTCTATCAGAAACACGCAACTAAACATGTCTCGTGGCTCCCCCTGCCGATGCCGTCCCAAACAATTGTCCAGATTATCGGCGCACGTAATTGGTTTACGTTTTGTCTGTCGGTGCCGTTTTGTATGGGCAACCATGATTTAAATGGGTATTCTTTAACGGTTTGTATGCGTTTAGATTTAAATGTCGCATACTGTATATTTAATGATGCATTCACATCACACCGCAGTAACGCAACGTTGAGCAAACTGGTTATTATTATTATTATCTCCTTTATTTATTTTCTTTCTTAAAACTAGATTTTTACAATATTTTAATATAAAAACAATAAAAGATTATAAAAACCTAATCCTAGAGTACCACCAGCAGTGGGGCAGGGCCCAAGCTACCGGTGGTCAGGGCTGCAGAGTGAGGAACCTCCTGACAATGCGTGCCGTTTCCAGGAGTGTTGCCTTCTGTATCTGACCCTTAATCCAGCCATCCAGCGAAAGTATATAATTAAGTTATCAAGCAGGCAGTTGAAACAACTGATAAGTGCCTGTATTCTGCTATACACCACAAGTTATCATATTATCTTTTATTTTATTTGATTGAGAAATTGAGAATATATTTGTCGAGTCTGTTTTTAAATTGGTTCAAGTTTTGGGCTGAGACCAATTTTTCCGTGAGCTTTTCCACGCACTCACTACACGATTGCTCAGAATATATTTTATTAAGATCATAGACCACATACGACACCATTGACAGCTTAATTTTACATAGGCCCCATGAGCGTCGAGCGACCAGCAGGTGGCCGATCTGGGTATTCGACGCTTGAGCTCTCGATGCTTGAGCTCATAGTAACAATGTACATATGTACATAAAAATGATAAATTAAAACTTATGTAAGTATGTACCTACATAAAATATGGTTAGATAAAATTTAATAAAAATATAAAAAATATAATAATTTTTTTTTATTCATAACCACTTAAATTAATAACAACAACATTGACAAGACTTAGAACTTCATCTCATCTCATCTCAGCCAAAAAGACGTCCACTGCTGGACCAAGGCCTCTCTCAAGGATAAATCATTTTAAGGGGAATTTGCCATAATCGCCACGCTTGGCAGGCGGGTTGGCGATCGCAGTAAGGTGAAAATAATCACAGAGAGATGCTGCTGCCCATCTTCTGGGATAGACTTAGAACTAGTGGTGTTGAATCGGTCTCCACTCAGCATAATGTCGAGATAACTGGTTGGCACCCCGACACTGATCTTCCGTGGAAACCAGAATAATAATAATAATAGTTAGATAGTCGTTCCACCGAACGGTCTTATGGCGAAGAGCCTCGACCAACACCGCTTGATGGTTGGATCAAGGGTCAGATTCAGAAAGCAGTACTCCTTGACACGGCACATTCAGTTTTTATAATGTTTTATTGTTTTTATATTAAAATATTGTAAAAATCTAGTTTTAAGAAAGAAAATAAATAAAGAGAATAATAATAAAAAATAATAAAATAAAAGATAGGTGGCATCAATGCACACCAGCGCCATCAACCACATCAAAAGAGATACATTGTTCTGATCCCAAAATATGTTACTGCTGCGGTGTGAATATTATACGGCCTCACCCACGTACTTACAGTCACAAACATTAACATGTATAGGTACTTAAGTTATATTGTTTACATGTTAATGATCGTGTCTGTATATAGGTGGCATAATTTAATAAAAATAACAAGATTTTATTGCAAAATAAGCGTTTATTTTTAAATACCTATTAAATCTAATAACAAATAAGCAGTCTTACTCTACTGGCGTTTATATTAAAAGAGATCGTCCAATTAAGAAACTCAATATAAACGAGAATAGGAATTAGTTAAATTTTAAAATTATCAATCAATTTATATAATACATATCAAATTATTCCAAAATACTTTTTAGTTTAAGCCATGTGAGTATTTAATGTAGTCAATCAAATACGTATTATTAGCAGGTTATAAAATATCTGCAATCATAAAAAAATTATCAATTAAAAACACTTTTATTCTGTCTAAATTATTTTAACAACTGAATGAATGCTGAATGCTTTTGAAACTGCTGTACAAAAGACGGTACAAAAATATTTAAACTTACTACCAAATAAGAACACGCCACAAAAATAAAACGCATTTTTATTTTATACGGATCTACTTATATCCTCAGACTGGTCGTCAGGGAGAAACCGCTATAAAGCTTTTAAGTAGTATAAACGCGAGTAGACCCGTATAAATTACTAACATCAGTAGTTTTAAAAACAAAACCTAAAATTCATATCGTAAAGAAGAATTGAGAGTAAATGAGCAACACTGTCTACTGAGCCAAGGCCTCCATCATTATCATACATTTGATGGATATTGGCTTAATCACCACGTTTGCCAAATGCGGGTTTGTGATTACAAACCCGGGCTAAGCCCCGAAAAGTCGAAGCACGCTTTACCCGACCTGGGAATTGAACCTAGGACCTTCCGGGATCAGGCCAAGAGCTGTGCTGTGCCATTCAATACCGAGGCGTTAAGCGAGTAATGACTAATAATGAAAATAATCATCCTTTTACCTAGACTGCAAACAAGAAAGAGTTATGTAACGATCTTGTTAATAGGGATGTTTGCATCAAAAATAATTAACTCCATAAGATTAAACGTTTAAATGAAATCACGTAACAATTAACATTAACATTTTTTTTAATATATTAATATTTAAAAAAATATATATAAAAAAAATTAATAAAACACTCAATTGACAGAACAAAATAGTGACGTCTTAATTTCCATTCCCACTTGTTGCTAAAAAGTATCTATATTGACTAACGACTCGACAACCGAGCTGTTATGGCAAGAATGCAGTCGACAGAGGTCTTTTTAAGGTCCCCTAAGTTCTTTATAGCGTCATCGGATATTTTTGTGGGCAGCGAGAAACTTAAAGGTTCCTCGAGCCATGTGATCGAAACACCGTCAGAGGGTTTCTAGTGGGGATGGCTTCACGTAAGGTGTACCCGTCTCCTACTAGGTTCTTTGAGTAACGACAGAGAGGTGTGTAGTGTTTATATCCTCATGAACAGTTCCTAACTTGGCAATATTCAATTCTTACTTACTTAATATTAACTTCACAAGCTTATATAAAACATTCAGAGCTAACTTGATAAATAAATTGCCCTTAACTGTTAGTTACAACTTAGTATTAATATTTGGTACCTGTATAATAAAATAGAAAACATTGCATACTTATAGATAAATTATTTACAGGATTCTAAGCATGTTTTTGAGTAAACTTTTAGTATGGTGAGAATCCCGTTCATAATTACTCCAATGCAAGTAAAGATGATAGATTAAAAAGCTTTATTACTAGTTTTTAACAACAATAAAATAGTAGAGACAACACAACATATTTGAGCGAAAGGAATATTTGGTACCTATATAAAAAAATAGAAAACATTGCATATTTATAGATAAATTATTTATAGGATTCTAAGCATGTTTTTGAGTAAACTTTTAGTATGGTGAGAATCCCGTTAATAATTTCTCCAATGCAAGTAAAGATGGTAGATTAAAAAGCTTTATTACTAGTTTTTAACAACAATAAAATTGTAGAGACAACACAACATATTTGAGCGAAAGGAATATTACCCTTAAAACGATAGCATTATGGGTGATAATTAGTTGATATACATTTGATTTATTTGTGAACTCATAAGGTCCTATTCACACCAAGAAGTACAAACGTAAAGTTTTCAAATGCTAAGAAGAACAAGGCCGCGTAAAATGTTTGTTTTAAAGAATATTTGTTACAAAAACATAAGTTTTCTTTTCATTACAAAATATAACTTATTTAATATACATGACAACCCACTATTAAAAACTCATAATGGGTTTATCGAATAGCTGGGTGAGATCGCATTCTAGCTGCTTACAATATTTAAAAATAAGAAAAATCTATTTTTATGCTGTAATTTATTAAGTAAAAAAAAATTTTTTTAGTTATCCCTTATATTTCTTGGCATTTGTTTTACATAGGTACTTCATTATTTATATATTTCGGAATTAATATACCTAGTTACAGTTTTAGCTATTAATTTAGAACAAACCAACGAGTACATTGTCATCTACTCAAAGAGTGATAAAGTATTTTTAATATAACTATTCTTGATTTTTATCAGTAAAATTTCACCTTTAAGTTAAAGAATCTGTCATGATTTCTAACTAGTATACTTCAGTGCGCTTTGGTATAAATAACAATAACTTTAAATATAATATAGACCTTAAGACCTTAATACTACGAATAAAAAATAAGCAAAAATTTTACCTAACGCTTCTGAATTAGCCAAGCAAGGGCGTTCTTTCATTGTAAGCTTTTGCTGTTGCGATTATCATAGGAGCTGAACTCGTAGACGCTTGATTCCTGAAAAACAGTTAGTGCGTGTATATCATGAACTCTTAACTGGTTTCATAAATAGCAATGGGCAATTTGTGTGGGGAGTTAGCACCTTTTTAAAAGTCTTCGCACGAGTGAAAATTTTGATAGTTTTATCAAAACAGATTTGCCATACTAACGATAAATTGATATAAGTTAGCTAGGAACTAGTGTTGCCCGATCCGTTTTCTAAATATCGGAACCTCAACGTAAAAAAAGCGGGACTGAGACGAAAAAATATCACAAACTTGTTATAACTTTTTGGCAATAACTTTTCAGGAAATCAGATTGAGTTTTTTTAATAATAATATTTATTTTCTTCTATTCCATAATATATTTTAAAAAAACTTTTATAGCCTTTACTTAACATTTAACATTCATAAGGATTCTTAGATCACTTGTATTGGATATATCTGGATTGACTACTTTGATTTGAATCCAATTTCTTATTTTTATCTGAATTGTGATTTGGTGGATCTTGACAATTTGTAAATTCTTCAATATCACTATAGTGGTCCTCTAAATCGGTTTCGACTGATTCGAGATCCGAGTCTTCGTTCAGTACCTATCGCTTCTATTGTTTTATTACCGTCGTGAGTTGACTTCTTTGGAAAATAAGAAAAATTGCATAAAAATAATGATAGTTTCAACCGCCTCTGTGGTCTTGTGGTTAAGACCATCGGTTTAGACCCAGAGGTCCCGAGTTCGATTCCCAAGTCGGGTATGCCCCTTTTTTTAGACGGCATTTTCAGCGACAGCGGACTTTTTGGGAGTGGCGAGAAACTTAAAGGGTTTCTCAAGCCCCAAGGTTTTCTAGAGAATTCTCTCTATGCCATATGGGGACATAGTGCGTGATGCCATTCGGCATCACACACTATGTCTCCGTTCCCTACTAGATTCGCTGAGGGGTTCGGATTGGATCGGGATCGGACAAAACCCAAGGCGCCTCTAAACGCTAAGACCTCGGCTCGGGTTTACCGGGTAGTGGGAGTGGAAATCTTACCTGTTTGAAGGTACAGCACCATAAATGGGTTCCGGTCTTCCGGGGCGAACGCTCCGTGGTGGTGGTGGGAACGGGGGCCGGCCTTGGTGGTAGTAGTGCTGAAATAGGAACCCTGACACCGCTAGCGCCGTCCATCCCAAAATCACTAAAATGTCTAGGGACAATTCACAAAAAATAATAGTTACCTATTACCGTAATTCACAAAATATACAATGCAATGTTAAACATAGTATAGATATTTTTTATCTTTCAGCACTCCTTCTCCATAATTATGAAACCTTACTACACTAGTTTTTTTCACATTTTAATATATTATAAGAAAGTACGTAAAATACCATAACGTAGGGTAGACTTCTATGCAGTAACAATACTATAATATGGCACCAAATCAAAAAAAAGTTTTTTTTTCTACTTGTTTGTGTCTTTTTTTACTAGTTTTCCGTCTCTCGCAATAAATCGGATGTGTGAATGAGTTTCTCGAGAAAGTCACTATAATCACTTTTTTAAATGTGTAAAAATTTTAGTGAGAGAAGAAACATTTGTGTATGTATGTGTGTATTATATATCGTGTATTAAGTGTTGTTTTATCATGTAGAAATACGTTCGAATTTAATTAAGTACATATTTTGAAATGAGCATATTAAATTAAATAAGTACATAGAAAACAAATCAGCACACTACACAACATACATAGATTTTACTGAATTGTAGTTATATTCAAGAACTTTGTGAAATAAATTATATTAATTTAAAATAAAAGCTTACCTCTCCACTCAAACGGCATCAGAAGTAACACTTTATTAAACTTAGGCACAGTCGCTCTTCGCACCGTGTTTATAATTATGTACTTCAAATTGGACCCCAAGTAGAAGTCGATAGGGTATATGACTGCGTACGCGCCGAGCACAGCGCAGCACAGAATGTTGGAGGTGAATGCCACACTGACAAGTAACAGAGTGCACAGCACCATTAACATTATGAATAGAACCCAAAAATTGAAGTTGTCTTGGAGAAGAAATACGTCTCCTGAAAAAATAAATATAAATCAAAAATATTTATTGAGAAAAAGAAAAATATTAATGTTAAACAATTTTTTTTTGTTTTTTTAGTTGCATTTTTACATACAAGCATTTTTTTTCTTGCCAGCGAATATTTGAAATGGTAATAGTTTCAGCCTTCAATACATTTTGACCCATATTCTAAATTCTACAAAACTGTGTTTAATTATCTTTTATTAAAATATGATAAAACTATTTAAATTTTGTATTTAAAATACGAAAACACTAATTGCGTGCGGAGCGAATCTTTTAATATATGTCGCAATTAAATAAGGAAAATGATGTTCTAAGTTATTAAATAAATAAAAAAAACTGGCAAAGAATTAGTACAATAAAGTAATAATAAATGTATGTTCCAAATAAAAGTTTTTATTTATTTTTTATTAATATTGTTTGTTTTTTTGACGTAGTATAATTTATTATTATTTATTTGTAATAAACACTGTGTACTGTAGGTAGGGTTTCAACGTAGCCTGTATGTTTTATTCTTTTTATGGGTTCCACGTGTGTTTTGTGCATCTTAATAAATAATCCGCATAAGTTGCATTACATTGCATAATGTGTAAATTAGCTACTACTAATGTTCAAAATTGTTTTCAGTATACCTGGCAGTTTGTTGTAAATTATTGCAGACATCAGAAATCCAAAGTTTAGAGCTGGAATTGTCACAGCGAGAAATGGTATACCATAGAGCCACCAGAATATCATCCAAATAGCGCCGAAGAATAATCCGGATAAAACTGACACTAACAATAAAGCTAAAATATAAAGGGTTAAAAGTATGAGTAACATGTAATAATGCAACACGATATACATTCATTTATTAATTTACGAGCTTCTATTAGCCCGATAGTTAATAAATCTACAACTGTTACAAGTAAATTTCTATTTGATGGTAAGCTAAGGCCAGATCTAAAGATAGCCCAGGCTTGCTAAAGAGTTGACTTTTTCACGACCAAGATTATATTAATGATGGATACGATTCTTTCGTAGCACTAACGGTCTTTTTAAGATTGACTGACGTTCAGAGGGTTCGATTCTCAATTTCTTAGCGATGATGATGGTGATGATCCTAAAGATGTCCCACACTAGGCTTTGCTTAGTATAAGGAAAGATTGGGCTTTAACCCATCATGCTTGCCCATTTCACAATGGTGGATTTAAACGACAATCTCATGACAGCAACCGGGACTAACGGTATTAGCATGTGTACCACAGGCGTGCTTTCCAAAGTACTGAGGAGCTCGAGATAATTTAATTAAGTCACCCATTGGTGACAAGGCTCCAGACACGGCACTAAGGCACTAATCAGACGGCAGGATGACTTGCAAGATCGCAACGCCCGCCATCGCCATTCTCAGTATTAACAAAAACTTTACTTGCAGCATCCTGCAAGATTTTCTAATTTTCTAAGCAATATTTATGCCGTCAAATACCTTTTCACTCCACTCTTATCTTTAATATAGGTATCTTAAATGTACATAAACTTTACCTGGTCGATCTAAATGTGCCATTATTGATATAATGATGTAAGTAATTACTACACCACTCAACATTCCAAATATAAACATCTCCGTCTTGAAGAACCGATGTCCGAAATAGCAAATAAACAGGCCAACGAATACTAACGAGGCACATATGAATTTGGACAACATGTCGTCTGAAAATGAAAAATAATAACATGCAATAGCTAATATCAACCTCTGCAGCCACCAAGATGTGTTCAATATGAACATGTTTTTACGAAGGGGAACTGCTCTTTGCCTTCTTGCAAGTCTGGAGAAAGCCTAAGTGCTCGGCCAGACTGCACACGCGAGAGCGGAGGTGGCGCGGGTGCGGGGACGCGCGCGACGATACTTGTCCGTAGTCAAGCGCATATTATACATAGTCTATGGTCGAGCGTGCAGCTCGTTCGAGTAGTGTCGTGTTCAGTGTTTGTCAAATACAATATGGATGAAGAGGACTTATTTTTACTAGAAAATTCTTACTTAAAATGAACTAACTAGTCTGCCTTGCCTAGCCTTAAGGCGTTAGGCCACCACTACAATCACTTTTCCTTCGCTACTAGCAGGACCCGCTAGCTAGTTTAACTCATCTAACTTAATAATATTGTTTGCGTTACCGTTTCTTTTTGAGTTTCAAACTGTTATAGTTTACATTTTTACAATACGACAATTTTGCAAAACGTTTTCTTGAATGATAATTACGGACGTTTAAATGCTTTCACTTACCGATTATTTCACAGTCGTTCGCTAGATCTCCGCTAGACGGTGTACACGCATAGTTATGTACAGGAATATACACTGAGTAGAAGTCAGGGTTCTTGGTGTCAAAAGCCACGGCCACATAAATGGCTCCAGTGCCGGTATAAGCACTTATCATACGGCGCAGGCCCATTATGGTTTTTGGCATCTAAAATAGAAAACTGAAGAGCACTGTTGATACGTTTTCAGGTTAATGAAACGCAAGCGCGATACACACCAACTTTTTGAAAAGATACGGATAGTGGTTTTATATACTTAAAACAATTTTCTATTGATAACAAAAAAATATATTTATATATCTTAAATGGGATTTAGATTAACTAGCAATTTTTACCATAGCGTAATCTTTCTTCTGTGATAGTGATCGCATTGAAGATATATCATTTATTAGAGAACTACTGAAAAATTGGGTAAATCCATCCATTGGGCCCATCTCTCACTTCTAATTCCTACTTCCTCCTCAAGATCCAACTCTTTCCTCAAGGCCGGCAACGCATCTGCGATTAATTTGGTGTTACGTGCCCAGGTGACCCGTCTGCTCGTTTGCCTTCAATTAATATTTAAAAAAAAACAGTAAATATTATCAATATTATCGCTCCAATGCTGGACTCAAGCCTCCCATATACAAGTCGGGCCAAAGCGAGTTGATGGGCTTCAACGACTACCATCTTACCACATCAACCGGGACCAACAGCTCATCGTGCCTTCCGAAGCACGGAGAACCACGAGATAAATTTAAGTGACTAGTCGTTAACAAAAACTTTTATAAATTTATAATAGCGCAACGCGAACGCACAAATGTCGTTCTGTTCGTTCCATCGTCATTTTTTTCGTTTATTTCATTACTTACCAATACACCATTTTCATTGATTTTTTCAATCGACATCATATTTTTTATGCCATTGTAATAAGTATCTGCTTCATAATCCCTTTCGGGCAGGTAATACATGTAGAACTTGACGTCCACGTAGGCGATCTGCAAACACTCCATGTCGGAGTAATAACGAGCCGGGGCTGCCTCAACTAATATGTAGTCATTCTCATAGAAACTCTTCATGAATGGTGACACCGGATTAGGGAATTCCATGTTACATCCGCCTGGTACTGGATCTGAAATAAGTAAAAAGTTTAATCAAAATAAAATAAGTAATGGTGTTTAATAAAGGGTTGCAGTCAACGATTCCTTTTCTCCTCTAATATTAATAGAATAAAGTTATGTTTAATAAGTAAGCTTTAATAGGATTGATGACATGCCAAAAATTAAAAGTCCCTTAAAAATAAAGATAAAAAAGTAATGGTGTAAAATAAAATAAAATAAAAATCGTCAACACCACTACCGCAGCGTTTATGTTGTTGTGTTGAGATCAAACCAAACATAATAATTATACATGATCATAACTTTTTTTTAGAAAGGAATATATATTCCTTTAACAATCACACAATCTTATCAGTCATATTAGTAGACACAACAAGTCAGTTAATATACATTAAAGCTCTGAGGAGAGGTTAACCCAGATTGCCTTTAGAAGAATGAAAGTTATTTATAAACTTTTGTGTGTGCCAGTCAACCCACAAAAGTTTAGAGATAGCCATGTGTTTTTTATTAATCCTTATTTATTAATGAAACTTTGCATCATGTTTGTAATAACATGAGTCTTATACAAAATGCTGAATGTTCTAGTTACATTTTCATATGTTAGATGTCCTACAGGGATAATAAAACATCTAAAAATAAACAATTCAACGCAGATGAAACTTATTTAAAAATAAGGAAAACTTTACCTTTTTCTCTATAGCCATGAACAGAGATAAATAATGTTAATTCAAAGGAATTAGGATTCATAACATAAAATGTATCAACTTTCGGTGTCACCGAGCTGTAAAGGCCAATGTTTGTGCCAGTAACATAAGATCCTTTAGTCAACGTATTATTGTACACTGTAATATCATACAAAAAGCTGTGCGCTTGAAATATAATGAAGGAAACATTGTTGTTGACATTAATGAGGTTGAATTTGATGGTGGAGGAGCCATTTATGGAGATAAATTCACTGTAAAGTTCTCTATTCAACCATGTTGTTGCTTTACCAAGTGGTATTGTCACTGTAGCATCTAGAACAAAAAAGTATATTAAGACAGATATTATAATCACGCAGATACATTGGTGATCTATTTATTACTGTAGCATGTGGTGTACCACAGATGACAGCTCCCCGTCTTTGTTTTGTCATGTACATTATTGTACTATCTTTACTTCAGTAGCTTTTTATCAAGAAGGCTAATAAGTACCCACAATCATACCAATAATATTTTTTTAAATATAAGTGCTATATTTAACAGAACTATTACCATGTCTTTTGTTGTCTTTTGAGTTTTTATTTAATAGCATGCATTACTTATAAAATTTTTGAAAGAATACATTCATTTGGATAATTAATTTTATATAAAATAGGTACAATGTCAGACAACAGTTGAAACATGAGAAAAAAATCATTACTAAGTATACTAAGCTAGAATCTATAAGTGGTCTACAAAATATATAAAAATGTTTCACAATGTAATAATTACACTACACTTTTATTTGGATATAGTTTGTTGTTGGCCTTAGCTTTACTACATAGTTGGTGTGGACAAATTAGATATAGAAAAAAAGCTATTTACTAATACAATTCAAGTTAAAAAGTTTACTGTTACAAAACTTACTTTGAGAACTCACTGAAGAGGCACCAAAAGCCAGAACTATAACTAACGCCGTTTGCTGGACAAACATTCTCGTTGGATATCCAGATTCTTACAATGTCTGCCACGTTAAACAATCAATTTCTTAGTATTATATTTTGGTGACTTGCTCGCTATGATTTTGCCGCAACATGACGCAAATAAAACATTTCTATTTAATAACAAATGTCAAAATCAGCTGCTTACACTACACAACACTTGTCCAATTTATTAATAACGGAATTTAGTTCTGCAGTTAAAATAACATTCTACTTTCAACAAAAATAATACATTTTAAAAATATGAATAAAATCACATCAGAGAAGCACATTGAACTGAATAGATAACAAATTAATTACTACACGTATGAAACAAACAACCCAGATTTCAGTATTAAATAAATAGTAGGTACTAACTAACTATAACTACTAGTCTTTGCAAACAACAACAAAGTCATTCATTCATGTAAATATGACATTACACTATAGATATGCGAAAAACTACCTAATTTGTTTAATCACAAAGTGTATTTTATTTAATGGATTGCCCTAGTGTCCTCTACTAAGATTGAATGACCGAATGAATCAGAATGAGTAAGTAGTATGATATTCTTCTAATGAATGACAAAAAGAATGAAAGTTCTAAAGACATCACTAATTAGCTGTCTAGTTAAATAAATCATAGCGAGAGCCATCAAACAAGAAATTGAAAAGACTTGGTGGCGGGAAAGAGTACGTGAAGACAAGTCTTGCAGTTTTCCATTATTTTCTTATATTCTTACATCGATCGTAAACGTGACCGGAGGAGATTGCCTTTGGTGATCTACGATCACCTTGGTGGTAAGTTAATGGTAATGCCTCCCCGTGCCACGGCGAACTCCCGGAATTGATCGGGGTGCAAGCAATGATATTAAATAGGTAGTAAAAAAGGTACGCACTGAGCGAGGCTAACCAAAACCACAAGGATACGATACGGCGGCTCAAGTGCTCAGTCGCTCAGTCGCTCGAAGAAGAAAGAAGACAGAGAAGTTCGAATTAACGAACGAAATCTTTTGAACCATTTTTGCGATTGTTTTGTATGCTTAGCGCGTATAGAACATATACCTATAATTTTATACTTATTAACGTCATTTGGTGATTTTGATGCAACCGGTGCATTCCGGTGAATTCCACATCTGCCGGGCGCGGCAGTATGCGTTTGTATTACAGGCAGAGTATTAGAAAAACAAAAGGCGAGGGACAGAGCAGAATAAGATAATAGGCCTACTTGGGTCTACTACAGACTCCTACCGCCATGCCAGTTTGCTGTACAAGACTCAGAGATACGATCGAGTATGGAGTATTGTTCCCATCTATAGGACGGCTCCGCTAAATACCTCCTCGATGCACTTGATAGACTGCAAAGGCGAGCGGTACGCATTATTAGAGATGCTGAGGTTACAGCCTCTCTAGAGGACCTCCAGTTGAGAAGAGACATTGCTTCTCTCAGTGTCTTTTACCGGAATTACTACGGTGAGTGTTCTGAAGAACTTTTTGATCTAATCCCGCCTTCTCCTTTCCTCTCCCGGACTACACATGCTGGTCTTAGGAACCACCATCATACTGTACAGACGATCAGTACTCGTACCAAAAAGTCGTTCTCTGTAAGATCAAAACGGCATTTATGCAGGCCGTCATGAATGGGTGCATTATTTTGGACTGCATCGGCTGCTTACCAGCAGGCAGGATGTGGTCACTAAGACGTGTCAATAAAAAAAAAATTGTGTAAATTGAACCCACGAGATCATTATTACTAAGTTTAAAAAAAACCGATGGGCTGACCGGGGCTGACCAAGTGCCATACATAGGTGGAGGTTTTGACAAGGCTACCGAGTATAGTACAAAAAGTAAAGTATTTTATAGATAGAAATAGATAGAAATCTCTAGCAACACCAAAATTAAATCTAACAAACTGCGGCAGTGTTGTTATATATTTTATGAAACTTATAACAGTGACTTGGACATTGTTTGCATTAAGTAAGCCCACGAAGCAAATTCGTGAGTAAGCCCCACAACACGTACATAAAACAACATACATAACATAACAGAGCATAACATAGCGTACATAGATATATAGCACAAAATAAGGAGATTATTTTGTAACTATAGGTATACTTAATCTGTTTGGTTTAATTTAATTTTTAAAATTTATTCAATGACGTGAGAAAGAAGTTATTTTCTTAAGACTTCTCTTGAGTATGTAAGTACTATTTATTATAATTTTCAAAGTTCAACAACAATGGTAGGTATTATTAAAGTTCTGCGAGGATGAGAATATGTGAACGAATGAATGTGAATGCGATCGATTCCGTCGGTGCGAGTCGACGTTCACTCGCTCACCTCTAAATCCACAAATTCACAATTTCCCAAACATGGCGGCGCGATCAATGAAGTTGTGAAGTGTAGTGAAATCAAGTGTAAAAAATTGAAATGATTGGATTGTGTGTTGTTTTTGTGAGTGCTATTATAGTTTAATGGGCCATGGGGCGTGGCCAGGAGTTGCTAGATGCAGCCCGCAATGGCGACAAAAAAACTGTCGAGAGAATTCTGGGGCAAATAACGAAAAGGAGTGGTCCTTTTACGAGGTGGGTCCTTTTTCCAATGTTTTTGAATATTTCGTTCGAATTATAGATGAAAAAGTTCCTAAAACTTGCTTATTTAAGAACCCGTTTTATTTGCTTCTGTTGTATTCCACAACATTATAAAGAAAGATAAGATTCCTGCGTTTTATCAACATAATTATGAGTTGTGTTAGCGAATAAAAAGTTTTCATGTTTACTTGACTAACAAAAAATTTTTGACTGCTCGCACTGTTCTGTTCTCATAAACAGGTGACAAAGCCGTTGTTTTGTGAAGTGCCGGCCTAATGAATAAAGTTAAAGCAAGGTCAATCAATTACTGAATAACCAAAGAACTAGGTAGGTACTTGACCGTAATAAAACTTCCTTGTGTTATGTATTACAGTGACTTACAAAATTCTACTACAAAATACTAAATTGACATGATTCTTAGCTAAATAACCATTGACCTAAATTTATACTTTAATAAACCTCCCTTTGACAATTTATTTTATAGGTACCTACTTAGTGCTTTAACAACAACCAATTTTATTGTTTTTTTATAGTTCTTTGACACCACATCATTTAAATGACCAACTCTGCTTTTTATGGTTAAATGAGCAGGAAAGATCCCATTATCCATATTATGACCTAATGGCATCTCTTGTCTCATTGATGAAACAATCTTCAGCTTTTAACATCATGGTAATACAGTACAGTTCCTTTGCATGTACCTGTACATCACAAAACTGTCAAATTTATTCAAAATATGTTCAACCATATATATCTCAGAGTTAAAGTTCAAAGTCTATTGAGGAAATTTGACAGTGGATATAGTTTTCATAAAAAAGTATAAAAAAGTATAACAGTCATTGAATCACATTTTCTTAGTGTTCTTCATAAATTAAATAAAATATAATAAATAAATTTTTTATTCAGAACTTTTACAGGGTACAATACAATGAGTGTACGTTAACAGCCACAATGGTTTCTCAACTGTGTCGAAGCTGTTAGCGCCCACCTCCAAAAATTTTAGAGGCATCAAAGCGTTCCGAATGTAACAAAACTTAAATTAAATTTTAAACATTTTTACGAAATCAGTAACAGTTAGATAAGTGTGTAAGTATGTTTGTGTGCTTGTGTGTGTGTGGTGAGAAAGGGTGTGTGTGTGGTGTATTTATAGTGTGAGTGTAGTGTGAAGGGGGGGGGGAGTGTATTATAGAAATTAGGGAGTGGAATCAAACACAAAATGAGCCTCTTTGCCCTATGATAGATGTTAGTCTTGGGATCGGTGAGCAAACCACTAAGAGGATTAGTACGTGTCGTTATAAAATAGACATTTTAAGAATAAAGTCAGCCAGCGACCTTCTGTTATCTAACACATGCTCAAGAAGTTTTCCGTGTCCAGGTACGTTAGTTTTAATAACTAGTTACTTATATGGATTCTACATTCGCATAACGTTAGAGGATATATGTTCAGTAATCTGTTTACTTTGTTATATAGGAGGGGTGCGAAAAAATAAAAGTGACGTCTAGCAATGGCTAGTCTACAAATTTGAGATTTGCAGATCCGGTCAGATCTACGTATATTTGCTATGGTAAATTAGAACAATTGGTATAAAGTAGCAGTAAAGCCTAACAAATTGTCTGTCAGCCTAGTCTGTTTTGGGAATGGTCACTTCCTTTTGAAGTCATAATACATCCATGGCCTGCCTGGTTCACAAATTGAAACAAGACTCTTTGAAACAATGATCTCAGAACTTCCAGGAAAAATATCTTTAAAATATAATTCTTTAATACATGTGTATACATGTCACTGAACTGCTCATAAACAACTGGACTGATTTGATGTTTTTTTTTGTGTTTTTGAGTGGTTTAATTCATTATTGTACCTGATAGTTGGAGCTGTAATACACCTGTATTACAGAGCCAACTACCAGATTCACTTAAGCGGACAAAGTCGCAACTAAGCCACTAGTATCTTATAACTTTTATGAGTCTTTCAACAGGAATCCATATTGAAGTACCTATGTATATTACAATAAAATATATGCATACCATAAAATAAAATAAATAATTGATTATTCACTCTGAATGAATAATCTATTTAAAAGATGATTTGTAGCCAAGCTTTTTTATGGACTGTTTATGCCGTTTCTAGACTGTTACAAAGAGCCTTCTTACTCCTTCTCAACTCTGGCCATAGAACTATCTTTCTCCTCTAGATGAATTAAACGAGTCTACTCCAGCTTGATGTTTTTGGATTCAAGAATTTGTTTTGCAATGTTGTTGAAGGCATTTCCTAAACAAATGTTTGTAGCAATAACAATAGACATGAACAGTTGTTATAATCAATTAGTAAATAATAAATAACTAACTGGTAATAACAACAACTTTTTACATATTGCCTATCAATGTACAATATTAATCCTAAATACCTATTAAATTAAATTGTGTTTGTTTGTCCTTCTCTAAATGAAGTAAAGGAAGTGATTTATTACCAGAGACTGTTTAAGGCCCAAGTATGCCATAGGCTCTTATTGTTCCAGTCATAGGTATATTACATAGATTTTGGACTTTTTGATCCTATGCAGGCAAAGCCAAGTAAGCTAGTTTTATATAAAATTGTGAATAAATATAAAAGAAATTATATTCATAATTAAAAATGAAATGCTGTATGTTGGTAAGCACATCACTAGAGAATGGCTGAACAGTTGTCGGATGAAATTTTACACATAGACCATGACCCAGATAAGGACATAGGATACTTTTTATCATGGTATTCCATATCTCTTAATAAACAGGTCAAACATTTATTAAGTCTATCCCTATACATGTACTAGTGGTTATTCGTATGGTTAGTTGTCTCCTGTATGTATCCAAGGACAGACCCTGCTTTAGACGAAGCCCCTGCTCCAGCTCAATCCACAATGGTTCTTTGTTGTCGCTTCATTGTTGCCTAAGAGTCATCAGCTTCTTCCCGGAAACTTAGGTCAGTTTGTCAGAGACAGCAAAAGGTACTGTCTTTTGAAACTACAGACATTTTTTCGTCGAAAGCGATGTTGCTAAACACTTTAATATCTTGTCAATCAAAGCAGTTAAATACCAGTACCAATACATAAATCTCTAAATACCTATCTTTATCTATTAGTTATGACATGATACAAGTGTTCAGGTATTTTTTGCTGACCGAACCTTATTTTAAAGTTATTATTATTATTACCTAAAGGTACCGTGAAAATCAGAGTATACGAGAACTGCTAATTAGCATGATATCCAATGTGTGTAAGGTTAACCCACCTTGCGGATCCACTCACCAATAGTGTTGAAAGACCATGTCTCGTTTGAATGATCCCAATTTCTAGAAATAAAGGAATAAGACCTCCCTGTGCAGGAGAGATGTGCGGCAAAGAAAAGCTTCACCAAATTTCTTAGTTTGCGTTGGAATGGTGGACACATAAGCTGAAGAATGAGAAGACCTTCCTTTTTGAGAGAAGGGATTAAAAGGGATAAAGGAGAAGCTTCCTCAGCTTAGAAGTGCTCAGGGTGCCTAATGCGATTTTCGCTCGCCATTCTATCACGTTAATGAAAACGAGAATTTGTATGGCAAAATTTTACTCTTCTCGTATGTCGCCAGGAGGCGCTGCTTCAATACCATACTTATTTTCGTTTTCTTACACGTAATCGAATGAAAACGGATAGTAAACACAACTCACGCTAAGTACCCAGGGTGCTTAATGTGAGTTTCATTTCACATTCGATCACGTTAACGAAAACGAATATTAGTATGGCATTGAAGTCCTGGCGATATACGACAAGAGTTAACATTTTGCCAATACTAATTTTCGTTTTCTTATACGTAATCGAATTGATACGGATAGTAAACAAAAGTCACACTAGGCAACAGTGCAAATGAAGCAGCGCCTCCTGGCGACTTACGAAAACAGCATCCTACAGGTGTTTGCGGAGAGGTTTGACTGTCAGTACCTATGTTTACCATTGTGAAATGGTTCACCTGACTAAAGTCAAAATAATGTTTTACCTTTTTTATTTTTATTTAAAGTTTTTATTCAATTAATATATAATTTATTTATTGATTTTATTGCTTTTTGTTTTTATTTGTTTGGTAAATAATTGAAATTAAATTAAATTTATGATTTATAATTTAATAATTAGTTTTATTGAATTTGTTAATTTTACTAACATAGGCTAAGGTTATTATTGTAACCAACACAAATGAGCCATGATGTTTAAATAGAATATATTGAATTGAAAAAGTTCAAATTTTGCCATACAAATTCTCGTCCTCGATAACGTTATCGAATGGCGAATAAAACTTGCACTAGGCACCCTAAACATTCAGTGAATACCGCACCTAACGTTAGAATGTGCTGTGAGTCGCCACAACTCGACCCATGATTAGTAGTGCTTGGTGCGAGGTTGTTTCGACGTTGTCAATGGACATCTGAATTATGTGGATAGTCTAGACTTGCTTTGCACGGGTTGGATGCAGAACATACCTATGCGGCACCGTAACATCAGGACATGCCTTATTTTACTATAATTTTTATTTAAAATGGAGACCTTATATGATCGAAGACTGTATGTAACTCAATGATTTCTACTTCCCACCACCATCATTGCAGAGCAAAGGACTCTTTCCTTCCATCCATTTGTGAGCCCTAATAATTAATGAATACATTTTTCGTGTTATTTTATTTGAGACAATACATTCTACGTTACGTAGGTACCTTCCTATTAACGAATGCATAAATAGAAATGTAGGTACTCAATCTGAATTTATTACAGCAAATAAACAGACAAGCCTTGTGATTTCAAATGAGAATTAATTCAATAAAGCATAGCTCAGCTTCGTGAGATCTGTTAACAAATAAAAAAATGGACGCCTCCAAATTTATTTGTTTACGCAACAAAAGCAATGTCTGAATCAAAGAAACATACCTATCTATCATCTAAAAACAGTTATCTATTTAAGGAAGTGGATAACTCTTACCATTAAAGTGGAGTGTTTGGCCGGTAGCCAGACGCCAATCGATGTTGAGGAACGAACGTTGAACTTTGTCTGTCTGAAGGTGTCTGAACGTTACTTGGTAGAATACCTACTAATGCACTGTGTTGATTTGCAAGTTTCACGGAACGTAGAAACGTAGATAGGTAATATAGGTTATTGGGAATTTCATGTTCATGTAGATTATTGTGACTTATAAACGCGATGTTTGATTGTTTCTTACTAACACAGAATATCATTTTGCATTCAATTAAATATGCGATTGTGTAATGAATAATTTATTGTCTGTCGCCGTAACAATAATGATTGGTAGAATTGACCATTGTTTTGTTCTGAAAGTCAGAGATAAGATGGTCAGTTCCTCCATAGTCCAGATGCATTCTGAGTGGATTATTGTGCCTCACTAGCCGTCATCTCCTCACCTTGCTGACTCCCAGTTACTTCTTTCATCATCATCATTGTCAGCTCATTTATGTCCCAACTGTTGGGGCACGAGCCTTCCCTATGGATGGATAGGAACGGGCTTACTTACTTTATTTAGCCATACCTTTTCAGTTTAGCTTAGCTTTACCTAAATAGGTACCTAGGTAGTGTGATAATTACTCGTTTTGTGATTTAATCACTTTATGGACTTGTCAGTTTGACCTAAATTAGTCGCGGTTGTTAATTTTAATAGGTTGGTTGGTAATGGGTGTGGAATTGCATGTTTGTTAGTACAACAAAATAACATTTAAAGTTCGCGTGTGTGCTGTGAAATAGGAATTAGCACTAGCCTTGTTTTCATACCTATGCGCTATGTACATACAAACTTTTTATTTAATTAGGAGTTAGGTAGAAGTGATTTTTTACACACTAATGCATATTCCGAAGATCACGATAAAAAAAAAGAATAGCCTCCTCTGCTAGATAGGCTATTTTATAAATTTTGGAGCTGATGATGATGATGATGATGATGATGATGATGATGATGATGATGATGATGATGATGATGATTATGATGGTGATGATGATGATGATGATGACGACGACGACGATGACGATGATAATAACGATGATGATGATGATTATGACAACACCAGGTTTCCTCGGTGCCATACCCAAAGGTCCCGGTTTTAATACCCAGGTCGGGCAAAGTGTGTTGCGAAAATTTTCGATGCATAAGTAGGTACCTACATAGTTTGTGAACACCAACCCGCATTTGGCAAGCGTGGTGATAATGCTGTTACTCATCCATTGTAGCGATGACTTGATTTCAGTGATGGATGCTTTTGCCCAGCAGTGGGGCAGTTATAGGCTATAGCTGTGCCCCGCGGTTTCACCCGCGTTATTGCCCGTTTTGCAACATTTTTCATTGCTGCTCCACTCCTATTAGTCATAGCGTGATGTACTATAGCCTACATAGCCTTCCTCAATAAATGGACTATTCAACACAAAAATAATTTTACAATTCGAACCAGCAGTTCCTGAGATTAGCACGTTCAACCAAACAAACAAACAAACTCTTCAGCTTTATAATATTATTAGTATAGATTTACTTTACTTTGCACCAGGTTGATAACTTTGGAAATTGGTAGACATTTAGCACAAAACATATCTGCGTCTGCGTCTCGTCTCGATTGCGTTGGTTTTAAACGAAGGTAGGTATAAGATCTTGTAAAAGTACCTACGCAAAAAAATGCCGAGGTTTTCCTCTCATATAGGTAACCGGTTAGTACAATGTCTGCTATGCAAATACCTAATAGGTAGGTAGGTACTTATTTTTGTGACAGCGGCGCGCGTCCTGCATTGCCATGTTTGAGTTGAATGATTATTTGAAGTATCAATGGCGTCAATTCGGTGAAATAACCCCACTGATTTAGTCCGAAACAAAGCAGTGCTTGTACTATCATCACATCACCATCACCAGCTCACTTTATGGCCACACTAATGGGGCAGGAGCCTTCCCTATGAATGTAGGGAGAACGGGCCTTAAACCACCACGTGGGCCCAGTGCGGATTGGTGGTTGTTGACGATTGCTAATGCAGTCGGGACCAACGACTCTGCGGGCCTTCCGAAGTGCGGGGAGCTCGAGATGATACACTTTTGGTCACCCATCCGATGAACGGCCTTTGCGAAAGTTACTCAATTTGCTGCAATTTGCTGCTTCGCAGATGGCGCAGAACTACTGCGCCGTCGAGCTCCTCCACGTACTAGTTTGTACTATAGTTGTTGCCAAAGAATACTTTATAGTACTGTTATCGATGAAATGACAAAAAGTTTTAAACATCAATGACACCGCACCGACCGGTACAAATGCTAAATCACACTTACATCACACTTACATTTTTGGTAAACTACTTAATTACATTGAGGTTATTCGATTTCGATTCGATATCGCAGGGGACCGGAAGGTGTGGAAAAATTGTGGGGAGGCCTTTGCCCAGGAGTGGGACAGCTATGGCTGATATAATAATAATATTAGATTTTGCGACGATATGCTATTTTGCTCCAAAGTCGTTAAGCATTTTCTCGGTATTTTTTTCATTGAGGTTAGGTATCTCAGGGTCAACTAGAGAGTATTAATATTCCAAAAAGGTCCTTAATGGTCTACACTTGACTCCGACATGTAGCCTGTAACTCGTATTCCATTTCGAAATTGTTTTTATTCTTTCTTATTTAACGCTATTTCTTCCCCCTTCAAAATGCTTTCTCCAAATCCTTCCATTTCGTCCACTAATGGGTGTATCGATATTGATATAGGTACATTTTTAAATGTGTACTTTTAATTAGTTGTAACTGATCCCACTATTCTTTACCACATTGTCGTGGTAGTTGGAGTTTTCTCTGAAACAGAGCGTCGGTAAAATAAGCGAGTTCATTTATTCTTGAATGTCGTTTGAATATTCATTATATCCGAAGGACTGACATGATCATCATCATTACGGATTTTTTTATGACTTTCGTCGTCTTTCGACTCGCTTTATAATAATTAGTCTTAATAATTATTTATTATATCATTGTTCTTTTCTGTAGTTTTAATGTAAACTTTATTGTTTCGCCATTTAATAAAATTCAAACTTCGGGAGAGTACCTACCTAATCTTTATTAAATCGATAGCTTCTGAGGTTTCTTGTATTGGTTTCATGTCTTAGTATTGTAATGGCATGGAGTAAAAATTATTAGAAAAGAAGAAAAACTACGAAATAGGTAGTAATCTTTTGAATCTGGACGATGGATGGTAGACCATTTCGAAAAGTGAAATTTGGGTGTGGGTTTGCTCCAGTTTCGATTTCAACTGAACAATCCGATCATAAAACCAGTTGTTTACAATTTGCGTAATTACCCTGTGGACCAAACGCACGATTCCAGCAATAGTTGTGTTGACATTATCAACAATGAACTCAGTTGTGGCAACAAACCATAAACCGGCTAATATTGTTGACTATGCTCAGGATTTTAGAATAATGCACGTTTGCATCTGACTTATCAGTGAAGTGAAGTTTCAGTATAATAGTATTAAATTAAGCCAGTCTCCGTGCTTCGGAAGGCACGTAAAGCCATTGCTCCCGGCTGTATTAGCAGTCGTTAACAACCACTAGTCGGCACTGGGCTCGCGTGGTGGTTTGTGACCCGTTCTCCCTATCCATCCATAGGGAAGGCTCGTGCCACAGCAGTGGGGACATAAAATGAGCTGATGATGATGAAGTCAGTCTTTCTCGCAACTTTTATTATTCATTAGCTATTGCCCACAGCTTCGTTCACGAGGACTGCACTAGCCCACCAAAGGAACCCGTTACAGAGATAAAAAGATCCTGTGTCTGTCTATGTGTAAAATTTCATCCAAATACTTCTGCGCCATTCTTTCAGTATTGGTTTTTGCTCTGTATTGTATCAAAGTAAACTAATATTAGGTAGGTACTAACTTTTATCATCAAGCCACTCTATAGGTATCTTGGGGTTCTAAGCCCCTATAAAATTGTATGGTTCCAAGCCCCTAAACATTTATGGTGCTGCCACTTGCCATACCTATTCCCCGCGTACCACGTGCCTAACGTTAAATGGGTTGGTACTTTTTGTAAAATGAGTCACAAATTTGCAACAGGAAAAAGCATTCGTTAAATTTAATTTATTTCATGATTACCTTTATGTCATTTTGAAAGTTTGATTATTACCCTTCTGTATAGGTTCTAAAATACAAAGTCTAAACAGAATTTAAGCTCGCTTTTGTTTAGCATTTGATTTGATGTAACAAAGGTAATCCCAGGTAATCGTTATGCCCAAGTTAACCCCATTTCGAAGACATACTTTACTACCTGACGACGTCAACACGGTTCAGAAGGTACCGATCTAATTCGCCGGCGCCGAACTACAGTTAGGATACGAAAATACCGCAATGAAAAAGCTCTAAGTGAAGCGACCTGTTGCCTGCTTCTATGATTCATGCAACTTGCTTGGTTAGTCACTGTTCGCCGCTCGGACGCTCTGTTTGTTCTCCTGTAAATATTTTCGAACCAATATTTGACCGGAGTACATGTAGCCGATAAGTAGGATCGCTGCTCGAAACGGATTTCTTGCGACTCGTGACGTGAGTTAAGTGGGATAGTGCCAAGTTTGTTATCGCCGACAATGAAGTTGTGGATGTCATATTTCAACAAGGATATTATGTTTAAGAACCTTAGAAGGCGATTCAGGTAGATAATTGATGCCGATTTGGCCATTCTACACTTTAATTACACAACATTTACATTATAACTTTTTAATGTGCTTTATATTAATTTCAAGATAATCTAATTAATCATTATCAATGTGTCATTTACTAAAACAAAACGTGTTTTGCCACGTTGGTTTTCTTATCACGTCGTGGCCCTGGCTACTACCTTTAATTGAGTAATTTCATTTTTTCAAACTGATGTTATCAGACAGTAACAATGAAATTAAGTAGCTGAAGGGCGTTAAACATTTCTCTGTGTGTTTACTCTTTGTTGAAAGTCGTTGAAAATAATGAAATTGATTTGATAAATATAATTATATTAAGGCACTACTGCTTGATTGAGAACGATAACTGTACAAAAAACTTTCGTAGTAATCAACGAAAAGCAATTTGCCAGATATTTAACATCCTAATAAATGTAGTTTAAAAAATAATGACCGAGCAGCAAACAAAAAACAATCTGCAGGGAAATTTTGTGGCTAAAATTACTCACGCACTCTGTGATGAACGGGACACGGACGGCTTGCGATTGCTTGTGGCCCATTAACCCACCTGTCTTTGTTCATTATAATGAATGTTGATAAAACGGCGTGCCCATTTTCTTCAGGAGTTATGATAAACGAATTGTTGTCATGTTAGGTGGTAAAAGTGGCAATGCATTGGATGTGTTGGTTTCATTGGACATAGCGTGCGCTGCTGCTGGCGTCTCTTTGACACTAGTCTGGATTACTGTGCAGAACCCACGGTAGAGACAAGTGTCCGGCGCGTTGATAGGTGCAAAGTGAGTTTGCTTTATAACTAAAAGCTACGCAATTAACAAGAATTATCCAAATCAGCATTACCTCGAGTTCAAGGTAGTTTTGTAAACATATTTGTCATTGTAATTTTACTTGGTCTACTTCGCATATCTTATCTAACACAACACGCGTTATCTCTGCCAGTTCCTATCTCTAGAGGTAGCATCGGCTTTTCTTCAATTAGTGCATGTTCAACTGTTCATTTCTTTGCTCTAGAGGTGTTATTTTATTGTACTGAGCTTCAAAACTTGTTGTGTTAGTGTCATCATATTTACTTTTCTATGACTCAACTCTACAGATTTAGTATTATTTGAACTTTCACTAGAGAAGCGTGTAGACAGAAGTGTTGTCCTTAGTTTTGTGTACTAAGATGGAGGAAAAAACAGTGATGTGTTGTGGCAATAGTTTCGATTTTCAAATGTCGGATGTGAGATATAATTTTCGAAGAAGCTGGCTGAAAACAAAGAAATTTAAATTGTTTGATAAGGATAGGTGAGTGAAGAACTTACCTAAATGAGTTAATCAAAGTTTAATCGATCTTCAAATGTTGTTAGTTATTATTTATTTTACTATCTAATCTTGTATAGACCTTCAAAATGCAGACAATTAAATTAAATACCATCATCATCACACATTTTAAATAGTGTTTATTATTCGTAAATATAATAATCATTACTAGTTGTGTCTAAACGTATGTTTTCCTATTCTTAGAATTTAGGTAAATTGTTACAACTTTTCATATTACTTAATCTGTATTTTGAATTATTTTGATCCGGTGTAACCAATTTGCGGTTTCAAAATGGCGGTGTTTTATTCTAGGAAATATTTTTAACTAACCCATACATAGGTACCACACCCATGCCTTTGCGGCTTCTCTAATCAAGCCTTTTCCGGTCTATCGAATATTTCACATTGTCCGTTAAATACTGATCATTATTAAATTATTCCTTAGTATTATTTTGCATTCATCATGCTTGCACTGAGTAGTGGTACTCTCCCGAATCTTGAAGGTTTTGGAAGATGACTGCAGTTAGTCCAGTTACAAAACCATTTACTGCATTTTCTTTATAATTTTTCGACGGTTTATTCATTTTAAGAACAAACGGTGCCGGTGACATCTTGAATATCATAGGATAAGTACATATATACCACCAAAAATTAAACTTGTTACTGGAAATAAAAAAATATGTATACCTATAAGTATTGACTTTACTTTGCATAGTCTCTGTCGTATAAAAAATAATCTATGGATTTCCAAAATATTAGAGATATAATCTGCGAACAACTAATTAATTATATTGAAGGTAACAACATTTTTCTTTCAGCTACAATCAGGGTTTCGTAGGTCTTAATAGCTCAGTCGCTCTTCTTAATGTTGCACTGATAAGTCATACTACTTCTAGTCTCCTATCTGTTCCTCAAGGAGTTCCACTGGGATCTATACTCATACTTATACAGTTTATCCTGTATTAGTAGCCCGATAATAAATTATTAATAACAGTGATAATAAAGTTTTAAGTACAGTTGATGCAGTGCAATGTACAAAAGATAATTAAAAATTTAACCTTAGCTAATCTAAAGTTTATGCTGTTTGTTTCGACTTTCGATAAATAAAAATAGATAGATAAAAACCAAAAGCTTTTATACATTTTAATAAATGCTTAGGTTGATGGTTAGGTTTCTTGTTTTTCTAATGAAGTCTATGTTTGGTCAAGAAGCATGTCACTGGTTTAATAATTTTTTAAGTTGAAACTGCTCCAAAATTCCCGATCAAAGTCAAGTCCCAAGTCGACCTATTGTGAATTTGATGTAATGTGTTCAGCGTTGCCAATATTTGCTTTAAACAACGGACAAATTGATTCTTCCATCGTGTATTCAATGCAAATGCACGCTCTTGCTTTCATGTCCCGTCGCAATCGCATAATACGATCCACCATTTGCTCGCACCAAATTTTACACCATCCGTACCAGTCGCTACTTTCAAGTGTATATATAATTTTAATGTGTTTTCATTGCCTCATTATTGGGTTCTACATATTTCGTTTAAGATTGTTTTGAATTTTGATTGAATTGTTTTTATCGTTTTGTCATTGTCATGTCTTACAAACTTATCTTTGATTCATAAACACTTTACATTTAACCTTCGTAGGTGTGTCTTATCTCGTTTCTTGATTTCCTTTGTGTATCGTTATTAATTTGGTTATAATTAGTTTATTCTTAGTACCTAGTAAATTTTTTATTTGACCTTGAAAATTTCTAAGTTTTTTCACTTAGTTATATTATTTCCATAAAACTGTTTCTCTGTAAACATACAATATTACTTGACACAGTTGTTTTGTTTTAAGATTTTTAAATGCACGTAGCGTGTTACTCTGTAAAGTTCTTTGACCGTTTTGGTTTCGTGTCAAGGCCGGATTGATCGCGGTTGTTGACTTTTCTATCTCGTACGTTTGTTGGATAGAAATCCAAGTAGGGACTCGTGTTTTATAATGACCTTGTCACTAAAGTAAGTACTTACCTGCTTAGAATGATGTTACCGTTTACTTAACTGCACATTTAAGCCATTCACAAGACTTAGGTCAATGTCTGATGATTAATATATGTAATGAAGAAGTTTGGTTTTGAGCATCACAGACCTACATATATTTACATTTGCTAAATCAACGTTGGTTTGGGTTTTATGAATAAAACTTACCTCATATTTAAACAGATTGTTATTCTTACTTTTATTTATGATGTTAAATAGTTAATTAGTATGAGATATGAAAATGTGTTAGTACTTACTTTCGCCATGTCAAAACAGAGCAATGGAGCATCATGATTTTATTCCTAATATAGATTGTATTGGGAATGAAGTTGTCTAAGAATAGCTCTCGAGGACCGAATTTATGACGTACAGAATTCACCTATTATTATTTTAACAGCTGATCTGGTAAACAAGTAAACTTTATAAATATAACCACTATGTAATTGTCACAAAAACTAACCTACATTAATTGTATCTTAATTATACCGCTATTAATCTATTGACGTGATTAAGGTGACGCCGATACGACGTCGACGCAGCTAACGAATAGATAGATAAAACACATGCAAGTGAATGTTATTTTTGGCAATACGGATGTGGCAGTCGTGGCCGAGCGGTTAAGGCGTCTGACTAGAAATCAGATTCCCTCTGGGAGCGTAGGTTCGAATCCTACCGACTGCGGATTTTCTTTTTGTGCTTTTTTTCAAATGTACCTTTTTCTTTTGCTCTAGTTTACGACGTGGCGCTGGCGTCAATGTTCAAGATGACAACGGGTACACACCACTCCATCACGCTTGTCTGAACGGTCACAAGTAAGTATTTTTTTATTGGATAATTAAATTAAGTTTTTATTTTACTACACAATCGGGAAGCCGCGACATCTTCAATTACCGAGGAACTGACTACCATAGTTCTGACGGATCACAACAAAGCTGCTAATAATGTTTTTATGGCAACAAGACTTAGATAAGATGGTAGTAGTCATCTAGCCAGGCGGACTTAAAACATACCCCACCCCACCACCAACAAAAATGAATTGAAGGCACTTAAAGCTGTTAGTCCCGGTTGCAGCAGTCGTGAACATCCACCAACCCGCACTGGGCCCGCGTAGTGGTTTATGATCCGTTCTCTCTTATCTCCCATGGATAGTGGTGTATCCATCTATAGGGAAGGCTTGTGCCCCAGCAATGGGGACATAAAATGAGCTGATGATGATGAGCTAATCTTGTTCCAGGGAAATAGTCCGGCTACTCCTGTCAGCAGGTGACGCGTCGCCATGCGTCGTGGACAAGAAGGGCGCAACGCCGCTTCATCTAGCGGCGTTTAAGGGCGACTCCAACGTGGTAGCCATGCTCCTGGCGCACAAGAACCCGCCCGTCAACATCGACCAGCTGGTGAGTGTATTCTGCTGTCAGCTGATGCCTCCAGGACTTATAAGGCGTTAGGGCTCTTTACTTAGCGGCGACGAATGGCGACTCCAACGCGGTGGCCATGCTCTTGGAGCACAAGAAACTAAACTAAAGTATACGAACTCAGCTGCCTAATCAATCCCGCGTGATAACTGGGGAAAAACCCAACACAAAATATTCAAAAGAGACATCAAATGTTTTTTTATTCGTTAAATAGTTAAGTGTCTGATCTATCATATCAGAAAACTGTTCAATTACCCTAATAATACATTCCAATTTAAAAATAACATCAATAAACAAGTTCAGCGTTTATTATTTCAAATACCCAACCAGTTATGTAGCGTACAAAGTTGGGGTTTTGCCCCGCGATGACTCACGAGTCGGCCCATACTGAATTTTGCGTTTCCCCCACAGACGTCGAACCATGAGACGGCGCTGCTTATAGCCGCTCATTTTGGCTACGCTGATGTAGTGGCCCAACTGATGGCGAAAGGGGCCGATGTCACCGTGAGGAACATCAAGGAGGAGAGTGCATTGGACCTCGCAGCGCAGTACGGGAGGTAAGAATGCAGTAGTTAGAATAAGAATTTAAAAAAAATATAATAATAAAACAAAAAATGTTAGTAAATAATCTATAACTGGCCCGCTGCTGGCAAATCAAGCCAGCATTGCTACAAGCGAAAATCCGGCTGTGCATCGAAAATCCGGCTGTGCATCGAAAATCCGAAACACACTGCCCGACCTGGGAATGAACCCCAGACCTTCGGATATCAAGTCGAATAATTTGACCTGCACAACTGTCTAGTAGTACTCTGCGCACTGCGATAGATTGATGATCATAGATATCCAGCAGTGTGTGTGTGTTTACATGGGGAGGACCTAAAGATAAAATTATTTAATTCTAGCTGACCCGGCTGACTTCGTACCGTATATATTTTTTAATGTAGCCTATGTTACTCAGCGCTAATGTAGCATTCTAATGGTGGAAGAATTTTTTAAATCGGTCCAGTAGTTTTTGAGTTTATTCGTTGCAAACATACATACATACAATAATAAAAAGGTTTCCTCTTTATAATATCTTAGTATAGATCAAACGGTCGTATTTCGACCATCGGGCCG
Source organism: Eudonia mercurella (assembly GCA_963082485.1). NCBI lineage: Eukaryota > Metazoa > Arthropoda > Insecta > Lepidoptera > Crambidae > Eudonia > Eudonia mercurella. The sequence goes on from OY720040.1 coordinate 3,723,741, forward strand.
GGCCACTGTAAATATTATTTTATACACTACTATGTAGAGCAACTTCTATTCAAGACGCAATAAAACTTTTACTTATATGCTAAGTACTTTCGCATAGCATCCTCAACTTTAATTAGCTGCACAACTTTATCCGCCAACAAAACCTATGGCCTAGTTCATTCAACATTCGCGAACTCTTGATTTGTAAACACTGCATAGCCGAAATCATATTATGCTAGACATATACTTCGAGAGTTCTTAGGTAAGTTGACTTCGATGAATAAAGTTCCGTTTTGCATTCAAAAATAAAGACGTAATAACCTGTAATTGAACCCTCTCATACAAATTTAAATCAACGGTGGAATTTGATTTTATATAATATGTAAATACGAAATTCACAAACTTAACTTCTATTTTATTATAACGTCTCAGTGACTGATTGGCAGAGCGCTCGGCCCGATAGCCGAAAGTCCCGGGTTCAATTTCGAGGTCGGGCATAATGTATTTCGGATTTTTCGATGCATAGCCCGGGTTTGTAATCACCAACCCGCATTTGGCAGGCGTGGTGATTAAGCCATTACCCGTCAATTGTAGCGATGACTTGATTTCAATGACGGCCTTTGCCCAGCAGTGGGACAGTTATAGGCCGTTTACTTTTATACTTATTATTATTATTATTATCAGCCGTTACTTTCCCACTGCAAGGCAAAGACCTCCCCTACCTCCTTCCACCTATCTCTATCCTGAGCTAGTTCGTCCCAATTATTCAAGTTGGACTACAATTAGGGTTGCCAGATGCAGGCATTTCATTTCCGGGACAACGATTACGAATTTTCTTGGTAGGAAAAATATGTGAAAAAGATAGTTATTTTTGTAAATCACTATAAGTACTTGTAATTTTTTTTAAACATATCATTACATCTATAGTAAAAACTAACTTACCCACCTACCTACAAATGTAAATATAGTAAAATAAATAAAAAAATGTAATTTCTGGACACGGGACAAGACATGTACTTAACACCGGGGCAATCCCGGATTTCCCCAACGTCTGGCAAGCCTAACTACAATGCATCCCGCCATCTCCGTCTAAGCCTTCAACGATGCTGTTGTCCGTCTTTGGGGCTCAGAATTCGTCCGACATACGGGCAACGGCTATCAACTTTTCCTCTCAAACAAATTGCGTTTATTTCATGAGATTTTCCGAGTTTGAATTACTGGTCCTGAATTTTTAATCTTGAACACAATTTTAGTAAATTTAAAAGTCGACTGCATGGTTCTACTGGTTTTTTTTAAGTCTGTGCGTTTCGAAGTTCCCCATGCTGCCCAATTTGGATATCCTCATCATGTCATCATGAAACATCTAGATTGATAATTATGTTCTATAACTTAGCCTCCAAAGTTGTTGGTGAGCCTTTTGAGGAGCAGACCGCGCCCGAAGTTTATAAAATTGGATTACTCGAGCCGCTGTAACATTTTGAAGATGATGAACTTTGATATTTTAGTTTGATAAATTAGGTATTAACAGCGTGTCTTGTCACTTTAGGCTCTTCTCTGGCTCTCTGCTAGTGTATAATCACATTTCAGAGACTACCGCCGCAGTAACCGCCTCAGTCTAGTGGTTAAAACTACCGGTCTCCGACCCAAAGGTCCCGGTTTTGATTTGTAGTGTATAGGGTACATGTTTTGTGTATCCAACTGGGTAGCTACCACCATCTTTATCTAAATAAGATAAAGATAAGATAAGATAAATAATCTTTATTGTACACCAAAAATAAAAAAATGACAAAAAAACTACATAAAAATACACGTACAAAGGGCTTATCACTAAGAGTTATCTCTTCCAGACAATCTTTGGATGGAACAAAATTTTTTTGAATTTGAAGTGGGCTCGTCGTCTCGTCGGTGCACCATAAATAATTATAGTCTAACTTACAGATAGACAGACAGTATATGTCGCCATAACATCAATATTTGTAGCATTGTTGTGTTTTGGCAGCTAGAGATAAGATAGCCAGTGCCTCTGTAGTTAAGAATCCCGAGTGAAGTGCGTTTCCACCATTGGCCTTATCATCACTTAACATCAGGTGAGATGAAGGCACTGTGCTTACCCGTAAGATTTATAAAAAACTAAATATAGGCTTTAAAATAGATGCACCAGTACCGTACCTACTAGGAGTCGGAACTGGTCGAATTGACCGAAATCAGTCAGACCTGGTAGGCTACTCTTGACGCAAACTCAATCTCAATACAATTCCAATGCGATTAATATTTATCGATATTGGGATAAGTTTCGCAGTTTCGGAACGCCCCATCTCGATAATAATTTGTTCAATCAATTTCCACGCAATTTAATTGCAATGTAGCGCTATTATCGCTTTTAATAGTGCAATTTGAGTTTTTTAGATTTGGGATTGGAATTGTATTGAAATTGAGTTTGCGTCAAGAGTAGCCTACCTGTTTATGACTTAGTGTAACTCGATCCGATTTAGTTATGTTTAAATACCTATGTGTTCATTTTACCAAGTAGTCTGTAGGTATTTAAAGGTTATTTATGTAGTGTGTGTTTAACCTTATTAATCAGTACGTGCGTATTTCGATGTGACTCAATTGGAAATGTTAATTGTCCTGTCCATTACAACCTCAATATGTAAAAAAAAAGTTAAAATTCAAAATTATTTATTCAGTTTAGGCTACAAATAGCTCTTATGAACGTCATTATGCCATCGGTTCGCAAGTCTACGCTGGGCGGGAGACCTTGTACTGAGAAGAACCAGCAAGAAACTCAGCAAGTGTCAAGCTCTTTTCTCCCTTACAGCGTCAAAAATATTGGAAAATGCCCTATCATAAAAGGACACTTTCCATCACAAAAAAAAAACACAAAATATTAAGGACAATCACAACATGTTGAAAAAACAAAAGAGAAAAAATAACAATACCTATCTAAGTTTGCAAATTTACATCAGTTACCAGTAAAATCTTTCACAATGTCATACAGTACTAATAAAGGTCAAAAATTGTCTAAGATAAAAAAACAAAGTTAAACTATAGTTAATAATAATAAAAATAATAGTATGCAAGAGCAGACCAGCCTCCACAGGCACCCGTTCACGAGTACCTATGACATATGAATCAGCCATCGCGCTTCACTCAACCATATCTTAGGGAATGTATATGTGATTTTAATAAAGGAGCAGGTTCAATTACCTAAAATTGTACTTTGATATAGATTAAAATACACACGCTGTATGACAGACTACCACATACTGTTAAATTTCTTCAATAGACTTTGATCTTTATGTATATGCCATATGGTTGAACATTTACCCCCTTATTCATAAAAACTATTTAAGCATTATTTAGTTAATATTGTTTTGTCAGCGTCACACAAACGTCATTTTGAATTTGAGAAAAGAAACAAAACAATGATTAACTAAATTATGCTTAAGAAGTTTTTATGAATAAGAGGGTAAATGAAGAAATTTGATAGTTTTGAAAAAATTGATGCGCAGACGTCTGTACATCATTATAGAATTATACAATTAGTATTATCTAGTTGGGGACATAATCTGTCTAGACGGCATTCACCCCCACTTCCAAATTAACATTTTTTTAAACATTTAAAATATAAAAAAAAACACAAATGTTGAAAAAATTTCCACGAGCAGGATTTGAACCTGCACCCTTCTGACATTCCACACATGACATCCACATTCACAAAGTAGTCTGTAGGTATTTAAAGGTTATTTATGTAGTGTGTGTTTAACCTTATTAATCAGTACGTGCGTATTTCGATGTGACTCAATTGGAAATGTTAATTGTCCTGTCCATTACAACCTCAATATGTAAAAAAAAATTAAAATTCAAAATTATTTATTCAGTTTAGGCTACAAATAGCTCTTATGAACGTCAATATGCCATCGGTTCGCAAGTCTACGCTGGGCGGGAGACCTTGTACTGAGAAGAACCAGCAAGAAACTCAGCAAGTGTCAAGCTCTTTTCTCCCTTACAGCGTCAAAAATATTGGAAAATGCCCTATCATAAAAGGACACTTTCCATCACAAAAAAAAACACAAAATATTAAGGACAATCACAACATGTTGAAAAAATAAAAGAGAAAAAATAACAATACCTATCTAAGTTTGCAAATTTACATCAGTTACCAGTAAAAATTTTCACAATGTCATACAGTACTAATAAAGGTCAAAAATTGTCTAAGATAAAAAAACAAAGTTAAACTATAGTTAATAATAATAAAAATAATAGTATGCAAGAGCAGACCAGCCTCCACAGGCACCCGTTCACGAGTACCTATGACATATGAATCAGCCATCGCGCTTCACTCAACCATATCTTAGGGAATGTATATGTGATTTTAATAAAGGAGCAGGTTCAATTACCTAAAATTGTACTTTGATATAGATTAAAATACACACGCTGTATGACAGACTACCACATACTGTTAAATTTCTTCAATAGACTTTGATCTTTATGTATATGCCATATGGTTGAACATTTACCCCCTTATTCATAAAAACTATTTAAGCATTATTTAGTTAATATTGTTTTGTCAGCGTCACACAAACGTCATTTTGAATTTGAGAAAAGAAACAAAACAATGATTAACTAAATTATGCTTAAAAAGTTTTTATGAATAAGAGGGTAAATGAAGAAATTTGATAGTTTTGGAAAAATTGATGCGCAGACGTCTGTACATCATTATAGAATTATACAATTAGTATTATCTAGTTGGGGACATAATCTGTCTAGACGGCATTCACCCCCACTTCCAAATTAACATTTTTTTAAACATTTAAAATATAAAAAAAAACAAATGTTGAAAAAATTTCCACGAGCAGGATTTGAACCTGCACCCTTCTGACATTCCACACATGACATCCACATTGACATGGTTAGAACCACGATAGCTCAATTGGAAGAGCACCTGACCCGGAATGTCAGAAGGGTGCAGGTTCAAATCCTGCTCGTGGAAATTTTTTCAACATTTGTGTTTTTGTAATTTGTTCGCAACATTTACGTTAAAAATTATTTTGAACATTAAAAATATAATTTAATTTAATTATTTTTGCATCATCGTCATCGTCATTATCATCATCAGCCCATTTATGTCCCCACCTGCTGGGGCACGAGCTTTCCATATGGATGGATAGAGAGAACGGGCCATTAAACCACCACGCGGGCCCATTGCGGATTGGTGGTTGTTAACGACTGCTAATATAGCTGGGACCAACGGCTTAACGTGCCTTCCGAAGCACGGAGGAGCTCGAGATGATAATATTTTTTTGCCACCCATCCGATGACCGCCCTTTGCGATAGTTGCTTAGAATATAATTTAATTTAATTATTTTTTACTTATCGTCACATCTTTACTTTGGCGAAATATAATGTTAATGTTTTATTGTTTTTTATTAAAATATAGTAAAAACCTAGTTTTAAGAAAGAAAATAAATAAAGAGAATAACAATATTAATAAGCTCATAAATGTTAAAAAAAAATCCACGAGCAGGATTTGAACCTGCACCCGGATCGTATCGGATTTATGATCGGATGTTAATGAAGGTAGTTGTTGACATTGAATGGGCGTCTGTGGCTTTCAAAGTAAAAAGTAAATAGTGTTGAATAATTTCGGCGGGCTGGTTAGAACCACGATAGCTTAATTGGAAGAGCATCTGGAGCATCAGAAGGGCACCTGACCCGGTATGTCAGAAGGGTGCAGGTTCAAATCCTGCTCGTGGAAATTTTTTCAACATTTATGTTTTTGTAATTTGTTTCGCAACAAAATTTGCGTTAAAATTATTTAAAAAGCATTTTTAATAATAAGCTCGTCAGATTCAAGTCTAGAATAAAAACATATTTGCTTATGGAACTTTAATTTTAATTTAATGTTGTACTATTATTAGTATTATTTGTATAATATCATAGTCTTATGTTGCAAACTATTTTAACATAACCCATCAGCTATTTCATGTTGTGTTGTAAAATACTTCTTAAGGTATTCCAGCCTTCAGAAGCTAAGTGTGCTACAGTTTTATCGAGCTAAATATCTTACACAAAATTCCTAAAGTGCCTACCTAACAATTTCAAGACCGCTTTGTTTGCCTCAGCCTACGTTAGGAGTTGTACGAAGGCACAAACAACGGATGTTCTAAGATTTGAGAGAAGCGTTGATATTTACGGATCCCTTCCCAATATGACAACATCAAGCATACCTAACAATTTAATAATTGTTTGTAGAACCGAAACCCCAACGGCTTGCGGAAGAAAGTTCATCATTAGGCTGTAACGTCCCACTTTTGGGCTCTGTGTCCTTCCCACGAATGGGCCATACGTGACTCCGTGTCTTGATAGTTTATAGTCCGTTCTTCCTCCATCCAATAAGGAAGGCTCGTGCCCTAGCAGTAGGGACATAAAGTGAGCTGATGATGATGGTGATACATATAGATATAGCCCATGTTTTAACGACTGCCATTTTACTACAAGAATTAGGACCAACGGGGTACAAGTAATCAAGGATTGGAGATTTATACGTAGCACGGCAATTGACTTCATTTCACCTGATGTTAAGTGAATATGGAATCCAGATGCGACGACAACTGGTGCAGCGTAAAAACAACGCAGCATCATTTACCCTCACTCTGCCGGCCCACAAGGTGCCTCTTCACGCCTCGTTTGAAGGACCCCATATCATAGGAAGGAGGGAAAATGTATGGAGGGTTATTTTGAGAAGTTTGTCATTATGAGCTGAAACGATCACTTGGTTCCCATTTTGTGTGTTGAGTCAGAGGTTCGTATGCGTCCCACAGCCCGGCCTTTAGTCTATATAGAGCTTTCTTTGCCTCTGTCTCTTATTACAATGTGCAGGGCTGGAAGGTTTTTAATGACCTCCAGAGCTGCCGTTAGAGTGGTACTAAAAGCTCCAGTGATCGCCAGGTTCTAGGTCACCAGATGATTCTGCCAAGTTGGGGCTATTGCCAAATATATATCTTTAGGGACTTTCATCCATCAGTGAAATTCCAGTTAAGAGCTGAATCATTCATAGATCATCATCATCATCTTGTTTCATGTCCCCACTGCTGGGTACAAGCCTTTCCTATAGATGGATATGCAGATCGGGCCAAAAAAGACCACGCAGGCCAAGTGCGGTGCAGTGGTTGTTAACAATTTCAAACACTGCTGGGACCAACGGCTTAATGTGCCTTCCGAAGCACGGAGGTGCTCGCGATGACACATTTTTGGTCACCCATCTGATGACCGGCCTTTGTGAAAGTTGCTTAACCTTAGCAATCGCAGATCAATACCCATTATGTGATATTTTTTGAAATGAAATAATTGTTACAGATCTACTCGCGTTTGTTTTATACACTCGATTTTATTTTATTACTAGCTGACCCGGCAGACTTCGTACCGCTTTGATAGTTTCCATCATTGAATTAAATATATATCAATGGTTTCCATGACAACAAAACAAACAAATCATTTTGTATTGGAAAATTAAATTGTCGTTTTTTAGTATTTTATTTAATATTATTATTTTTAATATAGCCTATGTTACTCAGCGCTAATTAAGAATTCTAATGGTGAAATATATTTTTTAAATCGGTCCAGTAGTTTTTGAGTTTATTCGTTGCAAACATACATGCATACATACATACATACATACATACATACAAAAATACAAAGGTTTCCTCTTAATAATATTAGTAAAGATATTTTTTCATTTATTAAATGTCATATGTTTGTCCGATAGGTTGGAGACGGTGCAACACCTGCTATGCGTGATGCCTCAACTTGTGGAGCAGTATAAACCGCCCAAATGTAGGGGGAGGGTCTTCTCCACAACCCCTCTGCACAGGGCCAGCAAGAACGGTCGCAAGTGAGTATACCATTCAATTTGTTAACATAATTACGGCGAAGCTCTGTGTCTTCATCTTAGCTAGATGCCTTCTGCGAGTTTCATTTTCCATTCAATCACGTTAACGAAAAAAGGATTATGTATTATTTACTTATTTGTTATTGTTAATAATTACTTATTTAATACAAGCTGCCCGTCCCTGCTTCGCACAGGTGGACATTTTTTAAAAATATATCCTATGTTACTCAGCGCTAATGTAGCATTCTAATGGTAAAAGAATTTTTTAAATCGGTCCAGTAGTTTTTGAGTTTATTCGTTGCAAACATACATACATATATACAAAAATACAACGGTTTCCTCTTTATAATATTGGTATAGATTTGAACCCCATTCCAATAAAAATACATGATACAAAACCATTTTGAATAGGTTTTAGATTCTTCTAATTGTAAGAGGCCACCGCTCTCTTCCGTTTGGGACCATAATGTCCACTTCTTAAAATGACCACTTCCCAAAAGGACCACATCCCATAATGACCATTCCCAGATCGTCCACTTCTTCTTTTTCCTCAACCATAATTCACCCATTGTTGGGTATTGTACACAGCTTGCGTTGTATAAAATTCTGGTAATAGAATTCGAAGAGTTATTATAAAATTTCAAAATTCAAAATTTTAAGTTTTCAGTTTAGACTACAAATAAAATGGCTTTTAAGAATGTCACATGCCATCGGTTCGTAAGTCTACTCTAAATAGATTTGACGGCCTCCGTAGCCTAGTGGCTTGCACGCCGGACTTTGGGCGGCGCTAATTCTGAGGTCCCGGTTCGATTCCTGGTCGGGTCAATGTCGAAAACGATCTTTTCGATGTACCGTCGTTGATTCTGATTTTCATAATATGAGTGCTTCAGCTACTTGGGATCAAAACATTGTATGTGAAGAAATTTAAATTATATCATCATCATGACGCGCCTTCCCTATGTTATATGACGAATCATATTTTATTTAAAATCTGTACTTAAGTATAGATTTTGTAGACACAGAAGACGTTATCACAAAACATGAATTAAATAAATAGTACAGAATTGTCTCTAATTTTCGTTTGTAACACTTAATTATTCTTAAAATCCAAACAGCAAATAAATGTTTTTTTAATCTAGTAAGTACGTGAATTGAATGACAAAAAATTGACACACGTAATTTTTCATTCGTAATTTTATAATAATATTAAAAAATATATGTAAGTAATACTAACACTTTAACCACAACTTCGTCCGCGTGGATTTAAGACTTTAAAAACAAAACTCTTTTTTGTCAATATAAATATAGCATATGTTGCAAGTCGTATATGTAGCATTCTATCAGTGAAAGATTTTTTTGGAATTGGACCAGTAGTTCCAGAGATTAGCCCCGACACATAAAACAAACAAACAAACAAACAAAAGTCACAAACGTTACCTCTTTATTAATAGTATACATATCTCCACTGAAATAATTTACAAAAGTATACCTTCGTCAATCGGTGTTTGTCTGTTGTGTGTGCCGGCGACTCCTCGTAGACATTTGCTCGTTGCGTCGTCGTTATTATTTTATGCTAATGTAAAGGCGTGTGTACACGTGCCTCAATCGAGCCATATTCATATTCATTCGTTCGTTATAACGCGCCAATAGCTTTCGTGCCTATGAATTTGCGTTGCCGTATAAGCGGCGGTAGTGAGAAATGATCACCGGTGGAGGCGGCGTACTCGTAATTGGATCCGACACACCGAGACATACAAATTGGCATTTTGTGTACATGAACATTCACAAATAAATGTTAGGTATTCAATATCTTACCTGCCTTTTTTATACATGTAAAATTTAATTTACCAGCGGGCTTGGGGAAGCCCGCTGGTTATGTGGTGACTCTTCCCCACCCCCCTGTCCAGGTTCGAAGGCCTCCACAGGGATTCGGGAGAAGGAGGTAATGACCCACTATAACTGCTTGTCCCATCACATTTGGGACTCCGAACCTTACCGGCCTGCCTTCACTCTTATTTTCCATTTTGTAACTTTTCATCATCTGTATATCAATATTGGCCTTCTCACATGACCAAACATGGTAATGTTTGGTCATGTGAGAAGTAATTGTGCATTGTGGTAATTACCATTAAGAAGCCATTTTCTTCTTATTATGCCTCTTAGTTCTTCGTATATTTTCTCTTGTCAATAGCGAGACGGTTCCATGGTTCGACGAAGTTTATGTCAGTCCACTTAAGGATGATACGCAGCCACGATTTCCTCCCTTAGCTTCGCCCAAAATCCCAACACGTGGGCCTGATAAGGTTTGGTAGTTTTTAATGACTACCATATTTGACAACAATCGAAAACTACGTTAAACCTTAACTTACTTCCGAAGCACGGAGGACCACGAGTTTGATGTGGTCTTCCAACCGGTGACGCGGCTTTACGTTTTTGGTGTGTCAATCCCAACGTTTAGAAAGTAACACACGACGTAGTATAAAAAATAACACACAGTCATCTAAAATAATACACTAAAAAACAAGTGCAAAATAAGTACAGTTTCATGCATATTTGCGTCGACTTGAAGCCCATCTAATCGTTATCCTGCATTAAGTGCAAGCCTGTCGGTCGCCTAGCCTATATGCGTCGTCGTTGGTGTGTCAATTGTACCCGCGAGTTGTGGAAGGGTTAATTGGCAGCGCCTGGTGTGTGGCGCCCGCCTTATGCTTGTTGACTTGTTGGCGCGAGGCATGGGCGGTAGCGGTAAGATTTAAAAAATATTGATAGACTGAATTTAACACCGGTCAACTATACTGTTCCTTTATTTATATGTTTATTAGATAGTGCTTCTGAGTTACATACTTATTGCTATTAGCACAAATACATACTACAGTATATTCTCTTACTTTATAACAGGAGTCTCTGCAAAATTTCGTATTTCTAAGTCTTTCTAAGCTTTCTAAGCTTTTTTTAAGTTCATCGGTTTCAACATCAGTGAGTGAGAACTTTTCTTATTTCAGTTTTTTACGGAATGCCACTAATTTATTCCTACTACAGCTTTATTTTTTTACATATACCATTTATTTTACCTTTTATTTGAAATATACCTAGTGTATGTAAAATAAAAGATAAATGGCAAGTAGGTACATAATAAAACATATTGTTGGTTAACTCCATATTTATTATTTTAAAAAGTCCTACTGTAACCTAATTATTGTTTAGTGGAACCAAACGAGTTATGTTCCGTCCGCGACTTCGTCCGCGTGAGTGAACAACCGTATCCCGCAATGATTTTACCAACTCGAAATCCTTCGAAGGCGTGTGCACAATAACTGCGCAAAACTTCTTCACATTAATATGAATGTTATGGAAACGCATATGGTATACACTAAACCAGAGGTTTCCAGACTTTTTTTCTCATGGACCACATTTAAAATTTTGCTGGTTGCGGTGGACCCCCTGCCGCTACATTCGTACCATTTTCCCAAAACTCGGCAAAAAATGTGAAGATAGATAGATAGATAGATCTAACTATGGAAATTTGCGTTGCGGCCGAGTTCCAACCACGAATTAACAGTTTTCGAAAAAAAAGTGAGCATTGATTGGTTTATTGTGCTGTGAGTAGATGTCAAAAAAGTAAAGTTGGCTGGAATCACTTTTTTGATGGCCAACTTTACTTTTTAGGGTTCCGTAGCCAAATGGCAAAAAACAGAAAAATGGCAGAAAACCCTTATAGATTCGTCATGTCTGTCTGTCTAAAATAGTCATAATTTTAATGGGAGGGATGTGTACTTGATGGATTGACAGCAAATTATCAATATTTGGCTTCAGTTTTGTTAGGAATAACCACAAATCTCCCCGTTCTATGATATTCAATCTGCTCCTTTCTTTGTTAAAAGGTGTGTAACTACACTAAAACTTTTTTCGATAAGATATGACGAGGGAAACGCTGTAGGTAGGTGAAGGCAAGCCAACATTTTAGTTATTTGCTATTGAAACTAGAAAAATATTCGTGGACCCCCCCGCTTACGAATTGTGAACCTCCATTTTTTGTCACGCCATCGTAAACCCCCGTCGAGTCTACCGTGCACCCCTGGGCGTCCACCTGGACCACTTTGGGAATCAATAATATAAACAAAAGAACATTCACTTTTACATCATTTTACTGTGTTTTAAAAACAACTGCCGCTCGTCGCTTGTTCCACACACCTCGATGTTTACGTTGTCATTATATTCAATGAGTAAATTGAGGTTGGATAGAATACCAGATTTCGTTCGTTCTGAATTTCTGGAGCAGACCCATTTGTGTGTTGAAAATGTTTAATCAAAATGTGCAACAGCTTATTTCACGTGTACAGTAGAAGAATAGATGAAAATGGTAAGAGAACTTGAAATATTACCAACTTTATGGTCTAGTGCAAGGCTGGCCAAACCCAGGCCCGCGGGCCACAAAGTGGTCCGCCAAGGCATTTGAATTTGCCCGCCAGCACTTCGGTTGGCCAGCTAGCATAGGCATAATATGGTAAATATTTGTTTAATATACTTTTTGTGTATAATATTATGAATTGATATTTGGCCCGGGCGCTGCCGCAGTCCATGAAATTTTGCCCACCTGGAAAATCTATTGACCAGCCTTGGTCTAGTGGTTATACCACCGCTTGGAGACAGCGGTACATGTTATTTGTTATTGTGTTTGATTGGTGGTAGGTCTTTGTGAGGTCCACGAAGCACACCTAAACGAAGCACACCCAGACGAAGCACACCTAAAGTATTCCACGAAGCACACCCACAGGTCTAATATACAACTAATAAATCAAATACTCGCCCAATGTTGTACGCTTGTATTAGTATAGTAATAATACTCGTAAATATGTATAAATAAGTAAAAATTAATAAATGTTGAGTATTCTTTAAAGAAATATATGACAGCCACCTGCAGATCTTAAAGTGCTTTAGTAAGTAATAGTTTCTGTTCAACATAAAATGATTTAAGGAGATAGTATGTTCATATTCCACTTGTAACATCATAAACAGTGTGAGAAGACGGTTGTTAGTGTTCGTTAGGCGCTCATAAATAATGTATGAACGCTTAATAATGACGATGCGATCTGTCTAATGCACAGTGTAGGCGATGGTTTTAAAAATGCGATAGTTTTCCAGAATGTGATGGTGGTGATGATGATGATGATGATGATGATGATGATGATGATGATGATGATGATGATGATGATGATGGTAATAATGATGATGATGATGATGATGATGATTTTTTATTTTTTATTTATTATGGCGCATATAGGACAATGGTTAGATTATTTTGCTTTCTACAATGAATTATGTTGTCACTAATTTTCTTTTCTACATCGCCAAGTTTCTCGTTCGCCGTTACGATGTAAATGCTGTAATACAGGATGCCGAGTGCGAGTTTCATTCGCCATTCGATCACGTTAACGAAAACGAGAATTTGTATGGCAACATTTTAATTCTTCTCGTTTGTCGCCAGGAGGCGCTGCTCACTGCTTCACTAGTTTTCGTTATCGTAAACTTAATCGAATCAACATGGCTAGTAAACAAAAGTCACACTAGGCAATAGCAAATAAAACATGCTCTATATTTTTTTTTCTGTATGGACGTCAATTGTAAGAGTGTGTATGATTGTGAGTCACGTTTGGTTACTAACAATGCATTGATAGCTCCATATATTATTGTATAGGTACATCGTTGTTTTTTATGAATGTTATTGTCATGTTCTATGTGGTGTTATCGCGTTGAGTCACTCATTATTATAACGCACCGGCTCTAAGCTAAAAGCTATTTTGCATTCCTGTATCTCATACAGACTTTCAAAGTATTTTTTATAATTAATATGCCAATTTAAATGAAACTTTGTATACTTAATTAAGGTGATAGGTGTTGACAGTTAATAGAAAAATGAAAAGGTTTTTTGCTATATGAAACTTTCCAGAATGGACTATAAATACACATACAGTTAGAGATAAAATAGCTAGTGCCTCGGTAGTCGAGAATTCTGGATGAAGTGTCCAACCTGTGATGATGTGTGAACCTTTGTGATGCTTTCCCGTAAGGAATAAAAAAAGAAATTTAACTCGATCGAATATAGTGGGCGACCTTTGCCCAGCTGTGGACGTCTTTTGGCTAAGATGATGATGATGATGATAAATATTGAACGGTTATGCTGTATGTAGAACTTATCTATACTAGTATTATAAAGAGGAAACTATGATGAAATGTATGTTTGCAACGAATCAACTCAAAAACTACTGGACCGATTTAAAAAATTCTTTCACCATTAGAATGCTACATTAGCGCTGAGTAACATAGGCTATGTTCAAAATAATAATACTAAATAAAATACTAAAAACGACAATTTAATTTTCCAATACAAAATTATTTGTTTGTTTTGTTGTCGTGGAAACCATTGATATATATTTAACTCAATGATGGAAACTGTCAAAGCGGTACGAAGTCCGCTGGATCAGCTAGTGTATTATAAAAAAAATCATTTAAAATTAAGACTGTGTTTTTTTGTTATATCGCATATTCTAACTTGATTACCTTCCACAGGGAGGTGGTATCCGCTCTCCTCGCTGCTGGCATCGACCCCAACATCCGCACATTCAGCGGAACAGCGCTGCACGAAGCGGCCTGCTTCGGCAAAGCTTCAGTGGTCCGCATACTGTTGGCCAATGGCGCTGACCTCCACGCTGTGGACCGACGAGGGAAGACCGTGCACGACCTGCTGGCCGATTACTCTGAAGAGGCCACGAGGAGAGTCAGAAGGGTTATTAGAGGTAAGGGACTTTTTCTATGTGTAAGTGAAATAGGTCTGTAGTACGTACCATCTGCATAGTTAGCGGGACAGCGCTGCACGAAGCGGCCTGCTTCGGCAAAGCTTCAGTGGTCCGCCTACTGTTGGCCAACGGCGCTGACTTCCATGATGTGGACAGAAGAGGGAAGACCGTGCACGACCTGCTGGCCGTCTACTCCGAAGAGGCCACGAGGAGAGTCAGGAGTCATTAGAGGTAAGGATTTTTTTTAAATATGAGTAGGTACTAGGTACCGCTTACTTTTGGGCAAATACGCTGACCTCTAGATGGTAAGACTGGCTGTGAATGACCTGCTGGCCTACTTCTCGGAGGAGACCACGATAAGAGGTGCTTATGGCTTATCGTTAGATGTAAATGTAGTGGTAATACTGCTAGGCAACGATGACCACGTGGTCAACTGATGAAAGAAAACCGTTCAAGATCGGCTGGCCGACTACTCTGAAAAGGCCACGAGGAGAGTCAGAAGGGTTATTAAAGGTAAGGGTCTTCGTTCTATGTAAGTATATTAGTGATACTGCTAGACAATGGCGTCGACCTCCACGCGGTGGACCGGCGAGGGAAGACCGTGCAGGACCTGCTGGCCGACTACTCTGCAGAGGCCACGAGGAGAGTCTGAAGGGTTGTGAGAGGTAAGGGTCTATATAAATGTAAGAAAACAGATACCATGTACCAGCCCATTGTTAGACAAAGGCCTCCCCCTATTCCAGTCATTCTCACGATTTTGCGCTCTGTCAAAGACGCAGTCTCTAAAAGGCATTCAGCTCGTCTTACAACCGCCTACTTGTACCGCGTGTACCGCGATGCCGCCATGCTGTCTCAGTATAGTTTGTAGTAAGTAATAGCTGCATACTGCTGGTCAACGATACTGACCTCAACACGCGGGGAACGGCGAGGGAAGACCGTGCACGACCTGCTGGCCGACGTAGCAACGAAGAGTCTCCAGGGTTTCAAGAGGTAAGGGTATTTTTCTATATGTAAATAAAGTTGGTTGGTTGGTTAGTACGTTATAGCCGCATTCTGCTGGGCAAAAGCGTTGATCTCTACGCGGTGGACCGACGAGAAAAGACAGTTACCTAAATGTCTTTGGATTTGTCGTTATAAGCACGAAATGTCAATTCGACGTCAAAAAGGGTTTTTGTGTGTCCGTTCGTAGTTATTATAGTATTCCGAGAAAAAGGAAATACAGTCGAAAACTGTTCAAAGATAAATAAGTGTGGCGAATTTTAATAATTTATTAATTAGATCAACAGTTGAGACTCTTACTACCTTAGCTGAGTAATGCGAGACTGCTGCATGTAGTAAAATAAAAAAAGTATGATAATAGTTAAAGGACGGGTCCTGTGATCATGTCACCAGCTTGGATGGGTCATGTCACCAGCAAATTTCTGGCCCACATAGGCTCGTTGCTAAAATGTTGTGTTTTTCCCCGATACATTTTCGATTAGTCATGTTCATCCACAAATGTTTCCTTAATGAAATTTACAATAGGATACAAATAAAGGAACTCACAGTCCATCTCATTTTATAATGATACTGGTGACGTAGTTCAATACTATGATGAATTCTACTAAAATAGCTGAAGTTATCTCGGGCTTTTTGTAGTTCTCTCTGATAAGCGTGCGTAGTTGCGCTTATCAAATATTCAAATCAGTGTTTACATTTAGTATTAGTTTTACTCTGCGCCTATTAGTGTTCGCTTGAGATGTTATAATTACTTTTGGTGCCTAAATTCTGCTGATTTTGAAATTTGATTTGAATATCTTGGAAAGAACAAGTGATAATGGGTATGTAAGACGAATTTGTTTGTTATGTACATGTACATGTCGCACTGAGCGCTTCATGTCATCATTTTTACTGCGCACTGGCAAGGAGTGGAATTCTCTGCCATCGTCTGTGTTCCCAAAAACTTATAACCTGAATTCCTTCAAGGCGAGAGTTAATAGGCATCTTCTAGGGCAGCTCGCTCCATCTTAGACCTCATCTACGCTCACCATCAGGCGAGATCGAGGTCAAGAGCTGTCTTATAAGGCATAAAAAAAAAATTGTACCACAAACTCACCTGATGGCAAGTGAAGATTTGGGCTAAATGTGGAAAATGCTTTTTTAGAGATCCTATTTACTCTAGCTGGCCTACAAGAGGCCCAAGTTATTAAGTTCAGGGTGACTAGTGTGAATTATGTTTACTATCCGTATTCATTCGATTACGAAAAGGAAAATTAGTATGGCGTTGAAGCAGCGCCTCCTGGCGACATACGAGAAGAGTTAAAATTTTGCCATACAAAGTCTCGTTTTCGTTTACGTCATCGAATGGCGAATGTAACTCGCACTTGACACCCAGGTTCATAAAAAAGTTAGCAGTATGGTTTATACCTACTTAAATGTTAATGGAATATTTTTTTTATTAACGCCGGCGAAACGTCAGAATAGTAATATTCCAACATTTACCCCCATATTCATAAAAACTATTTAAGCATAATTTAGTTAATCATTGTTTTGTCTCTTTTTCTCAAATTCAAAATGACGTTTGTGTGACGTTGACAAAACAATATTTAACTAAATAATGCTCAAATAGTTTTTATGAATAAGGGAGTTAGATGGTAATTAGTTTTATTTTAATTCTCAAAATATTGTAAAATTAGGTAAGTATTACGAATTTTGATTGATCTGATCTGACATTTAGCAATTTTACTTTTTTGAATTTAGTTCAAATAAACATTAGGCATTTTAGCGATTTGAGCTAGGCCTTTTGACCTTCGATATTTTATTTTAGGTATTCTAAAACATACTGCTATGTGTGCAAGTAATGCCTATTATCCCTATAATTATTGTATTGTGTAACTATAAATAATTATGTATGAAATTATCTTTTTCCCGTGCAGAGTATGAGAACCACACTCGAATAACGTATGAGAGCGAAGAAGACTTACCACCATTCCCCGTACAAGACTACAGTCCCCCTGGTTACCCGCCCGCTGGTATTGGGTAAGTAATCGCATTGGCGTAAGGTTCAAAATCGTTCAACAAAATAATTGGACAGACTTGTGCTGTATTTTGACCAATATTAACGTAGTAAAAACTTCTTAGCGCCGTTTTGACGTACTTAATGCTAAACCCATTTTCTTGATCATATTCTTCTAAGTAACAGAAAAGATTTGAGTAGACTTTTCGTGACATAAAATAAGGCTTACTTTGGGTTTGTTAATGTTATTGTGACTTAAATCATTTTGGATACAAGTCGGTTCAACTATTTTGCAAAGTACAGTGCAACTAAGCGTGTTGTGTCTTATATATAGACTAATTTAAAACAAGAGATTTTTTAAAAGGTTCATTTATTTCCATGGTCAATTGCAAGTGTGTTTATTAATGAGTAAATTTCAAATCTTGTGCTAAGGTAAACTGTAACTATACCTTCTAGCAAAAGCTTAATCGTACATTTAATCGATGTTTTAATTTTTAAATAGGAACCTTTTTAAATTCCTAATGAAATAATTTAACCCTTTAACGGGCACAACATATAATTTTTTATTTCATTGGTTTAAATTAAAAAAAAGGTCCAATAAGCGTCTGGTAATTAGCCAGAGAGAGCCCTATAAATTGTTAACTATTTTTGTCATTGCTAAATAAATGAAAGTTACTCATTGAAGATGGAACTGCATCAACCTGTTTAAAATTGAATTCTACAAGAAACATGTTTTTTAAAGTTAACAATTTTTTTAGAGAAAAAAAAATGAAAAAAAATAAGAGTATTTTTTAATGTAGCCTGCAATTGACCTATGGCTACAATTCACTGTTTGAATATTTCGCAAAAACATAATTTTTTTAAAGTAGCATTGAATTTGTGTGTTTTTGTTTTTTGTTGATTCTCTATGTTATGATATGGCTAAAACTTTTTGTGTGGTATTATTAAAAAAAAAAGAAAAGAAAAAATATGCATTCATATCGCAGTTACTTTGTGTTATGTTTCCAAGTACGTTTCCAAAAGAAGTGGACAATATAAGGTTACAAAAAGTTATTAGAAAGTTACTTAATGTTATGAAATTTCGAAACGTTGTTCCATAAAAAACAACTGCTTTGTGGATGCACCTTGGTATAATTAAAGATATAAGATATATGTTGTAGACTTTGAAAGTGGTTGCACTTCATAGATGTTTAAAATTTGTTTTTCTCAAAAACCATTGAAATATGAAGAATCACTTTCAAAGTCAACTCGCAAATTTAACGATCTAAACGCGGGGCATCTTGTGGACCATAACCATTTATTTCTTTCGCTTTTTAACACACTAACACATGAAAGGGGGCATCCCTTTGAAATTATTAAAAATGCTCGTTGAATTGTAAAAAGCCGACTATAGGGCTTTCCGTAAAGGAATCTCCCTCTGTAATTACGCGAAGATCTACCGCAAGTGAGGCCCTAAACATTCGGTTTTAATTGGAGTGCCCGCCTCAATTACGACACACGGTGTTCTCACCTTTGAACTCTGATTGCTATCTTGGAAACGCTCTTTATGAGATCTAAAGCTTTTGCGGTACGAGAACGCTTTTTGTCGTACATTTAAACCTTTTTTGTTTCGCCTTTCTTTTTGTTTGAGGTTTCTGTTATACTTTTATGATTTAGTCATATCTGTCTGTCCAAATACTACATAAATATATTTTTATAAACTGTTCTGAAAGAAATAATTTACCTTGATTATAGATTACCTTATTATTTCAAAATATGTCTTTTTTAAAGTATTGTAATTATGAGGGGTGGCATGGAATGCCTTTGCATGGAGATAATTTTAGTTTGTATAATTAATTACAAACTTAATGCTTGCTTTTTAATTTTTACCTAAAACTGTGCAGAAAGCTCATTTACTCTTTTTCTCTCCAAAGATTGCCATTAAAAAAAAGAAATAATTATTCAGGTTTGGTAAACGGTAAAAAAAAAAAATTTATGTTTTCATAAAAAAATACTTACCACTTTTTATTTCTTAAAGTACTATTGGATCGACAAAAAAGAAAACGTAAATCTATACTAAATCTTCTGTATTATTAACAAACTGTAAATAAAAAATACAGTTTTTGCTAAAATAAACATTATTGTGACTGCCGTGTACATTTCTTTGTGGAATGGATGCAAAACAAAAACTTTGAATGCGAACCTCATTAAAATCTTCCGTGCCTTTGATTTTGTCTAGAGATGGCCAGGTGCCTTCACGGGATAAAGATACCCGCAGCGACGTCCTTTGATACCGAGCAAAAGCACAGTTTAAGGGCCCTCAGAAATGAAATAGTCCCAAGTAATTCCAAATCAAAAATGATTTAAAAGCATTTACTGTGTGGACGCGAAAAGATACGAGTGAAATTAAAGATTGTTGCTGGGAATCAACTGTAACTTTCCTACTATCCAAAAAAGCCTAATAAAAAATATATTTACCAAAAAAACCAATTAACTAATATTGCTACACTAATAATGTGCCTAAAGCAAAAATTGTCTTGCGAGTGCGACTATTGTGAACACATAACTTTAAATATAAATTTCAATTTGCAGGTTTGAGAAATTACCAGAGGATAGTGCCTCGTTGCTTAGCACTAAATCCGATGCTTGTTTAGATAATAACGTCAACATGGGCGATTTAAAAAATTATGAAGTGTCTAACGCTGATACCTTATCAAAATATAAAACTTTATCACCATCGCTGAAAAATGATGTAGAAACAAGTAATTATTTCACATTCCAAATAGGTCGTCGAGAAAGTAATGTAAGGTTGTCTGCTGAAGCAGACGGAAAAATATTTGAACAATTGTATGTTAATCATGATGAAATCGATAGCAACACTGTAGCACAATCTGATTACCAAAAGTCTTGCGATTCATGTTTGTATGAAAATTTTAATCATGGAAAACAGAACGCTATGTTTAATGCCGAACTTAAGAAAAAGATGTCATTGGTCAATAATAAAATCTTGCCATCAATAACAGTTACAGAGGCAACACCTAATATGAAGAAGAAACCCAAGCCATTGCCAAAACCATGTAGAGGAACGTCTTTGTTTGACGAAGATAGATCGGTTAACGGTTCAGATGATGATAACACTGTTGATGATACTAATAAACATAAAAATTTACCTGATGACGAAAAAGTAAAGAATCATTGTTGTTCAACTGACGTTTATGTAACGATTGATACACATAACTATGATGACGTTACAGAAAATTCAACCTATGCCCCTATGGATAAGTTAATTGGAAAACATAACTATGATGGCGCCACTGAAAATTCAACCTATGCCCCTATGGATAAGTTTAGTGGAATACATAACTATGATGACGTAGTTGAAAATTTAATGTATGCCCCTTTGGTTAAACTTTCTGTAACTTCTTTATCTGTTCCCAAGAATGAAAAAATGTGTGAACATAGAAAAAAGTTTTTAGATCTGACCAGCAATCCTATATATGAAAAAGGTCTTGATCTAAGTAGGTATGTTAGTATGGACCGTAGAAAAGAATTTGCTAGACAACGATCTAACTCCGACTGCCTTGCCCAACATATCCCTAGTGTCCATACTAAGGGTGATAGATGTTGTATTTATGAAGGTTTAGATTACTTGTACACATACGAGCTAAATCCTGAGGCGTTACTTTTCCAAGCACACCCAATTTTAAAGAGAAAAGAAAAAGCCAGTTCTATTCCTTGTATTTGTTCTGGTAATGACGGCGTTAAACCAAAAATAATTTCCAAAAGAGATAAGAAAAAAGACACAAATCAAGTTTTCTTCAGTTGTGAAGATATTTACGTTGAGTTCTCTAAAAATAAAATATATTCTTCTCTTTCTAATTTGAGTCTCTTACATGAAGATAAAATCAATGTTAATACTAGTCGCGTATCTGGTGCTAGCGCTAACGACCAAAACGACCAAACTGAATCACTTAAAGATGATGTAGTTTTTCGACCTTTTGGATCGACAAAAAAGAAAACGTAAATCTATACTAAATCTTCTGTATTATTTACGAACTGTAAATAAAAAATACAGTTTTTGCTAAAATAAACATTATTGTGACTGCCGTGTACATTTCTTTGTGGAATGGATGCAAAACAAAAACTTTGAATGCGAACCTCATTTAAATCTTCCGTGCCTTTGATTTTGTCTACGAGATGGCCAGGTGCCTTCACGGAATAAAGATACCCACAGCGACGTCCTTTGATACCGAGCAAAAGCACAGTTTAAGGGCCCTCAGAAAGTAATTCCAAATCAAAAATAATTTAAAAGCATTTACTGTGTGGACGCGAAAAGATACGAGTGAAATTAAAGATTGTTGCTGGGAATCAACTGTAACTTTCCTACTATCCAAAAAAGTCTAATAAAAAAAATATTTACCAAGAAAACAATTAACTAATATTGCTACACTAATAATGCGCCTAAAGCAAAAATTGTCTTGCGAGTGCGACTATTGTGAACACATAACTTTAAATATAAATTTCAATTTGCAGGTTTGAGAAATTACCAGAGGATAGTGCCTCGTTGCTTAGCACTAAATCTGATGTTTGTTTAGATAATAATGTCAACATGGGCGATTTAAAAAATTATGAAGTGTCTAACGCTGATACCTTATCAAAATATAAAACTTTATCACCACCGCTAAAAAAAGATATTGAAACAAGTAATTATTTCACATTCCAAATAGGTCGTCGAGAAAGTAATGTAAGGTTGTCTGCTGAAGCAGACGGAAAAATATTTGAACAATTGTATGTTAATCATGATGAAATCGATAGCAATACTGTAGCACAATCGGATTACCAAAAGTCTTACGATTCATGTTTGTATGAAAATTTTAATCATGGAAAACAGAACGCTATGTTTAATGCCGAACTTAAGAAAAAGATGTCATTAGTCAATAATAAAATCTTGCCATCAATAACAGTTACAGAGGCAACACCTAATATGAAGAAGAAACCCAAGCCATTGCCAAAACCATGTAGAGGAACGTCTTTGTTTGACGAAGATAGATCGGTTAACGGTTCAGATGACGATAACACTGTTGATGATACTAATAAACATAAAAATTTACCTGATGACGAAAAAGTAAAGAATCATTGTTGTTCAACTGACGTTTATGTAACGATTGATACACATAACTATGATGACGTTACAGAAAATTCAACCTATGCCCCTATGGATAAGTTAATTGGAAAACATAACTATGATGGCGCCACTGAAAATTCAACCTATGCCCCTATGGATAAGTTTAGTGGAATACATAACTATGATGACGTAGTTGAAAATTTAATGTATGCGCCTTTGGATAAACTTTCTGTAACTTCTTTATCTGTTCCCAAGAATGAAAAAATGTGTGAACATAGAAAAAAGTTTTTAGATCTGACCAGCAATCCTATATATGAAAAAGGTCTTGATCTAAGTAAGTATGTTAGTATGGACCGTAGAAAAGAATTTGCTAGACAACGATCTAACTCCGACTGCCTTGCCCAACATATCCCTAGTGTCCATACTAAGGGTGATAGATGTTGTATTTATGAAGGTTTAGATTACTTGTACACATACGAGCTAAATCCTGAGGCGTTACTTTTCCAAGCACACCCAATTTTAAAGAGAAAAGAAAAAGCCAGTTCTATTCCTTGTATTTGTTCTGGTCATGACGGCGTTAAACCAAAAATAATTTCCAAAAGAGATAAGAAAAAAGACACAAGTCAAGTTTTCTTCAGTTGTGAAGATATTTACGTTGAGTTCTCTAAAAATAAAATATATTCTTCTCTTTCTAATTTGAGTCTCTTACATGAAGATAAAATCAATGTTAATACTAGTCGCGTATCTGGTGCTAGCGCTAACGACCAAAACGACCAAACTGAATCACTTAAAGATGATGTAGTTTTTCGACCTTTTGGATCGACAAAAAAGAAAACGTAAATCTATACTAAATCTTCTGTATTATTTACGAACTGTAAATAAAAAATACAGTTTTTGCTAAAATAAACATTATTGTGACTGCCGTGTACATTTCTTTGTGGAATGGATGCAAAACAAAAACTTTGAATGCGAACCTCATTTAAATCTTCCGTGCCTTTGATTTTGTCTACGAGATGGCCAGGTGCCTTCACGGAATAAAGATACCCACAGCGACGTCCTTTGATACCGAGCAAAAGCACAGTTTAAGGGCCCTCAGAAAGTAATTCCAAATCAAAAATAATTTAAAAGCATTTACTGTGTGGACGCGAAAAGATACGAGTGAAATTAAAGATTGTTGCTGGGAATCAACTGTAACTTTCCTACTATCCAAAAAAGTCTAATAAAAAAAATATTTACCAAGAAAACAATTAACTAATATTGCTACACTAATAATGCGCCTAAAGCAAAAATTGTCTTGCGAGTGCGACTATTGTGAACACATAACTTTAAATATAAATTTCAATTTGCAGGTTTGAGAAATTACCAGAGGATAGTGCCTCGTTGCTTAGCACTAAATCTGATGTTTGTTTAGATAATAATGTCAACATGGGCGATTTAAAAAATTATGAAGTGTCTAACGCTGATACCTTATCAAAATATAAAACTTTATCACCACCGCTAAAAAAAGATATTGAAACAAGTAATTATTTCACATTCCAAATAGGTCGTCGAGAAAGTAATGTAAGGTTGTCTGCTGAAGCAGACGGAAAAATATTTGAACAATTGTATGTTAATCATGATGAAATCGATAGCAATACTGTAGCACAATCGGATTACCAAAAGTCTTACGATTCATGTTTGTATGAAAATTTTAATCATGGAAAACAGAACGCTATGTTTAATGCCGAACTTAAGAAAAAGATGTCATTAGTCAATAATAAAATCTTGCCATCAATAACAGTTACAGAGGCAACACCTAATATGAAGAAGAAACCCAAGCCATTGCCAAAACCATGTAGAGGAACGTCTTTGTTTGACGAAGATAGATCGGTTAACGGTTCAGATGACGATAACACTGTTGATGATACTAATAAACATAAAAATTTACCTGATGACGAAAAAGTAAAGAATCATTGTTGTTCAACTGACGTTTATGTAACGATTGATACACATAACTATGATGACGTTACAGAAAATTCAACCTATGCCCCTATGGATAAGTTAATTGGAAAACATAACTATGATGGCGCCACTGAAAATTCAACCTATGCCCCTATGGATAAGTTTAGTGGAATACATAACTATGATGACGTAGTTGAAAATTTAATGTATGCGCCTTTGGATAAACTTTCTGTAACTTCTTTATCTGTTCCCAAGAATGAAAAAATGTGTGAACATAGAAAAAAGTTTTTAGATCTGACCAGCAATCCTATATATGAAAAAGGTCTTGATCTAAGTAAGTATGTTAGTATGGACCGTAGAAAAGAATTTGCTAGACAACGATCTAACTCCGACTGCCTTGCCCAACATATCCCTAGTGTCCATACTAAGGGTGATAGATGTTGTATTTATGAAGGTTTAGATTACTTGTACACATACGAGCTAAATCCTGAGGCGTTACTTTTCCAAGCACACCCAATTTTAAAGAGAAAAGAAAAAGCCAGTTCTATTCCTTGTATTTGTTCTGGTCATGACGGCGTTAAACCAAAAATAATTTCCAAAAGAGATAAGAAAAAAGACACAAGTCAAGTTTTCTTCAGTTGTGAAGATATTTACGTTGAGTTCTCTAAAAATAAAATATATTCTTCTCTTTCTAATTTGAGTCTCTTACATGAAGATAAAATCAATGTTAATACTAGTCGCGTATCTGGTGCTAGCGCTAACGACCAAAACGACCAAACTGAATCACTTAAAGATGATGTAGTTTTTCGACCTTTTGTAGAACAAGAACAAAAACAAAATACAGACAAAGAAAATGAAAAATTTAATTTGGCAAATAGCAAGGTATCTGTTTTTAAAAAGAAAATCGATCATATAAAGCAACTTTTTATTGATTGGTAGATTTTGTTATCAAAATTACTCTTAACTTAATTTGTGATATTTTGTCACAGTAATTAAATTGGTGGTGGTGGTATTAGTCAGTGATAGTGGTTTTTACTAACACGATACATTAAAAATACACATATTATTTTATGATTTATTTTTTTGTTGCTTTATGTGTTTTACAGGAAAGCCCCAGAGACCCAAGAAAATACTAACAAAATTAACAATAGCTTATCTCCATCTTCTTCATATCAGCTAACAAAGACTCCATCTCAAAGTTTTGTAAAAAAGCTTGCTTCTAAATGCTTGGGCCTAAAGGCGAAATTTAATTCTGCTCCTAACATTTCCAATAACTCCCCTGATGAGTCGGAAGCCAATGTAAAGTTAAAACATTCCGAACAGAAAAGTAGTTCTAGTACATTGTTAATAGGAAATAGTAAATTTTTCAAAAAATTGTCAAAGAAGGAGGAATCTGGTGAGGTAGTTTGTAATGATGAATTTGACACGATATCTCTAGATAGAATTAGCACCTTACACAGGGATTCTGTTGTGAACAGAAGTAATCGAAGTTGTCCTGGGTTCAAAACATCCCTGCCTAATATATCTGAAAACAATGAGCTAAGCGATGAATCTATTGCAGAGTCTATAATTATCACTGAGATAGACTTTGATAACAATGAAAATAAAGCTAGTGTAGTTATTGAAGCAATTAACCCCAGTGCTTCTCTCGGTAGCTTAAAATCAAATAAAGCAATATCTGTGATGTCAGACGAGTCTGCTAATTTCGTAAATGAATGTTATGAATCTTACGAGTTTTCAGACAAGGAAAAAGCTCCTAAAAGTACCATACCTAGACCGCCTCCAAGACCTAATATATTGGTGCGCAAGATAAGCGATAATAATACTATCTACGAAAATGTGACTATAAGCAATCAAAGTACTCGACCTACACCTGCCGCGAGAACACACTTGCCTTCAAAATTACCCCTTGATGAAATCGAAAAAAAAGTATTATACGAAAACATTTCTTTATTGCAAGATAAAAAGCAACCAGAACCACCTAAACGAACGTTAAATTCATCTCAAACTGAATCAGATGATGAAGATACAGCTACCCATAGCAAAACCTCAACATTATCATCAGATTCTTCAATGATAGATGAATCCAATTTAGAAGATATTTTACTGTCTCAGAAATCAAAATCGTTTAAACACGGAAAAAATATTGAAATGTATAAAAGTAACAACAAATCAGAAATATCTCGTTCTCTTTCAAATTCTACCATCTCTTCCGATGTAACGGAAGTAAGTGCAATAGAAAATGTTGATTGCAGCGGTGATACTGGTAGTGTTAATAACGAAAATAATATTTATTTGTCAATGACTGGTACTTTGCCTAGTAAGAAAACACAGAGTTCAGAAAAGAAAAAGGTGCTTTTTAGACATAAGACATTTACTAATATTGAAGTAGATAGAAATTCCGTAAAGGTCACAGACTTACCCAAATGGAATAATGTAATGTTAAAAGATACTTTAGCACATTATCATATTAGAGGTACAGGGCACTGCATCTATAGTGGTCCTACAGTTTCAGAGTTTATTGATGTATTTAACAGAGAAACGCTGTACAAGGACGTACCACCATTTTCCAGAGTACCAAACGATAGGCGAGACAGTTATTTCGAAACAACTGTCTGTTTTTGTAAACCTAGACACCCAAAACATCATAGTAGCGCTGAAGATTTACTTGAAATATATCCACACGATGAAGAAGAAACGGTATTAATTGATTTCGATGCTCTCCAAAAGAGTCGTGAAATGGATTCAACTTCATTCCGTTGTTTTTGTGATTCTCGGCAATGTATTTTTCATTCTGAAAGGCGAGATATGGGTAACTTAATTGTTAAGTTTTCTGCTATCAATAAAAGTATTTCTACGCCAAATATAACGCTAGATGTTTCTCCTTCTTTGACTATTAGAAATAGTTTGAGTAAAAATAAATCAGTGCCATCAAAACTCGAAGAGCCATATGCTGTAGTAACTGTTGAAGATATTATTTTAAGAAAGACATTGGAAGAAAAGAGTAATAATAACTTGGACAGTCCAGAATACGTCTTAATGTTGCCTTCCACCTTATCATCTACATCATCTTCTGCTCGCCCTTATTCGTTAAAAGATATATCAGATGCGATTTCTTTAAATTCAACATCGACTACCATTGGTCTGTCGTGTGCTTCTGAATCTGATCGAATACCGCTACTTAAATCAAGTTCCTCTGGACACTCTGGTCACTGGTCGTTGCAATCGTGCGAATCTAACGTAACAATCAAATCTGACGCTTCATTTGTGACGTGTTTTGAGGAATCTTCCGAGGACGATTCAGATGATACTTTGCATTCCGGCGACGAATCATCCGACGCCGATACAGTAAAATCCGACGTTAGTACAGGTAAGCGGCCTTGGGTCCACAGTGACTCATTTCGATTTGGCACCAAAGGTGTCAAATACGAAAGTGTGGTCATTTTGGAGGAAGGTACTTTGAAGGAGTCGAGTTCTAAATTTGAAAGTGGGATAAGTGTGGGTGATTCGGAGAGTTCGTCGTCTGAATGCGGGGATGACAGCGGTGTTCCGAGGGTGGATACGGATGTGTCGCTTGATGCTTCGCTTGAGCGGGATGCGGGGGTGGCGGGTGTTCGCAGCGGGTCGGGGCGGCGGCGGTGGGACGAGGCGGAGGGGACCAGCGAAGGCGACGCGCTGAGCGTTTCCAGCGCTGCGTCCAGCTGTGCTCCGCTGCATCTGGCGCACCACCACGAGTACAGCAAAGTTTCGGTGAGTACACTAGAAATACCTACATAGATTTGATTCTAATTATATACCTAATTGACTTTAAAATGTAAATGTCGACACTTCTGTAAAAAATATGCAGTTTCTTGAGCCCATTCCTGTCCACGACTTCAAGAACGAACTAATTCTAATCTGAGCATCTGTAACATCCGAATCACGTGCACACTTTGGGCTACCCATCCGGGCACTAGTCGCGACCAAATTACTTTAACCTATGCGATAGCTGCGAAGTATGATCGCAGTGCCAGCGATTTCTGATGTCGAAGAGTTGACATTTTTTCTGAGAATGATAGAGTTAACGTCTTATCCAACGAATTGTGCAATTGAAACAGCTTTGTCCTTTGTCTTTAACGCGATGGGCCTAATTGGTTGTGGGAAAATAATTTCAATTAACAGCAATTAACTGCGCTCAGAAAAACGCAATTGCGACATGTTACCTACCAATGTACTTTGTTGTTGTTGCAGCTTATTCTTATATTTACTAGGGAAAATGGGAATGTTGATTTACGGAAAATCTTCCAAATCATATCATCAATCATATGTATCATAATAATAGAGTAGTGCCAATATATGGTGCACCGGTGATTGTTAACAACAGTCCTGGATCATCCCGACAGCCCGCAGGGGAAGTGCAGGGGTTTTTAGCTCACCTAACCTCCTTCCTCCTTGAGAGTATGTATATCCATGCCAAATTACAGCTTTCTAGTACTAGTCTATGAGTTAGCTGGGGACTATAAGGGTTTCTTGTTGACTACGAAACCCTAAAAAAGGGCGATATAGACTTGGCATGTATACTATTAAAAAAAAACGTGACTTTATATGCACAAAAAAGTTTTGCGTTGTTCCGGTAACATCGCCCATGACCTAATTTCCTTTGAGGTTGTATTTTTACAAATTTTCATGCCGAACCCACAAGTTGTTGCGCGTCACGCGGACTGTCACGCGATATTTCGTGTTTCTCTTCCATTACTCATTCTTTCACGTTAACTTCAATCTTAAAGCGTAAAGGTTCGGCAGCAAACAACAGCGGCTTACGCTTTATTGTAAAAGTATTAGTATTGACAAAAGCGCGTTGACAGATAAACCGTACATCGCATCGTAAACGATCTGCATCACCGCGCCAGAAATTTTCTTGCGTAAAGTCTGTGCGATTTGGGCTTTAGACAAGAATATACACGTTGAATTTTCATTACTTTGAGTCTCAATTTGATACAACGTTTGAAAGTGACTTTGAATCTCACACAATCAAACTATAGAACCCAATTAAATATCAAAATAAACAATGTTTTGTAAAAAATTTACTAATTTCAAAATACGCATGAACAATGTGAGTACGAATGTGAGAATATTTAGATAAATAACTTTTTTGCATCTTTTGTAGCTTTGTATATCGTTTTTAATCTCATTAAAGGGCAACGCAGATTTGGACAGCATGGCAAAGGATTTAAATTTTTACCAATGGGCATTCAAACATATCGAAATATAAATAAGACATAAATTCCCATGCTTTAAAATGATCCCGCGACATCGAAGCCACGGGCTCCCGCGGGAGATGCCGCGGCATGCCGTGGCGTACTGCGGTAGACGCCGTGACGTGTCGAAGGTAGTGTTGTAAATAACTCGAGTTTTTTAGTCTTAATTCGATAGACTTGGCTCAATTTTACAAGATTCAGTGAACTAACTAAACTCGGAGGCCTGAGTCGAGCAAGTTTTAACTCGGCAGAGAAGCAGGCTGCAAGCCAAATGAGTAAAAAAAAAAAATTTGTTTTTGCAAGGTCTAGACAAAAAATACTGGATTTATAAATAAAGTTACAAAAAGTACTGTGATTTATAAATAAATAAAGTTGATTTGTTTCTTTAGCCTAGCTGGCTGATCCCTATCTAATATTTATTATTATAGACTAGTCACATACAAACAAATTACTTACGATATATCGAAAATATTGATAGGTATTGACTTGCTTCTTACTATGAAATAAGACTGAATTAAGAATGGTACTTTTATATCTTTTTTTTTCCTCTTTATTTTAATAAATTTAAATTGAATGTTGTCCTCGGTTGTTACTGAAATGCAAATTTAGAAATATCATTGTACCTATGTAAAAAAATTTAAGTTTCGATTTGTATTTTATAACCGTGCCAAAAATAAATAAATAAATAAATATTTTTTACAAAAATAAATGTTGAAAAAATTTCCACGAGCAGGATTTGAACCTGCACCCTTCTGACATACCGGGTCAGGTGCTCTTCCAATTGAGCTATCGTGGTTCTAACCAGCCCGCCGAAATTATTCAACACTTTTTACTTTGAAAGCCAAAGGCGCCCACTCAATGTCAACAACTACCGTCACTAACATCTGATCATAATATTTTTACAAATATTAAAGATCAGTTAAGAAGTAAGCAAGCTATTTATAAAATGTTCAAATAATTTTTAACGCAAATTTTGTTGCTAACAAATTACAAAAACACAAATGTTGAAAAAATTTCCACGAGCAGGATTTGAACCTGCACCCTTCTGACATACCGGGTCAGGTGCTCTTCCAATTGAGCTATCGTGGTTCTAACCAGCCCGCCGAAATTATTCAACACTTTTTACTTTGAAAACCAAAGGCGCCCACTCAATGTCAACAACTACCGTCACTAACATATGATCATAATATTTTTACAAATATTAAAGATCAGTTAAAAAGTAAGAAACAATTCACCCTGTATATTTTGAGGCATTGCTGGAAATCAGACTTGCCATATTGAAAACAATGCTTGACATATTAATATCGCCGGTTCTCTGGAAATTAATGATAAAAGTTTGGTTAATTTTGTAAGCATTCTAAAAATAACTACAGCGAATCAAGAAATGATTCATATCTTGTAATAAATCATGATGTTAATGTTGACCTGATAGCTCGAGCTTGTTTCATCTTTAAATCCAAATTAGCGATATCATTGTCATAACAAATTACTTTAATACTACAAGTGTACGATAAAAGAAAGACAAGCATTTGTCGTGAGAAAAATGGTGATGCGTCATCAACACCACATGTTTCTGATAATTAACAAAAAGGGAATGAAACTTTCAATATGATATCAATGGTATTTATTGTGGAATGATTTTAGAAAAGTCTACATTTTTTTTATCGGGTAAATGCTTTGTGTTATTTACTTTATTCGAGTTCACAACAACACATTTTTATTACTATCTATATAAATAGTGATAAACTTAAAAATGTAAAAATTAATATACGTATATTAGTACTTTGTACCCCTTTTTTTTACGAAAATTGCGCGGACGGAGGATTATGAAATTTCGCACACTTATAGTTTATATAGAAAAGGATTGCAGAAAGTTAATATTTTTTTAAATTATGCATAAAGAATACATAAAATCAATAAAACAAACATTACACACACGCATATGTAATTGACACACGCTACTTGCAAAATATACTCTTCAAAAATTTCAAAAATGGAAGAGGAACGGCCGCGATCTGTCAATGCCAATCCAAACTCACATTCTATCTTATTTAATTTTTTATTGCTTAGGATACAATCCGTGCAGCCTTGATAAAATTACGGCCGAATTTCGACCACTGGGCGACCACTAGTTATATTTATTATATGACTTATATGACAAATAATGTAATAAATTTTACTTTTTATTTTTAAGAAATAAATATTTATAAAATACAGTGAAAAAATACAGTGCTTACGTCAGCCTTCCCGGTAGCATAATGGTCAGTGTAGCCGCCCGGATTTGGAAGACCAGGGTCGATACCTGTCTGGGTCGGATAGGCATTTAATATTTTCACTGTATTTTAAAAATAAATAATGTAATGTAAAAAGGATAGTCAATAATTTATTTAATAAGAAGATTCTCTGTATGGCAAGATAATGAACTTTTACTCTTTTACAAAAAAATATCAGCTCTGTGGTACTTAAAATACTCCCTAAAATATAAATAATGATATCACTAACCTTGACTCAAGTTCGTGCGGACGATTGCCACCATAAAAATGTTTTTCGGGAATCCAGAACGAATTCTCTGTCTAACATTAGCTGTATACTAATTCACGCACCCACGTGGTCGCTATGGCTTCTAGAAAATTGGGCCAGTCGCACCACCGACGCGTATAGGACCGACGCATGCGTCCTTCTAGACGATTGTCGTATATTTAAAAAGCGAATAAAAACTCCTTGCATTG
Organism: Eudonia mercurella; assembly: GCA_963082485.1. NCBI lineage: Eukaryota > Metazoa > Arthropoda > Insecta > Lepidoptera > Crambidae > Eudonia > Eudonia mercurella. Next base: position 3,756,411 of record OY720040.1, read on the forward strand.
ACAGAAAAGTTTAACAAAAAAATAAAAGTGATCTGGTGTAATGTAAGGTTTTATTGCCAGCTGTAATTATTTATTGCAATTCTGTTAAAGTAGGGATCGATTTTGGCGTAGACCGCTTATGGTGATCGTTAGTCATTATTGTGTTTGTGCTTATGTGAAATGTTAGACAATTGTTTATGTGCGCTGGGGTGGTAGTGTGGTTGTGTGAGTGTAGTGTTAGTGTGGCGCTGTGACCATTTAAACCCTGTAAGTTTTTGTTATTAAATCTTTTTGTGAATACCAAATAACCAATATTAAACCGATAAAACATTGAATTCAGATAGAAGCTGTCAGATAATTTTTACGAATAGATAAGCTAAATCTGAGAATATGGCATTGATCTTATTATCAAGAACGAAGATAGTTTTACCTAAAAATCGTAGTTTTCTAACAGTGTTTCATCAAGAAATGTTAAAAACTACTGAAAGTATATCCGATTCGTTATAATATCGAAATCGAGAAAATGTCAAATAACAAATTACCTAATGTGCTATTCGAATTTGGAGGTGACCAAATCGGTCTATAAATTCCAAGCACACAAAATTGTAATTTTTTGATACTTTTGAACTACTCTTCTGTAGCGTAACCCTAATACAGGATTGCAACACAAGACATCTGTTTAAGCAAGTATAAAATGGGGCCTTTTTTTCTATAACAAAAAAGAATGCTAACAAAATTACCTACATTTGTCACGAGACCAATAACCCAGTTCGTGAAATTTCATAATTTCCCGCATCGCAAATTGTACCGGAAGCAACATTCTTGGCTCATTCTACGAGCATTGATTAATGATGAACGTTAAATATTCCATAGAGCTAATATTGTTTTTTTTTAAATTTATGAACATAGAATCTACAGCACTTTATAAACTAAGTTATTACATTGTATACTTAACACGTTAATAGTCCCCATACAAGCGTTCCGAAACACACCATATGTCCATATGAGTTTTTGATAATATATTGATTTATACCCTTAGCCACAAGTCCACAAAGAAAACACTTACTAATTTGACAAGTCCGTGGTTTTAAAGCCCATAGAGTATAACAGGGCTCGTGTGCCTCATAGGGTACACCGGACTGTAAACGTGTTAACCTACTGCCAATTACAGATCTCTACTTTGTAAAACTATATATTTAATTTATGTTGCTTAAGCGAATAAGAAAACAAAACAGACAGACAACACAATAATTAAGAAACTGCAAAAACAATTTAAAAAACAAATAAATGAAAAGGGCAGGATTCAACACAAAAAATAAATAAATAAATAATAATAAGAGCCTGATGCAGAAGGCAGTTCTCCTCGATACGGCACGCATTGTGAGGAGGTTCCTGTCTCTAGAGCCCTAACCACCGGTAGCTTGGACCCTGGTCCCGATGCCGGCGGACCCCTTTTTTATATATTTTTAAATGTTTTTAAAAATTATTTAAAAATGTAAATTTATATATGAGAAAAAATAAATAAAGAGGAAAATAATAATAATATGGCCAAGAGCCTCGATCAACATCTAATGAGGCTCTCGTTAGGCGGCTGGGTCAAGGGCCTAATTCAGAAGGCAGTTCTCGATACGGCACGCATTGTAAGGAGGTTCCTGTCTCTGGAGCCCTAGCCACTGGTAGCCTGGTCTCGATGCCGGCAGACCCCTATTATTATTATTTTTTTAAAATGTTTTACGTATTTTGTTTTTGAAAATATTTAATAATGTAAATTTATATGAGAAAAAATAAATAAAGGAATAATAATAATAACCACCGGTAGCTTGGACCCTGTTCCCGATGCCGGCGGACCCCTATTTTTTATATATTTTTAAATGTTTTATTTATTTCGTTTTTTAGAAAATATTTAAAAATGTAAATTTATATAAAAATAAATAAATAAAGAGTGAATAATAATAAAACAGAAAAGCAGTAAAAACTGGTACGCACAGAACAGTGTGTGATTATGTGGCATGTGTGTGAGTATGTGGTATGTGTGTGAGTATGTGATATGTGTGTGAGTATGTGGTGTGTGTGTGTGTTTGTTTTAAGTACCATACGAGGACGTAGGCCTGAATACACAAGGCACATCCGAGGACGTTTTCAATCCGAGGACTTTTTTGTGAGTCCTCGGTTTGACTTGATTACTGCATCGTACTCTACGTGCGATTTTGAACCTTTCTATATACTTAATAAAGAAAAGTCAACAAATCCTCGGATTGGTCTTGGAAATTTCTGTACACACCCCGACAGAGTGTGAACACCAGGCGGCGCCACTATCGATTTATACACACTTGCTATACACATGAGTCATGTATGTTGTACTGTCTGAGGACTAATGTGTAAATTTTACACTCAAGACCTCGGATTAGTATCAGTATCTGACAAAGTGTATTTAGGTCCTCATATGGATAGATTTTCACGTCGTTATCAAAGAGTGTTGTTTTTCCGTCCTCGTTTTGTAAGAACAAGGAATGTAAGCAAAGTAAGTATTTTTTAAATAGATGATCATTACTTTTAATGCAACCTTCGTTATCAAAGACCTCCCTATTCGCACGCCGTTCTCTGATGTCACCATCTCCGAGGTCATCATATAGAAAAACGAACTTTTTCTATATTGTCCCGGATCTAGGTTGTTGTGGTACCGTCGTTGTTCCTCATTTTCATAACACAATTTAGGAGGTTATCAATTCGGTTGTACCTATATGTTTTTTTTATGTGTTTGTTCGCGCATATCTCCGTCATTTATGCACCGATTTGGATGATTTTTTTTTTGATCGATAGCTATTTTTCCCGAGATGGTTCCATTTTTACAAGCTTTTATTTAGTTTCATTCACCTGTCCCGGTGTCTGTAATCAAATCTGCAAGTTAAATATGATCCACTTCCCGGTTACCGATTGAGCTAAAATTTTGCATGCATGTGTAAATCGGATGACAATGCAAAATTATTAATACATGAAGCTGATCTGATGATGAAACCGGAAGGTGGCCATAGGAACTTGGTTGTTAAATGACACAACCCCATCGAGTTTGGACTCGTTTGATCCGTCTTGACGAGAACTTTGGTGCTAAATGGTAACTAGGGTCTGATGATGGAGCTGGAAGATGGCCATAGGAACTCGGTAATTAAACGACACAACCCCATCGAGTTTGGGCTCGTATGGTTCGTCTTGACGAATACTTTGGTGATAGATGGTAACCAGGGTCTGATGATGGAGCTAGAAGATGGCCACAGGAACTCGGTAATTAAACGACACAACCCCATCGAGTTTGGGCTCGTATGATTCGTCTTGACGAGTATTTTGGTGCAAGATGGTAACCAGGGTTTGATGATGGAACCGAAAGGTAGCCATAAGAACTCGGTAGTTAAACGACACAACCCATCGAGTTTGGACTCGTTTGATCCGTCTTGACGAATACTTTGGTGCTAGATGGTAACCAGGGTATGATGATGGAGCTGGAAGATGGCCAAAGGAACTCGGTAATTAAACGACACAACCCCATCGAGTTTGGGCTCGTATGGTTCGTCTTGACGAGTACTTTGGTGCTAGATTATAACCAGGGTCTGATGATGGAGCTAGAAGATGGACACAGGAACTCGGTAATTAAACGGTACAACCCCATCGAGTTTGGGCTCGTATGGTTCATCTTGACGAGTACTTTGGTGCTAGATTGTAACCAGGGTCTGATGATGGAGCTAGAAGATGGACACAGGATCTCGGTAATTAAACGACACAACCCCATCGAGTTTGGGCTCGTATGATTCGTCTTGACGAGTACTTTGGTGCTAGATGGTAACTAGGGTATGATGATGGAGCTGGAAGATGACCATAGGAACTCGGGAAAATAAGTTTGTTCGTTTGTTCGTTCCGTTTGTTATTAATGTGGATTCTGTCTTTGTTAAATGCTCCTTTGCTCCTTTCAGAGTAAAAATCTCCGGTCCTCAAATAATCATCTCCATTTCTGTACCTCTCATACATATGGTTTTGTTCATTCTTTTTTTCAATCCATTCTCCTGTAGAACGCGCTGCCTCTCGAAATCAGGATGGCTACATAAAGAAAGTACGCGAGCTCTTGTTTAATATAATCATGGCAGAATCATCTTAATAACGTCCTATTAGAACTACTTATGTATTTTATGTATGTGTATTTATTGTAGTTTACGTATTTACAATACACATAATTATATGTTTATGTATATACAATATTTATGCATGTGTTATATACTTACATTTAAATTATTTATAATATATCTTATTGAATAAAATGTTATCTTTGCACCACCCTAAGGTTGTCTGGTAGAGAATGCCAGGCATTAAGTCCGCCATTGCTATATTTGCTGTTGCTTATGTTGCAAAAGTTTAAATCAATAAAAATAAATAAATTTGATGGATTAGATGGATGACCCAATGCTTAGGTGAGCACGTGCCGAGGGCTGAATGGTATGAGGGTGTATAAACATGTCATATTGCTAACGTTGCGCCTCAGGGTACCAGGTGGAACCCTGTTGTACTGAAGCCCTTATACCCCTACAAAGGACCTCTGGGGATGGACCGTTTTTGTCCTATACTCGAGGGCATAACATGAACAAAAAAGAAACTACTACACAAAGAAAGAGACGTTTAGAGAAGGCGAAATTGAAGCGACAGGAAATGATTGCTATGAAAGCGATATCCACAAGCGACATTGCTTCTTAGAAAAAAAATAGTTTAGCACTAGCTAAACATAGAGAAAACGAAAATATTAAAAAAGTAAAAATAAAATTAAAAAAAAAACATTTTTAAAAACAAGCGTTTTAATATGCAATACGAAATAAACTAGCTGGTTAGGTACTCATCAATAAACAAACATCTCAGACTTCGGAGATATCCTATGGACCTCCTGAATGACGAACAGTACACATATTGTGATTAGTTAATGTATTGAATACAAATGAAAGTAGTTGGTTAGGTACCTATCAGTAGACAAAAGATCGTGAACTACAGAGATACTCTTTGGAACTCCTCAATAAAGAACAGTACACATATTATGATTAGTTATTGTATTGAATACGAAGAATAGTAGTTGGTTAGGAACCAATCAGTGGACAAAGGGTCGTGGATTACTGAAATACCTCATAGAACTCCTCAGTGACAAACAGTACAAATATTGTGATTGGTTATTGTGTTGAATACGAAGAATATTAACTGGTTAGGTACCTATCAGTGGACGAAGAGTCGCGGATTACTGAGATACCACATAGAACTCTTTACTTATCAACAGTACACATATTGTGGTTAGTTATTGTATTGAATACAAAAGAAAATAGCTGGTTAGGTACCTATCAGTAGACAAAAGATTGTGAACTACAGAGATACTCTATGGAACTCCTCAATAAAAAACAGTACACATATTATGATTAGTTATTGTATTGAATACAAAAAATAATAGTTGGTTGGGTACCAATCAGTGGACAAAGGGTCGTGGATTACTGAAATACCCCATAGAACTCCTCAGTGACAAACAGTACAAACATTGTGATTGGTTATTGTGTTGAATAAGAAGAATAGTAACTGGTTAGGTACCTAGCAGTGGACAAAGGGTCGTGGACTACTGAGATACCACATAGAACTCCTCAGTGACAAACAGTACACATATTGTGATTGGTTATTGTGTTGAATACGAATAAAAGTAGCTGGTTAGGGATCTATTAATGGACAAAAGATCTAGCCGTAGTCAACTAACAATCTCTTCGAAGACACTGACACCCCATGTAAGTTCGCATTGTAAAAGAAACAAAAATATGTGATCAAACATTATCATAACAAAAACAAAAATGTATAAGTAATTGAAAAAAAAAACGTGTTGAAAAAAATCCACGAGCGGGATTCAAATCCGCTCCATGACATGACGAGTCAGGTGCACTACCAACTACGCTATCGTGGCTCAAACCAACTCGCCGAAATTAATCAACACTATCTACTTTTACTTTATAAGCCAAAGGAGCTCTATTCAATGTCGACAACTACGTCATCAACATCCGATCTTAATATTTTTACAAATATTGAAAGATCAGTTAAGAATTAGGCAAGCTATATTTATGATAATTTACATATTATTTTACTCATATTTGCGAAATATTGTTGTGATTGAGCCACGATAGCATAGTTGGCAGTGCACCTGACCGGGCATGGGTGCGGGTTCGAATCCCGCTCGTGGATTGTTTTCAACACTTCGTATTTTTCAAATTCTAATTTGTTCGCTCGTTGCTTATTGCGTAAAATTATATGTAAAGAATCATAAATATAGCTTGCCTAATTCTTAACTGATCTTTTGTAAAAATATTAAGATCGGATGTTGATGACGTAGTTGTCGACATTGAATAGAGCTCATTGAACAGAGAGTCATGGGGTACGGGTTCGAATCCCACTCGTGGAAATTTTTCAACTCTTTGTCTTTCTTCTTACCATATTTACTTTTTATTTATTTAAATGTAAGTGCATATAAAAGAAGAAATAAAGTATATAAGTTGCGAACCCCCCCGCCCGATCCTCTAAATGCCACTAAACATTTACAGAATACACTAAACATGCACACTAGCCTAGGCCCAAGACACCGTATTCGTAGAACAAGGGTACGACGAGCCGGTTCACACGCGCTCTATACCAAGTACAGACATGTACCTGGGCGCTTCTCCCCACCACCACGACCCGGTCAACCCGAGCCGAGGTCCGAGCCTTTAGAGGCGCTCTCGGGTTGATCCCCCCGATCCGATCCGAACCCCTCGAAGAATCTAGTAGGGCACGGGGACACGCACTAGTGCGTGATGCCTCTAGAAAACCTCAGTAGGTGATAAGTTTCACATGGCTTGAGGAACCCTTTACGTTTCTCGCCGCCCCCGAAAAAAAGCCAGGTGAAGCTGAAAATGCCATCGGCAAACTCTCCAAAAAAAACATACCCTAAATATATATTTTTTTAAATCTTAGAATTTTTGTTTGTCCGTCTGTCTATTTGTTTGTTAGGTACTCTATCACACACAAACCGCTCAACAGATTTTGATTAAATTTTCTTTGTTAGAAAGCAGAATTATCTAAAAAAGTACGGTGTTACATCTAAATCAGTTGGGTCAGATCATAGACACAGCTTGACTTCTCTGTGGTACACCACCACCATTCATAGTGGTGTATACGAACTTCTTATGGTAAAAAAAATATTTAATATCCTTTATAATAATTTTTATAGCTCTTACGAACGGAGTCACGGGCAAATTTTAATTATCCATAACTAACTTTTTTTTAGAAGTAGCCGTTACTTAGAGTCACTACTAACTAACTACCTTTACCTTTAGGTTTACCAGAACTTCTAACTGCCGGAACACAACAATGTTGATAACATGGTTGTTATGGCGACACATTTAGATAAGATGGTGGTAGCTAGCCAGGCGGAATTAGAACAAGCCCTACCACCGACCAAACCGAGCACAATCTGTACCCCCGCTGGGAATCGAACCAGGGACCTCTGGGTTTGAGTTCTTACCACTAGACCACAGGTGCGGTAAAATTTCTTAAATATGTTAATATTTTTTATGACAATTCTACCACCAGTTTTACCGCCTCTGTGGTCTAGTGATAAGACCACCGGTCTCAGACCCAGCAGTCTTGGTTTGATTCCCAGCGGGGGTTCAATTTATCGCGGTGGCGCATTCTTAATTTAATACCATAAATATAAATAGGATAATTTATAATAAAGCTTCCCCGTAATATTAAAAAAAAAATACGATCACTGATTGTGCATTTCGCCTCTTTAACACAATCAAAAATTTTGGTCTCAATACGAAAATAGCAGTTCACATATACCCCAACGCGAGTTATTGTAAACTTCGCCGCGCCAAGTCGAAACTACTTAATCCTTACAATTACAAGTCCTGACTAGGTATGACTAATCCCTACTTCCATAAATAGATCAGAGAAAATAAATCTAAGCTTTTTACTATTAAATGTTACATTGTTATTACAATGTTAACTAAACCTTTAAGATTTAAATGTATTATAATATTTTTAATATAAAATCATATATTACGTAAGTGAAATAGGAATCATAATAAATTATCACAAGAAGTTACCCGTAGTAATACGTCCGCACCGTATTGGAGTCTTGTGTGCAATCTGCGGCTACTGCAATGCGTGCGACTCTAGTCACAAGCATCGCTAGGTTTCTTTGATAAACAAACGCCTACACTTCCACGCAACAAATTATTCGCGATTGGTCATTTTGTCAGCCAATAGTGAAAATACTGTGTTGGAGCATTAAAAAATAAATGTTCTCAGATGGTACTTCAAACATGTTATTTTTACACATTAGTGGTCCTCGTATTGTATACGCGGGACTCGGGAAAACGTCCTCACATAGTTTGTGTAAAGTCTAACACAAGGTCCTCGCATTGTACTGGGCTCAAGAAAAAGTGTGTGAAAGCGAGTCCTCGGATTGTCATGTCTAGTCCGGCCATTGGGTCCTCGAAAGGTTAGCACAAACGTCCTCGGAAGGATGTCTCCATAAGCGTTGGCAGTGTATTTTAAGTCCCCGCATTGGTCAACGAAAGTTAATAAACAAAATGCTGCGATAACGCCACAAGAATAGACCTGTCAATTAGCAATGTATGTTCTGTTTCTTTCCATCGTATTAAAAAAGCAATACAACGTCATTAACATAGTTTTTGAGAGAGTCCTCGGTTGGGTGATATAAAACCATAGTCCTCGAAAGGCCGTCTGTACAAACAGGGGTGTGTGTGTGAGTATGTGGTGAGTGTGTGAGTATGTGGTGTGTGTGAGTATATGGTGTGTGTGAGTATGTGGTGTGTGTATGAGTATGTGATGCGTGTGTGAGTATGTGATGCGTGTGTGAGTATGTGGTGTGTGTGTGGGTGTGTGTGTGTGTGTGCGTGCGTGCGTGTGCGTGCGTGAGTGTGTGTGCGTGCGTGCGTGTGTGTGTGTGTGTGCGTGCGTGCGTGCGTGCGTGCGTGCGTGCGTGCGTGCGTGCGTGCGTGCGTGCGTGCGTGCGTGCGTGCGTGCGTGCGTGCTTGCTTGCTTGCTTGCTTGCGTGCGTGCTTGCGTGCGTGTGTACAATAGACATTATATGTGGTGCATGAGGGTGCATGGATGTGCGTATAATATGCTTGTGAGTGCTCTTTATCATCAGTCTGACAGGCAGGGGCAATTGAGAAGTCTAAGTGTAAATTATAAATGTGAGCTTATTGACCAAATGTCTCTGTGTGAGCCTATGAATTTACTAAAATAGTTGAGATTTGTTTTTTGAAAGATGGTTTACTAAGGTGGAAGATGTCGATAGACGAGAAAGTTTTGTTATAACTGTTGAGTAAACGGTAAATAATTTAATTTTCAGCGTAGTTAGAGTGGCTAAGTGGTACATTAAAAAGAGGGGTATGTCTAGTGCGCTTTGTCGGAGTTCTAATTTGCAGAAAGATAGATAATAACTCAGAACAATCAATCTTATCATTACAGACATCGTGTAAGTACAACATATCATGGAGAGTACGGCGATCTTTGAGCTGCATTTACTTATGAAACGTACATGATTCCTCGTAGTTGATTTTCTTGTGCTGACTCCGATAATTTAATGCTTTTATAAACCTAGATTGTAAACGTTCGATTGATTCGATATAATATGTCATGTCATTAGGGTTCCACACGTTACTGCAGTATTCTATAATACTACGGACGTATGAAAAGTATAAGACCTTAATGCAATCAGTATCCGGAAAGAGACGACTGACACACAAGACAAAACCCAAGTTCTTGTACGCTTTAGTGACCATAGCATTTATGTGATCAGACATCAACATTTTAGAGTCAAAAATGACCCCTAGATCTTTAGTGACGTTAGTGTGTTTTAAAGGCACGTTATCAAGACTGTACTGGTGAGTAAGTATATTTCTTTTACGTGTGAAGCTAATCTGAAAACATTCCATGGAACCACAGAGAAAAGCAATTTGCCCACTCGTCCTTAGGGGTCTCTTCGACGGCTTTTTGAAATGCAGCCACTGCTTCCTCGGCGTCCATAAAACGTTATCCTCAAAGTTTTTCTTTTATTTTGGGGAATAAATAAAAATCGCAAGGTGCGAGGTCGGGGTTATACGGCGGGTGAACCAATAATTCTACGTCTGACGTCGCCAAATAGTCGATCGTTTACTTAGCGGTGGGCGACGAGCCGGTGTCGTGGTGAAGGAGGATCCTACTGCGAAGTCGATTCTCCCGAACTTTTTCTAAGACAAGTGGCAAACAATTGTTAGCGTACCACTCTGCAGTAACTGTTTTTCGACCCTCTATAACAGTTGTTTTGTAATGACCTGTCCTTCCAAAGAACGATGCCACCGTCTTTTTTCCCACGCTTCGACCTATCTTCACTTTAGTTGGCAACTCCTCGGAAGGATACACCCACTCAGCAGACTGTTTTTTAGTTTCAGGATCATAACAGGAAATCCAGTTTTCGTCACCCGTTAGTATGTTAAACACAGTATTTGAGTCACCTACGTTAAATCTTTGAACCATTTCACGGCACCAATCAACACGACGGAGTTTTTGGGCCTCTGTCAAATTATGAAGTATCCACTGGGCACAAAGTTTCCTGACCGCTAAATGTTCATGGAGGATTTCGTGCACTTGACTCATACCGATACCTAAACTTGTCCGAATCTGCTGATAGGTCACTCTATCATACGCCGCACAACACATTGTGTTGACATGAACAAGCAAATTACAGATTTCATTGTTTTCTTGAGTACTTCTTCATCGGGTCACCTAGGAGATCTTTAGGTTCTTCTCAATTATTGAATGCGGTTACCGAAGCTAGTATAAGAATCCCCAAGATACAGTTAACCCAATCCGATATCCTATCCTTGAAGTCGTCAATTTTTCCACTATGGACGTTCATTATGGACATACGCTAAAAAGTTTGTCAATATCTCACTGTTTTCAGTCAATCATGTCATCTCCACACATTATATGAACTATGACGCCTTTTTAATTTTCTCCTTTATCGTTATGTATATTTCGTTTTTGATATCCCTTTAAATATATTACACCCCTAAAGTTATAGATTTTTTTATTATTATTCCTTAGGGGTAAGTCATTTATTTCGTCGTTTTGCAAAATAGTGTAAAAGTAGATTCGCGGTTTTTATAAACTGCTCTTACGCATCATCGTCATTATCGTCTCGCATGACCACCGACGATATTCTAATTGCAATCAATTAAATTACACTTTAAACGTACCAGTTTCCTTATCCATCGGCGCGGAGTAAGAAGACCACGGAAATAGCGTAATGCGCCTGGCTTGCCGCCAGCGCGTTCGCGTAAATGCCGTTTAACTGATTCGGAATAGGAACGGACGCCCTGTCCGGTAACGGGTTGTTTGGCACCTGGGCCTCTGGCTAAACGGTGTCGCAATAAATATGTCATTGTTTGAAAATATCCGAAGTTTCGAAGATAAACTGACAGTTATTTTGATGACTTTAAGATTTTAGGAGTTTCTTGATGCGAATTTTAAACGGTTGAGTTCCACTATATTCCACAAACTTCTACGACATATCACGACTCATCGTCTATACTAATATTATGAAGAGTTTGTTTGTTTGTTTGGTTTCAGGAGTAGAACCTGTAGGGTTCGAATTGAAAAATTATTTTTGTGTTGAATAGTCCATTTATTGAGGAAGGCTATAGGCTATATTACATCACGCTATGACTAATAGGAGTGGAGTAGCAATGAAAAATGTTGCAAAAACGAGAAAATATTGTTTTTGAGAGGTGACCATAGCGTGATGTTCTTAAAATAGTTTTTTTAATAGATTGTTCGCTAATTAACGCGGGTGAAACCGCGGGGCACAGCTATTAGCATATAAACGTCCCACTGCTGCTGCTGGTCTTAGATCTTCTTACATGCATGAACAATAGTAAATGGGGGGCTCGTGCTGTAGCTTTTGATGATTGTAATTTTTCGACAACTACAGGGACCAACGGCTTAACTTTTCTTTCGAAGTGCGGAGGCCAATGCTGCCCTGGATTAGTAGGATTTTGTTATGGATCTGACTCAATGGCGATCGGGATTACTTTGCATTTCTGTCTCCTAGTGAAATTGTAGGGCATGAGGTATAATAACTTCATGGTCAGTAAAGCACGCGGGCTTTACCGTAAGCTTATTTGCCGGCTCAGTTACCTACATCAAAAAAATAGTTATCGTTAACAGTTCAGAAATTCCTTTTTATAATTTTATGAAACTATACCTACCTAACTGATGAAAAGAATCCATGCCACTTAATCAGTGTCCATATGGCGGACATTATCCGAAGTATATTGATAGTAATTTAATCATATGTGATTATTGCAACAGCGTTGCAGACAGACATCTGGCTGAAATGCGCAGGCGTCCATTTTATATATCTATATACCTATATTGTAAACGTTTGCTTGTTCGTCTATCGGAACAGTCGATTCACGAGATATTTGGGTCAGGGCTCGATGAAATCAGATCGAAATGATTACGAAAATATTGTCCTATTTTCGGTGAATAATTTACAAAATGTTGAAACTGTATTGCACCGATAGTAATATTTGATATCAGCAATATCAATCAATAATCTCCACAAGGAAGCGATTGGGTATTGGGTATGTCACCTGAGTGCGAGAGTTTTGTACACCATTCGATCATGTTAACAAAAATAAGAATTTTTATGGTTTTACTACTTACACAGTACACTACAGAGTACCTCAGCACTTAGATATTAAGTGATGATAAGACCGAAAATCGAAGATTATTTCATCCAAAATCCTCATTCCGACATCCTCAACTAATAAGGATCTAGCTATTATTAACTCTAACCCATAGATCAATGTACCTAATGGTAACCAAACCGAAGCCTCCTATGGAAATCGAACCTCTGTTGTTTTAATGCCGCAGGGCATTTTCAGCTTCACCGAGCTTTTTTTGGGGGCGGCGGTGAGAAACTTAAAAGGTTCTTCAAGCCGTGTGAAACGAAGCACCGTGAAAGGTTTTCTAGAGGGAATGGTATCACGCACTAGTGCGTGTCTCCGTGCCTTACTAGATTCTCCGAGGGGTTCGGATTGGATTAAAGCTCAAACTGAAGTTTTGCGTTTTCATTAATTTTACTTGTTTTTATCAATAATTCATGAGCTGGCATTTACAAAAGCTTATAATAACTTTAATATTTATTAATAAAACCGCTCCAATTATTTTTAACTGATTTCGATTAACGTTCACGTTCCTCCAACAAAGCACGCGTTTGCCCATCAATTACACGTCGATTCGTCACACGGAACTGTCTTGTGTACATCAAATAAAACCGGTAAAATTTAATAAACCCGATCGGTCATAGTCAATGAAACGCCACAGTCCTACAATGAATGCTATTACGTGGGTACGATACGACGAAGCTAAACGATATATGTCATACATTGCTGTGTTCCTCCACTTCAGTTTTATTCAAAACTACCCTAAGCCACTATCGCTACATCTGCGCTCAAACTGCTTTAAGATGGTTCGAGATTCTTTGTGCATTGCTTGAGCGCGATATGTATTAAACTTTCTCTGGGGTCTCCTTATTTTATGCCTAAGCTTTTGACTTTGCCTAAGTCAACAACCGTATCCCTAAATGGTGGAAAATTATGCACCAACAAGATTTTATTGTCTTCATAATTAGTCTACATAAATGTCTCCTGTAACTTTGTTAAAATAGAGCTGATTTGTGAATAAAGGCTTACAAAATTATTTGTATGCATCAATGTACGCAGAGTACAATATTCCAGTGATTTTCTCGTCTATCTCAACTGGAATCATTGAGGACTCATCCGTTGGCGCCATATTAACGCGCCGTTAGTACCGTGACGTCTGCGCTTGCGCATACAATTTATAACACAGCCCTTTGATGTCAATGAGGCTTGCGAAACTTTTTTGTCTTTGATCCTTATTTGTGAGGAACAAAGATGGAAATTGTTTGAAAGAATAATGCGTTTGAGGTACGCTTTGGTCGTTTGAACAAACTGTTTGCTACGAACTTGTTTTAATTTGTAGATTATTAATAACTTTGACTGCTGGTGACTTTGTTGCTGAATTATTAATAGTGGGATGAACAGTTGTGCACTACCTACTAATTATTATCTTTCTCTTCTACCATTGAGTTTGATTTTAAACGGACTTTACTTTTAACAACAAAATGAAATATATCCATCTGTCATCTTAATTCAATTTCCTCTAATTGATATTGGAAGTTCAGTAGTCTAACTTTGTTGCATTTTGTTTGCTAGCATTGTGCCATGGTCAAAGTTACATATTTTTTGGACTAGAAAAATTTTGAGCTTTATCAACACCTACCATCAGGTGAAATTAATGCATTATTGTTATAAAAAAACGTATGCCTACAGGTGGTACCGGAAAGGTATTACTTTGGTCAGTTCATTTATAAACAACGAACAAAGTCTCCTCCAAAGAGGGATACTTCGGTGAAAGTACCCACCCGTGGCACACCCGCAGTTAGAGGAGCCCAATCAGAAATGCAGTCGTCACTCTTAATTCTCTGGCAGCTATTGCAAAGGTAGTCTGCGAACCAAGCGATCACAGAAGGGATAATGTTAAGGCGTAGAGAGTGGCAAGGAGGATGTCATGGTCAACAGAGTTGAAGGAGCTGCTAAATTCAAGCAGAATAATAATTGTAAACAAGCGATTATCCATTGTCATGGATATTGGCATTGGCACGTCGAATATCGTCTGTGGCTTTTAGCAAGGCGGTTACTGTGCTACGGCCAGGACGGAAACCGGATTGCAACTGACTTATCAAATTATTATGAGAAACATATACGGACAGTTGTTTTTGAACAGCGCCTTCAAGGGCCTTTGAGAGAAATGGAAGGATAGAGATGGGACGGTACCGAGACAAATTGGTAGGGGAAGCGGTCTTTAGGTTGGGAATTGCGTCAGCCAATTTTCAATCATTAGGGAAGACGTTGGTTGCCAGCGAATAGTTAAAAATGTGAGTAATAAAGGGCACAACGTCATCAAGGATATGTATGAGCATGTCATGGCAAATGCCAGTTTTGCCTTGGATGTTATAGAAAGAATACCCCTCTTAACCTCCCCTTCAGTGACTAATAAAATAATAAGTGTATAAAGTGTTTCAATACAGTGAATAAAAATAATGATAAATTAATAGATTCAATTAAAAGTATAAGGTTTTTTAAACGAGTCTCATAATTACCTCTCGTTAGCTTCTAACTGTGTTTTGTACTTAAACAGCTCGCTAAGTAGGTCACAAAATTATGAACTGTAAACAACACTTATGAACTCTCGTAAATGTTGGTCAGTTGGTTGTTAGATGTGTGTTTAGACATTATGGCGGAAATGCTTCGTCTGTTGTGTAACTAGTCTACGCTTCCTTTCTTTGTTATGACTACGATTAATGGTTGCCACAAATGTTTTAACAGGAAAAGTGAATTAGCTATACTAGACACTCGTATTTTTTTTTATAAAAAAGATCGCAGTTATTTTAAGAAATAGGATTCAAAGTTAGCTCAATTCTTTTGTCGGCTAGGCGGCTGTACACTCCTTGAAGAGACAATGCGAGTTCGCTGTACATCGACGCTCAACATTTTTGTAATGAAACTGTCATGTACAATTGTCTTACCTAGTTGTGCCTGAAAGTACAGCCTGCAAATATATTATCGTACCTAAAGCCGAGCTCGGCAACGTGGCGTAGTTCTAGCGGGGCAACTTTAGTTAAAGAAACTATCAACTTAGTTGAAAAATCTATAAATATTAGGTTAAGGAAAAGTCATTTCGCATTATGAACTTGTAATAAAATCTCTTTGGCTATACTATTTGTATCTGGCTGATTTTGGTTACTTTAATTTTTAATTTTAAGAAGATAATTCCAAATTCAAATTAGGAAAATGTGTGATTTTCATTTGTTTTTCTTACTGTCAAGATGAGTGAATCTAATGACGAAATTCGAAACATTTTCAAATTTTACTACAAAAAAGGTAAAAAAGCAACGCAAGTTGCGAAAAAAAATTGCGATGTTTATCGACCTAGTGCAGTGTCTGTGAGAGTAACACTTTGGTTTAGGCGTTTTCAATCCGGAAATTTTGATGTCAAAGATGCACATCGCTCTGGTCGCCTTATTACGGATAAAATAGATGCCATTTTTGAAAAAGTGGAGCAAGATCGGCGTATCAGTAGTTACGACGTAGCTGAGAACTTAGAATTGACCACAAAACAGTTTTGGCGCATTTGAAAAAAACTGGTTAAACAAAAAAGTTCGATATTTGGGTACGTCACGAGCTCACTGAAAGAAACCTAATGAACCTGAAATGATAATGAAATGAAATTAAAGGGTTACAGCAACAGTTCATGGTTGCGGCAATTCTATATAAGCTTTTTAAATCAACAGTCAACTGTCAGTATTTGCCAGTTGGGGAAACTAGATACAACTAGTATAAATTTAACACTTGCTTGTTGCAGCTTCTAAAAAATGTTGTCGATCGTCGAAACTCGAAACTTACGAGTTGCTATGTCTTTATGTAGGTTATATGTAAACAACTAGTTGCGAGGTGCCTGTTGCCGCAACACGCAGATCAAAGATGCTATGTCTGCAGAGCGGCGTCAGCTTGTTAAGCTTTTATTATGTCGTCGGTCACATGCATATTCTTATTGAGTTATGTTAATTATCAAGAATACAGTGGGAGATAGCTCGATAGCGTAGCGGCAACCGCGCTCTTTCGCGCTAGTTCATTAACTTAAAATTACCGTTATTTGGCAGTTGTTATACACCCGCATTGACCAGCGCAGTGTGGTGGGTTATTATTCCTGTATTAGGCCTGTTGTCGCCATGTGCATTTTCTTCTTCATCTCCCTATAAAACACTGTTCATATGAGAAGGTCCGAACCCAGCTGTTGAACTGCTAAGCCTGATAAATTTTAATGGTAAAGGATCATTTTGCGGACACCAGCCATCTTGATTTAATTATAGTAACGTTTCTAAACGGGCACAGTAACGTGGTACAAGCAATTTCCATCATAAAAGCCTGTTTGAGTGCTCCTAGTCCTGCGGCCATTGAGTGACCGGCTGCGGCCAATTTGCCCTCATCCGCGCTCCGATATTAGATCACTGAAGCCAGTTGGGTGGACTGGGGGACAAGAGGTAGCGAGTTATAATCATTATCATTAATTCAGTCCATTTAATTTAATAGAAGAGCTAAGGCTTCCTTCGAAGAATTAAGTCTCATTTCTTTGTGTTCGTATTTTGTTGACAGCAACAACATTCAATTCCAAATTTTTCAAAAGAGCTTTCCCTTTCTATAAATTTTAGAAAAACTTAATAGATTAAAAGGCATTTCTTATCAATTCTCCTAAACGTTTTTTGTCCGGTGATATCCTAACGAATGATCGCCACGTCTAAAGAGACGCAGCAGTTATGTGTGGGACCCCTCAACCTGATGTTAGGGTCTACCCACTGAAGCTCCAGAGTGCTTCAGTGGGTAGACCTATATCATTGCCGCATTTTTGGTAGTGGCCACGGGAGCACTTTCATACATATGTAGACGTCTACAGCCCAAGCCGCGTCCTTACACTTACGAGAATTAGGTACACGTGAAAGTTTATTGCAATAGAACTATGGTCACAAATACTCATGAAACCCTGCAATTGCGTAGATATATTGCGTCACTCAGCTTGTTTTACCGCTTATACCATGGCGAGTGATCTGAAGAACTCTTTGACCTCATCCCACCTTCTCCTTTCCTCCATAGAAGTACACGTGCTGCTCTCAAATATGCCATCGCGCACTAAGAAGCTTGGTGACTCGTTTTTTTGTCGCACCTCCAAAACATAGAATAGTTTGCCAGCACACGTTTTCCCATCTTCCTATGATATGGGGTCCTTCAAACGAGGCGTGAAGAGGCACCTTGTGGGCCGGCAAAGTGAGGATAACTGATGCTGCGTTGTTCTCACGCTGCACCAGTTATCGTCGCATCTGGATTTCATATTTACTTAACATCAGATGAATTGGAGTCATTTGCCGTGCTATGTAGTATAAACAAAAAATTCAAAGTAACCTCGGTTTATCGTATACAATTATTATTAAGGATTCCGTATCTTTATAAGTGTCAAAAGTTGATTGCTGGCCAGTCAAATTAATGAATTGAAGTTCCTACTGAGCCCATTCTGATTTCACTTAGACCACAGTAGGCGTTATCTACGCCTTCATTCAAATTCCCCATTACTCAATTGCGGACACTTATCTCGCGCCTCGATGACAATGAGGTAGAGCTAAAAATAAGTGTCTATTTGAATGGTGACCGAGCCAATTGTGGCCATTTTTATGTCTGATGGTAGAATGCTGGCCAGAATCCGCCGAAGGGCGGCCACTCTGTTTTGACACAGATCCTCAATCCTGCTATTTTAAAACGTTCCTAGTCGTGGCCAGTTCAATCTTGACCATTTTTTAAATATTAGTTTTCCGACATCTTATTGAGCCACTATTGAATTGACTTGAGTTGATGAGACCCTGGGCTCCGATTCTACTATTTCAAAATGATTACAATCGTGTCTCAGTGCCTAGTGCAGACCTGATGACTAGAATACTGCTTGTCTACGTGTAGTTAACTTCACTTGAAGAAGCTGTTATCGATTTTACATTTGATTTAAAAAGCGTTGCAATATTCTTCATTCTCTATAGTTTATTCTTACACTTACACTCTTTTCTTTTGTCCACAGCCGACTCCTCCTAAGAAACCTCCACGGAGAAACCTTTCAGTGTCCCCCACTCATGCAAACTCCCCCTCCTCCGGGTACAGTTACGACCTGAGGCCGCACGCGAGGAGTCAGGACGACTTGGATGATATACCGGTGAGTGCTAAGTGCTAACTATGTCGCCAGCCAATCAGTTTCCAACAGGGTCTCAAGAAGTCAGAACGTTTTGTCGACATACCGGTGTGTGCTAACTATAGCCACAGAAACAGTTCTTAACAGAGGTCTCAAGGAGATGGCGACTTGAGCGATATACCGGTGAGTGCTATGTCGCCAGCCAACCACTAGTAAACAGGGTCTCAAAGAGTCAAGACGACATGGCCATTATATAGGTGTCGAGTCAACAGAGTCTCAAGTCCCCCTACTCATGCCAATTCCTCCTCTGGGTACAGCTACAACCTGAGTTGTTACGCGAGGAGGCATGACGACTTAATAGAATTTAATAGAAGACGATGTACCGGTGAATGCTAGCCAGCTAGCATTTGTCACTAACCAATGAGTTGTAACAAGGAGTACAACTTGGACGACTTACCGGTGAGTGACTAACTATGTCGCCAACCTATCCGACCGATCAAGTTATTCTCAGAGTCTCAAAGAGTCGGGACAACTTGCAGATTATACAGGTGAGTGCAAAACTACATTTGTCACCAGCCAATCAGTTGTTAACAGGCGTCACGCGAGGAGTCAGGACGACTTGGATAACATACCGGTAAGTGCTAAGTGCTAACATGTCGCCAGTCCATCAGTTGTTGACAGGGTCTCAAGGAGTCAGGACAACTTGGACAATATAGAGCTGAGTGCAAACTATGTCGCCAGCCATCAGTTGTAGACTGGGTCTCGAGTCCCCACTCCCATTCGAATTATACGAACTGAGGCGTCATACGAGGAGGCAGGACGACTAAGATACGGGTCCAATGAGTGCTAGCTAGCGTTTGTCCCAATCAGAAGGAGTCAGGACAACTTGGACGACGTACCGGCGAATGCTAACTATGTTGCCAGCCAATCAGTTGTTAACAGGGTCTCAAGTCCCCCCTACTTATGCAAACTCCCCCTGTGGGTACAGCTATGACCTGGTGCCGCACACAAGGAGTCAGGACAACTTGGTTGGGCGGTATACAGGTGAATGCAAAACTACATTTCTTACCAGACAACCAGTTGTTAACAGGGTCTCAAGAAGTCAGGATGACTTTGATGATAACTTTCCAAAAACTTTTTTTAAAATTTATTCTTGTTTATTTGATAGGTATTATGTGGTATGCTGGATTGAAAAACGGCCAAGGATATAGGTCATCCATTCATCATCAAGTGCGTTCTTACATTAGTCCACGTCTTTTATTGCATCGTACATTCGTGAGTTTACGATCACTTAATTTGTCTGATTAGCATGTAGAGAGTGTTGAAATTCTTTTTCAGTTTCCCACGGTTCGTATCACGATCATGTAAAAAAACAGATTCGACTTTATATGTATGTAGAATTGCTAACACTTATGATTACGTCATATATAGGTGATACAAAGGTTATCCTGTATCACCATCATCATCAGCCTATATTACTCCACTATTGAACATAGTCCTCTCCAAGTGCACGCCACTCCGCATACGCATCAGATTCTAAAACTCAAGTTATTTGCATTTCTTGTGTACAGAAGGGTCTTGTAATATCAAAGTAAGAACAAAAGCCCTGTAATGGCAGAACACTTCTACATACTTACACCACTTTTAAGTTGAATACTGACATTCTCTGCCAACCAATTGGCACCGCAAGTAGGCACTTTAATAGGTCTTATTTTTTTCTTACAACTGCGTTATCATTGTTGCAGGGCGCCAAACATTACTTGAAGCACGGCCGCTCCGTCGACCAGTACGTGGACGGTAAACTGTCCTACTCAGAGTATGAGGACAACCACAACTCGCCCCGGATAGCGCCCGTGCCCAACCCTCGGCCCAGCCTCAAAAACATCTCGCAGCCGGTCGCCATCACGGCCATGTACGAAAATGTCGCCATAAAAGAACAGAATCCCAGACGCAAGCTGAGGAGAAACAACTTCCCGCCCCAATACGACAACTACGAGACCAGAATGAACGACACCAGACCCAGGAAGTACTCCCAACAGGAAAGGTCCTCGCTAGAGAGCTTGTTAGACGACCAATCTGTGAACAGTCCGAGCGATTGTGAGAGGTATTACGATGGGCCGAGGGCGGATATTCCGTTGTCGCCCACGCATTATGAGCAACCGCCTACGCCTGATCATCCACCACCAACGGCGAGGCAAGCGGAGAATAGCATCCACGAACGGATAAGGCCTCTCAGCCAGGTTAGTCCTGATTTGTAAATATACTTGCTTACTATACTTTGTAAATGCTTTTCTATGATTCCATGCACGCTATTATAGGTCATAGTGCTTTAAACTTTGAGTCGATATTATAACTAGTGATAAGCCCACGTTTCGTAGTGTGTTTAGGCAAATTGTGAAATATTATGAAAAGGTTATTTATGTAAATACATTGAGGAGAAAAATTTGTTTTGTCACTAAATTAATTACCCGCCTAAATGATACATTTCTTATCATTTTGATGGATTGATGTCGAATATTACACAAATATGTATGTACAAAAAAGCTATATAGGGTTTAATTTATCCAGGATTTTGCCATACATGAATGAATATAATACTATATATATAAATATAATATACTTAACATAAAACATCTTCCTTTTTGAAAAAAAAATTACCTGGTTTTAATTGGACTTACACATCAAAGTCACCTAATTTTTACAATGATGCATGTTTATTTACCATACTCAATCAATGTCACAATATATTTTATAGCATGACGTACTCACCGAAGTACTAAATTAATTTTATTTTCATTTTGTTTTCGAATATTTCAGCTTATAATGGAGGTTGTTGAAGAGATAAGAATTAGGAAAAAATCGCAGGGTGATACAGCGAAAAGTTGATGTTAATAGATATTGTAAAGCTTACAGAGTAAAGTCCACTTTCCAATAAAGTGTCGCTATATGTTAGCAGTTTGTTGATGCTACTCATCCTTCATTCTAAACGCAAATATATAGTAGTGACCATATAGCGACGCTTCTCTGGACAACGGCCCTTAGACTAGAATCGTAGATTAGTTTCGTATAGCTAACCTAGTCTATATTCCTTAATATAAGTTTTGTGCTAAAGGTGCTTTAGATATTATGAATGTTAGAATTATTAAGGCATATATTCGTGTTGTCTTTTGAAATGTAACTTAAATTGCAGAAATATTCCTTTAGGTGCTATTTATTATATTACTTGTTACCCAGAAAAAAGAATGGAATGTTTGTAGCTCAAGTTAGAGGGAGTTATTCAATTTAATATTTTATTTGTATATTTTATTAAAATTTTCATTTTTATAATACTAGCAGCGTAAGTTTAAGCAATTCAGCTTTGAATGTTTTTGTGTTTTATTATTCCTTTTTTTAAAGTGTTCCAATTTATAACATCGAATATTTTTAGTTTTATTACTTCTTTGATTTAATTGCATTTATAAAGGAGTTTAATGGCTGCAACAAATATTACTTTTGTTTGGTCGCCCTAACGGATTCACTGCAAAATATTTCACACGCAATTTACTTACATAATAGTTTAGACTCATATTATCGTAATGTCATCGAAGGCGAGACTTTTCGTAAACATAATCGAATCGTAATGTTTTGCCAACTAGTGACGTCTCGCTGTCGTCTTTTGAAATTAAGAGCTCAATATATTTTTGTACAAAGCAGCATTTATGAATTTAAAATATCGCCTAATCAATTACTTTTTGGACTGATTTTTCAAATACCAGAAGTATCGAATATATTGTTCCTGTACATAAGTACCGAATCCTAAAGTATATTTTCTTAAAAAAATATATGAATAAAAAAAGTCCTAAGTGTTACAAATAACAAAGAATAAGGTCCGAATAGTTTTCCGTGTTTTGTCTCTTTTACTCTAATTTGAAATGACGTTTACATGACAGGAACAAAACACGGAATAACTATTCGGACCTTATTCTTTGTTTATTTGGAAGGTGCTAAAAGTTTAAGGCTGATCAATTTAAATTTCAAATATTGCAATCATTGTTCTATTTGAGTGTACACAGTTAATAGTAATTTTTGTGATCACTTACTACTTACTTATAAAGTGCGTTGTATTGCAATTTTGATTGTATTTACTGGTTTCAAAACAGTTAAAAACAAGTCGTAAGCTCGTAAGTGCCATTCAACCGTTTTGAAAAGTTTTCAGATGATTGGTTAATATTTTCAGGATTTTCTGTACTCAGAAACGTCAGAAAACTTATAATGATTGAAAAATCAGCCTTTTTAACTTATATGTATAAGTAGATGTTTTATTATAAGTTTTACCAACATGACAGTATGTGCCTCAAAATCGTATGAGTATTGTTTAAAAGTATTTAATAAAATTATTTAAAAGGCTTAATAGCTAAAATGAATTAATTAGACTGAAAATTAGTTCCCGAAAAAATGGTTGATGAAAAATAAATACGTCACTTTTTTTTTTTTATAATTTTAAGTGATGACAATATTTTTAAGATATTTGTCGTTTATTATTTTAAAATATTTTGTTTCTATTCTAATAAACTACTTACTTTGATTTTTATTGTTTTATTTTATTTTGTGGTTATTTGCTAGTATTGCCGTTGTTTAAAGATTTTTTTTGGCTGTTATGGTATATTTTATTTACTGTGCTTATATTTTGCTACAGCTAATAAAGGTAAGAATTAGGGTAAAGCAGCCGACGATGCTCCAGGCCAGGTAAAAAGGTTGTATTAAATTGTAGTAGCTTATTTGAATAATGTAACATTCTGGAACTCCCGTACGTATTAAAATGACTATACGTTTAACTAGTTATTCCGTGTTTTGTCTCTTGAAACTCTCCCTTTGAACACGGAACATCTATTTCAAGCGTATACACTTTTTTATTATTATTAAGGGCTTTAGAAATAAGGTAATTGTGTATCGCATACACTGGTGAGATAAACCTATTAAACCATTATGGCCAGAGGGGGTCAAAAGTTATCATTGTGCAACGGATCTTCAAAGCATCGATCTTCTTCTGATCCGCTACGCTCTTGACAGCGGTCGTGGTCGTCATGTAGTAGCAGTTCCAATGACATACAAATTTTCGATTGATGGTTGAATGTTGAATGAAACTCGCACCCTATTGCTGGTGCTAACTAGATTCACCCTAGTACTCGCAGCATTCGTGATTCCATTGCGTCCTGTTGTCGCACATCAGCTGAGAGCTGCTTCCCATTCTTATACTTTCTAATATAAGTAGGGTCGAGTCGGGAACAGTGGCTCGGGTTTTTCGGACATTGAAATTTTGAAGAAACAGGTTAAGTAACGAGCTGAAATTTACAACCAATATGCTTTGCTTCTTAATCTTTCTCCCTAAAATAACACTTTTTCAATCAAGACAATATTTAAGTAGACAGACAATGTTTAAAAAAAAAGGGAAATGAGCCACTGTGTACCGGTACTGGGCTACTGTGACTCGACCTTGCAGTATACAGAGACTAACAGTACACAGTGGCTCAACAATATAATATTTAATAAAATCTATGATTTATAATCATTCACGTTTATTTTTTTTAATTCAGAATTATCTCAAAAGCATCATTCATTCATCAAAATCAGTCACATAAAAATTATAGAATCAAATAACACGAGATCAACCTGAACAATTGAGATCAATTTTTTCAAAGGTACACAGTGATTAACGAGTCACTGTGTACCTACCTTTTAAATTTAAGAACAACACAACAACACTGAACACGCCGTCGTCGCCATGTTGAATTCAATGGCGTACAAATCTCATCTGATTGTCCGAAGGACAAGCAAATCTATGCCATTATAATAACGTCACTTTCCATCAAAACAATAACAATTTGTCTTATCTATAAATTTTAATGAATAAATGTAAATAAAACGTATGCGTAAGCGTAAAGGTCTTTATATTCATTTAGTACAGGCATCCATCAATTTGATGGCAGCATCGCATATCATGTCAGTACCAAGTATTCTGTGTCAGTACCACTGAAAACATGGGCGAGCAAAGGAGCTGTATAAATTTGCAGTTACGAGCATTCACTTAATACTACAACAATAAACACACGTGTAATTTACCTTGAAAAGTAATTCTTCAGTCACGAAAACAAACTCTTGTAGCACATCCAAACGGCGCCGGAGCAAGCGGATCACTGGTTTGTACGTGTTTGGATATCGATCGCTACCGATGAATGAAGAAGACATTGCTGTTCTATATAGGAAATAGAAGCGCGGGTCAGTGTACCCGACTGAGCCACCGTTCCCGACTCGACCCTATAGTTATATGTAGTAACTATAGGGTCGAGTCGGGAAAAATCCTATTAATATTATAAACGCGAAAGTTTGTAAGTATGGATGGATGTTTGTTACTCTTTCACGTAAAAAGTACTGAATGGATTTGGATGAAATTCGGCATACAGAGAGTTTATAACCTGGATTAACACAGGATAGTTTTTATCCCGATATTCCCACGGGAATGAATGGAAACTGTCAAAGTGGATGTTTGTTGCTCTTGCACGTAAAAACTACTAAATGGATTTGTATGAAATTCGGCATACAGATAGTTTATAACCTGGATTAACACATAGGATAGTTTTTATCCCGATATTCCCACGGGAATTAATGGAAACTGTCAAAGAGGATGTTTGTTACTCTTTCACGTAAAAACTACTGAATGGATTTGGATGAAATTTGGTATACAGATAGTTTATAACCTGGATTACCCTGTGGTAATGGTAATTATCCTGTGATAGTTTTTATACCGATATTCTCACGGGAATGAATGAAAACTGTCAAAGTGGATGTTTGTAACTCTTTCACGTAAAAACTATTGAGTGGATTTGGATGAAATTCGGCATACAGATAGTTTATAACCTGGATTAACATATAGGATAGTTTTTATCCCGATATTCCCACGGGAATGAATGGAAACTGTCAAAGCGGTACGAAGTCCGCCGGGTCCACTAGTTGGAAATATAACTAGACTCAAAAAGATATCGCAGGTAAAGTAGCATGCTGGATCACACTAAATAGGGCCCTAGTGTGTATTATCTGCTGTAAAAGACGCCTTGTGATGATTTGATGATTAAATAATGGCCTACCTACAGCACCCTTTACATCGCTTTGCCCAGAGTGCATAGGTATTTTGAATATAGACCCTTCTACGAATAACGCATTTGCAAATAAATACCAGTCGATGGTACTTACCTACCTAATATTTGCACACTAAGCATTTGTTTCATAGCAATTATTCTGAATGGTTTGTTTGCCAATGTACTCATTGAGGGCCACTTGCAGTAAAATCATTAAAATCTCGATTTTAGTAAACCTAGATTTAGTACTAAACTCGACTTAACTTAAATCTCATCAAAGTTGTCTTGCACATAATACATTGACGTTTGATTTAACTAAATCTAGATTTAGTCCATCATTCAGTCACCGTTCGTTCTTTACGTTCCGTTTTCACAAAAACAATATGTCAAAACAAAATTGCGTACTTACAAAGAAACGTCGCTTAAAAAATTTGTTCTGAATCTATGGTCGTTCGTTTGTCTTGTCAATGACAGTATTGACAGTTGTATTGTGGTGATTTGTGTTCAAAATTTGTAACTGCTAAGTAAATTAACATTATTTTTATAGTTTTAACGGTTTGTACACTACTGATGATGAAGAAATCCACCAGGGCACCGAATTTTACAACTAATGAAATAATGCATCTTCTGAAGCTTGTGAAGAAATATACAATAATAGAAATTAAAAGAACTGACGGTGCTAAATTATTGATAATTTTATCTAGTAGAAATATTGCACTATGTTTGCATAAGCGAAACCGTTTCAAGGACTCGTCATCTCGTAACATAACAAATAAATCACTTTCAACGAAGACTCTTCAAAAGAAAAACAGAGTTTCTAAATATTCCACGATTTCCTCGTTATTGTCTGATATCAAATCGTGATCACTCGAAGAATACTTCATTTTCACCTTAGAATAATAACGCCTAGAAGCCGAGTACGCGCACGGCGATTGAGGCAAGTTGAACCAAGCCATATGTGGCTTGGTTGGCCGATCGGCTCGCTAGTATCCAAGGTCACGTCGTGTCGTAAGCAGCTCCGCAATTTTTGTTTATAATGACGATTTGTGCCATCAAAGGATGCTTTCACAAGTCAGAATCTAGCAAAAAGGATGCTAAGATTACATTTCACCTGTAAGAACAGCTAATCAATGTCTATTTTTTCGTAAAACATGATATTAATGTTCGTAAATTTGTAATATGTCATTCCATGTACGTTTTGCTAGATGTAGGAAAACTTTTACCCCATTTTGTGTTCCGAGTTTTTTTTTTATTTAGAGTTGTTTTTATCCAAGTCTAGAGTCCAAGAAAGATAGTTTATCACGATTGCTGTTATCAAAGCGCCAGTTATTTAGAAAATAGTTACAGCTACAAGGATTTTAAACTGACATGCTGAAAAAATTTTATAAAAGTAATTTTTTCTGATAAAACTGATTTTTGTGCAATAAAGTAAATGAATAAATATTGGCATTCTTATTTATCACCAAACATTGTTACATTTACATAACATTACATGTACATGTTTTCGTGTTACATATATGTAAGTATCTTTAAATAAGTAGCTAATGATATGAAAATTTTGGTAGTCGTAGCTTCACCGCCATCTTATCTTATCTTTTAGTTAGCTAAAGGCTCGTAATAATATTCAATGCATAATGAATGAGATAAAATTATGCTTCCAAATAGTTTAAGAGAGAAGTGGCAGTCCATTGTCTCTGCCTACCCTTCCTGAGGGATTGAGGCGTGACTATTTATATATGTATGTACCTTACAATTTTTACTTTTTCAAATAATAATCACTAACTTAAATGAAAACGTCTTAATGTATATAACAGTTAATATTATTAATGTATGCCGTTAATATAATAAAATAATATGTAATAATTATAGAAGACAATTTTCTTTTTGTGACTATTGACTTTGTGGCTACTTTCACATAAAAAAATTGAAGTAATTAAAAAAATCATATGTAACAACAATACAATTTTTAAACTATGAAACAAGATAAGAGTTTAGTAACTTACCCATTTACCCCGAGTTTGGGGAAATTACCATTTTACTTGCAACATTTATTCGTACGGTTGTGTGTGTAATGACAAGCTGCTGACGCACACGACGGAGTATTTTGTGCCTCAATATTTTGACGAACTTTGTTTGACACTATCGTTCTAGGCGTTATTATTCTAAGATTTTCACAAAATAAAGACAGAGAGAGAAAAATTAATAAACATTAACGTCGTCTATACTTCTACACTAATATTATAAAGAGGAAAGCTTTGAATTTTTGTATTTTTGTATGTTTGCAACGAATAAACTGAAAAACTACTAAACCGATTTTAAAAATTCTTTCACCATTAGAATGTTACAATATCCCTGAGTAACATAGTCTATATTTATTACTAGAAAAAAAATTGCTTAATGATAAATAAATAGAAATACCTACGATTTGTTTGTTTTGTCATAGAAACTGTCAAAGCGGTACGAAGTCCGTCGGGTCAGCTAGTCTGTCAATAAAATCTAGATTTAACAACCTTAAACCGAGCTAGGTGCCGGTTTAACTTTGAAGTTTTTTTAATTCGAGATTTAAGCTAAATCGATGATGTGCAAGACGATAAATCAGATTTAAGCTAAAATCTAGTTTTAATTCTACTAAATCTAGATTTAAGGCATTACTGCAAGTCGCCCTGAATCTGCTTTGGATCGAAATGCAGCCCGACGAACTCAAAACAAGCTCTGCCACCAAACAACGAGTAGGTACAAAACATACATTGACGACCTCTTACTTGTTTTAAGAAACCTTCGGAAAGGAAAAAATATCGTTTGTTAATTAAAAGTAAATTTAAAGAATTTAAGTATTTATGTAAGCTCTATTCGATTCTACGATCGATCCGAATTACTGTGAAATATACCTAGAGATGCGCCCAGCAATAAACTCAACATTTGCTTAATTAAAGAAGGATTACTCAAACCATCGACTAATCTCAAACTAATTTACAACTGAAACAAACGCTTATTCAAACACCGTACCTAATCATTGGATTTATAGTTTACCTACCGTCTCTCCATTTTGTCCGATTTGTTTTTGTTTCATTATAGGAAGCACATCAAAAATATACTTTATTAGTAATAGCGTGATGTAATTAAAAAGCTATTTTAGCAAACCCTACACCAGAAGTAACCAGACTTGTCTGCGATATGGTGTTGGTGTGAGCCATATATAATATTAAGTTAATAAAATATTTGCAAATAATTTTGATGCACTAGGTATAGGTTGCGCCAAACTTCTAGTCCCTTCTGAAGTTGGCGCGATTCGCGTCGCAGTAGTAAAAAATAGGCGTCAGTAGGGCGAAGGCGGGGACGAGCGGTAGGGCCTGACTGTACAGCTGCGCAACGAAGCAACTTCAGAGGGGACTAGAAGTTTGGCGCGATCTATACCTACCGATAAGTTATGATGGGACTGACATGACATGCTGGAGTATCTTAAAAAATATAAGAATAGAAAATTAAATAATACGCCTATTAAAAACGACAGGCAACAACAACAATACAAGGCTAAAAATGATTGCGCTTATAAAAAATACATCAACAAAACTGGTATGATCAGTCTGAACAAAAATTGTTGAAACAATACAAATAGGGTAAGCAATAAGGGTAGCACATGGTGTCACCCTTTAGTTATTATTCTGAGGTAGCACTAGTGTTTAACAGAAATCAGTGATAGACACTTACCTTTTAGAGCCCTCGCCCACGTCCGATAATCGGTCACCGATTTTTTATTCGGTGAAAATTAAACGTATGGAATTCTATGTTGCAACGCACACGTTCTGCAAATAGTAGGTCATAAAATCGATACTGAAATCGGTCTGATTATCAGTCTTACAAAAAGTCACCTTCTATCCCTTCCTCCATAGGAGTACGCGTGCTGCTCTCCAGAGTCAGCGCTGTACTGTCTCGAATATTCCATCACGCACAAAGAAATTTGGTGACTCGTTTCTTTGTCGCACTTCCAAAAGATGGAATAGTCTACCAGCACACGTTTTCCCTTCTTCCTATGACATGGGGTCCTTCAAACGAGGCGTGAAGAGGCACGTTGTGGGCCGGCAAGGTGAGGGTGGCTGATGCTGCGTTGTTTTCACACTGCACCAATTGTCCTTGCGTCCAAACTCCGTTTCCACTTAACAACAGGTGGAGTGGAGTCTTTTGCCGAGCTACGAATACTAAGCTACGAAAAAAATAAAATAAGAAGTCGGCCGTGGGCGGAAGCCGTTAATCAATAAAAATACAAGTCGGCAACTGATTTTTGACTTTAGCTACCATGAACAGTAAAATTTCAATGAAATTCTATTATATTTTTCGGCGAAAAAACACTGTCGAACACTTAAGTACCTACTGGTGCCTTTTCCATACTAGTAGTCCAAAATCCAAGAAATATGGACAGCCAATACCAATGATGACCTACGTAGCCGAGTGGCTTGCACGCCGGACTTTGGGTGGCGCTAACTCCGCCCAAAGTCCGCGCGTCCCTGGTTCGATTCCCGGTCGGGTCAATGTCGAAAACGAACTTTCCGATATTGTGTCGGGAATGGGTGGTTGTGGTACCGTCGTTGTTTCTGGTTTCCATAAAACGAGTGCTTTAGCTACTTACTTTCCTTGGGATCAGAACAATGTATGTTATGTCTATTTAAATAAAAATCAAATGTGGCGATGACTTTCATTTTTACCATAGAGGCGCTTTGCTCAGGCTTTAGCGAGGTATAGATCGCGCCAAACTTCTAGTCCCCTCTGAAGTTGCTTCGTTGCGCAGCTGTACAGTCAGGCCCTACCGCTCGTCCCCGCCTTCGCCCTACTGACGCCTATTTTTTACTACTGCGACGCGAATCGCGCCAACTTCAGAGGGGACTAGAAGTTTGGCGCGACCTATACCTATGTATTTCACAAAAAAAATTACATAACATTTAACAAGGATTATTGCACAATTTTGACAGTGATGTAAAGTTACGTCAATGACAAAAAAATATAGTGGAAATGGGCATGGCATCTGGCAAGGATTAAGAGTAACAAATTAAAAAAATTGTCAGTTTGGAGTGGACCAGTAGAGACGATGCATAGAAGTAGACTAGACCATTAAAGAGATGGGAAGACGAAATAAAAATAATTGCAGGAAATAATTAGATAAATAAAGCCACAGATAAAGAGAATTGGAATATTATGAAGGAAGCTTTTACTCAGAAAGAGATCCTTGAATGATTATTAATAAAATTAAATATTAAATACTTATAAATAGGTAAATGTTAAGCATGTTAGTTTTTTAGAATAATTTATGTATTGTAATTTGTACATTCAATCGATAATTAAAGGGTTATAATAATAATAGCACAATTTTAAACATAATTAATAAGATGCTGGTACTTAAATTAGGAAACCCTGCGCTATAAGTGCCAGCGACCTCCGTGTAACAGCTAAACAGATAGTAGTTCGACAAAAATTAGGCAACAACTAGGTTGAATTCTTATCCATCAAAATAAACTTCATTTTCACATAAATTAAGCTGAAATGATTTTTTTTTATATAGATGGATAGGCTTGCATTTGGCCACTATCTCACCTGATGGTATGTGATGATGTAGCCTACGATGTAGCATGCTTGCCTAGAAGGTAGCTATTCATTCGCGATTTGAAGACCCCAATGTTATATTTGATGGCAAACACAGACTGAGGCAAGGAGTTCCACAGCTTTGCGGTACGTAAGAAAAACGTGGACGCAAAACGCTTCGTACGCATGGGTGGAATCTCTACTGTATAACTATGGCGTCGCACAGTTTGTCTGGTTGTCCTGTGATAAAAAGGTGATGGAGGAATCAAATTGAACAATTCCAATGCACACGGAGAGTGTGCGGACGGGAGAAGTGAATCCGATAAAAAATCGAGAGACTTGCGATCTGACGCCGATGTTCTAAGCTCTGCAGCTTGGCGTCAAACAAGTCGTCATCGTTGATGAGCTTTC
Source organism: Eudonia mercurella (assembly GCA_963082485.1). Lineage (NCBI taxonomy): Eukaryota > Metazoa > Arthropoda > Insecta > Lepidoptera > Crambidae > Eudonia > Eudonia mercurella. The sequence continues at coordinate 3,788,402 of OY720040.1, forward strand.
TGGCTCTCCTGTCAATCGACTCCAGTGCTCCTAGTTGGTATTTGGCGGAACCGTCCCAAAGGTGAGAACAATACTCCATACACGACCGGACTTAAGTCTGTTTCAAGCACAATTGTGCTTGAACAGACTTAAGTCCGAACAGAACAGAGTAAGCAGTTGTCCTGGTGTGAAGTACCTTCTCACCTCCAAGAGGATACCCAGCTTTTTTGCGGCAAGTTGTGATTTCGATTCGTAGGAGTTAAAATTTAGAGTCGATGACAGTTTCATACCTAGAAGCTCTTTCAATTAATCGAGCTCCTCAAGAATTATTGATCGGAGCTATCAATATAAATATGAAACTGGTAAGGTGGCCGAATGAAGTGCTGCTATCCTTCTTTTGGTGAGGTGAGGCGCCAAGATTGGGCTTAAAGAAACATTCTCACCAAATGCTCTCTCTTATTTTAACTGATGCAATCATAATCTAAAATCAAAGTTTAAGTAGCATTTGTCTACTTGAATACGGTGTCTAAAGCTGGATCGAGTGAGCGGATAGTCGCGGGGAGCGAGAGCGACCTCATCATTATCATTTTAGCCAAATGATGTCCACTGTTGGACAAAGGCTTCCTACAAGGATCTCCAGAACGTCCGGTTTTGTGCTTCTTGCATCCAGCGGCTACCCGCGACCTTCACCAGGGCCTATTTCATAAAGCTAATAATGTAATAACTTAGTTTATAAAGTGCTGTAGATTCCACGTTTATAAATAAATAAATATAATAAAAAGCTTGATAAGTCGACAATTTGGCTACATCCCATTTGGTAAACTTCCCATTTCGTAAACCTCAAAATTTTGTCAGAAATCATTACATTTGTCGGATTGTCACGACAAGTACCGTTTCATAAAACTTGACATATTAATAATTGTAGGTATACAGGAATACAGTGGTAAATTGTCACTTTATTTTCTTTGTTTCATAAAACTATACCTAATCACGACAAGTCTTGTATAAAACACCTGTCGGTGACAGGTGTGTTTCCTTTTTAACAACTACCTTCAAATATACTAATTACAATCAAAACATACACTGATATTCAATCAGATGCAAACATGGCGGAGGCGAGCAAAAATTAATCTTAAACCATTTTTTTAAATATCGCGATATTTAGGTACTGTTCGGCAAGTTTAGTTCCACTATGACCCATGAATTAGCAGCTTTTACAGCTGCAAAATGGAAAGATGTTGCCGAAGACCTAAAAGCGGCAGGAATATATTTAAAATATTGGAAAAGTTCGTTCTTTCTTTAAATTATCGGCTTCGTCTATTTGCTAAATAATTATCATTATCACTGTCACTGCTAGCAGGCCTCCGTCGCTCCATGTACTTGCGCGCGTTAGTTACCTACCGAGCTCTGGATCCCCGGCGATCTAAAAGCCAGTGGGCTGTCGCAAGCGCTCGTTATCGCACGGTCGTTCGCGGTACACGTTGCATCATAAAACATCGATCATTTGTATTCTGTAGTTATTATTAAGTATTGTATATAGTGAATAAGTTTAACATATATGTTGATTGACATTTGTGTGGCTTAGATTATTGTAAATAGTAATTGTGGTATTTAAAATCTTGTTTTAATAATATAAAACAATGCCGTCCGCGCCTGGCAATTTTTGTGAAGTTGATGGTTGTAAATCTAATTTTATAGAATAGAATAGGTTGGTTTTAATTATTTACTTTCAACTTACTTTAAAGGCGGATTTTGAATCACAACATAAAAGTATAAATCTAAAAATGTATAAAACAATGTATGTATGAAACCGATTCCGTTCTGACGCGTCGCGACATGACACATCAGACAAATATAAATGATCTGTGACTATGTCTGCATTAAAGTTGTGAAAACACGTTTGGTGTGGTGGTTAGTGACTCTGCCTGCCACGTCAGCGGTCTTCAAGTTATTGTGTGTGAACATATTTTTATCGTAACAGCAGCCCTAGCATTACTACGATGGCAGCGAGGCCGCGCGGCTGCGAATCGATAACAACTTTATAGTCGAGCCTATTAGGCACAATTTAGCACGCAGCGGCGTCGATGCGTCGCGACGAAATGAAGTAGGCTATTAACTCGGTAGGTATACGAATTTTTGTAGGGAGTGATTTATCTGTTACGTAGTAATTATTAACTAATCTGTGCTGCTAGTGTCACTGCTAGAATTTAACATTTTTACAAGTAGTACCTACCTGTAGATTTTTTCATTATCTCGACAATTGAGACCTATCTGATCCTGACACAGGCCAAGGGTGCCTGTCAAAAATGTGCGACAGCTCTACAAGATTGTAATTGCGTTTTGCGTTTTGAAAGAACAATTGTCAGAAAATCCTCAACAATTTGTCAAGTTTTCATTGTCACTTGTAAATTTATATGAAACGCTAAATTGTCGAATTGTCGTGACATAAACTTGTCGGCTTTTCTGATTACAAATATATCAGGTCTAATGTTTTATGAAACGTACAAAATTGTCGACTTGTAGACTTATTTTTATTTTATGATATTTTGTTTGGGGTGCTAACAGCATTTTTCACAATTTTACTCGACATTTAACAAATTATGAGCTATTAACAAGATACCACATTTAAACACCTGTCACTGACAATAATAATTGTAAGCTTTATGAAACAGGGCCCTGGGGGGTAACTACGAGCTCTTATAGCAGTATTATTGCAGTTGCGAAAACAAGACGCGTGTAGCGGCGAATATACACGTGTCTCTTTTCCACAACTGCAATAATACTGCTAAGAGCTCATAGTCAGGGGGCTGCTCGTTGGTCCACCTTGTTGGAGGCCTGCCGTGAGAGCGACCTAAGGCAAATTAAACTCTCGATAGGACGACGGATACCGTTCCGTTCTCCGATTCGATCCGAACCCCTCGGAGAATCTTGTAGGGCATGGGGACACGCACTAGTGCGTGATGCCGTTCCCTCTAAAAAACCTCTGAAGATGCTTCGTTTCATACGGTTTGAAAAACCGTTTAAGTTTCTCACCGCCCCCAAAAAGGCAGATGAAGCTGAAAGTGCCCAGCGGCAATCATCAGCAAACTCTCAACAAAAAATAAAAGTTGTAGATCTTTAGCAATTGCTAAATCGCGCTGTGAAGTAACGTCTTTGCAAGAGATCAATGAAGTTATGAGCCATTATTTTTTAGGCCTTTTCTCTACAGGAGCGGATCCACCTTATCATGGCATATGATATACTCTAGGACCTAGACTTTAAACTGCAATGGAAGTTAAACACATCCAAATCTTTATTGTCACAGTCCATGCTATTGCTGTTTCCAAGATAGGCCCACGAAAAAAGACGAAAATGTTAAACATCCATTATTAGCAGATGTCTACTTCCTACGGGAAAAAAGAACAAGGAACTTTCCTGCCTGCAAGGTTGTAAGTTTCTAAAACTGTTTGATTAATTAGTCAGTCAGTAGGTACCTATGTTAGTTTAACGTTTACCAAATTAGAGAAGTAAATAGCGAGCGCGTGGTATAGATCGCCGATGAGATGAACGGATCAAATGAAGCACGACGTAGGGAACCCTTTACGTTCACAAGGAACCGTGAAAGGGTATGAGATGAACGGACCAAATTAAGGAAGTCTTAGACGTAGAGAACCCTTTAAAAATGTGCATTAGGATGGTAACCAGAGGGTAATGGCGACGGCTAGTCAAACGGATCACTGCGACTGAAGTGACGACTATGACCACACTGCCAAGAGTGTAACGACGGAGTAGAAGAATCATAAATATAAATTAATTTAGCGTGACAACCTGCCTCTTCCATGCCCCCTTTTCTGAATCACCTTTCGAGAGAATTTATTTAAAAAGAGACTTCCCATTTTCGGTATCCTTTTTTACGTAGTTTGCACATTTAAGCGTTTCTTGTCAATTAGCGTTCTTTAACACCAAATCAACCAGATCCCTCCTCCACAGGAATACAAGAGGAGGTCCGCTCTCCGCGACAGCTACACGGAGACTGAGGTGAACCTGCTACGCGCAGCTTCAGCAGCCTCAGTTGCCAGTGGCGCCACCGACCGCAGCGGGAACACTGACAACTGCGTCGAGGAGTACGTGTGCGAGGTGCCGTTCGCTGGTGAGTGCCTTATCAATTTTGCAGGGCAATCATTTTTTTTTGACGTGTTTGAAGAAATCGTAAGGCGTTCGAGTGGTCAACGGACCCGGTCTGCGATTGCTAAAGTTAAGCAACTTTTGCAAGGGCCAGTCATCGGATGGGTGATCATAAACTTATCGTTTCAAGTTCCTCCGTGCTTCGGAAGTCACGTAACGCTGATGGTCCCGGGCAGTCCCGGCTGCATTAGCAGTCGTTATGCCGCGTGTAGGAAGGCTCGTGTCCCAGCAGTGGAAACATTAAATGAGCAGGTGATAAAAAATTGTCGGCGCAGCGGATAGTTCGGTTAAGAGCTTACACCTATGCATTGAGCCTTTAATTATATAATCATTGGGTATTAAGGCAGGTTATGGCTGGCTGCGTAATAGTTAATTAATTATCTTAATTAACGGCTTCGTGTTTAGCATTAAGCCAATTTCAAGTATTTTTTATTATTAATGGTAAGGGTACTTGTACGGTAGATAGAAATTAAGAAGAACTCGGGTGAAACCTGCGTAATAGTTTACGGACTATTTTGAATTTCAAATTTTTGACAGCTAGTTAGGTTTGTCAAATTAATAAACTTTACAATAAATATTCGTTCCACTACCTCATAAACGCCCAAATAACAACATATTCGATATATTTTAGTAACTCAAAGCAGCACTAAAAATACATTTTTTCAAGTGTCAGTGCCAGAAGTCTATAAAATCGTTCGAGAAACTAGCGATCTCGTTTAGTTTCGATAAATAAATAGAATATAATCTAACCCCTCTCAGCTATGCAGCCGAACTCTTCAGGCGATTCGGTCCTACCGGCCCAATCTAATTTATTATTCTGGAAAATCGTTTTCGTGTTTTTGGGTAAAATTTCCCAGACCTAAAACAACAAATGGTCATGTCGCAATAATGGATAATTAAATAACAGATATAAGTATGCCATATTCGAATCTTCGTTTACTAAGATGCTCAATATTATATTTGTTGACGACAGGACTTTTTGATGATGTTTTTACGAGCCTTTACATATTTGATATTCCGATACAAGCTTCGAAGTTCCAATAGTTTTAAACCAATAAGACACTTTCAATTAAACTTTTTATGCTTAAAATAAATACAGAAATCTAAAAAGTTAGTACTTAGAAACCATAAAAAAAATATTTATTTTGCGTATCTAGTTGCTAATAAGGTAAGTAAATAATTCAAAGGTTTTATAACTCTTAAGTCACATTATAAACGATTTTTTAAAGTTTGTACTATCATTGAGTAATTTTTATTTAATATGGGTTTTGTCAATATTTGAGAATACCTAGAGATTCTGCGGATTATGAGTCAACTATATATTCATTTATTTATTTATTAATGTATTTATTTATTTATTGCATTTATGTATACATTATCACTTTCATACAGTAATATAGTAAGGGTTGTATTTAATCGATCACCAAACTAACCTAACCTAACCCACAAAAATACTAAGTTAGCACCTAAAAATACAAAGTTAGCACCTAAACTACTATTTAGATGCTAACTTAGCATTTTAGGTGCTAGCCTACTATTTTTTTGTGGATCAATTTATTATTTCTCATATAGTAATAGTATATGATGGCCTGTTACAAACCATGCTAGGACATCGCTAAAAGTACATACGTTTAGGTGCACATACTTGGTCATATTGCTTAAGTAACATGGTGAACAAACTATTGTAGCAAAGAAAAGTAGCTACAGCAATTGAGGCAACATAGAAAAACAAACATTTTTAAAAAACAACAACCTTTTAACTACAACCCAACTCTATCCCTTCATCTTAAGGATCATTTCAGCTAAGCAGAACCTAGGCTCCTATTACGAAACCCGGCGAGCTCACCTCATTTCCATCGGCATGTGCCTATGTAACTAAGGCAATTACGTTTTTTATACACCAATCAATCTCTATCAGCGGGAACAAGCAAAAGCAATAAGTTCGCTTAATAGCTATGCAATGTATACTTATTTTGTTCCCTTTAATACTCTTAATTGTAAATATATAAGAAACTTGGTCTACGCACGTTCGGTTTGCAATTTTGTAAGTTAAAGCAACTTTCAGTACCTACAGTTCACAGATCCACCACAGAGCCTGCAAACCTGATGAAAAAGGATGCCAAAATGAAAACTCTATTAAAAAATATTTTATTAAATGTTAACCTGGCTAAAGCTAATATTAGAAACAAAAAGTTAAACATCTAACAAGGCTTATACATTTTGGTATCTCATGCAAACATTAAAGTTAATATTTTTTAATTTTATTTTATTAAGTAAATTCTGCTGAAACATTATATGGAGATAGGATATTAAAAATACACGAATATTCCACCTTATTCTATTAAACTTAAAGTCACATAAATTGAGTTGAAGAAACGTTTCTCTATCATGGTCTATTATCACAATGACATGTCATCAATATCCCCTTAAAAAAAAGAAAACAACACTACACATAGAAGTGACAGTTCTTTCTAATACAGTTTGCAGCTGTGCCTTTAAATTAAATTGATCATCATCATCATCATCATCATTCTTTTCGACCCGTATCTACCCACGGCTGGGCAAAGGCCTCCTCCACGTTACGTCATTCCCTTCTGTTTTGAGCTGATCGCATCCAGGTTTTTCCAGTAACCAGCTTTATATCTCCCGCCCATCTGGCAGTGGGTGGCCGTCTCCCTCTGGCGCGCCACTGCTAAGGTGAATACTGGTGATTTCCAAACCTATAGTCCTAGTCAGCTTAGTATGGCACGTGAATGGGATATACAGTGGTTTTTAGTGGGTACGCCTCTCTTTTTCCCGGATCCCTGTCGAGACCTGGGTAGGAAGGCGGGATCTGGGGGGGGGATAACCTCACATAACTATCCACGTCTCCCCGGCGCGGTGGTACTTCGACGACGAGTTTTCCACTCAAAATTCAAAATACAAAAACATTTATTTAGTTAAGTATTCGAGAATTGTACTGAGAAGAACCGGCAAGAACTCAGCAAGGGCGTTTATTTGCTCCCCTAAAGCGTTAAAATATAGGAAAATGCCTTATCATAGTTGTATAAAATCTGTGGTCGACCAGCGCTCCGTTCTCGGCAAACATTCTACCAGGCTCTACTCTACCGGCCATCACCGCTTTTCGCCACGTGTCTCGTCCATCATCAGCATCAGAGTTTTTTTTATATCCTAAGGGTAAACGCAGTGCTCTCTCACCTGATGTGAAGTGATGATAAGGCCAATGATGGAAGCGCCTTCAGCCGAAAACCTCAACTACTGAAGCACTGGTGCCGGAACACAACAATGTTACAAACATTGGTGTTATGGCGACATATTTATATAAGGTGGTGGTGGCTAGCCAGGCGGACAAATAAGCTCTACCACAAATATGTACCACGCTGGGAATCGACCCTAGACTTCTGGATCTGAGAGCTGAGTTTCGCAATCCGGTTTGCAAAAACCTGGACTTTAGTCCATCTTGGAATCTCGGTATTGCGAACTCTGTCGTTGAGAGTCAAGCCCAACACACAAGATAAGAGAAAAATACCACCAACTAAAATGGAACATACCGACGAAAATCGTAGTGCGTGCGCAATCGTGCGGCGAATAAAAGGTCAATTCTAATGATGATTGCCTTGAAGAGAATATGAACAGGTAACGCGAGAAAAGAATGCCAGCGATAGCGGCGGCTAGTCGGGCACACAACGCTTTTGTTTGATAAGACAGCTAGATTTTTTAAAATTATTATTAAGAGGGTGCAGCGCGGACGCAAAACTGCGAGTTTCAAGTTTCTTTATGATAGCGAGCGAGCGGCGCGTGGCAGTGGTGTGACAACGGTGCACGACAAGAATACGCACGCACACTAATATCTGTACAGAGTAGGCTAGTAATTTAATTAGAGCAATGTTTACTTTCGTAAAATCATAGGCGTTCGGGTTAAAAATAAGAAAAGTCTTAATATTTTCATATTCATATTTTTTCATGGAAAAATAAGACAACAGTGACCTGCGGAACATCAATACAAACATTTTGATGTCGAATCATTGTTTCATTTGGGCTATATTTACAAAGTTTCTGAAGAAATAAGTTTTTAGATGTCATTATTTTACGTAATGTTTATGCAGTTTTTGGGTATTTGTTTCAAATTCCAAGACAACCATGTCCTTGTGAAAGGATCAAGCTAACCTACACTAGTCCTTTTAATGTATAAGACCTATTCAGCGCCTAGCACCAGTGACTTAAAAACACGTAAATTTTCAAATTCCGCGCTGCACCCCCTTAAATTAATTTGTAAAGACAAACTTGACAGCTCAGAAATTACGGAGCTTTAGAATAGAAATAATGAATAGCCTCTACTGAAATTTTTTTGAAATATTTAGTTTGGTTCTTTGTCACATAGATAGCGACTGCCTATAAACGAGAACACGGGTATAGTCTACGTTTGTCGTTTCGATTCGTAGGTAGAGTTTGCGTGAATTCTAAAAAATATTATTGTAATTTTTTATATAAAATATTGTAAAAATCTAGTTTTATGAAAGAAAATAAATAAAGCAGATAATAATAAAAAGCAAAAAAAAAGCAAAAAAAAAGCATAAGCAGTACTCCTTGACACTTGTTCCGGTTCCTCACTCTGTAGCCCTGACCACAGGTAGCTTGGGCCCTGCCCCGCTGCTGGTGGTACTCTAGGGTTAGGTTTTTATAATGTTTTATTGTTTTTATATTAAAATATTGTAAAAATCTAGTTTTAAGAAAGAAAATAAATAAAGGAGATAATAATAGTAATAATAGCCACGTCGGGTAAAAAATTGCACTACTTGTATTATCTTCTACTTCCTATCTCTGTTTAATACACCTTATTGTCATATCAAAGATTACTAAGCATTCTTGTGACCGACTGTACACACAAATGCGTCTGAACATTGTAGAGTAAGTACAATTAAAGTTACATTACTTGCGCCTCACAGTAATGAGATAGACGTGATTAACGCTATAGAAATAATTGAGGAGTGTTAAAATGCCGCTCTTGAGACAGGTAGACGATTAGTATTTAAGTATAACGTATAGCGACAGCTTAATAAAGTCTTTGACAATTTGATGGAGTTTTAACACATTTTAAACGTGAGCACGTGAAATGGCAAATTTAATATAAATTTGCAATTATAATGTAGTGGTAATGAAATTTTTGTATGTTGGCTGTTGTCTCAAAGTAACGCCTGATTCTTATACTCAGTTTCAGATCTAAAATGTATCCTGATGTGCTGAGATTGCATTTGTTTTAAATTTCGCTAGCTTCAGATTTTAATGAATATTAATACTTTAGCTATATTAGACTGCCCCTTGTGACCTCGTGACTTTAAAGAAAATAAGTACTTATAGAAATAGAAAGAGAAATCTTCGACATAGTACGTATCAGGTTACCATGAGATCTTAAATCAGTATTGCAAAACGAAAACGTGTGGCCCGTTCCGATCCGAACCCATCGGAAAATCTAGTAGAGAAAGTCGAAATGCTGCGAGGAGTTCGATGGCGCAGTGACTAACGCGCCCGGTCTGCGATTGCTAAGGAAAAGCAACTTTCGCATATGCCGGTTATCGGATGGGTGACCAATATTTATCATCTTGAGCTCCTCCGTGCTTCGGAAGTCACCGGCTGCGACCACCAATCCGCACTGGGCCCGCGCGCGTTGTGGTTTCTTGCCCGTTCTCCCTATCCTCCCATAAGGAAGGCTCGAGCACCAGCAGTGGGGACATAAAATGAGCTGATGATGATGATGATGCTACTGCTTTTTAAGACCTCATTGGTAAGGTAAGGCCCCGGAACTATTCAGCCTACCACATCGAAAAGCGTAATTTTAGTTGTCAACGAATTTTACCAAACTCGAACTGACGTTTTAGCATTGTGTTTAAACCAAAATCAACTTTACCACATCATTTTGTGGTTTCTTTTAAAGTAACGGCTATTTGTACACGTGCGTAAGGAATGTTGGAGCGTAGTTTATTACACCTCTGATTGCTGTTTTTACACTTCGATCGTGACGGTTATTAAGTATATGTTTCGTAACTACGAGATATTGACATACATACTTGTACTAACATCTTGAAGTTCGATGGTTAGAAAGGGCTGTATAGAAAAGATTCACACACGCGACCTCCATCTTACTATAGGTGCATATACAAACCGTAGCTACCATCAGTGTGGGTCATGAGGTCTTATGTTCGCTTCCCAGTGGGGGATACATGTTAATGCATTTGGTTTTGTTTTTCGTAGTCCGCTTGTGTAGCTACCCAGGGCCCTGTCTCATATATAAAACACAATTTGTCAGTGACAGGTTTATACTCTCAGGTGCACGCCACGATAGCATAGTTGGTAGTGCACCTGACCCGGCATGTCATGGGGTGCGGGTTCGAGTCCCGCTCGTGGAATTTTTTCAACACTTTGTCTTTTTTCAAATTGTAATTTGTTCGCACCAAAATTACGTAAAATTAAGTAGTGACAAAGAAAATCATTAAGTAATTTATAAAGTAATCAAAATGCTAAAACTCAATGTGAAGGGTGAAAACTCTGCTTCCATTTCGGCCGTATCATTACTTAACATCAGGTGAGATGATTTGAGATTCCAAGTGCCTACCCGCAAAGGAATAAAAAAACGAAATAAAAGCAATTTTAAACGAAAACTGTATTAAGTAAACATCCAAGTATAACAAGAATATAATATGTTTGAACCGGAATGTATTTAAACCGCAATCTAAGAAGCCACAAAAGTCCCGTCTCCTATAAAACTTGATTAGTTCATACTTTAAACAACTTTAGAGCTTCGCTTCGCCGCAAACACTCCTCTTTCTAGGTTATAAGCATTTTCGTTGCTGCAGAGCCTTGTGCGTTTTTGCGATCGTGCATGTTAAACATCTTTCGCAATGTCGAACTGAAGTACCGGATCGGTGACCAAATTAAAATATTTCTAGCTCCTCCGTGTTTTAAAGGCATGATAAGCCGTCGGTCGAAGGTACGAAAGGCTTATGTTCATGTCAGAGCTTAAGCTCAGCGTGAGACAGTTAAGACTGTAATAATGATCCTTTTCAAACCAAATAATAAAAAATAAAATATGAGACAAAATCACATACATTGTTCTGATCCCAAGGTATGTAGCTAAAGCACTCGTTTCATGGAAATCAGAAACAACGACGGTACCACAACCGTCACAATATCGAAAAGTTCGTTCTCGACATTGACCCGACCGAGAATCGAACCGGGAACCTCAGAGTTAGCGTCACCCAAAGTCCGGCGTGCAAGCTACTCGGCTACGGAGGTCGTCTATAATAATCGTTAAAAGGTAAATAAACATCAATGGTCGCTCCAAACATTTACTTTTCGATTTGTATCCTTTGCGAATTCGAATTCGCGCCAATAATATAAAAATACATTTGCCACACATGCAGTATTACGATTCTATAAAAAGAGCGACGCCATCATCGTCGCCAGTACTGCACCTATCCGTGCAAAAGGACAACAGCGCGCCATGCTCGGACCTGCCCTTAACTGCGCATGCGCAGCGATACGCACGTGACGGCGAGTGAGGGGATAGATTTATCGATAAATTTTAAATTATCAAACCATTGTTATATGTTTTAGACCGTTAACCTAATTTAAACTTGAATGAATCTTGAATAATTGAATTGTATTGAAAGAGTCCCCTTCTTTTCTCTTGAACGGTTTGTCTCTACATAAACAAATGGTAGTTAAATAGGTTAAAAATAGTCTGTTGTTTTATTTGTTGTTGTTGTTATTTTTAAGTTCAAGTTCATCGGTGATAGTAATAAATTGCATTCCTGAACCAACTAAGCATTGAATCGTTTATAAACTGGCGATGACGATGATAGGCAGTACAAAAAGAAAAAAATCGAGACAATAACAGCCAATTTCCCATCTCTAAATGTTCCGCAAAAAGTACACGCACTTGCGCAGGCGCCGCTGCGCCGCCGCCGGCCGCCGACTAACCTCCTTCATTTTATTCTCATTTTCATTTGTCTCGGTTTATGCACAAAAGGATATATTGTTATATCCTTTTTTAACAATGACACAGATCAAGAAAATTATTTTTTTTGTCACAACGCGTTGGGTAAGTAGGTGACTTGTAGATGTTTATCGAGTCTAAAGGTCAAGTGGAACACAATTGGACTTTCGTTTGCACAATTAAAGTAATAAACACTTAATTTTATTTGAGGCCGCATGCGCTTATTGCGTTGCCTTGAGATTTGTTTTTCGAATTGTATAAGACAAAAATACGTGGCAATTTAGTTTTTACTGCCATTTGCATTTGCATATTTGTTTAGAGGTAATTAAGTCTTTAAAGTTTTTATTACAAAATGTAATCTTCCTTGTTATTTTTAGAACCAGACTTCTTTCATGGATCAATAGATACTTTTAGATGATAACTGAAAATCGTAGGATAACTTTAAGCTTGATAAAACTAGTTTTCTTCGCAGTAAAAATACTCAAAGTGGTTGTCTTAATAGGTGTTTATAAAATGACTTAGGTCTTGTAGGGCAAACACAAAAAAATATTAAATTAGTGCCATAAACCTCATTCAGTAATTTTTTATAGTCAGTTATGAAAACTTCGTACATATTAAATCGTTCAAATGACGTGAATAGAAAGTGCCTAATTACATTTTTTTTTTGAGAATGTTTCCTGATTTCTACTGGAAATTTTCAGTTTCACCGGCCTTTTTTTGGGGCGGCGAGAGACTGAAAGGGTTCCTCAAGCCGTGTGAAACGAAGCACCGTCAGAGGTTATCTAGAGGGAACTGCAACACGCGCTAGTGCGTGTCCCCGTACCCTACTAGATTAGATACCCGAGGGCGCCTCTAAAGGCTCGGACCTCAGCTCAGGTTGACCGAGTCATGGTGGTGGGGATAAGCGACCAGGTACATGTCTGTACCTGGTATAGAGCGCGTGTGAACCGGATCCCCTGTGTGGTGCCGGGGATAAAGAATTGCACCACCCCATATCTTCCCGAGCGTGTCGTAAAAGCCGACTAAGGGACCATTCCAGAGGATGGGCAGCAGCATCTCTCTGAGGTTACTCTTAATCAACTGCGATCGCCAACCCGCCTGCCAAGCGTGGCGATGACGGCAAATACCCCTCATGGAGATCCGTGGGGGAGGCCTTTGTCCAGCAATGGACGTCTTTTGGCTGAGATGATGATGATGATGATGATGATGATGATGAACCGGCTCGTCGTACTCTTGTTCTACGAGTACGGTGTCTTGGGCCTAAACTAGTGTGCATGTTTAGTATATGTGTAATTACGGAACACTGACTGTGTGAAATTAATGCTAGGCCTACTCAAATTTCGGTTTTGCATTTTCTTCCTCGTAACATGGCTGATCTAGTCTGGTGAAGTTGATCTACGGATTTAGTCCATAGTTTTTATAACTCAAGGGCTAATGGATTTGAAGACAGACACCGTACTGTCCTTGAAACTTACAACATAGCACATTTATTGTGTCCCAACATCAGAGTCGCAATCGCGGTTCGGTGCGCCATTCGGTGGCTGCTGCGGTTTTCTCTATAATCGAAATCGACAAGCTGCTTCGGTAATCGACCATTGTCTTTCCACCTCGTCTCTGCTACAATAGCACATTTTATGCCATATTTGTATTGCATATTGTCCAAGGGTGATGGTCCAAAATATTAATGTACAAAGGCTTTGTAAATATTTTTATTAATTAAAGTTTGTAATAGGTTTGGGGCTCGATGGCGCAGTGTTTAACGCGCTTGGTCTACGATTGCTGAAGTTTAGCAACTTTCGCAAAAGCAAGTGATGGGATCATCATCATCATCATCATCATCATCGGCTCATTTTTTTTGTCCTCACTGCTGGGGCACGAGCCTTCCCTATGAATGGATAGGGAGAACGGGCCATAAACCACCACGCGGGCCCAGTGCGGATTGGTGGTTGTTAACGACTGCTAATGCAGCCGGGACCAACGGCTTAACGTGCCTTCCGAAGCACGGAGGAGCTCGAAATGACAAATTTTTGGTCACCCATCCGATGACCGACTTTTACGAAAGTTGCTTAACCTCAGTACTCGCAGACCGGACGCGTTAACTACTGCACCATTCTGACGGGATAGGTGCACAATAATTTATCATCTCGATTTCTTCCGTGCTTCGGAAGCCACGTAAGGCTGTAGGTCCCAGCTGTTGAAGCACTGGGCCGGCGTGATGATTTATTTCTTATGGCTCGTTCCTGTGGTGTTTTCCATCAATAGGGAAAGCTCGTGCCCCAGCAGTAGGTTCATCAAATGAGCTGATGATGATGATTTCATAGGTTTGTTGTTTGATGACAGCTGCGCACAATGCTGGAGTTGTCGGTATAGCCGAACAAAGGTCGGGTTGAACGCTAGGAATCGTGAAGTTCTTTTTTTTAAACATACTATACGAGCATCGGGTCACCACCATAAAGCCAAAGTAATCACAGATCCGTTGCCGGCCTTGGGAAAGGAGTTGGATGTTGAGGAGGAAGTAGGAATTGGGAGGGGGGAGGGGTGAGAGATGGGCCTCCGGTACTTTCACTCACCGGACGAAACACAACAGCAGCGAGTGCCATTGTTTCACGCCGATATTCTGTGAGAGGGTGGTATTACGCCGGGCGAGCCGGCCCATTTCGTGCTACAACGCAGCGTGGCTCTACCACTCAGACAGTGTCACTCATTTAGCACCACTCAGGGGTCACGTGTAGGGTCTCAAAGGTAAACCTACGGACACGAGTAACTTTAACCCCCAAATTAGATCTATAGGCCCATAGGACAACTACGTTTATAGGTATGACGTGAACCCATACCTATAAACAAGCGTATTAGCTTTTCTAAATGAGTTAACAGGACTAAATGTTTCAATAAAGCTTAAAAATAAAAATCATTAAAAAAACTTTCCAAATATCGCGCGTGTGACATAGCCTAATATTTTTTTAATTTCTTTCAGGTATAATGAAAAGTTGGTATGGTATTTTTTTATTTTTGCACCTTCGAACTTTTGCGCTAGTAAACACCATTATTAGTATAGCACACTTCATAGACCTTCTATTTATTTAGTTACTTCCAGCTACTATTCGTATTAAAACGGCATTTGCGATCAAGCGGATTCCACATTTGTCAATGTCGTTCTCAGGTCATAGGTTATGCTGGAAACATGTTTCGAGATGCAACTATAGTGTCGGTAACGCAATCGTCTATTTTATAGCCGTTTGTTTATTTTAAAACGTTATGTAATCTTTTACTAGGTAGATGAGTGGCAAAGAACTCGTCCAGATACCAGTAGGTCTCGGCTTCAACTCCCAGGTCGGGCAGTGTGTTTCGGATTTTTCGATGCATAGCCCGGGTTTGTGATCACCAAGTCGCGTTAGGCAAGCGTGGTGACCCATGTAGCGATGACTTGTCAAAGATGGAGGCCTTTGCCCAGCAGTAGGACAGTTATAGACTATATATTTACTTGACTTACTTACTTCATGTAGTTTTTATTAATTTCATCAAAAGCCTTCTTGATGGAAAGTAATCGCCGCCGCCCATGGACATCCGCAAAACCAAAGTAATCGCAGATGCGTTGTCGGCCTTGAGGAAGGAGTTGGATCTTGAGGAGTAGGAATTGGGAGGGGGGAGGGGTGAGAGATGGGCCTCCGGTACTTTCACTCACCAGACGAAACACAACAGCAACGAGTGCCATTGTTTCACGCCGATATGCTGTGAGAGGGTGGTATTACACCGGGCGAGCCGGCTCCTGTCGTGCTGCAACGCAGCGCGGCTCTACCACTCACGCCATAATGATAGCACATATAGAAGAAGATAACAATATTGTAGCATCATGATTGTTGTGTAAGAGATAGCCAATTCCTTAGTGTGATTGAGGATTACGGGTGAAGAGCGCTTCCAATTTCGGCCTTTCGTCAGTTACCTATAAGTAAATATAAGCTGGAGGAGCTCGATGGCGCAGTGGTTAACGCGCCCGGTCTGCGAGTGCTGAGGTTCTTTCGTAAGCAACTTTCGTAAAGGCCGGATGAGTTGAAAATTGGTCGTCTCGAGCTCCTCCGGGCTTTGGAAGGCACGTTAAGCCGTTGGTCCCGGCTGCATTAGCAGTCGTTAACAACTACTAATCGGCACTGGGCCCGCGTGGTGGTTTATGGCCGGTTCTCCGTATCCATCCATAGGGAAGGCTCGTATAATAAAAAATATTTATAAATCATAATATGATTTATAAATATTTTTATGACCAGACGCCTTTATTGACATTCAGGATGTCATTCTCTCGTTCGGTGCAATGCCGTCATAATATCTGCCGTTGCGACTGCGACGTGCAGACATAACAGTAAAGTGACGATTCGCTATTGTTACCGAACGCTTCAGATTTATTTCACTGTCCCACCATTTTGGACTTTATTGCGAGCGCAGTAAGGGTGTGCTTCTTTTCCGGTTACCATTGTCGTTTCCAGGTATTATTGTGCAGTGTGTCAAGTATAGCGCGTGTTGGGATTGCAAAAAGCTCTTGATGCTTTTATGCGCGACGATATAATACTAATATAATAATTATGAGTGATAGCGCTACTAGCGAGCGCAAGCCAAGCATATATCGCAATTCCGATTCATCGGATGGGTCGGACTAAAATAAGTTGGAAAAGTTATTCGGTAAAGTGTTAACGATTATTAACCCACTATCCGCATTTGGCCAATCTTTGCGGTACCATGTGTTGTGCCCAGATGAGATTTTAGGCTGATGACAATGGTGATATGAAATTAAAAGGTTTTTCATTTACGAACAATAAAGACCCGGTGTTTTATGTTATTCCGGCCTGTATGATGGAGAGTCTAGGTGGCCGGGTGGCCGAGTGGCCAAGCGGTGCAGTGCTTCGTTTCACCCTCCTGAGTTTCTTGCCAGCTCCTCTGGGTCGAAGGCTTTCCCAAAATCCGAACTGGTGGTTATCAATATCAATATATCAATGGTTTCCATGACAACAAAACAAACAATTCATTTTGTATTGGAAAATTTTTTTTTTAGTATTTTATTTAATATTATTTTTTATATAGCCTATGTTACTCAGCGCTAATGTAGCATTCTAATGGTAAAAGAATTTTTTAAATCGGTATAGTAGTTTTTGAGTTTCTTTGTTGCAAACATACATACATACAAAAATACAAAGGTTTCCTCTTTATAATATTAGTATACTAGATATAGTTAAAATCAAAGCATCGGTAGTCGAACGAATATATGCTCAAGTTGAATGCGAGAAATTGTGGTTCAATCATGCACCAACTCTAACTACCTACAGTCTTGAACCTATAGGCACCTAACACAAGTAGAGCTCTGTATGAGTTAACAGAAATATTATTTATGTGTTAATAGCTTCATAAAAATATTTATATCACAGTTCGAGTGTGGGAACGACCGGTATTATTTATATTGAAGTTATTGTTAACAGTGTGAGTGCGACACCTATTATTGTTATTCGTGACTCGTGTTTCCCATGTCTCGTGAGTCGTGTCTTGGCGGCGGCCGGCGCCGGCGCAGCGTCGCGACGTCACTCGAGACTTTGTAGGTCGCTTCCTTTTTGTAGGGTCAGTCAGAGCTGACTCAATGGGCTAAAACTGGCCAGGAGAGTTGACTCGTTTTCCCATAGTTTCGTGGACATGATAGAAAAAGTCGCATTTTCATTAGGCCTCAGTTTCGAGCAGAAGCGTCTTGCAGCGATTGCGCGTTATACAACTGCAGTCATAGTCAACGATGATAGAAATACAATGAACTAGAAATCCCATCGCCGCGCCATAGTAGTCTAGGCTGAAGTTAATACTTTGGAAGGAGCTTCAATGACTTCTTGACGGGAAAGTGACGAACTATGATTACAAATAATGTTCATTATATTAATTAATGTTTGTGAACGTGCACGTTTGTCGGCAAATGAGATAAAACACTGCAACATCACTTTTCAAGTTCTCCCGAAAATCTTTATCATTATCTCGCTTGGGCGAATTATCATTTCACATCTATCATCAATTTCACTAATTTTCAAACAATTATAAATTTAATTCTACAGTATATTCGTCTATCTTTACCAATGGCTATGTGCAAATCACACAAATAAAAAAAAATTACCACAAAGTGTTTTTAACTCAGCATGTAGGTTTTCAAGGTTTACTTTGCTTCCTTGGTCAAAAGGACAGTAGAATACAGCTTATCACAGACGCTATCAGTGACACAGATAGTAAATGACTTAAAAACTTTTTTTGAGTTAGGTTTGACAGGTTTACATATAAAAGTTATTATGGAAACAGCGGCTTAAAATTACTTTGATTTAACCGAAATACCTAAATAATTATGGTAGGCCATTTTTACCCTTTTCCGAATTACACAAATAATTTGCTTTCAGATTAAGATTTAAAGCAGTAATTTTCAAAATGTTTCTCACATGAAAAAGTTTCATTTGTACGTTTCAGCTGTTTTAGGTTTTTGCTTAACAATTTAAGATAACACATACAAAAAGCCACGAAAAACCACAATGGATGTGTGGCGTGGTCTCCGAAGACCTGATAAAGCTGCACTAAATAAAATAAAACGTTAAATAAATCGCAAATTGTCCAAACCTTTAGATCACTTTAAAGTTGACAAAACTTTTACAAGTTTAATTATTTGTTTTATTCTTTAAAAAACGAACATAATGAAAACAAATAATTAACAAAATAAAGTTTAGAGACCGTTGATATTATATATTTTTTTATAGTTAAAGTAATATTTTTAAACGAGAATTAAAAGAAAAGAAAAATCAAGGTCAAATTTATCGATATTTTAATTTCTCGCAAAGTGAGGGAGTTTTCTGATCTGCTAACTACTAAATCAATTGACAGACCATTTCATTCACGTTATGTCCATGACTTCATGCGCCAGTTTCATTTAATTTGTAACTTTTGACGAATCCTTGCTTCTAATAAGTCACTAATTTCAGAAATTTCATCAATGATGATCTCATCAACATGGATTTAACTCACAAAAAGGCATTCTGTGCTACGTCTATTCCGTGGCAGTGCGTTGACACCGGCTCAACGCACCGTGTTATTGATCCAAATCGATCGAACGATCCATGAATTTAGAACGACCAATTTGGAACTATTGGAAGTATTGGAACCAAAGAGATTCAATATCTTTGATTGGAACACGGAACGCGCAAGGTTCAATTGATGGCTTTATTTTTAATTTGTGTTTGGAATATAAAAATAGAAGCTAAGAAATGGCCGATTTGACAATAGCAGGTTATTAACGTTAAAAATTGGGTGGTTTAGAAGATTTTTACTTAGTAGATATAAATTCTAATTTCGAGGAGAGCAAAAACATTTTAAGTTACGCCATAATGAGAAAAATATGAAAAAAAGGTTCTTGTATCTTCGAACCGCTTGAAGATGTTGTTACTTCTTTTGTTTTGTTCAAAAAACTTTATACAACTTCACATTAAGAAACCCTTGTCCCAAAGTTTATACGTTACCTGCCCCTACTTAACAGCTAAAAATACATTTAGTTTTACGGTGGGTAAACACGACACTCCGTCAAATTGAAAAAGGAATTACTATAACGAGAGACGCTCAAAAGGAATCTATTCAAATTTGGTAGGGTAATACTTGCGCGAGCGCATGCTCTGATGACTCCTACTGTCAGTTGTTCTTCATCGATCGAAGCAGGCGCACGCCCGTTTTTCCTAAATCTCTATTGATCGTTTTAAATAGATCCTTTCTGTGATTTAGTGGAGCCAGTTCTAGTACCAGTGCATTGATTAAGTGATCTCAGTTCATGTTTTGTGTACAACACATTAAATATTATCTACATTGAAGGTTTGTATTATTATGTTGCTTGTTATCATAATCACCAACTTATCATTTTAGATTATAAATCGTAGTGATTTGTGTTAAGTTTGTAAATAACTAATAGTTTAATAGTGAAATGTTGAAAACGGATTTTCGTAAATTTAGTAATGCTGCTGGTTTTTTTTTTTGCAATAGACTCCAATTTTTTTTTGTTGTCGTTGAAAATCGTGAGTGTTTGAGTCATGTCACCAGATGATTCAAACGAATCAAAAGTTTCGGTAGAAACTACGCTTAATGACGACGCTCTGTCTGCGACGATAAATATGTCAACAGTATTGTTGATAACTTACATAACTATGACATTCATTATGATGATTTATCATGTTAACATTATCGCTAAGGTCATTCATTACACATAACTAATCTTTGACCTACAATATTAAATACAAAACCACTGATTGCTATTAAATTAAACTAATTAATTGTTATTGTATAATATGCAAAATTAAATTATGTTAAGTTTTTTCTAAATCAATAATTTTGTAATGGGCGAACCGATTTAGATAACTAATGTTTGAAACGTGTCTTTAGATTATACTGAATGTATCAAGCAAGCCACATGTTCGTCAAAGTTTATACAATAAAAACATTTTGACGAGCGATCTGAAACGATAAACATCGTAACCAGGTGGTATTATTTACTTACTAATGTAAATTCCCACGGTTCAGAATGAGAAAATTTGGGTTCAGTAATGCTCTAATGTTGTTATGAACGATTCGGATCAGTTGTAATACTCTTATAGATTGTAGTACTGGTTCTGGTTTAACTTGAACTCCTAAACACAATTATTTATGCATCGTAGGTAGGTATGTACTTTAAATTTTCTGATAATTTCTACTCAAAGATTTTTATCAGCCTACTGCTACAATTTTTTGTCAAGTTTAGTCTCTTCTGTACGCAGATTTGTCTCAGTACCTATATATTTTTTGGTTATATGCCTGGCTTGATGCCCGCTTTCACTAACGACCCCCAAGTGTTAGATAACACCTAAGCCATGATTGGTGACAGTAGCCGTAATAGAGTCATCACCTAACATTGCTTAGGGTCAGCTAAATCTTATCGTCGGTGAAAACGGGCATTAGCCATTCTCGGGCCCTCTGCCTATCTCTGTCTTTCAAAAAATCAGTTCATTTCGTGTCGTTTCGATATGAAGGAGGAATATTCTTATTTTAATATATTCTAATGTTTAGGTGATCTGGTCTGCTTAAATTCGTATCTTGCTAAATCGTACTATTTTGATTTCATATTTAAAAGATGTGTTGTAAAACTAAGAACAACATTCTTTCAAATCTTCTCATTGATATGATAACAATAGACACTACTATCTAAACAGTTAACCAATCACAAATTTTACCACGTTTCGGTAGCAATTATGTAAGCATTTTATCAGCTATGAACGCGTGGGCAGCCATGAATCATTATTTATTTAAGGCTGTTTTGCTAAGCTGTCGACTTACGTGTTTTCTTTTCAAACATTGACTCTAGCCGGGGCAGCTGCAACAGTTCCAAAATGAAGGTCATGACCATTATAATGTCAAGAGGCTCCATCAATCTTTTGGTATTAGAGTAAATAAAATTGGAAAGGATGTAACATTTGAAAGAAATGTTATTTCTTCTAATTCTATAGGAAATCGATACTGACTCCAAGGACCTTACTTTGTGCAAATATTTTGATATCGACGATTAGTAAATACTAAATTTGGTTGAACTTTAGACACGTCTCAGGTTTTCTATGTTTACAACCATTTAAATCTTTAACAACATATGCTTTCGAAATGTTTAATGGTATGCAGCGTATTATAGCTCCCTAATAACGTTTTTATTAAGACTCCGTTAGCCCTGACATAAAACGATTCTTAGACAGTAATAAAGTTGAAACCATTAATGCCTTCATCGTGGACATAAAATATGGAGATTGTTTACTGGTATTAAAGTACTTTGTAGATGTAGTAACTGGAATAGGCCTATTTGTATTTTATTGTTACTGGAAAGACGATTATGACATTGTAAATATGGCTGTAAATGAATTGCTTTTTTAATTGAGCATATCATGAAGAAAAGTAGTTTGATTTCTATTTAAAATTTAAGCAATGTGCTTAATGCATCCGATTATACTTAATCACCAACACCATCATCATCATCATGAAAACCTCTGGATTCATTCTTGTATATAGACCTCTTCGCTCTTCTCTTTTCATGACCCATACAATATATAGTAGGTAAGCTGCATTTTTAACTGACTTTAAAAATAAAGAGGTTGTCAATAATATTTTATGTATGTTTGCTGCATATCTCCATCATTGAAGCACTCAATCTTAATTCTAATCTCTAAACAATTCCTTTATCTATTCTAAGTTTAATACATGATTTTTAAAAAGATGATCTTGCTTAATATCAAGATACTACAGGTAATCAAGTCGATCTCGTTTCACAATTCTTGCCAAAGCATACGCTCCGTCATCTTGAGGTTCCCCCGAGATGAATAGATCCCTTGTTGCGTACTTTTTTATCAAGTTACGAGAATTTCCGGCGCTCTCGAGAGTTACCGGATGATAGATATTAATCGTGAGATGCTCAGTTCCGAACGTCAGCAAAAAAAGTACCGTTGAATACGGTTGGAAGCGAAAGTTATTACATATTTTTAAAATTTTGCTTTTTTGAAATTGTTGAGTATTATTTCTTAGACTTGGAATTACGATGGAATTTTAAATATGGGTTGAGTTCACTTTAATTTTTTCAATGCATTAAGTCTTACACCGCATTCTCAGTCTGTGTTTCCTATCAAATATAATATTGGGGTCTTCAAATCACGAGTGAATCGGTACCTTCTAGATAAGCATGTTACATCGTAGGCTACATCATCACTTACCACCAGGTGAGATAGAGTCAAATGCAAGCCTATCGAATTATAAAAAATCATCATAACTAATCATTAGACGACTAGGCTGACTGATTAAGACTCTAATATCGAGCAACTGGTTAATAAGTAATCCGTAAGTCAGTAAAAGCCACAGTAGGCACAATTTATATTCCTCACGCGTAATAATTATCCGTAACCATGATCGATTTTCGACAACCAACTCTAATAGATACGGTAGGAGTCATAATTTCTCAACCGACTTTCTACACATTACACCATATTTACATTATATCCTACGTGAGTGGAATGAAGCAATGTTCTTTATCAGGGTTTCGCCAGCGGATGCGTTAGCGCACCCAAGATTTCCTGCGTTAGATTAGCACCTTGTCAGAAACGAATAGAATCTCTTTTCGCGTGATCCTTTCTGTTTCGGCGTGAGCCAGGTATCAAACAAACAAAGGAGGATGTGCGCACGAGTTGTTCCAATTTTAAAAATTGGGCAAGTAAGTGTCTTTTTTTATTAAAGCATAAAATGTTTCGTCTTTGTTTCTTGACACACATTCATCGTCATAATTTTCAGTCTTTAATGGGCTCATCGATGAGCCATATCCCACCATGTTGGCCCAATGCGGTTAGGGAATCTTACTACCTTTATGATAATATCTCTTTTAATTCAGATCTGGATTTGGTGTGTTACTGCAGACGTACGATTATAGTTTTTTGTACAGTTAGGATGCAGTGTGTAAGAGCAGTCCGTAGCTTTAAAGTAAGGTATGATTCTTGTAAGCGGACTTAGTGCAAGTTTTTGTAAATGCTTATTTAGGTACGTACGCGATAACTAACCTTATATTTAGCCAGCTAAGCTTAAACTTTAGATGTCATAGAAATTCATATTTCTAAACTAAATATCGATTTAAGAATCGATTACCTTGATGATATCGATGATATCATTTCAAATCGCTGTTGTTGTCAGTCAAGTGTGATGAAACAAAATACGATTTCAAATATCTTTGTTCTTCTTTATCCGCTATCTTATCTCACGGTGTTATTAAATGTTTATTTACATAGACATTATATTTGGTAACGTGTGATTGGATGGTCTGGTGATAATCGTGATGGTGGAAGTAGGCCAAAGTTGTCTTATTAATGACTATGACATCGCTCTGCCTTTGATATATGTTGTTTCTGAGCTTGATGTGTATGGGAATCGGTTGGTTTTGCTTGTAAAGCTTGTCAGCTGGTCGTGATGCAATGATATATGTACGGATATGATGAATTTAGGTGCTGAGCCGCAGTCACGTGTTTTTGCAACGGTCACCGAAGTTATGCTATATCAGTCGTATTCGATACTCGGATGGTGTGTTGTGTTTAGCCGTTGATCCCGGCTGTCAAAAAATGATGCCAGTCAGTCGTAAAAACAATATTATTTCTATTGAAAATAATTTTATACAATAATGTATGTTTATATGATTATTATAAGTAAATAACCTGGTGTTGAAAGTTTTTTAAGTCTTCGACCTCGTGATTACTCGATAAGACAAAGTAGATGTTTGATAACATCCAAGCTATCTTTTTATGTTTTATTCGTACTGTGGTGTCCTTACAGAGTTCATGATGATGTATGTAAGCTTTGACACCATGTAGGCTAAACTCATTGAACAGTAAAGATAAATTCTTTTTTTTAAACCACATATTTATACTTTTATCTCTTAAGTATATAAATATATATACTTACGTTTTGAAATGCCCGACGTTCTACTTTTCGGCTTTGGTAGACTATTTTTTTAAAGTTTTATAAACTAAACTAGAGTAGACTTTAGACAGTAAATGTTTTATACATTTAAACATTTTAATGGTAAATAATAGTTTAAATTAACGTATTTATTATTTCCCACAGAACTAAACTAACCAACTCGCTGCCCACAACCCATCATAGTACGTTGAAAGGAACAATAAAATGCGCGTTAGCACGATTAATTCATTGTTATCAGTGATGATTCAACCTTAGGACTGCAGCACCGAACAACATAGAACTCCCCTGATTCTCACTATAAGCGCTGTAACAGTTTGGAAGAGCACTCGTATTGAATACCAGGGGTCAGAGAGTTTTGGTCAGCGGTGACCTCTAACGGACTGGTCGTCGCATTACATGATATTATCTGGTTTATACAGGTCGCAACCTTCATAGCGATTCAAATGTGACATGGTATTTGTATAAGAGATGTCAGCGAGAAATCGTTTTGATACAGTTGTAAAAGGATCTTCGAAAAATTGAGGTGTCAAGATTGGATGACTGGATTATATTTTTTATTGTATTGTTGTTGGTTGACCGCATGTCTGGGTTAGTGGTTGGAATACCAGTTTTGTGCTCAAAGGTCTCGGTTTGTTTGCTGGTAGGGCTTGTTTTAAGTTTAACTGGCTAGATTTAACCATATTGTCAAACTATGTCGCAATCGCAAAAATGTAAGAAGCATTTTTGTGTTTCGACAGCTAGGGGCCAGGTTACCAATTTTCTTTCGTGATTCCGGAATTAGAATTCTCTAATATTCGGCCTTATTTTAAGATACCATCTTGTAAAAAGACTTGAGAAAACAAGTGCTAGCCTAGACAAAAACTCTGGCATTTATTAACCTAGGACCTCTCTGTTACGGAAACTAGAACCTTCTAAGAATATATTACGTGTGGCCTATTAGCATTATATCACATTAGCATTATATCGAGTTGTAGAAACTTTTTACTTGCTTCCATTTACAATTGCTTTATTAGGAGATCGGACCTTAAACAGCTTCCATTTGTCTCCCTTGTTTCAACCAGTACCACCTTTTTACCAACCACCACCATATTGGTTGCAACTTCAGCTATTTCATTTTCAACTTTATGTTAACAGTTGTAAAGTTTGGTATAGTTTAAAACTCTTTCTAGTCTATTATCATTGTTAATTTCAGCGATGTAATCCTCTAGCACTCGTTGATTGCAACAATTAATCGCAATTGAAGGGAATTTGTATGACTTCCTACTCGAGTACCATCTGTGGTTGACGGTTTGCTTTGAACATTGGATTGCTCAATTCTCAACAGTATCATTTATTATTTAAGCGTTTGTACAGCGTAAATACTTACAGCTAACGATGTAAAAGAAGTATTTATTCATTTCAATTTATAGTTGCGTTGAGTTTACTTTTTGAACACAACAGAACAAAATATATTGTTTTCTAAAGTTTACGCGAACACTACATTAAAATGAAACATTTCTTACGGATCTACTCGCGTTTATTTTATACATTAGTTTTAATTAAATAAACTGTCAAAATAAACGCGAGTAGATCAGAACAAAATATGTCAAAAATGTTATTATGTAAATTGCACATCTGTTGTCAATATTTAAAAGTTAAAAAACCTTGTTTTAAAACCAACTATCGTCTTGTCTATCTAAAAAGTGACAAAACCAGTATTAAATGAGGAACAAGGAACGAACTTCTGAACTTCTGAATTGGGAAGTAACTATTTCGAAATTTACTCCTAAATAGCGATCATTGTCTTAAATTTTACGTAAGTACATGAACAAGTACACATTGTTGTCACAGTCCACTGCGATAGTACAGTTGCACCATTACTGACATCAGAATTAGCTCATTATCCACTTCAGTGGAAATGTTCGACAGATTTGACTGTGTAATTTATCCAAGGACGTGCTCTTTGCATACGTTTAGCATATTTCGTAGATTAACGTAATACGAATGTGTGTGATTTAGTTGCTTTTCGGGATTCTAGCTTGAACTAATGATTCGTATTAATTGTATAGAATACATTATAAAATAAAATAGAATATGCATAACCTAATCATTAAATGTCAATCTTCGATCAACATGTCAATTCATATGAAGGAGCGATTACAGAAATCTCCAATTTATTAATTAGGTCTTTATTTGGAACATAGATTTGTAATTTTAAATCTAGATAGAGTGTTTATTTGCTAGAATAGGGTAGTTAACTCTGGATTTAAGTTTGTGTTCAATATCTTAGAGCTTAGGTCATGACATCTTTCTATATTTCTCATTTATTATAATTTCACCATAAAATTGATGGAATAGATCAGTTACCTAATTTCTGTGACTATTAAACATATATTTACCATTAACTTCTCTATCAGACGTGTACTATTTATCAAAGAAAGGTCCACAAATTCCACTTTGTAGGTAGTAGCGTCGGTTATTATGCAAATACGTCGTCGGTATGTGTGCTCGTTGTCTATGACGCAACGCCACGGACGTGCGCGCGCGCAGTTGCTGTGTCTGCCGATCACTATCATCTGTACTGTCTCTATCACCTTCCTAACTTGGTATTAGGTTTCTTATTTCTATAGATGGTTTAAAGCTGTAGTAATAATAATCTTGGTGTTGACATCATGTATCAAAATTTCTGCGACTGCCACGAGAGCTTTTGCGTCAGTAAAATGGGTTACGAGAGTAGCGCAAGTATAGAAATTTGTTATAGGTTTCATTAGGCTTACATTTTAGGTACCTAGGATACCGAAACTTAAGTTCTTTTGTTTATAATGGAACTTAAAAATACAATTTTCAAACTTTCGAAAATTGTATTTTTAATGTGTCAAGATTTTTTTGCGATTTATCTTTTACTGCGAGATAAATGTTAAATGGAATTCACGCCACTATAGCCACCATGGGTCTTGCGTTGAATAATGGTGCTATTTAAACAAAAAGAGGACAATGATGGGGTTTTACCGTACTCCGTGGTTCCACTGTTGTGATCTTGCATTCAGAGTTACAATGTTGCAACTAGATAACAAACAATAGACGGTAGAGCAACAATTCATGTGCTATGAGCGTAGTTTAATGATACTATTCAAATACATAGGTACGATCAGCTAGGTATCTCGATTTTGTTTTATTGGTAGGCAAGCTTCACTTGTTTCGTTAGCTCTTTTGCTAAATACTGCTTCTTCTTTAACTTTCTATATTTAAAAATGATTCCGATCAAGATTGTTAAGCTCAAGTATAGTTTACAAAATATTGTAGCTGTTCTATTCACGGCAAAAGGTATAAAGATCTGATTCTTTCGTGTTGACCGACATTTCCTTTTATCAAATAGATAAAGATGGGAGGATTTTGATTGGATTTGGATTGATTTTGATTTTGAGGAGTTCGATGGCGCAGTGGTTAACGCGCCCGGTTTGCGAGTGCTGATGTTAAGCAACTTTCGCAAAGGCCGGTCATCGGATGGGTGACCAAAAATATATCATCTCGAGCTCCTCCGTGCTTCGGAAGGCACGTTAAGCCGTTGGTCCCGGCTGCATTAGCAGTCGTTAACAACCACCAATCCGCACTGGGCGCGCGTGGTGGCTTATGGCCCATTCTCTCTATCCAGCCCCAGCAGTGGGGACAAAATGAGCTGATGATGATGGGAGGACTTTAGGTTCTTTTTGTGCTTTATTGTGTGTCATCCACGTGTGGCTATATTTTTCAAAAGCTGTCAAAATGTTTGTTTGTTTCATTCTAGACATAGATCCGCGACTTGAGGATTGCGCAGACGATGGACTTTTGCCCGCAGACTTTCTTTTCGGTCAAAATAGATCGCTTATAACTCCATCGATAAATGCACACGAGGGACTGACAGTAACAAAGCAAGTGAAGACAAGTCCGTCGTCTGCGCACTCCCCAAGCTTTACATGTAGAAGTCAACTTACAGACCAGAATCTGTGCTCAATGTTACGCTTGATTTGTTTCATGGTATAATTCTGTACCCTTGGTGTCGAAAGTGTCCATGGGCTGCGGTAGGCTTTCTATCAGACGGGCTGAACGCTCATTTGTTACGGTCAGTAACTAAAAAAGAAAAAATCCCCCCGTCCCCGTTTATCGTACTTAAAACGTGACCTGTCATCTGCCTAGCCCTACCTTAAGCATATGCTCTTAAAAGTGCAAAGCGCATGCAGCCAGCGGGGAGCATATGCTTGCACGCGACATGCTAATAAGGCTCGCACGCCCGATCCGTTACAGTCCAGGCCAATTAAAAGGATAACGGTGAAGTTGCGCAAGCGCAGCGATCGGTTTGTGGACCATATGTCGAATTCGATGACGGTTGCCCTATTTTAAAATTTTACATAACAAAGCATTGTATAAGTGTGCATGTAATAAAAGCAATTTACTACCTTAGTGGTTTAGTTGGTGGAACCGATAGTTTGATTATAGAGGTCACGGGGGAAGGTTCAATATGATTTTTAGTGGTTGTGTAACACCGTTTGGCTATCTACCACCACCTTATTTTAGTTGTATGCCAAAATAGTAAAGAGATAAGATTACCAATCCTCAGCAGTTCCTCAGCAGGATTCTGGGTGAAATACGCTTGCATCTTCACCTTGCCTTTGACTTCAAATCAGTTACAGTAAAAGCTCTTCTATATCCTGAATTTAAATATGAATGTAGAGATTTAAAAAAGATATTGTTTTCCTTAAATTTTCGAATACTTCATAAAAACCCTTTTCTGAGCTTATCTGGCCGTTGCTCATTAAGACATTATATTCCCAGAACGAACCCTTTCTTATCTAATCTCATGGATTCCCGCATCTATGTCAGAGTTTTTTTTTCGTTTTCGGGGAATGGTGACAATTGTATTTTGTTACGTTTAATAATATCGGTGCTCTGTCAACGTTTCGTTTAAATCTTTTACTCTTTGTGTTTTACTAGTGAAGTTTGAGTTTTATTAAATAAAAAAGTAGAGTACAGTACAAATGGGATACGGTTTGTATGTCTATGCTTCCTTTACGTCGAAACGGACTAATGATCGGATCAATGTGATCCACAGATCTACTTTATGCATTTGGTCTGTGATGTTATCCTTTGCACGGAGATACTTAGTAGGAGAACCTAAGAATATCAAAAGATATTGTGTATTTCCGCACGGGACACGTGATAAATGCTTTTGTGACATCAGCATGTCGCAAACGCTTCAAGATTCAGCAATCATTATAAAAGTGGACGCTAGCCTGCTACTTATATTGAATGTATGGAATGGATAAAAATTGTTTATTTAAAACACACAAGTATGTACATATTGAAATAATTGTGGTAGCCCTTTCAGAGGCTGGTTAACGAGGAACCTCCTAAGCTTTCACAATCGTTTGTTACTATAATGCCGGATCGTTATCGAGTTTAAAATGTTACGATTCTGTTCAACAACACTATGAGTGTTCGGTGTTCGATGTGAATGGTAATAATAACTAATAATTTAAAAGTAAATCCTTTCTCTGTGGTATTTTATCGGACCACCGGTGGGCATAGCCATTTAGTGAGGCTGTATTGGGTTGTACGGCTTGTGCATTGTCATTGATGTATTATAATAGATTTTTGTGTAACGTGTTGACAGTGTTCTACCACCCACTGTTTTAGAAAGTAACCAGTATCGTCTATGGTTCATTTACTATAAATTTTTAAATTTATTAATACTTGATAGGTGCTCAATATTTTATTGCATTCCATAATATTTTTAATATAGTCTTAAGATTATGGGATCACCTTAATTTTTTTTTCTGTATCAGTTTGTCTATTTATCTATGGATCCTGTCCGTCAAATAATGCTTGGTAGGAGACAGCAAAGTGAGATTTGAAAGAATAAGAGATTTAGCTTTTTATTTTCTGATGTGCATTTATTAATTATATATAAATAAAAAAAATGCTATGGTAAATCTGCTTTTGCCATTTCTCGTCACATGTCATGCTGAAACTGCTGAAAGCCTGAGTTCAGCAGTAGGATGGGCCACGAGTCGCTAGTTATTCTAATAAGAAATCTAGGTACCAAATTTTTATTGTCTTACATAAAGGTACTTATTTTGTTTTAAATTTATCTATTACTACAAAGCTGACCCGGCAATCGTTGTTCTGCAATATACATCACATGATCATGATCACCTAGCGGTATGAAATATACTTTACGACTAATTCTCATACCTACCTACATATAAAAAAATCATAAAAATCGGTCGAGCCGTTTCGGAGGAGCATGGCAATTAACATTGTGACACGAGAACTTTATATATGTCGCAGTATGATGAATAAAGCCGTAATATAGTTATATCCCTAGGGATATAATTATAATAGTTATATATTACTATTTTACTAGGAATATAATTATAATACGGTTAAAGTTTAGTGATATAATTATATTACTTGATTAAGTTTAGTGAAATAATTGTAGGAGTGTAGTGCGGGGGTGCGGCGGAGGCGGCGGCAAAGGCTTCGTTGTGTTTGTGAACCCCGCACGTCGCTCGCTGCCCCAGTCAGTCGGTCGGCATCAATTGGTGATGGCCATTCAATCTTTTGTCGCATTACTCCAACAATAATATTAACAATTTCAAACGTCAGCTTTTGTAAGTATGTCTAAAAGGTATGGTCATAAAGGTAAGGGTTAGGTGTTTAAAAAAAGTCGCACCTACAAAAACGTCGTTTCTGGCCCTTCGCCGGCTGCTGCCGCGGCAAGCTCGCTCCGCTCGCTCGGCTCACGCGTTTTTGGTCGCCATACTAATCTAACCTAACCTAATAAACTCTTTACACTTTTTTCAAATAATAATAAAAACCAATATATTATTTTATTTTATTATATGGTAGATTTATAACTATTTAACTCTTTAGATTGTGACCGTAATATAAATCGCTTTCGTATAACTATGTTACGGTATATAATTATATCCCTAGGGATATAACTATTTTACGGCTTTATCTATAATACTGCGACATATATATACTCGTACATGCACAGTGCATATGTCTCTCGGCAAACTTCGTGTTTTGGCTGTTGTCGGATTTCTATCAAATACAGAGTATATAGAGTTGCTAATACTCCTTTTACTTATTATATATTTTATTTTTGAATTGAGGGGCAATGCTATTATTGTTTCATACGTAATTGATTAACGATGTATAGTTTTACAGCTCTATAAAGTTTACGTGAAAAATTAAAACAAAACAACAATAAATTACGTTATTCTGAATTCAAATTATTATGCTGATAAATGTAATAATTGATGGACATGGGGATTAATAATCGATTGCTTTCGGAAATGCGATGATTACTGATAAACATTAACCCCCTTATAAATAAACAAAAAATAAGGTCCGAATAGTTATTCCATGTTTTGTCTCTTTTACTCTATTTTGAAATGACATTTACATGACAGGAACAAAACACGGAATAACTATTCGAAGCTTATTCTTTGTTTATTTGTAAGGCAGTAAGAAAATAGGAGCACTGTATATTGCTATTAAGTAAACGAAAACGATTAAAAAGCATATGCGACGTTAACTCCTGATTTATATTACTGTAAACAACCAGTTTGAACCAGTTTTTTTTGTCCAAAACGCATCACGTGTCCAATGTCCCGTAGGAGTTTATGTTCACCATCCATCGTCCCGGCGATTTGTTAGCGTTTTTTCAAAGGTTTTATGGACATTTTTATCGTTTTTGTGGCCTTTATAATAGCCATTGTGTTCGTACTGTAAAATTTTTTACTGAGTAGGAAAATTTAATTTTAACAATGAATCTTTTTGACTAGTAAATATTTGACTAGCACGTGAGAAATCTGTTTTCGATCAAAATAAAAATCATCCAAATCGGTGTCGAAGATAATTAAATAAATAAATAATGCGCGCATCTACATAAAGAAAAGAAAATAAACCCATACATAGACGAATGGAGAACACACTTTTTTATATTTTTTAAGTCAGTTAAAAAAGTTAGACTCAAAACTGAAAATAGCTTTCGAAAAATTACGACTTGCCTCAGGTGAGACTCGAACTCACGATCTTTCGCTATCGGAGGACATCTCCTCTAAAGCTCTAACTGAGTTACTCAGACAGACGATATCACATTTTCTATAAGATTTATCAAGTGTTTGTATGTCATACGTTGCTAGTTGAGTGTTTGATGTAATATTTTTAGCTCTCACTCTCTATGTTTACTTAAGGAATTGGGTAAGTACGACAATGTTACAAATTGGGTTCAAATAATCTGCAGATTCTAGCTAGGGTAACAAACAAATCAGCAGTATTTAAAAGATAATTTTGTGAGAAACACAAATATTAGACAGCATCACTTATCCCATTGTTCTGATCGATCCCAAGGTAAGTAGCTAAAGCACTCCTATTATGGAAATCAGAAACAAAGACGTTAACGTTACCACCCCGACCCGACACAATATTGAAAATTTCGTTTTCGACATTGACCCGATCGGTAATGGAACTCGAGACCTCAGAGTTAGCGCAGCTCATTGCGCATTGCGTAACATAAATTTAGTCACCGATCTTTACAAACCTCCAATGTTACCATCTTTCACTCATTCCTTCCACCGACATATTCTAAAACCAATCACCATTACAACTTGACCCAACTCCTTTTGAAAGTATATATGCTACCAGAGCTCTTGTTACTTTAGTTTTCTCCTTCGTCTACCATTATTAATAGAACCTCATTTGTTTGGAAAGATTAACAGTGTTAAGGTCTATCGGGATTGGTTGTACAGTCACGAGCACTAACATGTATACACTTTTTGACTAATTTTGACTCTTATTCCATTGTGTTAAGAGTTACATTGTGACTGTATGACGACTTGACTGTATACTAAAATAACCAATTTGTCTGTCTGTCAACTAGCTACCGACAGCAGTCAAGTAAAGTATTGGGTGTCGACGGTTCTAAACTTAGAACTAATTAAGTAGATGTCTTCTCTTCCTAAAAATACAAGTTTTAGGGGAAATTAATATTTTAATTATATTTTTTCGGGAAAAAAAAATAGTTTGTTAGTTTAGGTTTTGAGTAGCTTTGACAAATAAAAATTTGCTTATAACTAAATTACTCTTCTCGATCACTTACAACATTTTTTTGGAGATAATACAAAATACAAAACATGCATTCAAACCTACTAATAATCAACAGAAGTCAAAAAATTACAATTATATTTAGCGTTATGATGTCAAGAATTTGTCGATTTTTTTTTCGAGAGATTTTTAATTCAATCTATAATGCCTATATCCATTTAAATATCCGTTGATTGGGACGTCTGATAGCGAAATAAATTGTTCGGTTTATTGTATATTGGAACCTACACCCACTCCAGTCCTGATTGCCTTGCAAGGTTAGACTAGCATTTATCTATTTACTTACTAAATGGAAGGTACTTCTAAAGATATAAATTTTTCTTTACAAACGTTTACACCGACATTAGACAAAAACGGTTTCGAATTTTATTGCTACCAAACGCTACAAAGAAATTTGTGGCTCCCCGAATAGTGTATCCCTCTGCCAGATGTAACACTTCCCCTATTTAAAACGAAAGAGCTTTCCGAAATCCTGCGTTGACGGAGGAATCCTCAACTGCGACCTTGAACGTGACAAAAAAGTGAGATTCGAAATTTAAAAATAATTTCAAATTTAGAACTCCAGTTCCCGCAGCGTTTCACTAACTGCCGGTTTAAATTTAGAACGCGTTCTATTCTCGACCAGTGAACTCCCGGCCGATGGCTTCTTATTTTGCCATTTGCGCCCGTTGTGTTTCATTTTATATTCTATTCGAAATGTATTAAGAACTTATTTTTATGACTTGAATTTAGGTACACTTGTACTGTTTCATTATTAAAGAAACGGGATCACTAGAATAGATTTTTGTTTTAAATTATTTGTTTTCGCAGCAAGTCAAAAATCTCCGTATTTTTAAAACCAGTAATTTTTTTCACCTATTTGTTAATTATTAATTCGTAGCAAATGATGAACCTATCTCTTCCATGGAATCGGTCGAATTTGCAGTTATCCCATATTAAAAAAACTGACATACCTACAGAAAGTGAGATTGCAGCCGATAATTAAGTAAAAATATATCTTATAAAAAATTGTGTTTGTTTTCGGATAGGTCGTGTCTGAATAAACAAAGCATCGTGTTTGTGCAAGCGATACTCAGTGAAAACAGCGCGGGTGTTCGGTTACGTTTATGTATGTATGACACTTCGTGATGCGAACCACATGTCCGTAACTAGTTAATAGCTATTAACTGGCAATACCGGAAGAGGTTGAAAAAATTAAAAACTTTTTACAAATTTTACTCGCGTTAAAATTTTTCATATAATTATATCCTGACGTTTCGAACTCCTTGCAGGGTCCGTGGTCACAGGGAAACTGAGGTGTTGCTCGTCTCATAATTAGCTTTGATACTATTTTTTTTATAGAGTGCGTTCCATTTTACGCAAATTAGCTGACATTATCTTAAGTCTTTTAGTCTTTTAAGATTCGTAAATGTTTCATTTTTCTTTTTGATTTTAACTTTAGAAAACAAAAATTTTAAAAAATAACTCAATTTCCTAAAGAAAAATATACCCCAAACTACTTCTCAAAAATGCAGTGTTTCTTTAATTTTGTACTCTCAATGTTTGTAAAAAAAAACACTATTGCTAATAAATTAAGGAAAAAAACATGTGTTTCCTGTTGATGATAAACACTGTTTTTCTAATACTTTTTTGCGATTACTGAATTATCCGGAAATGTCAGTTTATAGTTTTAGTTGGTGCAAAGCTGACTGTTGCGATAACAGATTGTGTAAACACAACAATTTTTTTATATTTTTTAATAATAAAAAATCACTTAAAATAGACAAAAAATCATATCAGAGTACAATTAAGTTAACTGGTAGCAGTAGTTTACTTATTAAGTGCGTTTGCATTTTTGCTAAGTTTTGTATACAGTAAGTATTGGTTATGTTCACGTGTTACGTTACAACTGACACAAATCACTTTCATCTTGTTTTATTTTCCCTTTATAGCTATATATTCTATAATTTTAATTTTTTTTTAATCTACTCAAATGGCGAGTTTCACTAATTTTGGTTTTTCTTTTTATTAAAGGTTGATGACCTGTAAATAATGAGTGCGAGTGAGTGTTGAGTTGAGTTCGGGGGTATGTCAAGTGTTTTTTTATGAGGGCTGAGTGTATACCTCCAGCCATTCCGGACTACCTGGCCAAGGAAGGCCAGATGGGTATGTTTATTTGTTTATTTTTTAATAATTTTTTGTATTTTTTCTTTTTTTGATTATTATTTTAGGAGCGCATTTTTGTGTTTATACATATATTCACGAATCATCATACTTATTTAAAGTTCGTGTTTCATTATTAATATTAGTAATGATTAACGAAGCTTAATGCAACATGCTTAAGAAAAATTGGTATACTTACTAAGTATTTTTAAGTAGGACTCGACATAGTTTGTCAGAGTTTGACGACTGTGGTCACGGGCTGACTGAAACTCTTTAATTTGTATTTAAATAAGATTTGTTTAGTTTATGTCATCAATCACAATTATTTTTCTTTACAACGCCAAAGCCTGCTTAATAGGGCATTTAATAATACAAAATATTACCAAATTGGTAAAAAAAATCCAGATCAGCTTCCTAAAAGTCCGTTTGTGTTGCAAGATACAATCGTATACAAAAGTGTAAAATTGTATAGCCATTGTTATCGCCTCAAAAAAGCTGTCACCATAAAAAAGAAGAAAGTTCAATTCTTACAACAATTAGGTTGAAATTTCCTTGCTGCTGCATTTTCTGTGTTGCATTGCATTACAACAACGGTGCAAGTAAAAAGGGAGGTTTGTCAATGTTTATAAAGTTTCTTTTTCCTTGACCTCGGCTGTGTAACTGCTACCGTCTTTGCTCTTCATGTTCCCGTTGAGCTATAGAATTAAGACCTTAAATGGTATAAAATTAAAGTTTAATATCGTTTAAAATTTCATCCAATCTTGGTAGTCCATTATATCTGACAATGTGATCAGGTTAGTACGTGAGTTGGCTGTTGGGATTTTTTTTATTAAGAAAGGTGTTTTATTAGAGTCGTTTCGAGAACAATGGGATTAAATCAGGAGGATAAAGTTTAATTTCTATTTATAAACTGCAGGATGTTTGTATGGTTATGTATGTCAAGTGCAACGAGTTTCTTTTTATATATTCAAGGGCATATAGAAACTAATCAAAGTTGTGGTATTAAAAATAAAACATTTTTATTTTTGTTTTTTATGTTGTAAGTAAGCTTTAGCTTATAAACTGTCCCACTGCTGGGCACTTTATACTATCGAAATTAAGTTATAATTACAGTTGATGGGTTAAATTGCACAAAAAAGTTAGACTAAAGGAGGCTTATTGGAGTTGTTGAAAAGCCTTACTTTCTTCGTCAGTCCACCGAAATTATTTTTGTTTATTTAATATATGGTAAACGCTGCTAGTGACACACTTATGTATTGTTTTGTCTTATATATTATTCATATATTTGTATTGTGTCATTGTTTGTTTACATAAATAAAGTAAAAAAGAGACCTCCTGATGTAGGACCCAGCGCTATGCCACTTGACCACCAAAGACACGAAAAAGCATTGGAGGAACAATCGTGACGTTTACAAAAGTTAGGCGGGAGATCGTTTAAGATGCACAAATACGCAAAAAAAAAAATTTTGTTAAAAAAATAAAGTTATGACATTTTGATTGTGATTGTACCTTTATCAGTAAAAAATTCCAAAATGGTAACAATAGGTATTTCACCAGATCTACTAAGTATAGTAAGTTATTGTAGTAGCGTAACGCGTAACTAATACGCATAGCAATAGACAAA
Organism: Eudonia mercurella; assembly: GCA_963082485.1. Taxonomy (NCBI): domain Eukaryota; kingdom Metazoa; phylum Arthropoda; class Insecta; order Lepidoptera; family Crambidae; genus Eudonia; species Eudonia mercurella. The sequence goes on from OY720040.1 coordinate 3,825,934, forward strand.
CTCATAAATCAGAGCAAACAGACTCCCGCTTCCTGCGGGCCGAATGGCTCTAACCGGAAGGAACATACCTGTGACTTCCGGCCCATTCAGTTCGGAAACACGGCCATTGAGCCCTATTGTGGTCGCGTACTCCCTTTAAGGTAAATGTTACGGATGTTAACTTCTTGTATAATAGAATAATCACATTACTTTACCTATATATTAATACGTGAAGCAAAAAGTTTGTACCCCTTTTTACGAAAATTGCGCGGACGGAGGAGTATGAAATTTCGCACACTTATAGTTTATATAGAAAAGAATTGCAGAAAGTTAATATTTTTTTAAAATTATTCATAAAAATACATTAATTCAATAAAACTAACATTATACACACTACCATGTATTTGACACACACGCATATAGGTAGTATATCTACCCTTTTCAAAAATTTCAAAAATGGAAGAGGAGCGGCCGAGATCTGTCAATGCCAATCTAAACTCACATTCTATCTTTTTAGTTTTTCATTGCTTAGGATACAATCCGTGCAGCCTTAATAAAATTACGGTCGAATTTCGACCACTGGCCGACCACTAGTACATATTATAAGTAATAACATAAAACACACCTATGTTATATAACATAATACACAATTAAACCGAATTTCTGTGCGTAAACAGGTCTTGGACGCAGAGGTCCTTGGTTCGATTCCCGGATGATGCTATCTATTAATTGGACTTGATTCGGTAGGTGGTTCTAAGTTCTCCTGGCTATCTTCCACTGTCTTATCTAAATCAGGCGCCTTAACAATAACGTTACGAAAATTGGAGATGAGAACTAGTTCTTTATATAGGTTGAGGATTTCTTCCACCTTCGGCCTTCACCGTATGATATTTAGGTACTGTAACACCCGGCTGGGTCGTTACTTGAGGTACCGGGGGTTTATTCAATAATAACGCTTTAAAAGCTTTAAATATTATATTATTTTAACAATCAATTGTTGACGCGGCCGGTCACCGAGTCCGCGATGATCTTCTTTTTTCTTCCATCTCTTTTTATTCTACACCGTTTGAATTCAGGCCCAGCGGCTGCCAGCATGTATGCCCGAGCAAGGAGTCTCGGTTACTACAGTACCTACACATGTCTCCACGTCACACTACCACAAACTGACTCCTAAATAGACTTTAAACTTTATGTCTATGATGTTTAGACATTTATTGAATAAATTTGATAGTTTTGCATAGTAGGCTAGATGCGAACGTCTAGTGGGGCACAATTTACTCCTCGCTACTCTAATTGTCTTCGCAGCTGGACTCCGCTTCTACTTATCATCAAGTAGAGCGGAGTAATTTGCCTGCTCTATGATAAAACATTGATAAGGTTGGCAACATACGAAAAAGTTACTTTCTTCATTAACAACTAGCCAAACCCTTCAACATATCTATCTTTATTCACTACTGGCTGACCCGGCGGACTTCGTACCGCGCTTTGTTAGTTTCCATCATTCATCATCCCAGCCAAAAAGACGTCCACTGCTGGACAAAGGCCTCCCTCAAGGATAAATAATTTTGAGGGGAATTTGCCATAATCGCCACGCTTGGCAGGCGGGTTGGCGATCGCAGTAAGGTGAGAATAATCACAGAGAGAAGCTGCTGCCCATCCTCTGGAATGGTCCCATAGTCGCCTTCTACGACACCCACGGGAAGTAATGGGGTGGTGCAATTCTTTACCCCCGGCACCACACGGGGAACACGGGGGAGTTTCCATCATTGAGTTAAATATATATCAATGGTTTCCATGACAACAAAACAAACAAATCATTTTGTATTGGAAAATTAAATTGTCGTTTTTAGTATTTTGTATATATTTTTTTAATATAGCCTATGTTACTCAGCGCTGATGTAACATTCTAATGGAGAAAGATTTTTTTGAATCGTTCCAGTAGTTTTTGAGTTTATTCGTTGCATACTCGTACATACATACATACAAAAATACAAAGGTTTCCTCTTTATAATATTAGTATAGACAACTGTTTAGAAAGCTTGTAGGCACGTGTTAAAAAAGTGTACCCTAAGGTGAACTCTGTCACATAAGTGTTAGAGTGCACAGTTCTTTTGTTTTTTTGTCATTAGCACCTTATCTATGCATGTAGGTCGCCATAATACGCCGACAAGGTTGTATGTTGATTGAGCATTATCTCCGTACTTTGACATCGTTGAAGAATGTGCCCATACTTTAATTGTGAATTAAGAATTATTTGACGCACGACTCAAATTCCCGAAATTTTGTTAAGAATTTATTTATGTTGCTGTTATGTTATCACGTGATGGTCTTGAGCGTAAAAATAATTTGTTAGATGCTTAAATTCTGTGCGTGTCGTAAGAACCCACTAAGGGACAAGGGTTCCAAGATTTTATTTATTTATCATATTTCAATACACAACTATCCTTACAGACTAATCCAATGTGATACTTAGTAGCTTTCATTTAAGCTTACATTAATAACATATTATCATTAACTTATCTACTAAATATATAACTAATTAAATTTTACACATTTATGCAATTATTTATGTACTTACACATTACAATTACATCACAGACATTACCATTATTAATCCATATAACAGATTACGTATAAAACTAACTTTGCGAGTTCACTCAAATTACCCGAAAATATATCAATCCTCTCATGAACTTTGTTCACTGTGATAAGGGCTTTTCGTGAGGAGATTGGTCCTGGCCACCGGCACGGCCAGCAGCGGAGGGCGGCGCGTCGTCGCATCCACACGTACCCGTCCGGCGCCCTCAGCCACAGCCGGCCCAATACCACAGATTAGTTAATACCAATACGCCCGGGTTGTGCTCCACTCCACGCAGCAGCTTCAACACATACGCGGCAAGCGCAAACTCCCGTCGCAGCTCATTGTATCCGATCATACCGAGTACGAGCAGTGTAGGTTACATTAGGCGATCGGCTAGCAACCCTTCACTGAAGGTATCTATTCCACCTCGGAAGCCTACATTATTTATACTCAACGTGGCGTCGTCGGGTCATTGATGACGAGATGACGCGACGTTTAGCATAAGACGTTTAGACGTGGCGACTATACTCAAAATTGCTCTTTCTACCCTTTTTTTTAAAGTCTTCAAAAGTTTCCATCTTTGTAATCAAGTCATTGGCTTAACCACCTGGCTTCTCAAATATGGGTTGGTCATCACAAACCCGAGTGACCTTATGAATCTTAAAATACGAATTACTCTTTTCCCGACCTGTGAATTGTTGAACCAAAGACCTCTGGATATCGGGTCGAGCATGTTGACACAAGGCCACCAAGTTCCAACTAAGTGTATCCATCATCATCATCATCATCACCAGCTCATTATTGTGTGTCCAAGCTGTTGGGGCACGAGCCTTCCCTAGGGATGAAACACTACAAAAAGAACAGGCCATAATCCACAAAGCGAGCTCAGTGCGGATTGGTGGTTGTTGACCAACGGCTTTATGTGCCTTCAAAGCACAGAAGAGCTCGAGATAGTAAATTTTTGGTGACCCATCCATTTTTTATATGTAGCCACTGCTGGGGCACGAGCCTTCCCTATGGATGGAATGGGAAAGCGGGCTATAAACCACCACGCGAGCCCAGTGCGGATTGGTGGTTGTTAACGACTGCTAAATGCAGCCGGGACCTGTTGGTCCCGGCTGCATTTAGCAGTCGTTAAAGCTGTTGCTTTACGTGCCTTCTGAAGCACCGAGGAGCTCGAGATGATACATTTTTGATCACCCATCCGATGACCGGCCCTTGCGAAAGCTGCTTAACCTCAGCACTCACAGACCAGGCGCGTTAACCACTGCGCCATCGAGTTCAAATTTTTGGTGACCCATCCTATGATCGACGTTTGCGATAGTTTGGTTAACTTCGATTGATTGATTATTACAGTTCTTTCATGGATCGAGCTTTTATTTTTTTGTTATAAAAATACTTATGAGTAGACCTCTTTCAAGAGTAAAGACTTGAACAACGCAGAACATAATCGACTTTGATCCCCCATACCCTTTATACACTTTTACGAACAAGTACTCTACACATTATAACTTTTAAGACCATATTTGTGCAGCACGCAAAATTGCACCGTCGAACAATAAGATCTTAGAACAAGCCAGGTCTAAAGGTTTCGCATAAAGCAAGTCTACAACAATAAGAAACAACAAAGGTGCGACCAAAGATAGGGACCTTTACACCCGGCATTGTGTTTACAACAAATACGTACTCATGGTACACTTGAGTACAGTTGGTATTATGGAAACGGCTCTTAAGGTTTGTTAGAATTTCTAACGTACTGTGCCAACGCTTGGAAATAGTCGTAAAATTTAATCTATTACGTGTTTGTTAATGCTATGAAGAAAACAAATAGGGATAAAGAGTTAGTGTACACAGAAAGTTTATGTCTCTTTTTTTCAATATATTTACTGGTAAGCACAGTGCCTTGATCGCACCTGATGTTAAGTGATGATGAGGCCAATTGGTGGAAGCGCACTTCAAATGGAATCCTCAAATTCTGAGGCACTGGCTATCTGATCTCTAGCTGCCGGAACACAACAATGCTACAAACATTGATGTTATGGCGACATATTTAGATAAAATGGTGGTAGCTAGCCAGGCGGACAAACAAGTCTTACCATCAACCAAACCGAGTACACAAACATGTACCCCCCGCTGGGAATCGAACTCTAGACCTCTAGGTCTGAACCGATGGTCTTAACCACTAGACCACAAAGGCGGTTAAAATGTCAATCTACTTTGTAGTGTGATGATATCAAAACTTTCTCAGCATAGCATTTACCTAATCCTGACTAAGATAATATATGAGCTGTACCTAAATAAGACAAACAATTCCTTTTTATTATAATCAGACCATGAACGTATCAATGCTGGGTTCATGCCCATTGCCATTTTTGTGAGCAACAGCAAATGGCGAGGTTGGGCCATAACCCATCGCTCTGGCCCAATGCGGGTTGGTAAGTTTAAACGAATGCCATCTTACGATAGATCCGGGACCAACGGCTTAACGTGCCTTCTGAAGGACGGAAATTATGACTTTTCTTATGTCTAAATTGTAATCTATGTACGTGCCTAGTCTGCAGTCATTTGCAGGCATGAACTCAATTAGTATCTGTAACGAGAAGGTTCTATTTTAAAGCCAAAAACTAGTTATTCCATGCAAGTTTTTTTTTATAAAAAACTTTATATAACGTTTTTTTACAACACTGTATACGTCAGTATAATCAAATGGAGCTATGGGGGTTGACCCACAACTTCTCGAATTCAACCCGAAAAGCTGTTCGGAAACAACGCTTGAAGAACGCAAAATTAAAATATACAAAAAATTGAGATAATATAGCAGTTACAAAATACCGCGTATTATATCACTGCGTAAAAATAACAGTGGTAAAGTATTTAAAAGCAGCCAAAAAGACCGCGTATTACATCACTGCGTAAAAAGAACAATGATAAGGAAAGAATCGCGGCCGGCGAATATACTCGCTAGTGCAAGGTCAGCAGGTGGCTCGCGGGTCGGTGCATCGACTCGGCGCGCGTTTCCATTGGTGCAATCGTTTTAATTTCATTTTCAGCGTCATTACTAGCCTAAAGAGTCATTTTTTATAGCACACAAAAATATGTATAAGATAATATAATATATTATATTATAACTGTATTATATTATAATTGTGTGTTCTTCTGTTATTTTCATTCTCGATCTCGACATTTATGTGCACTTTACGTGTGTAAAATGCAAATGACTTCAATTCAAATCAATAAAATTGATTATAGTATTTTTAATTATATTTCAATTCACTGTTTAGCTGAAGCCGCCATATATGGAAAACAGGGCTATTACTCATAATAAACGCTATGTCTTCCGATTAAGTCCTAAGCATTTAGCACCTAACCAGCGATCCGGTATTGTAAAAATTGCTTTTCTTTCACGATCGCAACCTAATGCGCATAAAAAATGATGATTATATTTTATTATAAGCGTTTTTTTTAAATGTATAGATCCTTTTGTATTGTTCTAAGCAAACACAAAATTAAAGGCTAGTATGATTAGTAAAAATTTTGATTAGTAACTAAATCTTAACTCGATCTTGAGTGGATATATAAATATGTCATAAAAAATTACAATGTACAAAATTAATAACTTACAAAAAAAAATCACGAGACAACTGTTTGTGGCCCACGCCGGTATCTCTTCATTATCATATTTGCCGTGCCGTATTCAACAATGGAAACGAGGCGGTGCAAAGTCATCGAACCCTTTGTCCACTCTTTACGGCAACTATACTTTATCGCAGGACCCTTTTGTGTTTTGTTTTAACCGCGTTGGATAGCGCTGCGCCTGCGTCGTTCAAGAACATCGTTTAAAGTCTCCTGATAACGAATTGTGGAATAATTAAATAAGGAATTATGTCTCTTTTTTTTTAAACGGAGAACGGCTTGGTCTACATCTCTCCTATAAGTACAAGGTTACTTCTGCATTCATAGGCTGCTATTGGCTTTCATTCTCTGGACCGCTAATCTAACATTTTTGCATTGCAACATTATTGTTACTCAATAAGTTATTGATATTGGTATCGCGGGAAACCAAATTTGACACAGTGTTGTATACATATAATGGTGATAGAATATCTGTGGATTGAGAATGGTCTGTGCACATTTGGTCAATAAACCAAATTAGGGCCTTTAAGTGATGACATTAAGGCCGAAAATGGAACCGCACTTAAACTAGAATATTGTCGGAATAGAAATATGTTCAATGCTATCAACATTCTTGTAATGGCGTATGTCTATTTTTAAAAAGGTTTTATTGCCTATAATTAACTTGTTATAATTTCGTTTTTCGAAAGTCGATTCTTAACGAACTGCTTTCAGGATTTGCATTTTTTATATTAATTAAATGTTATACGAGTATTATCACATCCAGCACCTCATTAGTTGAGGATTCCGGTTGAAGTGCGCTTCCATATTATATATATTTCATTATCATTATTTCATTATATTTCATTATAATTCATATATCATTGTATTATATATCATTAACACTTAGAAGGCCCAGACGACCTTGGGCGGCGCTAACTCTGAGATGCCCGGTCGGGTCAATGTCGAAAGCTAACTTTTCGATATTGTCGACACAACCGACATTGTCTACAGACATATTGTCGACAGATCTGACGGTATGTGACGGTGATCGTCGTTGATTCTGATTTCCATAATACGAGTGCTTCCGCTACTTACCTTGAGATCAAAACAATATTTATTTATAAAAAAATTGCTTACCAGTAAGATATAAAAATAAAATACAGAAATCTTTGATAGCAGTAGCCATTAATAGCAAGCGTTACAAACACAAAAAACTGTAAGAAATACTATGATGATGATCCAATTACTTTAAGCACGTCAAGGTCAAGACGCAAATAAAAAAAAACGGGAGCAATTCACACGTATGCAATGTTTCCTTGTGTGACGCATTTTGACGTAATTATAAGTCTAGCGTCATGGTGAACTGAATTCGATGACTCATTGGAATCGGGAGTACCTACTCTTTAAGATCACACATTTGTTTTCATTGATATTTTTAAGATTTAATCTTAGTGGTATGTTTGTTTTTGTGATATTTTAGGCGTGATTAGTTGAACGAAACGGGCATAGTGGGCCTAATCTTTGAGAGAGACTGGCAAACGTAGGCACTAAATCATGGAAAGTGGCTAGAATGAAGAAGGTCTTCAAATTCAAATACAAACTCAATGTTTTAAATGCGTATCTCGTTACAACTAAGTATAAGGTGTTTAATATAGATAAGCAAGGCATATTCATGTGACGCCCTATTAGGGCTTACTATTTTATAAATCTATCTTCAATAGTCTTTATTCAGCAATGGAATGATCCAGGCTTTAACTCGTTTTCAATTTCAAAAGTTGTTCCTGCAACATACTTACTAAAAATTTGTAATGGTATGGTATTATATCTAACAAGTTTAAAAACACATCTTTTTGCCAAGTTTAAATGAATACCTGTGCTCGTAATGCAAAAAAAACTTATATAGTAAACGTTATGATAGCCCTGATTGCCAAGTGTGATTTATTTCATCGTTCGATCAAGTTAAAATTAATTACAACTTGTTTATTTGATGAACTTTAATATTAAAATACTACATAGAGAGTTTAGTGGTCTATCGCTATATAAGATTTTGTTCAAAACTTTAAAATACTTACATGATATTCTATTAAAAATACTCAGTAATTTATGCTGAATTTCTTCCATAAATGTAACCAAACTGATACTGATATTTCCTAGTACTTACAGACTTGATTTTTTGCTTTAGATAAGAAGAACATTCATCATAAAAAATACGGGAACATACATTTAGTAGTTTTAGGGGAAAATGTAATATTTTTTCCTGTGCATCATACATAGTTCGCAGAATGCATTCGAATTCGGTGTAAAAATAGTAGTTTCAGCATTTTGTGTACTATATCTAATAACGAGAACATTGAATGACTGACTGAACGTATAAATGTTTATGACTGTCGAAATGTAAATCGATCAATGTCAATAATTGGAAAGAAAAAATCGTTTCGCTTTTTTATTAAAATTATGTTGAAATCAGTTACCTCGTGACCAAGGCTGATGTAACTTGGCCGAAACGTCTTTGGGTAATAGGATTTTATTCAGGTTACCTAGATATATAGAGGAAAGAGGACCTCGATGGTGTAGTGGTTAACGCGTCTCTCATGAAAAAGGAGAACGGGCCATAAACCACCACGCAGGCCCAGTGCGGATTGGTGGCTGTTAACGACTGCTAAAGCAGCCGGGATCAACGGCTTTACGTGCCTTCCGAAACACGGAGGAGCTCGAGGTGATAAATTTTTGGTCACCCATCCGATGACCGGCCTTTGCGAAAGTTGTTTAACCTCAGCTCTCGCAGACCGTGCGCGTTAACCACTGCGCCATCGAGCTCCTCCATCTTCCTTCTTCATCTCACCTGGTGTTAAGTGATGATAAGGCTGAAGGTGGAAGCGTACTTTAATCAGGTCCTCAACTACTGAGGAACTAGTTAGACTAACTAATTAGTCTAGTCTGGAACTAGTGGAGACAAACTGAGACAGATTGATCGTGATTGTTAAATAAATAAAAAATCTTATATATAAATACTTATAATAAACTTTATATTTCTACTACGATTCAAATAACATATAACAACAATAGACATAAAAAAGTAAATAAATATTATTGTAAATAAATGTTATTTTTTTCGTCATGTTGGTAGGTAATTATTAAAATTACCTCTCGATTATTAAATAAGTAAGTACTGACACTTTAAGCCAATCTTTTTTCTCTTAGCGTGATTCATTCAGTCGTCTGCCGTGACTAAAGACAGACACAATATAATATTAATTGTTTGGCGGCGCTGATCAGCGCTCGCGACACCGAAGGTTAAACGTTCGGCTTATACTTCGGCTTTTGCTTTGGCTTCGGCCTGACACGCGAACAAAGTCGCGAGCGGGTCGCTAGTAAAAAAATAAAAAAACGAAAATTTTGCCGAGTGGTTCTGACTAGTGTAATTTCCATATCCATCATAATAGAGATAGCTATGGCGGTCGTCAATCAACAATACCGTCGAGGTAATCTGTTTCGATCCAGTTTTCTCTGCATTAGCATTCGATTTTTATTCAAATTAGATACTTACTGCGATGCTGTAATGCCCATACATTCCTGCGTTAAATAATCTTGATTGTATAGATACGAGTTTGTTTGTAGTTTCATAATATTCATCGATGTTTTTATAAATACATCATTTAAGTTTTTATGCTGGTTTTTGCTTTGTAGAATTTGTAATGGGGATATGGATTTTCCGTTATTGTTGTATTGCTGTTGTAAAAAACATTTAATCAATACTTTTCCTATATTTTTCATAAAAACTGTCCCGTTGAATACAGTTTGTAATTTACAAAAATACTTTTGTAAATACAAAGCTACCTATTTTCTATTTAAACAGCTTCTTTGGTCTAGTGGTTAAAACAGCTGTCTTAGACCAGTCCTGGATTCAATTCCCACATATTATTTTACTAGTATTGAATGGTCATAGGGCTTACGCTAAGTCTACCACGATCTTTGCTAACTTATTTTCTTGTTTGGTAAGTCATCCCTATAACTTAATTACAGGAATGATTTTGTTCAAAAACATAAAAATAGTCAAAGACTACTAACATATATAACATCATACAGTCAGCATCGGAAGTCGCTGTCAACTAAATATATCATAGGGGTTTTGCGGGACTGTGAACCATTTAAGTACCACGTCATACCAGCCTTACTAGAAGTTGAGGGCCTGTAAGTATAATTAAATGGTTTGACAAAGTTTTAAAAGAGTTCAGCTATTTCTAATGTTGCCTGTACAAGCCACACGCCGACAGTACAGTTCAAGTTACTACACATGTGGCTTTCATTACCAAGGTCAATACAATGATCCATCTGATAAGATTCCGGCGATCGCTAACATGATCTCTTTTGTGAACGACTCATTAAAATGTTTTAATGAAATGTTATACTTAAGCACTGCCACAGCGCATCATGAGTGAACACACAGCTTCAAGAACTAACATAGCGTCGCCTAAGTTCTAACACCGCGGAAGTCCAAAATTTGTCATTTTGACTTTTGCATGTCATTTGATAGAGAATAGAAAGACGCACCTCTAGACCAACCAGAAACAGGGATTTTAACCAATGGAAGCGTTTTATTTTGAAAACAAAAACTTGATTATTATGATCGCGATATAGAAAAAGGCACGATATTTTTGCTCTCCTTAAAAGTTGTCATTTTTGACTTCTGCGGTGTTAGAACTTAAGCGACGATAGGTACTTATGTAAAATCTGCCGGTAAAGTAAGTATGAAATTTTCTGTGTGTGTTCTAGTGGATTCGAGAATGGTTTAGATTTACAATTGGACCCGGTAGGTGGCGCTGCTATAGGGTCCATCAGGGGATACGGGTGTTCTTAAGCGGACGAATGACGAAAGACGAATTTGTTTATTTTGTTATCATGGAAACTGTCAAAGCGGTACGAAGCCCGACAGTCAGCTAGTACTGTATAATAATATATATTTAAAGTTAAGTTTTTAAATTAATAATATTTTAAGAGCTGTGCATTTTGAATATTCAATGAAATAAAAATAGGAAAATAGAATCGCAGAATTTAACCGCCCCTTGGTCTAGTGGTGGGACTACCGGTTTAAAAGGGGTTTAAGTAGCGATAGCATTACGCAAGTGAGAAACCCTCTGACCGGGGGTCTCACACGGCTTTAAGAAATTTGTGGGCGGCGGTTTCTCGCCACCCACAAAATCGTCAGGTGGGGCTGTAAAGGTTAAAAGTAAATAATAATATGTCTTATGTCTGACCAAATAAAAAATTTAACAAATTAAATAGATAAAAAAGGGTCTCGACTAAAAACATATTATGTATCAAAACATAATAGAACCAGTAATCTTAAACTGTAATTTTTTTTAAACCGACCGTCTTTGTTACAAGGTGTATTTTAAAAATAATATTTTTAATAATAACACTTAGTACTATTAACTTAGAATTCTTATTCGATCGCAAGATTGTTGTTAAGCTTGAAGTTTGTCGTGAAATCTGATAGTTCATGCGGTCTGGTTTTTTATAATTAAAAATGTTGAGTCGGTGCACATGTAGCGACTAGGGACTCCGCTCTAGTGTTGGTGTGAAGTGGTTTGATAATAACGTTTTTTTGTCATAAACTAAATATAAATGTTCAAATAATTTTGAACGCAAATTTTGTTGCGAACAAATTACAAAAACACAAATGTTGAAACAAAATTTGCGTTAAAAATTATTTGAACGTTTATAAATAGCTTGCTTACTTCTTAACTGATCTTTAATATTTGTAAAAATATTTTGATCTGATGTTAGTGACGGTAGTTGTTGACATTGAATGGGCGCCTTTGGCTTTCAAAGTAAAAAGTGTAAATAATTTCGGCGGGCTGGTTAGAACCACGATAGCTCAATTGGAAGAGCACCTGACCCGGAATGTCAGAAGGGTGCAGGTTCAAATCCTGCTCGTGGAAATTTTTTCAACATTTGTGTTTTTATAAACTAAATATAAAATACTTGAACAAGAAAACCATTTGTACAACAGCAGCGCCTGATAACTATGTAGTTAACTTATTTGTAAAGCTTCACTTATTTTGGAACTGCTTCGTATGATGTGTGGTTGATTGTACGAGAAACTATCGCATACAAGAAAAGAATATTAATTTTTAAATTTACTAGTTGCCGGTAAACTACCTCTCATTGTCTCCTAATTTTATCTATGCCACAAAGGTTGTCTAAAAGAGATCGCTTTAAGCGATAAGACCGCTTTTGCCTACTTTTATATTTATTTATTTTGTTACTCTATGTGTTTTCTGTAATAGTGTAAGCAATAAAATGTTTATCTATAGTACCTATCTAAAAGCAACCATATACCTACCTAGTTTTTTACTATTATAAAAAGGTTAATATATTGCAATATAACAATAATAAGTAAGTAGGTATATATGTAATTTTAGTGTATTCATTAGCTCAATATTGAACGTAAACTCTTTATACTATATCTCATCATCACTATCATCAGCTCATTTTATGTTCCCACTGCTGGGGCACGAGCCTTCCCTATGGATGGGTTCCATTTCCATAAAAAGTGAGAAAAAAACTTCAATTTCATAGGTAAGGACCCAATATATACCGCGCTTGAGCAATGCACAGGAAACGCATCTTGGAACAGCTCGGAACAGTCCGAGCGCAGCTGTTGCGAGATTTTGTGCCCGTGAGAAGTTGTCTATGTTTTCGTTGCTCAAGTGTGTTTGTATAAAGCTTACCTACTGTGGGTATTATGTATTTTGTGTCTGGACTTCAGACTTAACGACTTTAATCTAGGTATCATCAAGAACTAGAAATAGACATAACAGATGTTCACAAGCCTATTAAATTTATCGAAACACCGATAGCTCTACATTCGTTGATCAGTAGATCGTAAAGTTTAATAGTTTATATTGGGGCCACGACTCGGTGGCCGAATGGCAAAACGTTCGGCCTGATAGCCAAAGGTCCTGGGTTCAATTGACAGGGCTTGGTGCGTTTTGATTTTACGATGGTCAGCCCTTTTGTGATCACCAAGCTTATGACAAGCGCTGGTGATAAAGACAGTTGATAAATAGGCTATTTACTTAATTTTACATATTATTGATCTCAGCCAAAAAGACGTCCACTGCTGGACAAAGGCCTTCCTCAAGGATAAATCATTTTGAGGGGAATTTGCCATAATCGCCACGCTTGGCAGGCGGGTTGGCGATCGCAGTAAGGTGAGAATAATCACAGAGAGACGCTGCTGCCCATCCTCTGGAATGGTCCCATAGTCACCTTCTACGACACCCACGGGAAGAGATGGGGTGGTGCAATTCTTTACCCCCGGCACCACACGGGGGACATGTTATTATCATTTTATAATGACGTTTAGAACCCCTTGCCCATGTGGTTTCAGGGAGACTAAGGTGTTGGCGTCTCATAATTAATTTGCAATAAATGTTAAAATGCTATATAATATAACCTATTCAAATTGCTCACCCTACATATAGAGTTTGCAACGAAACGGTAGTTAAAAACTTTACAAATCAACAAAGAATAACGTCCGAATAGTTATTCCGTGTTTTGTTCCTGTCATGTAAACGTCATTTCAAATTAGAGTAAAAGAGACAAAACACGGAATAACTATTCGGAGGCTATTCTTTGTTTATTTGTAAGGCACTAAAGTATTTTATACATAATTGCTGACAACTACGAGTTTCAATTTAGCGTAATAAATAAAACCATAACACGAACTAGTTAAGGAAGCTTTCGATATGAAAGTCGCAAATTTTATTTGACCACCTATATAATTACTCTGCGATCAAAAATATACGGATATAAAAACAAAACCTGTATTTTGTAAATTTTATTTTTTTGAAGTTTGTTAGATTGCTAGTACTGTTGAACATTAATTTTATAGAGTACCTAGTAGTTTAGCTAATGGGCGTCGACACTTACAATTCAATTAACTCTGATACAAAAGGAAAAGTTGTATAACCGCTAATGTTTACAAAAAAAAAATGCTAACATTCATAACGGTGAAGTTTAAAATGCACACACTATCGATATCAATAACAGTATCTAGTAACATAATTCTTTCAGTTACAAATCCATATCTGATAAACTGGAAGACACTCCTCAATCTAACGATAGTGATATAAAAATACAACTCGCGGGAACATCTGATGTAGGTAGATAAGCAGATTTTTTGGTTCATGTCTGTCCCTGTCACTCTTATCTGCACTCTTCACGAGGACTTTATCAACACAAGATCCATTCTTCGAGGGGATCGGATCGGGAGTTCACGACTAATTGTCAAGAAACTCAGTCTTTTAAGACTTTTAAGAGGGACTAGACAAATTTTTAAAGTCTCACGACTAGACTTTAACCCTCAAGGCCTGGAGTCAAAAGACTAAAACTGAGGCTTATTTGAGTCGAAATCTTTTAAACTCAAGTCTTAAAACTAAATATTAACCTAAAAGGCTTATAAACCTTAAAGAACTCGCGCCTTTAGTGTAACGACTGAGTCTTACTACTAAAGACTGGAAGTTTTAGGACCGAGTCTCTTGCACAACGATACCGAAATTGCCCTTTCAAAATTTAGTGTCGTAGTTTAGGATGTCGTCATCCTCCGTCCGAACGACCAATTCTCTCCCAACCATCATCGATAAGATTTTCAAATCGTCCTGCAATTGTCTTCATGAATAAATTGATGCAGATTAATAAAGTGAGCCAGCGGTGACGTCACGACGGCTCTTATCAATATCGTTTCACTTGGCAGGCCGCTTCGACAGTTACCACGCGGCTGTGTCGTCGCTCGCATCGATACTCACACACATTTTGTACACAAACTCTTTTGTGCCACCAACACCTTTAGCATCCGTGACAACACTCGATTCGTCAATAAAAGTGATCGTGTAATCTACAGTGTCGACTGTCAACCGGTTTGTACGTCTCAAGTTATGGAAGTGTGCCGTGTGAATAGTATTTTGTCTGTGAATATGCAGTAAAAAGGTGTTTCTCAAAATAAATCTGACTAATGCCGAGATGACGCTCGGAGAATGCATCGGAATGCTGAATGATCGCCACACCGATGGGAAACTGTGAGTAGCGGTTAAAAAAATATCTGTAATAAGTAATAATGAGTCTAAGTTAAAAATTGTTACGGCTATACTAGTTCGTTCTCGTACGTTATGATTCACCTGTGCAAACTTGCATCAGATTACTCATGCATTTGAGTAAATACATCATACTCGAGTTCAGTGGCACATTCGATTTCCTTGACAATACCATCACTTCTTCAGTAACAAAACTTGAAATTGTCTCTGATTTATCCACCTTATGTTCCGTTCAAGAATTCGTCCAGATGGATTAAAGAGTTTTTACTTGTCTTCTGTAGCTGTCAGTCTCAACTCACTGCTTGGTCAACCAAGGATTGGGTTCGTATTTCGACTGCGGTTTAGAGAAAAAGCCAGGTTGTTGTCTAAAATAGGCAGTCGTTAAAACTCTCAACCCGCCAATGCGAGTCCAATGACCAGTGTGGTAGTTTATGGCTCTATGTTCCGATGTAAAGTTGTTGATGTAGGAAGGCAATCTTAAAGGGTTTTTTAAGCCGTGTGATATCTATCACGCAAGCGTGTCCCCTTTCGCATAGCAATGACACTTGTATAAGCTTATGATGATGAGAATAAATCAAGTAGCAAGAATAAAGAAAATGCTTGCAAAAATAACGTAGCAAACACTGAATCATTGCAATGAATTTTACTTTTTAATTTTTAAGTGCTAGTTGCTGCACTGAAGCTGAATTAAATATTTATAAAATACAATTTTTTACACTGTTACTTACTGTTACAATATTGTTATCAAAATTGTGGTATTTCATCTGTAAAGTTGAATCTGCATAGCCATCGGTTGCAATAATCTTTGGATAGATGGCACTCTGCCGCTAAAAAGCACTCAAAAATTAAAAAGCAATGAAAAAATTCAGTGCTTATGTCAGCCTTCCCAGTAGCATAATGGTCAGTGCAGCCGCCCAGATTGCGGAAGACTCGGGTAGTTTCAGTGCAGCAATTAGCGCTTACAAATAAAAAGTAAAATTTACTATAACGTTGTGTTATCAAAGTATTTCTTCTGTAGATGAATCTGCATAGCCATCGGTAGCAATAACCGTTGGATAGATGGCACTGTGCCGCTAAAAGTACTCAAAAAACAGTATAAAAATTCAGTGCTTACGTCAGCCTAAAAAATAAAAAGTAAAATTTCCTTTTGACACTTGACTGGTGCCCACTATCCCTGATATTTATAACCAATTTTGTTATTTTGTAAATAGTTCTCTATTTTATTAGTTATTATATTTTTTTGTTTTTTATTTGGGTTACCAACAACATTTACAATAATTCAGGCAGTTACGTATAATAACATGAAACTTACAAGCTAAATTTAATATGAGAAATAATAAATTGATCCACAAAAAAATAGTAGGCTAGCACCTAAAATGGTAAGTTAGCATCTAAAAAGTAGTTTAGGTGCTAACTTTTTATTTTTAGGTGCTAACTTAGTATTTTTGTGGGTTAGGTTAGGTTAGTTTGGTGATCGATTAAATACAACCCTTTAAATATTACTTACACCGCATGCATTAAGTAAAAATAAAAAATTTTTTATACATAACATATGAATTATTAAATCTAAATTTAACTTATTTATAAGTTCAGAAAAGTTCTGTAAACTTGAGACTGAGAATCGAAATTAAAATCTAGTAAATCACTAAGTAAGTAAGTATTCTGTTCCAATAACTTTATTATTGACGGTATTTTCATTAACTAACTAATCCTAATTACTGCTTAATGTCAGCGATCACCAAGTAGGTGATCGCTGACATAAGTTACCTACTCCAAGCGTATGTGAGCCAGGCTATTACAAAGGGCCACAATGCTCTATTGTCTTACACCATTGTTGTTGTGACAGTGCAGCACCAGTCTAACGTGATGTTTAAAATATTTCAACCTCTTTAAATTAATAATCTATTCTATCTACCATGGACTTCTTGGCGGGAAAGTGAATAGTCATGTCTGGGGTTTTGTTTTTTTTTTCTCTAACTTTTGTTATGTCGAATATTAATGTGAAATAATGGTGGAATATTTACCGTTATGTGTTTGTGAGCATGAGTGTTGGCAAATGAAACAAAACAGTGCAACGACACTTTTCAAATTCTCTCAAGAAGTCCGCGTGAGGATTTAGTAAAGCCCCACATCTTTACTGAGATACTCGAGCGGTTGGGGGAGTATATCATTTCTCACTTTTCATTTCTATTATCATTCATCATCATTGTACAGAAAGGAAATATTGTTTATTTATGTATTACTTGTAAGAAAAAATACTTGACACTGGCTAAATGTGCTAATCATACGAAGCCATCAACTAAATGAAAAAAAAATCTATTACCATGGAGTATGTATGAACTTCTTAATCGGGTAGTTGACTGGTTCGTCAATAGAGAAACGTTTTAGCAACTGTCAAACTATTTTTTCAATAGAAATTGTATGGAAATGGCAAACTATGACGTCACTATTTTGTTTGGTCAATTCAGTGTTTATTAATAACTTTTTAGGTTACAGAAATTCATGCTTAGGTCCAATATGAAATAAGTTAATGTTTTAATGAAAGCCACGTGATTTAATTTATACGTTTAATGTTCTGGAATTTGTTGTTATTGTTGTCAGCAAACCTTTTGAGCCGTCGAAGATTGATATTACTTTACTATATTGTTAATCATAAATTAAGTTATTTATGTACTAGTAAATAAGTTTGATGTAGTAGGTATAAGTTATGATGGGATAAGTCGATCGACTACCAGGTGGCTGATAACATTTTAAATGCTATTGTGTCTGGTATTCGCGCGCTCGAGTTTTTTTCTTCTTTAGTTGATGGTTTCGTGCGATTAGCACATTTAGCCAGTGTCAAAGTATTTTTTTCTTACAAGTATTGCAAATATAAATAAACAATAACACAAATATTAATAATAATAATATAAATAAGCACGAAGCCATCAACTAAAGGAAAAAAAAAGAAGAATAAAATTTTTATGCTCTCTGAATTAAACCTAGGGAAGAGGAACTAGTGGTAGTTGTTTTGTTTGTTTAGTGTAAACACTTTTTGGAAAGAAAATTTTATATGTTTTCTACAAAGTTATAGTAATTATTTGTATCATTGTCCGTGCAAACTTTTTGAAAATAATCGTTTTATATAGTTTTTCCTGCAACAGGAATCTACTACACATTCATGTTGTAAGAAAAAAAATAATGTTTTAATGCCGTATTTACCAACCATTAAGTGGTCTATAATATAATTATGTTTGATTCAATCGCCCGCACTATAATTAACACGCAGTTGTTGTGCTACCTATAATTATATCAGCCGCTCATGAGATCACATTTTGAACATATAATATCATGACGTGTCGTTCTTGATGGTAAATAGTATTAAGAGTTAGCGTGAGGATGGGTTCTAAAAATGCATATCTGTCATATTTTTATGTAAAGAATGATCTTTAGTCAAAACATTATTTTTTTCATACAAAGCTACGTCAACGCTTCGCTAAGCTTATGGCGGCAACTCGGAACAAAATCTGAACTGGTGATAGATTCAGTAGTTTACTTAAACTAAATTTTAATTCATTATTATTTTAATTTTTATACTTATTTTATCTTATCTTAGTGGGGCCTGCAGAGGTTTCCCTCTTGCAGTAACACTTCGACCCATCGGGATCTTTTGTGCAACCCCGTCGTTTCACTTTTCTTCCTCTGTAAAGATAGATGCCATAAGTTTGGCCACGTCCTTAAGAGCGAAGAGCCTGAAGTCCTGATTTTAATACTTAGTTTTGACCTCAATAAGACTTATATTGAATAAACAATTTGACTTTGACTTTCACAACAAAACAATACTATACGGCCGAAAGAGAACAAAATATTTATAAGGGCTTTGCCTTTTTGGGTCTCTGTGTCGAGTGCAAGTTTTTTGAAAAAAAGAGCGGAGTGGCTCCATCTATTGACGAAGTTGTGACATAAGGTAGCGCTGCTGTTTCAATTTAATACAATGTTCAGCTAACTTTAACTCAAACAAATAGTGAAAAAAATGAACACTAAAGTAGTCCGCTAAGCTAAGACAGAGAATTAAGTTCAAATCTTTTTGGTGATCACCAATAGGCATTCAATACAATTTTTTATTTTATATCCAAAGCCTCTATTCTGCTGTTAGTTTGCACAATCTTGTCTCAGTGGCCTGATCGTGACGATCTAAACATTACCTAGTCCAAATGTCGTTATTCAAACTGAATCACGATTTGATGATGATTTGTTGTGATATCGATGCGAATTTTTAAACAGCAGATTCAGGGGTCACTAAACAAAAAGCATTGTGTAGTTTCTAAACAATTTTACCTATAAAGAAAAATAATGTCCATCGAGCAATAATGGGTCGTTGCGCGATTCACACCACGAGCTGTTCGCACCATGGTGTGAATCGCACGAGGACAAGTGTCGAGCTCTGGTATGAATCGGCGAATTCAGCAATTCGTACCAATGAGGTTTTATTATTACTTTACAGTCATAGGGTATTCGCTCTCAACAACGCTATAAACGTAGCACTAATATTGCAATTTGTTGATCGCAAATTGGCCTAAATTGTTTGGCATGCGCCGGCGCATGTGAGTGTTCCTTCATTTAATTTTAGTTTCGTACTGAAATGTTTATTGAGTGTTCATTAACTACTTCTAGGTAACAGAAATTCGTGATAAGGTAAAATTTGAAAAGTAGTAAATACTTATAAAATACAGTGAAAAAATTAAACGCCTACCCGACCCAGCCAGGAATCGAACCTGGGTCTTCCGCAATCCGGGCGGCTGCACTAACCGCTATGCTACCGGGAAGGCGGACGTACGCGCAGAATTTTGTCACTGCTTTTTAAATTTTTCTCTAACTCTCGCCTTGAAGGCATTCAGGTTATAAGTTTTTGGGAACACAGACGACGACGGCAGAGAATTCCACTGCTTGCCAGTGCGCAGTAAAAATGATGACATGAAGTGCTTAGTGCGACATAGTGGAACTTCTTTTACTTAAAGTGCTGGAAATTCATATTAACTTGTCGTTATTTAGTATTTAATTCAAGAAGCTAATGAGTCTGCTTTCTTATCTAACAGCGCCACGTGTGTCGGAAACTCGGAAGCGACGAGCGACCGGTTCCGATAATACAACTATAACCTTATGTCATACCATGACATACTTGTTGGGGCCTCGCCTTTTCACTTTTCTTCTGTTTATCTACATAAACTTTACGGTTAGAACCACGATAGCTCAATTGGAAGAGCACCTGACCCGGTATGTCAGAAGGGCGCAGGTTCAAATCCTGCTCGTGGAAATTTTTTCAACATTTGTGTTTTTGTAATTTATTCGCAACAAAATTTGCGTTAAAAATTATTTGAATATTTTACATAAACTTATACATATATAAAGGCCAATGTCAAAAAAGTAATAATAATGATAAATATTTTAACTAACACCTTATAAGCTTTTATTAGTAGGTATGCACTATTTATGTGATTAATTTATTAAATGCAATTTTATTTTATTTTATTTAATAATGCAATGTGTGCTTAACTTGCCCGAATTATCACTAACCAACTACCAGACTTGCAACACCCTTTAAACGGGTCTATGTATCTATTACTAAGATTATAGCCCTAAGCCTAATGTCTATGTATGTAGCTACAAATAAATAAATAAATAAATAAGTATTTACTGACTATTTAATAGAGCATTTTTAATTTTGAACATATTTATTACGTACCATTTTAGGCTGAAGTAGGTACACGGTAAAAACAGTTTTCTTAAAACAAAGCAAAATTACTTCAGTCAAAGCATATTTCTTAAATTCAACAAAATGATCCACTCATATATACTGAAAATAATATTTTCTTAAATTTAATATCACAATAATCTTGGTTTTATTTCTTTACAATAAGATTAGTTTTGTTTGTTTTGAAAAAATATATTTTTTTCCATTCAAATCATTATTTTCTTGAATACCAAGTAAATATTTTTTTAATTGAATTTTTTTTTTTCTTGAACCAATACATGGAAGCGTTATTCTTAGATTATATGCAATTAAAAATAAATATATAATATATTAGAATAAGTAAATGTATTCTTAGAATAAAAAAATGTATTGTTGAAAAAAAAATGCTTTTCTTTATTTAATTCTATAAATTCTCAAACTAAATGATTGTTGTTTTTATTAAAGAAAATAGTTTTTTTCTTCTAACTACAATAACGCCTTCACTCAATAACTGTTATAATTTATATCAAACCAACTCTATTTCTTGTTTTAAGAATAAAAAAATTGATCTACAGAATTATTATTTTGAATCAAGAAAAACAAGTATCATGTAGTTATTATTATTTCAAATTAAAACTACAACTTTTTTCTCTGAAGACGTTAATGTTTTGAAATAATATGATATTTTCTTGGGTCAAATAGAGGATGTTGTTCATTCAAAATGTTTTATTTTTGGAAGTTTAGGGTGTTCCTGCACCTTCTAGTCTTCTTTACATAGCATCCTAGCCATGCTATTTTTTGCATAGCATGGCTAGGATGCTATGTAAAAAAGACTAGAAGGTGCAGGAACATCCTACATTTCCATAAAAACTTAATACCTCTTTATACAAAACTATAAAACATTTTGAATGGAACTCCTACAAATATAAAAATTGAAAGTCATTATTACAAATTTACTGTTTATTTATAATTCTACTTATACTTAAATTAATTGCGTTTTTAACGTTTCATGTCAGGTACATAACTAACATAATTAATAAAAATTATGTATATATATTTTACAAGCTTTTCAATGAAGCCTTTTCTTTCTGTGTGGCAATTATGTTGTCGTCACCAGCAATCTGTAAATATTTAAATATATTATTCACTAGTTTCCCATTTGACTAATATGGGTATGCAGGAATTTGTTGGCAAATTATATTATTTGGCCTATTAACACAGTAGATAATTATGATAATGTAAAAGAAAATAATACAATACACACCTTAGCACTGACAAATATGCTATCTATAGCTCCTGCGTCGATAATTTAAATTTCTTCGTAAGCCTTTCTTTTGGTAGGTACCTACTTGATGTTCCAATACATGAGGTGTGGATGGCATCTGTGAGGATTTTTTACTGAAATAAAAAGATGACCTTGCATTATACCAAATTAACTACGGTAATATTACTAAAGAGTTGATTCTATAAAATAATGTTTTAAAATATATAAGATCTTTTCTGACTCTTACCACTAGTAAAGGGAATTTCCAAAATTCAATTCAAGCGATGAAAAAACTTATCACATCATCCAGATTGTGTATAAAGTTTATAACACTAAGTTGGTTTTTAAATAAAAATATTTTCAGTTTTTCCAGTTTATATAAAAGTTTAGTCCCTTGTTAGTATATATCATATCGAAATGGATTAAAATCTGAAAATTAAACATTAAATAAATTAGGGCTCAGTCAAGTCACCATAACAGCACACAATATTTTTCTTGTTTTTTCAATTATTCTCTATATTTAGTACATACAATGTTGCCTTCAGCCCCTTCACTTAATTGCTTAGATCTTCTAAGCTACATAATGGATTATATTGGGGTTTTACCATCATTTATTGTATTTTATCTGAAAAGTTTGTGTATTTAATATTTAATATTAAATAGCGGTTGTATCATACTGCTTTTCGACCAAAGATGTGCTAAGCTATGTAGCAAGGCATGTGTATGATATCCACCAATAGGATCGCTATGATATGAAAATAATAAAATATACTTACGAACATCACTTATTTGGTCAAAGAATCTTCTATTCTTCCAGGACATTGTAAAGACTATCATGTTTTTTCCACTTCCTCCCATGGATCTGTGTTGTTTGCAACCACATCAAACATGCTTGATTGCTTTCTGCAAAATACATAATTATTTTTACTATAAGAAATAAAGAGTAAATAGATGAAGTAGCAGCTAGGAATCCGAATTTTATGCAACGGTGACGGGTTTCGAATTCGAATTTTGATAGCACAAGCGCTTTAGCTACTTACTTTAGATCAGAGCATTGTATTTGATGTTGTCTTACATCTATATTAATTTAAAATTACGTCGATCCTTTACATGACGGAAGGACAATAATTTAAACAGTCTTTCTCATTAATAAATTAATTTCATCATTAAAAAATTAACAATGGCTAAACCTTGGCATAGGTTTACAACACACAACAATAAAGGCACACAAACAGCGCATAATCTGATGGATAGATACGAACTGTAATATCAGTAAGTATTTTCTTCTTAAATCCTAGATTTTGGAAAACAAATTAGGTACTTACCTATGAAAATTTTAACAATTTCGTCGGGAACTAGCCACGCACGATCGTTGCAGCTCTGTAAGTTCTTCCATTCTAACGTCCTTAAGTAGGTAAGGTACAAAATACCTATGTAGTACTATGTACCTAGTAGGTAATGTAATGACACACACTTTACACTCGGTGAGCAGCGCGCGCGTTAAAAAGTGGCCAGACTGAATGTAAAATCCTCTTAAATAATAACTAAAGGTAAAAGCGCAACACAGCGCAACAGTGACCAACCAAACCCAGACAGCTCAAGGCAGAAAATGACTTGTGTAGCCAGTTCAAAGCGTTATAATCTTAACTACAGACTAATATTATTTCATTCTAGTATTTGTATAATTTAAGTCAAAAACATGCTTTATTATATCAAGAGAAATAATGGTTTTGTTAGTTTTACATTTCTATTGTATCAGATCGAATTGATATCCTCTAGGTTTAAATAAATATATGTTAATTTCAATAGTCTGATCTTCTTGTAATCACAAATAAAATGTTGAATTGAAATAACAGGTTAATTCGAATTAAAAAAACCATTTTTGTGGATATGAGATATTGTCGTTACTTGAGCTAACAAAAAATATTCTTGCGGTCCAGAAAACTTGAGCGAAAGCAATATTTAGTTGATCCAATAAAATTAGTGTTTAGAGTCAAGAAAAGAGTTCTTTCAGATTGAATTAAATATTTTTATTTGATTTCAGTATAATAGTTCTGAATGCAAGTAAATTAATTCTTGGTTTTAAAAAGTATTTTTTACTTTGACGAAATTTCTGGTTTTGGTTTAAATAAAATCGATCACACTTCAATCAAACAAGCCTGAACCACAGATTAGGTAATAGTTACTTCGTCCTGAACTCAAATTAAATATATTGGTTTTAAATTTAGCAAATCAAACAAGAAAATATGGGTTTTTGGTTCAAAATATTCAGATTTTTGATATGATGCAAATATGCTTGAGCTAAGCTAATATTGCTAAGAAAATGACATTATTTGGTTTAAGAAATCCTTTTTACGCGTGTACCTATCTACTTGTTAAAGGGCTTTTGAGAGCTGGTGCTAGTCTGAAACAGGTCCTTGAAAGTACAATATTATCTAATTATTGAGGCTCGCATTTAATGCGAGAAATCGTGGTTCAACCCCCATCGCTCCAATAGACTACTGTAGACTTACAAACCGTTGGCATAGTGACATTCATAAGAGTTAATTTGTAAACTAACCTTTACTGACGTGCACCCATGCCTACACAAACATGTAAGCTTTATAAGTGTTTAAACAGGATTGTTAATGGGTTAACAGAATCATTTCAAAACATATTTATACTTATATAAAAACATACAGTCACTTTTATAATACCTACCTAATAGAGCGGTCCGCTCGCGACTTCGTCCGCTTGAGTGAACACCCGTACTCTATAAACCTTATGGCAGCGCAGCGCCACCTACCGGGTCCAATTATATGCATGTTTTATACATATAAACCTTCCTCTTGAATCACTCTATCTATTAAAAAAACCGCATAAAAATCCTTTGCGTAGTTTTAAATATCTAAGCATATATAAGGACAGACAGCAGGAAGCGACTTCGTTTTTATACTAGGTGTGATTCGGATTCTGAGAGTGACCTCCAACCAGTTGGAACGACGATCTGATGAAGATCGCGGGTAGTCGCTGGTTGGGAGCAGCACAAAACCGGCCTTTGTCCAGCAGTGGATGTCTTTTGGCTGAGATGATGATGATGATGATAATGTTTCGGACTTCGTTTGTTTATCTGTATTATTTTTTGTATGATGCTTATGATATTGTGATGACGTCACTAACCCCATTCTCTCTTTGCCTACAGGCCTGTTCAAAGGCTCAACAACGACGCTAGACGGGATAGGCCTACGGCCGATGCCAGCGGAGCGGCCTAAAACGCTGCGCAAGCTTAAGTCGGTATACGACGCTTCGCCCACTGAGCCACCGGTGGTGAGCGCTCTGAGCGTGAGCAGCAATGGACAGAGCGCAGAGAGAATCAACGGCGTCGAGGAGGAGGTTAGGAGGCGCAGTAATACGACAAGTTCGACGCATAGCGGGGACAAGTCGTTATCGATTCTCAGTCCGTTTGATGAGCAGGTAAGGATCTTTAGTAGATACTTAGATAACGCTTACAGTTTTTTCGATTTTCCCTTTTTTTTAGTAAGTACGGCAAATGACTTAACTCCACCGGATGTTAAGGCGAAGGGTAAGGCACATAGCGCCACCAATTGATAATTTGACAATTACTAACGGACCGGATCTTTTTTTAAACATTGCGTACCGTCCGATAACAGGAAAGCATCTATAGTATTTATTTAATAATTGTGCACTACTTTTTGTTGCGTGGTTTATTCACAAAACGGGCTATCGCATTTATTCACAAACAATGGCCACTTTTGGTATTATCGAATGAATACAAAAACAAACCTAAAAGTAGTGCACAATTATTAAATAATAAATGTTTGCCTAGTGTCGGAAGGTCCGCAATGTTTGAAAAAAAATCCAGTTTAGTAGTTATCAAATTAAATCCATTAGCGGCGCTAGTGTGCCTTACCTTTCGCCTTAAGTGGAAATGGAGTCCAGAAGCAACCACTGGTGCAGCGTGAAAACAACGCAACCAGTCAAGTCACCATGACAACTGAAAATATTAATCTTCTTTTCGTGCATCACCGGCGATATTGCGAAGCCTTGGCGTATATTAGATGTTCTAAAAATATAATTTTGAAATTGGTTTTTTTTTAATATTTTACGGGTAAGCAACTGTGCTTACCGGCACTGGCCTTGATCTCACCTGATGTTAAGTGATGATAAGGTCAATGATGGAAGCGCACTTCACCCGGGATCCTCAACTAGTGAGGCACTGGCTATCTTATCTCTATACTTAGCTGCCGGAACGCAACAATGCTACAAACATTGATGTTATGGCGACATATTTAGATAAGATGGGTAGCTAGCCAGGCGGACAAAAAAGTCCTACCACCAACCAAACCGAGCACACAAAGATGTACCCCCCGCTGGGAATCGAACCCAGGACCTCTGGGTCTAAACCGGTTGTTAAATTTGCATTATAAACATTTTAATTTATACTAAGCATGTATAAAATATACAAAACTAACGGCACGACATACGTTCTTAGTTAAATGTAAAAAAAATTAGCATTTAGTTTTCCCACTGATAAATCAAATGCCCCTATTCAACTAATTACTACAAAATTATAATCTTATCATAACAAAGCCGTATAGAATCGTTTCGCCATACGTCTCAAAGTAACACAGCAAACCGACACTATCGGTTAAAATTATCTTAGCTCGCTTATTATTACACATTAAATTGTATATTTTCTACATCGGGAAAGCCCTTATCATGACATTTGGGTCACTTGATGATAAGTGACGTAAAGCAGATGTGGAAGCGCACTTTACCCATAGGTAATCCTCAACTATTGAGGATTTAACTCTCTTATCTCTAACTGTTGGAATATAACAATAAATAGCAAATAAATAAATAAATTTCATAATAAATTTTATAAAACAGCAGATACAATCATTAATCTCAACTACCTACACGAGGAAGATCTGTATCGTAAGCAGTTAAACCTTCCTTTGTACAAATCAAACTGCATATATTATGAATAAACAAGGTACATTAGACGATATAGTGACAGTCTGGTTATTTTGGTGTCAGTAAAAGCGACTCGGTCATGCCATAATCCAACGTAAATAATCAGTAATCTCAGCTTTACACTTTTTCATATTAAGAGGGTAATAAGAGACCAGATAGAAACTGCTGTTGACGTTGTGCATATGTTGAATGACATTTAATTGTACATAAAGAGGAAACCTTTGTATTTTTGTATGTATGTATGTTTGCAACGAATAAACTCAAAAACTACTGGAACGATTTAAAAAAATCTTTCACCATTAGAATGCTACATTAGCGCTAAGTAACATAGGCTATATTAAAAAAAGAGAAAAGAAATGCGGTACGTAGTCCGCCAGGTCAGCTAGTAAAATATAATTTCGTCGTTTACTCTTATAGGATTTGACGTCAAACTGTATGCCTAAATATAACAGTGCTAATAACATAGTTGTTACGACAGATTTTGATGCCGAGAAATGAACGTGTTTTTGATGTGTAACAACTTTCCGCTCGCTTTCTATATAAGCAATTTATTATAAGCAATTTCCGTGTGGTGCCGGGGGTAAAGAATTGCACCACCCTATCTCTTCCCGTGGGTGTCGTAGAAGGCGACTATAGGACCATTCCAGAGGATGGGCAGCAGCGTCTCTCTGTGATTATTCTCACCTTACTGCGATCGCCAACCCGCCTGCCAAGCGTGGCGATTATGGCAAATTCCCCTCAAAATTATTTGAGGGAGGCCTTTGTCCAGCAGTGGACGTCTTTTTGGCTGAGATGATGATGAGATGATGATGAATTTATGGGAGTGATTTCGTGAAATGGGACGGAAGTATGTGTAACAGTGTAACAGGGAGTCGGGAAGCGCGCAAGCGTGCGCCATTTTACCATTTATAATTGATATTATGAACATGACATATTATTATTATTATATGTGACATATTGTGTCATTTGACTATCAAAGGTCATTTTGATATGTCAAATGTTTTCTAATGAGTATTTACTGCATTTATTTTATAGTTATAAAATGATGCAATACCTGACCCATTTTTTTCAGAATATAATGTTAAAATTGCTTATTACTAAGGTGAGATGTCAAATGTTACACATCATATGCGACTACTGTAAGGCTCGCTCGTTTTTTAATTACGTACGGGTAAGCACTTGGCTGATGATGATGATGATG
The DNA here is from genome assembly GCA_963082485.1 of Eudonia mercurella. Taxonomy (NCBI): domain Eukaryota; kingdom Metazoa; phylum Arthropoda; class Insecta; order Lepidoptera; family Crambidae; genus Eudonia; species Eudonia mercurella. Next base: position 3,854,359 of record OY720040.1, read on the forward strand.
ATGAAGCACTTTGCCTTCATTTCACCTGATGTTAAGTGATGATAAGGCCGAAGGTGGAAGGGTACTTCACCCGGAATCCTCAACTACTTAGGCACTGGTTATCTTATCTCTAACTGTCGGATCACAACAATGCTGATGTTATGTCGTCATATTTAGATAGGACAGTGATAGCTAGCCAGACAGACTACAAACAAGACATTAATCACATAAAATACATTAACACATACCCCCGCTGGAATCGAACCTACAACCTCTGGCTGGTCTACTAACCACTAGCCCACAGAGGTGGTTAAAATAACTCGTAACTATAACACAATACACATTATCGGTTAAAATCTTATTGCAAAAGTCATAGAGGAAAGATCTTACGCAGTATGTATGTACTTGTTTTACACCGAAGCATAATATGTGACTCATTTAATTGATGTAAAGCTTCGTGACGTATGATGCCAAATTCAATGTAAATATTTAATATTCATTAACGACCATACACACCGTGTTGTGTGAATACAAATGAAGGGCAATGGCTGTTTGATGGTACGTCTAAAAAAAGTATAAAGTATTCTTAATTTTTCGTATAAAACTAATTTTTGTGACTGTATATAGTTACTGTATATAGTTTACTCGTTGGCCGATTAGCAATGCGGTCGATCCGATATCTGGGTTCAATTCCCATGTCGGACAAAGTGTTCGGATTTTTTTTATTTATTTATTTATTTATTGGGTAGTCAACAAAAACATGTACCACAAAACAAACAGTAGGTATAGGGTAAATGCCAAACTTATTCTAAGTACAGTTTTTAATTATACACAGCCACGGCATGCGATGTGGACTAATAGTTATAAATTAAACTAAATTAACAAATTTTACCAAACTTAATATTACAGTAATTTAATTAAATACCTAAAATATGATTTAAAGTTTAAAAGGGGCTTACGTAACTATTTCTAATAATTCTTATGCATAAAGGTACCGTGTTTGTGATCTGCAACCCGCATTAGGCAAACCGTTTGATTAAGCCAATATCCATAAACTGGTGCAGCGTGAAAACAACGCAGCATCAGTCACCCTCACGCTGCCGGCCCACAAGGTGCTTCTTCACGCCTCGTTTGAAGGACCCCATGTCATAGGAAGGAGGGAAAACGTGTGCTGGTAGACTATTCCATCTTTTGGAGGTGCGACAAAGAAACGAGTCACCAAATTTCTTTGTGCGCGATGGAATGTTAGAGACAGTACAGCGGTGACTCCGGAGAGCAGCACGCGTACTCTTATGGAAGAAGGGAGAAAGTGGGATAAGGTCAAAGAGTTCTTCAGAGCACTCGCCGTGGTATAAGCGGTAGAAGACGTTGAGCGACGCTATATCTCTACGCAATTGCACAGGTTTGAGAGCATTAAATTGTCTTGATTTTAATTGCCGAGCACTGTAGGATCTCAAGATATTTACAAATTGGCCACCCATCCAGTTATCCGACAATACGAAAGTTGCTTAACTTGCAAGATCACAGTGCCATTGGTTCTTCAGGGGTCATCAGCTCTTTTTATGTTCCCACTGCTGGGACATGAGCCTTTCCTAACGATGGAACACGACAGGAATAACGGGCCCTAAACCATCACGTGGGCTTAGTATACGGATTGATAGTTATCATGGATGCTAATGCAGCCGAGACCAGTGGCTTTACGTGTCTACCGAAGCACGAAGGAGCTCGAGATTACAAGTTTAGGTCACCCATCCGAAGACCGGCCTTTGCGAAAATTACTTAACGTCAGCAATCGCAGACCGTGTGAGTTTACAACTGCGTCATCGTTGGTTCGTCAACACACCAATTATCCTTGAACAAACGTATGCCAAATAACCGTATCGCGTCAACGGACATACAGACAGACAAAGGCAGGAAGCTTTGCAAATTAACACTTGTATTGCCGTCTGCATCATGTCATAAAATAAGGAGATTGCAGAAGATAAGCTTCATACAAAAGCGGTCGAGCAACGCCCACATAGACAACCTCTTACGGACACGAAATCTCGCAACAGCTGAACTCGGACTGTTCCGTGCTGTTCTGAGTGCTTTATGTGAGTTTGGTTTACTATCCATATTCATTCGATTACTTTTACGAAAACGAAAATATATACTTTCGGAGCATTTAAAGAGAGATTGTGCAAATATATTCTTTCGGATCATACCTTGCTACGGTGCTTGTAGATTCCGGATAGGCTACTTTTAAATTTGTTTTTTATCTTTATTTGTTTGGAAATGTAAGTTACTTTACTTTATTTTGTTTTTATTTAGATGGCCACGACGCAATTTTATACCTAAAAATTAGTATGCCAAAAGTTATACTCTTCTCGTATGTCGTCAGGAGGCGCTGCGCTGCTTTAATGCCATACTAATTCTCGTTCTCGTTAACGTTATCGAATGTCCAAAATAACTTTTCCTAGGTCCTCCGAGATTCCGTGTCCGCGAATGGGTGTATGTGTGCGTTGCTCGATCTCGGTATGTATGAAGCTTATCTTCTGCAGTCTCCTTATTTTGTGATCAAGTTGTGTATTTGTATTGAGAACGGGTACTTTGGTGTTAATAACGTTTTGTATGCACGCCCTGAGTGTTTGCAGATGTTGGTAATGTAAACAATGCTTTGTTGCCGATTGATAACCTTTCGAATTTAATACATAGATACATACATACTTACTCTCACATCCCTCTCAAAAAGAGGTCTCATCGAATTTACCAATTTTGAGTAAACTCACTGTTAGTGAACTCGACGCAACATTTAGCATAATCAAAGTAGGGCTCCAAGGTACATCTATATGCATATAATGACTTGTCCTGACTGATTCATCATCGCCGAGCCGAAACCGCTGGAGCTAATTACTTAGATGAAATTTGGACAGTAGGTTATTAGAGTAATGTAACCAGCCTCTAAGAAAGGATTTTACGGAAATCATACCCTAAGGGGGTCAAATAGGTGGTGAAAGTTTGTATGAAAGTCCATCAGTTTTGAAATAAAATACCTACATGAAAATAGGTATTTGGCTTTCTAAAAAGTAATATAGACTGACGTGTTTCAGGAATTCTGTCTATTTTCCTTTATAGGAGTAAAAAAGGGAAGTTTGTTTTTTTGGGTAAATTGTTATTTTTAAAGTATTATATATAAAAAATAAATAATTTAATCGATCTATAGATTTTTCGATAAAAATAAAGAATGACATGTTTTTGCATTTTTCATAAAATCTTCCCAAGAGGGGTGAAATAAGAGTGGAAAGTTTGTATGGAAATCTGTCATTCCTTAAATTTTGGTATTTGGCCTGGTTAGAAATTATGAAGTGTTTCAGGATTTTTGGAAAATGATCCCTTAAGTAGGGGGATGATTAAACGGAACAAAATTACTTATACAGAGTGATCTTTATTACGTTGTTTTGTGTTAGACACTTTTTACTAATTCTAGCTCGCATGGAGGGGCTTTTTAATGATAAAAAATTAAAAACTTAATGTAGAAATGTCGTGACATTTTTAGCTGTCTAACTCTTATTACTTATTCCCATGAAGCCCATGTGAACAAATCGCGAACAAAAGCTAGTCAGTGATAGGTTGCTAGCCGACCGCCTGGTGTGCGGGCGATTTGAACCCTTGTTCCTTAGACGGCTCTAACCACATGCACGGCAGGCTTATTACCGAAAAAAGCAACCGGTTGTTAATTGTAAAATTGCAACGCGACTGCTCTAGTTCATTATCATCATCATCATCATCATCAGCTCATTTATGTCCCCACTGCTGGGGCACAAGCCTTCCCTATGGATGGATAGGGAGAACGGGCCATAAACCACCACGCGGGTCCAATGCAGATTGGTGGTTGTTAACGACTGCTAATGCAGCCGGGACCAACGGCTTTACGTGCCTTCCGAAGCACGGAGGAGCTCGAGATAGAAAATTTTTGGTCACCCATCCGATGACTGACTTTTGCGAAAGTTGCTTAACCACAGCAATCGCAGACCGGGCGTGTTAACCACTACGCCATCGAGCTCTCTGCTCTGCTGCGGTTGATAATTGGTATTGCAGACACAAATCGCTCAAGGTATGTAAACTATTGCATACATTTTAATCCCAAATGCACTAAACACATTACTTTAATGTCTCTAAATGCTAAATGTTGTCCTTTACCCGATCACGCGCTCCGATCCATCATCAATATCAGATTAATGGGGAGCCGCTATAACGTGTTTCCGAGGTTAGGGACTTGGGTGTATGTTTCATACACAGCAGACTTGAATTTTAGAGTACATATCGCTAATGTCTGTAAGAAGGCATACCTACCGCAATCTTGGATTGATATTGCGGCTGGGAAATGGTTTCACGAATGTCGGGGCTTTGATAGCGCTTTACGATGCGCTCGTTAGGAGCCATTTAGAATGTAATGCCGTAATTTGGTCTCCTCATGAGGCCAAATATAAATTTATACTAAAACGTATCCAGAATAAATTTGTTAGACTTATTTACTGGAAACAATTTGGAGTATACCCAGGTTTTCCATTGTTGTACCCTACTCTGTTTTTGCTCGGAATGGTGGGGAACTACAAGCTGGAAGCTAGAAGAGATGTCGCATTTACAGTGTACTTGCACACACAAGGTGATAAGAAGTCTCATACACAACCCAAAGGTGTTGAAGATGGTGCTATTGAGTGTCTGGGACGGGAGTAGGGACACGATATCGAAACCAAAAGTATCGATACCGTCTTAGTATTGATATCGAAACAAAAGTATTTAATGAGTAAAAGTATCAAAACTGAAGTATCGATATGAGTAAGTATCGGAAGCAAAGTATCGGAAGATCGAACCCTATGATCGGAGCACGCTGCGTGATCAGAGTCAACACAAATCAGAGTCTGACTATAATTATATTATACTCTTCACACCACACTCCGTCCTCAGAAAACAAACGATAATTACGACAAAATTGCAATATTTGCAACATACAACATTATAACATACACACGCACAGAAGATTTATATATGTAAAGATTGTAATGTTATTAGACAACCATCTTACTCGCAATAATGGGCTATGGCCAAATCTCCCCATTTTAAATTCATACATACATGTCACATGTTATAAAAAAATATTACCCGAGTGGGACTCGAGCAATCTTCTTACATACGACAGAAGGTGGACAGGCGTAGTAGGTACCAATTATGCTATTGTGGTACTGACCTGCAAAGTTTCCTTTGTTAGTTTCTTGATGATAAACAATTAGATAGGGCTGTCACACAAACGCATTGACGCAGGGACCTATATTTCTGACAGAAGCGTGTAATTTTCTGCGCTGGTGGTCTGCTAACGGTGTCATGCACTAACTTCTTATCACCACGTCAAGGGTGACGATAATTCTACACCTTGGTATATATTTTTATTTGGCATTCAAAAGAACATTCGTACGCAAAATTTATATAGACAGAAACCTATTCGAGGCTAGAGTAAGTGGTGTTATTAGATATCAAAATGTTAACCTTAAATTGTGGAGGTTTATTCGCCCAGTATTTTAATAAAATAATGTGGGGAGTGTGGCCTTTGCCCAGGAGTGAGACAACTTTGGCTGAAATAACAATAATAATAATCAACACCTAGAGAGGCTCTCGCTGAAAGGTTGGGGTCAAGGGTCAGATGCAAAAGGCAGTACTCCTTGACACGGCACGTATTGTCAGGAGGTTCCTCACTCTGCAGCCCTGACCACCGGTAGCTTGGGCCCTGCCCCGCTGCTGGTGGTACACTAGGATTAGGTTTTTATAATGTTTTATTGTTTTTATATTAAAATATTGTAAAAATCTAGTTTTAAGAAAGAAAATAAATAAAGGAGATAATAATAATAATATATTTACTTAATTACATACTTACATACTGGTGTGGCCCGGTATGTAAAGCTACACTTTTAAAATTTAAACTTCTTTCCTATATGTTCTTCATCATTATCATACATTTTTAGTAAACATTGACATTATTTTCTACCAAACCTTGACATTTACATTAGCAATGAAAAGTATTAATAAAAAACACCCCTCTACGTTAAAAATATAATGGCATAAAGATGCGGGCGTTGCAAAAGCCGCTTTGATAAGAACAAAGTGTCGCCTGCGCATGCGCAGTGCAGGTAGACAGGTGGCCGCTAGCACATGTCATAGTGAATATTTAAAAGATGAAGATTATTAAATGCACCTTGCGTATATTTGAATAACTGGCTTTATCGTGTTACTGTTTGCATTAACTTAAATTGAGAGGTTAGGTATGAAAGGTCTTCACTATCACATCATCCTTATACGAAACACGTTTCACTGTTGAGCTTAGGACTTCTCATACGAACAATAGCATATGGAGCATTTTTTGTGGTTAATCGGGATGCCTTCAACTCCGCATATGAACTTACTCCGTCTCAAGACATTTTCACCCAAAAATGACTTATTGTGATAATACAAACCTGGTTGCTCTTTCTATTCTATCTCGTGCTTATTCTCGTGCGAGAGGGAGGAGCATACCCACTTAACCCTGGGGGAATCGCGACCAATAGGCCGAATTTACGTGGGGTCCGTCGACATAAATTAGAACGGTCTCCGCTGGTCCTCTACCACTGTGCTGGTATGTTAAGGCACTACTAAGAAAGTTCTGCGCATTGCCGTCTTCTTCTACCCGTACTCTGTCGGATTAGATCAGCCTGCAGATCGACCTCTCTGTCTCTCTCTTCTACGAGATGACGTCTCGCAGAAGGAAACCTCGGAGCCCTCTGGTAGATTTGATTCCTCTCTGAAGCCTGGCGACTAGCGTCAGGTCAATCTCGTACATCGGCACCGACCGAAAAGTGTAACGAGTTTGTTAATAGTGGCCTTTTTCAACATCATCATCATCATCATTTTCAACCTCTCTACCCACTGCACGGGTAACCCTCCTCCATGTTATGATATTTTCTTCTGTTTTAAGCTGATCCATATATATATATAATGAATATATACCATCATAACATAAGCAAAAACAGTAGGTAGGTATATAAACAAACGTCTCAAAATTCAGAGGCACAGAGCGGGTCGCTGGAAAAACCTGAATGCGATAGGTATATGTATATACCTAATAAAAAATCACTCCGAAAATAAGTCGCTATCACAATATGAAGATTTTTATGACAATGAGTCGGAGTTAAATAAAAATATTGCTACAACGCCACCTCTTGAGACAAGCAGTAAACTATCAACATGTCGTACACATCACCATGAAGACAACATAAAAACGACGAAGCTTTGCCTGATAAGTGGTATCGAAAGCAACAAAACGTCAACTATACTTAGAAGTCATTTTGCAGAGTATGACTTATGTCATTATCGTATGCCAGGAGGAAGTATAAATAAACTGTCAAGTGGATTACAAAATAAACTCAAAGATTTTGATTTGAATGACTACTGCATAATACTTTTAGGTGATGCCGACTTCACTGTGTCCAAAAATTATAATTTAGTAATGCAACAATTAAGACAAAATTTGTTAACTGTCCAGCATACAAATGTCATAGTATGTGCCCCAATTTTTAAATTTAATTCTAACGCGAATATTTTTAACAAAAGAATAGAAATATTTAATGATTTGTTTTATAAGGACAATAAAAAACACAAATATTGTTATATCTTAGACTCAAATAAGAATGTTGATTATTCTTACAACATGTTCTCAAAGTACTCTGGAAAATTAAAAAATTGTGGATTCAGAACAATTATAAAAGATTTAGATAAACTAGTACTGGCTATTTCGGAGTATTGTTATTTGCCGGCATTACATAAATCAACTTTACATTCAGATGGAAATCAGAGTAAATCGCCCTTTCGTGTCTAATCAAAGTTTCAAAAATTGTTCAAACATTATAAATTCAACTACCTTAGGTTTATCTGTTTTCCATCAAAACATACAGGGTATTCGATCAAAACTAAGTCAATTAGAGATACTCACACAATCACAAAATATTGATATATTATGTCTCAGTGAAACATTCTTGAAGTGTGAAGATATAAGTTCCTTGCAAATACCTGGATATACCATGGCTGCATCCTTTTGTAGGACAAAGTCTCGAGGAGGTGTCTGCATATATATTACAAATAATATTCACTTCAAACTACTGCAATGTATTGACTCACTATGTATGGAAACAAACTTCGAATGTTGTGGTATACTGTTACCCGAATTGAACTATGTTGTCATCTGTTTGTATAGAACACCTGCTTTTAACTTTGATATATTCATTAAAGCTTTAGAACAACTATTACATAAAATTACTCTCCGTTCACACTATGTTAAGAAAAAAGTTATTATTGCTGGGGACTTCAATGTAAACATTCTAGATAGTAACACATCAAAATGTAAAATATTAAAAAATACTTTGCTTAAATATAATGTTAAGTTCACAGTAAATGAGCCAACTAGAATTACTCCTGAGTCAAGTACCTGTATTGATAATATTATAACTAACTTTAAGACCTTTAGCACGAAAGTATTACATCTTGGCTTATCTGATCATTCAGGACAACTTATATGTGTGCCATGTAGTCAAAGTTTTATAGAAAAATATTGGTATGTGTATAGGAGAGATTTAGATAAATACATAGAAATATTTATAAATTATATTTCACAGTTAAGTTTTTCTGATATTTATTTGCACAATAATGTAAACATGGCTTTTGCTACATTTTCAAAGCTATTTAATTTATTTTACAACTTATGTATACCTATGACTAAAATTAGAGTAACATATAAGAGAAAAGGAAACTGGCAAACAAAAGGCATATACAGAGCAAGCAAGATAAAAAGAAGTTTACATCAACAAATTATAAATAAAAATAAAGCCTATCTTATCCCATATTATAAAAAATATTGTAAAATCTTAAAGTCAGTAACGCGTAAAGCTAAACGAATATCTAATATTTCATTAATAAACAAAAGTACAAATAAAAATAAAGCAACATGGAATTTAATAAAAAACCAAACTACTCCAGTAAACAATTTCAAAACCCACTATAAATAAAATCACTATAGGCGACCGTACAGTAACCGACGTAAAGGATATGGCCGAGATTTTCAATAGTCATTTTACTACCGCAAATTTGTCCCCTCTTTTGAATAATAACTACCGGACTTCAACTGTAGTATTAAATAGCATATTTGTTACCCCTGTTGATGAAACAGAATTAAGGAAGATTGTCATGAGTTTTAAGAATAAAAAAAGCTGCGGTTATGACAGTATTCCAATAGAAGTTATAAAACTTTCTCTAGAATACATCAGTAAACCTCTTCTATATATTCTAAATCTAATGATTGAAACGGGTGTATTTCCCGATGAGTTAAAAAGAGCTAAGGTAAAACCATTGTTTAAGAAAGGAAGCAAATGTAACGTAACGGACTACAGACCTATAGCACTACTATCTAGTTTTTCAAAGATCTTTGAAAAAACTATTTATAACAGACTTTTAGACTTTTTTAATAAAAATAATTTAATAAATGCAAGTCAATTCGGTTTTCAGAAACAAAAATCAACTACTTTAGCAATTTTTATAACATTAAAAGATATATGGGAAGCTTTGAATATAAAGAAATCATGTGTTGGATTGTTTCTAGACATGTCTAAAGCATTTGATTGCGTAATCCATGAAACCCTTCTATATCAGCTTGATAAATTAGGTATTCGGGGAATAACACTAAAACTACTGGAAAGCTACCTTAAAAATAGAGATCAATATACAGTAATAGATACTTTTGATAAGACAACAAAAACATTTAAAGAGGTAAAATCTGATCCTAGAGAGATGCTCCTAGGTCTACCACAGGGAAGTATTCTTGGCCCTCTTCTTTTTTTAGTATATGTGAACGAACTCCCGAATATCACAAACAACTTATGTGTTATGTTTGCTGATGATGCTACAATTTTCATACCCAATAATCAAAATGATAACATTAAATTTGAAAAAGAAATAATTAAAACTCTAAATGAAACCATATGTTTTCTAAAATCATTAAATTTGACAGTAAATCTTTCCAAAACAAAAGTACTACAATTTAAAAACTATAAAACAAATCAAATTAAACTAAATATAACGTCCGAATGCAAGTCAGTCATCGAAATTGTGGATGAAATAAATTTCTTAGGTGTAAAAATCGACTCACATCTAAATTGGAAGTTGCACATAACAAAAATTAATAATAAAATATCGAGCTACTGCTATGCTCTATCTATACTTGCGGAAACATCATCTGTAGATGTAGCCAGAGCCGCCTACTTTGGCCAAGTTTATCCTCTTCTTACTTATGGAGTTATTTTCTGGGGAAACTCTGTTAATGTAAAATCTACCTTTATACTACAAAAGAAATGCTTGAGAACTATTTACAGTATGTACTCTGATGAGACTCTGAGAAATATTTTTAGAGAAAAGGGTTATTTGACACTGACGGGTATTTATGTTTTAGAGATGGCTGTTTTTATAAAAAGCAATATTCAGTATTTTAAACGTAAAAGTACAAATAACTGTAATTTGCGGAAGAGATATACATATGACTTGGCTTTACCAAATATTAATAATGCCCTGTATCACAAGAGTGCCTATGTAACTGGTATCCAAATATTCAATCATCTGCCCACAGATCAAAAAGCCTCAGTAAATTTGAGTTGTTTTAAGATTAAATTAAAAAGATGGCTTATAAATCAAGCATTCTACAGTCTGGCTGAATATTTTGGTACAAAAACAGCATAGCGGCTGTTTCTATGTATCATGTACCTACCTACTAAAAATTGCATGCCCGACTAGGGTAAATTGTTTGTTCCCATTATTATGCTCAACACCTGCTATGTATTTTACACAATTTTATGGCAATAAAAATTTATCTTATCTTATCTTATCTTATCTTATCTTATCCTATATATGTTCGACAGAGACCAGTGATCGACATTTGTTTACTTTAATTATTTAAAAAAAAAGGGTACGCATCTGACTTTTGACTGAAGCAACAAATTGTTAGCTGTTATTCAGAAAAAAATAAAAATAAATAGTAATCGTAATATTCAATAGCAAATCAACGTCGAACTTTCGGTCTCGAAACAGGTGAAAAAAAAACCTATTCAATTGACGGAGAACAAACCCTTGCGTGAACTCGTCAAAAAACTTAAGGCAGTGCAATGCACATGCCAACAAAAACGGATATAATAAGAAAAAAAAGCTACGGGGACACACTGATGAAATCCTTTTTGAAACATCTATTTTCTAATATTTTTTCGTTTTGTCCACAGGAGGAATGGGCTAAAATCTCCGAGATAATGGCCTCCTTCGGAAGCAAGCTGGTCCGCGAGTCAGTGTTCGTGTCTGAACTAGAGCAGGAGTTCACTTCCCGGTTGGGGCTGAGCTGCTCCGAGTCGAGCCTCAGCCCGTCCGTGGCGTCGAACCTGGGTCACTGGCTGTCCGGCTTAGCGCTGCACGACTATGAACCTTTGTTCCTTGAGAGTGGCTATGATGACATTGACTTTATTGTGAGTGTTCATATTATAATATTTTTTTAAAGTAGAAAATAAAATATTTATTTGTCGAACAAGATCTAAAACAGTGGTTCGTAGAACAAGAGCTTATACATTGCTAGTTAGGAATTAGAAATACAGCACATGTGCTTTTCAGTCTGCCTGTCTGTGATCATCAGTTCTTCTTAGGTTGAGAATATTGGGTGTAAGCACTTAGGCTTTACATAGGCTCAGCACTTAAGTCATAATACGTTACGAGTTGAGAATGAATAAAAAAATATATTTATGACAGTTTTACTTTAGTTAAACACTTGGCTCAATCTTACGATAAAGTCAAAGAGCATTTTACCTGGAAACAAACAAACAAACAATAATATTCACATCTGGGTCTGAGATACAGGGGCGCGTTATTCGTCTAATTTATCTGAATTAGCCCACCAGACTTATTTGTACTGCCTAATATACTTCTTTTTTAACTTAAGAGTCACGCTCTAGTCGGTGTAGCATCCTCCATTCTTCTTTACCCCAAGCTAATTCTTATACCTCCCTATAACCTAATTTATTTTGTTACAGAATGGCATCTTGGATGAGAACGACCTCCGAGAGATGGGCATAGACGAATCAGATAGGCAAAAAATATTAGAGTCAGCGAAACAGTTACCTCTTAAAATAACAGAAATCAGTAATAACCACAACAATAATAATATAAGCAACAACCAAAATGAATCTGTTGACGAGTGGCTAAGGAATATAAATTTAGAACAATATAGTGATACGTTTAGAAAGCATTTGTATGTGGATATGGATAGGGTGAAGAGGATCTGGGAGGTGGAACTGACGGCTGTGCTGGAGATACAGAAGTCGGGACACAGAAAAAGGATATTGGCTTCAGTGTCTGGTGAACACAATGGTCCGGCTAACAAGATGGAGGACATTAATGCGGATCTTAATAGTTTGGTGAGTTTTTGAATTTCTTACTTACTTGTATGTGTAACTATCATAGATGCCAACATAGTCGGAAACCCGGCTAAAGATCAGATATACGGTTATCAATACAATTCTTCGTAGTAGAGTAAATTAAGCCTTTGCTCGTTGTCTATATTTATATTTTATGTATTTTATTTATATTACATTATATTGAACGTCTTATCTAGATATTTATATACTTTATGTATGACAAGAACCAACCAACTATTGCTTTCACTGAAAAAATGGAGTCTTAATCATTTTACCTTGCCAGGGGAGAAGCGGCAACGATGTAGGACTTAAGAAGAGAGTTCAATGTGGTGAAGTAAAGCGTTTATTGCCATAGACAAGTCTGCAATTAAGCAAAGGATTCCATCATTTCTATGTTAGCGACCGCAAACGTCATACATATTCGCTTTAAATTGACACATTAGTGACACTATATTTATAAGCTGTTAATCCTATGCACGAGTATGATCTGAATTGGATATGATATAAATTGGATGTTAGAAATTATTGAATAGAATCTTCTGCACATAATATTGCAACTTCTCCATGGTAATACATTTACGCGCGTGACTGTACTTTAATGCACAACGGCAAGCACGACAGTCGACAACATAGAACAAATTACTTTTGATTTTTTCTAAAGAACAAGTTCTAAGAAAATATAAAAACGTGTATTAACATGTACTGCTTCAAACTTGTATTGTCAATAGCCTTTTTTTTCCATATGCTTTTGAACACGATTGTAATGTACGATTAATTATATTCCATTCATGATTCATTGCGACCAGTGTGGCATACACACGCTAAGCATATTTAATAGTTTCTCATCATAGCATTAACCCATTGGACGCTTTAATATTCCGATCATAGGTAAGCTATGAAAGAATTAAAAGTCACTATTGAATGCTGATTAACTTAAGTTACCTACCGAACGCTGTTTTGAAATAAACACTTGATGATTATGAAATAAATATATGCTAACTTGATGTAGTGAACAGTAATTTAGCATAAGTACTTTACGTAGTACACCTCTCAACGTCAGATATTTGTATTTAATTGCAGACTGTGCGTTTATAAGCGTTATTTCTCTTATCGAACATAGAATTTTAATATTGTTTTCTAAAGTTTACGCGAACACTACACATTGAAATGAAACAACTTTTACGGATTTACGCGCGTTTATTTTGTACGTTAGTTTTAAATAATGTTTAATGTTAAGGGAGACTGTCTCCCTTTGACCACGGACCTTGCAAAGTCTTCGAGACTTCAGGATAAACATTATTTAAAACTAATGTATAAAATAAACGCGAGTATATCCGTAAAATTTGTTTAATTTTAATAGAATTTTTAATTATGTATTTTCCACGTAGTTTTATTTATTTGTCCAGGCTTTCGATTTTCTATCCATATATGGTTAGGAAGAACGGGCTAAAAATGGGCCATAAACCACCACGCGGCCTCAGTGCGGCTTGGTGGTTGTTAACGACTGCTTAAACAGCCGGGACCAACGACTGTACGTGCCTTCTGAAGCACGGAGAAGCTCAAAGATAAATTTTTGGGCACCCATCCAATGACCGGCCATGGCGAAAGTTGCTTAAACTTAGCAATCGAAGATCGGGCGCGTTACATACAACGGCTTCGCGCTTTTAAAGCAATATACTAAGAATTTAGATAGCTTTAAACTCAAATAGAGAAAAAAATTAAGAATTTGAAAATAATAATAATAATAAATATCTATGTAAGTGATACGTGTATAGACGCACCGATGCGTACGATCCAGTCAATCAGAAAGTTGTAAAAAGGACATCCTCACTATTAACATGTCAAGTGTGGAGCCACGAGGGTGTTGCTATGGCATCCGTGGAGATCTTAGGGTCTGCTGAACTTAAAGCGAATGCAGATACAAATCAAGTATTTGATTGATTGTTCGCAAAAATGTGTTGCATTTCCATATTTTCGGATATATTGATATCCGAAAATATTTGACATCTATGTTTCATTTGTCTTTGTTTTTTGTTCAACATAATTAGTTAGTAGTGAAATAGAATAATGATGAACTTTTATTTACGAAATTATTCAAATCCATTTAAAACGCTGATTAATATCTAATAGTTCAGAGTACCTAAGGGCTCTAGTTTTCTCCAATGATGTCTTTAAGGGCTTAGCTGTCAATTTCAATTTCATTATTTTATATTTTCTATATCTCTTTCATTTGACGTCTCTTGGCCGTCAATCAGTTAGGAAAGTTCATGATAACGATATTAAGAAAGTAAGATCTCAAATTTCCTATAAGTAAAATTCTGTCCAAGTCTTTGTCTTTTAAACAAGTCGCTCAAATGTAAGCTGTATAAAATCAATTGATAATGCAGCTTTCATTATGTATAGAACCAATATTGTCAAATCCCAGAACAAATAAAATACCTTAGAATATCAGTTTGTAACCATCATCATTAACATCACGCTCATTATATGTCCCCACTGCTGGGGCACGAGCCTTCCCTATGGATGGATAGGGAGTACGGGCCATACACCACCACGCGGGCCCAGTGCGGATTGGTGGTCGTTAACGACTGCTATACTTATGTATGCCTCCGCACACTGGACGACTGTCGCTGCGTCTAGTCGCCGCGTCTAGTCGCGTAGAGCACGCGCACACTCGACGACAGTCGTGCGACAGTTGTGAGCGTCAATTTGTGGTCGCGACTCTGCGACTGACGCCAAGTGTGCGGAGCTTTGAACAACATATGAAAATTAGTCGCCGAGCTGTCGCAGTCGCGTGTCGCCTATCGGAGCCATTTATGCAGCGGACGGATTTACGTGTCATCCGAAGCACGGAGAAGCTTGAGATATAAATTATTGGTCACCCATCCGATGACCGGCCTTTGCGAAAGTTGCTTAACATTCGCAGACCGGCCGCGTTAACCACTGCGCCATCGAGCTCCTGATGTTATGTTGGTTTGTAACCAACTACATAATAATATTCAAAGTTATTTTCTATGATTCCTCGTATATATTCTATGAGCTTCCACCATTTAAACCATCAGGTGCTCGTTGCACCTTTTATTGTGCATTACGAGCGCTGAATTAATTCTAAAGAGGATGTCCTTTTACCATAAATGGGTGTACTGACATCATCATTCCGGTTCCAATTTAATGTCCCGCGCATACGACTTGCATTATGACGATTTAATGCGTTTTTATTAGGTGAAAGTGTTTTTTGCGATGCGCCTTGTTATGTTAAGAAATGTGAAGAAAGAAAGGAAGATAATAACTTTATTGATATACACGCAACATATACACATGTTATATAAAGAATATAAAAATAAAAAAAAATATTTTTTTTCGAATATTACATTTTAAACTATCATTGGTCACTTACATTAGAATAATAATTATTAAAGGGATTATTACCACACAACAAAAAATAACACGAGTATTCTAATATTTACATTGAATTTATTTTTAAATTATAATCATCATCATCGTCATCAGCTCATTATGTTCCCACTGTTGGGGCACGAGCCTTCCCTATGGATTGATAGGGAGACAAGGCCACGCGGGTCCAGTGCAGATTATTGGTTGTTAACGACTGCTAATGCAACCGGGACCAACAGCTTAACGTGCCTTCCGAAGCACGGAGGAGCTCAAGATGATAAATGTTTATGTCACCCATCCGATGACCGGCCTTTGCAAAAGTTGCATAACTTCAGCAATCGCAAACCGAGCGCGTTAACCACTGCGCCATTGAGCTCCTCAATTATAATCATATTGAAAGAATTTATAAAGTATGCTTTTAACAGGAATTAAAAGACTTTTTTATTTTATATTTTTTATACAGATATTATCTACCGATCTGATTTTCCATGTGCCCCGATTCTAGAGTAGGGCGTTTTTTAACGTTGTTGATAATGGTGATGATGATGATGATGATTATGATGACCATGATGACAATGATGACGATGATCATTATAAATCCCAAGAAATAAATAATGTAGAGCATAATGACAAACGCTTTAGCGTCAACTAAATATAAAACGAATCCGTCGCCACATTATTTAAAATGGCAGCTAAATCCATCTGTCATGTTACCAATATATTTGTTCTCGATAGGAAAGTTCTCCTCTTTATTATTATCCACTTCTTTATCGCTCACACCTACATATGGGGGGCGGGAAGGGGGTTGCCTGGTTACCCCCCACGCACGCGTAATTAAGGCAAGATGAGCAATTTAGCGTGGATTAGCCATTTTAATCTCACAGGTGATTTTGTGGGGAGAGCGATAGTAATCATGTTATTTGGATCACTTTAAATTTCCCTCTTACATTATTAAAAGAAATTTGTATAGGTTTGCTCATTTGATTCTTGTTAAATGTGTGACCACGTGTTTGACAATTTGTTTGAACGTTTTTTGTATGTTCTTTTTTATGTCTTGCCATGGATATTGAACAGTCACACACAAAGGTAAGCATACTTTATTAAGTGTTTTTCTGTGTATTTTAGAATATTTTTTTATGTAGAATTTGAGTGTATTATTTGGCCGTATTGCCTCGTGCTATTGTATATAAAGGTGAAGTACAGAAGTGACTATTTTATGGATAGATGAAAAGTAAAAACGACAAGAAAATAGAGCGGAACGGCTAGCACGTTCAAATTAGGGTCGAACAATTTAAATATTACCGTCCAAACCTTCTGGACAAACCAAACCATACAAAACATCGAATTCATTCGACCAAAATGTATGGAACACCTGAATTTTATTTTCGAGTTAAGGACTTGGTCCAATAGTAAGAGTTGTTCGTTTGTATCACGGGAGTCATCTCAGAAGGTTTGGACTGAGATAAAAAGTCAACCGGTATATATTATATGATTTTTTTTATATTTTTCATTCAGGCTTTTATTTGTTTTCTTTGGAATTATCGACAACAACAAGTAGGTATAAGTAATTAAAAAAAAGTTCAGCTTGATCTTTTAGTAAAGGTTTGAAACTTATTAACTTGAACTTGAACTTACGCAAATATTGTTGCGAACAAATTAAAAATGAAAAAAGACAAAGTGTTGAAAAAAATTCCACGAGAAGGATGAGGTAACTAAGACCACTAAGAACTATGCTGTCGTGGCTCACTATGCTATCGTGCCACTATAGCATAGTTCTGACCCGGCATATCATGGGCTGCGGGTTCGAATCCCGCTCGTGGAATTTTTTCAACACTTTGTTTTTATAAGTGTTGAAAAGGGGTCACATTTTTTTGCACGAGTTGGACCGCGGCACCTTACCAAAATTCGATGTGCACCTGACATACGGGATGTCAGACGGGCCAAAATTTTTTCAACACTTCCAAAATGTAACTAACTTCCAACTTAAAGTACTTAAATTTGGCCGAAAAAATTCATCTCCCAATCTTCACCAAACGACAAATTACCTACACACAAATCTAGACGAAGGACGCCTACGAGCGTACATCGCAGTTGCATTTTTTGTAATTTCACACGTCGCCAATCCTGTATAGGTAATTAGTGTTCAATCCACCTCCTATTCACTGTGAGCTATTCAGCAGCCCCGAGAGAGGCACTCGCTCCTACTAAAATGGCGCCCCAACTATATGCGCATTCGTGGTAGTGCTAAAGGTTTATCGAATGTGTTTTGTGAATAGGATTTCACCTACCATTTTCGCATGTTTATAATAATATATTTGTCGGCGGTGAGGTTGGTTTTGTAGGCAGGACAGTCGAGCAAACTCTGATTCGTCGATAACACTGTTCATCTTGGATCTTTAAAATAAAAGCGCAGTCGTATTCCTTACAGTCACTTTAATGTTATTTTAACATCACAATTAAATTATTTAGAAACAGTTGCCCGATGCAAATGGATTTTAGAAACGAAGTGAGTTCTGCGCGTGCGTACTCTCCGACCGATCCCGTTCAAATGTCCTCAGTCCGTTGTCGCGCCAACTGACGTTGACGTTTTGCGTACCATAGAGCATAGGCTGCGCAGACCACACTAAGTATACTCGTATACTATACTTGTCGTTTCTAAGCGATGCTAGCGCCACGTCTTCGACATATTTATTTTTTATTTTGAGTTTTGAATCAACCATTCTCAGGAAGCTCGAGTGGGAATCAAACCCACGAGGGTCGTCCCAAAGGTCGTCCTTTGGATAACCGGTCCAATGATCTGACCGCTGAGCTACGGAACCCCAGAAGACTCGTTGAATTTTTCTAGTTCTTTGTGATTTACATTGCAAGCCAGCGGCAGCGGTATTACGTCACTGTGAAGTTATTAGCCTCACAGTCGAAACAACAATTTTTTATAATAATGTCGATCATGTTACTGTCTTAACGTTATTAATCAAAGGTGACTGTAAAATGTTGAATGTTCTGGTTTCTTAAATGCTATGGACAAATATTTTTCATTTCATTTTCATTTCACTACATTCTGTCGTATGGTGAAATATAAGATTTTATTGTGAGATTTGTATCTACGAAAAACATGTAAGCGCCAAACAATTAAATTCTATTGTGTCTCTTATTTACGGCCATCGATGGGTTAAGAGACCTTCCTAATTTTTAAGAAGTTGAGCAGAGTATTTTTTTTTGTAAAAACAGATAGAGATAGCATCAATTGTTTTAATTTAAAGGTTTTATGATCAAAATAAAAATACATGTGAATTCTAATTAATGTGGTATATACTTAAGTGATTAAAGAGTAGATAATTATAGTGTATCTTCGTAAACGAATTAAGATTATTATTATCATTAATGCTAAGTTTAGCTAGGGCTACGTTTTCGGCTGATAATTCGTAACTAGCGATTAAAATGTCGTCGTCTCCGTTTTATTTTATTTTCAGCGCTGCGACTTTTGAATTATGCTGGTTAATGAAAAGTAATTTTTTGTTGCACCGAGAGAGTTCGAGAGTTTTACGTTGTGTTTTTCAAGGGTGACTTCGAATACGAGTTAAAGAGACTCGTAATTTCTATAGTCTAAAAAATTATGAGCACAAGTTCAAAAATCACACCACTGCTGATTGATCCTTATTCTCCAGAATCTCGATAATGTGATAAAAAGCCCTTCGCAACAACGCATCACTATCGAAATCCCGTAGTAATCCCAACTATACATAACCGGTGCGCTCCACCCATTCGAGTTCATTCCAACGGAAGATCAGACCATTCACTGCAACCTGAATATGTGTATTCAACCTATTATTTTCAATACCAAACGGCACTCGTCAAATTAGTTGACACTGCCTATTATTTCGCGTTTGTACCTCTGATTTAGTGCGTTAATTAAAATTTCACGCCACTCATTTTTCGCTGGCGCATCACTCTTTTTTGTTTGCACCTCTGAAGTGCGAACGCGAGTGTCACTTTGTTTTGTGAAACTGTGACTTGTCACCCATTTTGTGTTTAATTAGGGTACGTTTTGTTCGTTCAATTATTTGTTTCGCGTCTGGAGGGTGCTGCGCTCCAACGGAGCTTTTTATTGACTAGATTTCACGTTTACAGTTTTTTGTACGTATGCAATTCTACTATTTAGACGACTTTGTGTATTTTTCGTGAAGTATTTTGAAGCTGTTTTTATTTTACATTCTTGTATTTTTGTTAATAAAGGCAAATAGATATAGCGTCAGTTTTAAGCCAAATTTAACTGTAATCCACGTTATGGATTAAAAGGATATTAGTTATGGTAAATTCAAATCTTCTAGAGAGCTTGGGGTTGATGACAGAGTCTTCTTTTGATGGACTTGACGATCGATTGTAAAACAAGGAGTGGAAAGAAAGGTCCTTGTTGAATTTCTTGCAGCTTTCTTTACCACGTTTAGATTAGATTTACAAACCGATGGCGTAATGACATTCATAACAGTTTAAATGATTGTAGCCTAACTTGAAATATTTTCAATTATGATTTAACTTTGACTCGCCATTTTGTTATAGAAAAACAACATACAGCAATTGAAAGAGGAAATCAAAGAGAAACTACCGTCAGAGAATCTAAAGGCAGTTCCACCTCCTGTGGTACCTTCACTGGCGCCACCTGGCGGTGAGACGTTGAAGAGGAGTAAGAAGAACAGGCCGGCGCCTCAGCCCCCCAGACCCTCGGACCTGGAGATCAGGGCTCCTTCAGAGCTGTTGGTGGGGGTTCCGGGAGCCCTGAAGACGCAGTGGAAGCACCAACCGTTCGTGTTAGTGACCGGTGCTGTTACCTATGTAGCCAATGTGAGTATTTAAGACCAAATTTAGTATTTATTGAGTATTTTTATTTTTTTACAAACGTGATGTGAATACTCAAATATGTGATTACTATTCCTCTCAATTTATCAGGAACTAACGCTAACTCTTTGATCAATTATAGTACGAGAGATTCCCGATAAATGCAATGTTCTTGCAAGATTCTTGTGTGAATTTATGATTAGTTTTTAAGATCTTTTATACCTAACAAGAATAGCAAATAAAAAGTTTGAATTTGAAAAACGGTCACACAAAATATTTGTGCTCTACATCTGGGTTCGATTCCTAAAGACATATTTGCGGTTGATTAGTGATAGATCTATACATGTACATTCCTCCTTTTTAATTACAATTTTCTTGATCATACAGTACCTAGGCTCAACCGTGGTGAAAGAACTCCGCGGTACTGAGTCGACGAAGAAGTCAATACAGAAGCTGAAGAAAACCAAAGAACCTCGGGACTCGCCCGACATCATCCTCTCCATCAGCTACCGAGGCGTTAAGTTCCTCAACACCATTACCCGGGTAAGTCCAGTTAGCTCCTGGTGTGTGACCAAATATGGTCTTGAACTTTCAGGTGAATAAAAACTTTAAGGGCTGTTATTTTTGTAAGCAGTAGTTGTAACTGTAGGTTTTGTAACTGTAGGTTTTAATTGCAAGTAAAATCAACCGATATCCACAGTCAAATTTATTCTCGTGATTATATAGGTCTACTCGTATAATATAAACAAAGGATCTTTATTTAATTAAGTAAATATGTAAAGAAAAACAAAGAAAATAATCTAACCTTTTTGTTTTCAATCTCTTTGTTGTTGTAACATTAGATTATAATAGCCGGCTTTAAGAGTAAATAGTAGGACCCCAACTCCAATCTAAAAAAAGTAAAAAAAAAAACATTTCCGAGAAAAGGCCGTCTACTCTTTCACGGGCAGTCAAGTTTGCTTTGCGCCAATAACCAGCAAAAGCGAAAAAAAATAACAAAAAAAGCAGTTTGCATAAAGGCCTCGAATTTGTTTGCGTGACTTTTAATTATAGACCATTCTTCACACTTGATCGGACGAGCGACCAATCTTGCCTTTGTTTCTTGAAAAAAAAGGGTTGCTGCCTTCCCTTATTTCAACGAAGTATTTTGTAAAAGTATTCACGGTTAGTTAAGTGGGATAATTAGTGTTCTTTTTTCATTCAAGGGTCGCGAGCGCTGTTGAAATTCAAAATTGATTCTGTTTTTTGTGCGATAAAAAGAAGTAGACGATGCTATTATTATAATTGTAAAGTTGTTTTTTTTAATTATCTAATTTCAGCTCTTTTTGATCGTAGACCAATGGGATAGAGATTTATTTAAAACGTTAAAACGATATATTTCTTTGATATAGACCTACTAATTTTGCGCACTAATTATAAATTAATATTTTAAAAATAATTATACTCACTGTTCTCTTATTAGTTATTACACTATTTGGAACTGAAACGGAACAGTAGAACATAGAAGTACCTGTGTGTATAATCGAACAAAATATATAAAAAAAATATGATCCATCAGTTTTAAGGCAAATGGCCATCACTCTTTCTACAGCACCTAATCTTTACGATAATCCTAGCACAATCATTAAATGGGTTCAATTCATTATATTTCTTTGCTTTTCAGAAAATAATACAAATAAAATTATAAATGGAGAAAGTAATTATGGTGTTGTTTAATCACGCCAAATCGGATCTGAGTAAACTTTAGGCACATGCAGAGCGTATCCATAGTCTATTCATGGACCTAAATACCGAAATTTGTTGCTATATATATGCTAACTTATATGCTTACCCTTATCTACCAGGAGCTGGTCTGCGAGCACGAGATCAGGAACATCCACTGCGCGTGTCAAGACGCCGACGACCTCACCCACTTTGCGTACATCACCAAAGACCACGCCACTAAGAGCCATTATTGTCACGTCTTCAAAGTAGCTACCATGGTGAGTAACGACTACTTCATTGAAACTGTCTGTCTTTTCATTTGTTTTATTAACGGTTTCAGTTAGTATCATTAACATCAACTCAGTCGTTAGTAGAGTAGTATATATTCTACTCTCTCATCATACTCATCAAAGACAAAGTTTTTACCTCTAGATACAGTTAAAAGAAGATTGTTTTTGAAGTGTAGGTGTCTTTACTTCTTCTTCAACTCTAGATACGCCTAGGCACAGCCATTTTAGCAATTTCTGACTTTGCTATTATCTTTATTAAGAAAATATAATCATCATCATCATTTTTAGCAGCATCAGTTAAATACATATCTTTTAAATCACAAAATAAAAGCTATTTAAATTCTTGGAATCATATCAATTCATCATCACATTTACACATTGATACACACGTAATTTTAAAGTTATTTCTAACATTGAAATCTTTATTTGTTACCTTGCAGGATCAAGCTACCGAAGTAATCTTAACGCTAGGCGAAGCATTCGAAGTGGCGTACCAAATGGCACTAAGAGAGCAATCGAACAGAATCAGAGTGAGCCAGTCGATGGCCAAAACCCCAACACACGACCCCACCACCACAAACAGCAAAGAAAAGCCTAACGTCAATTACGGCCGTTCACATTCCATTACCGAAATCAAACTAAACGGCCATCAATTGAAAATTGCTCCGATCCCTGCATCCCTGTCAAACGAGGACTTCCAAGCTGCGACCAGAAACTCCGATGGATCCAAAAGCCCAAGGACACCTCTGTTGAAAGCACCAATTGCTTCCACTGAGGAATTGTGAAAGTGGAGGTAATATTGGCTGAAATTGTCGAACGAAAACTTTAGGATCAGAATATGACGATAACCAAAGACGCTGATGCATCATGGCTGAAGAGCTAAGGTTTGATGTTATAGAAATAATGGCAGTACCATAGATGAATGAACCAATAGAATTACCAGTATCATTTGTTACAAAAAGGTACACAGAAACAAGCTCTTATAAAGCATCATGTAGGTAACGAATGATACTGTTTAGAATGAGTGCGATTGGTTTACTCCCTGATGGTAAAATGAATGAAAAAGAAATACCTCATGGAAGTAAAATAAAAGGATTTCATGAATTGTCTTCCAGAAAACTACTTCCAGATTATAATGAGGCTTACACGATATTTTAAAATGTTATCAACCGGTATCCTCGAATTGTTATAATAAAATTATCGTTAAGTATTACTATATTTAAAGATAAATAGTTTTCAGTGTTTCATAGAAAGGACCATGTAACGAAAACTACTTAATGATCAACTGGGTTAGCATGTTTGTGTGTTAATAATTCAACTATTGTATTTCGATTTCGACGCTGCTTTTATGAACCATAACCTAATTTATTCTACTATTGTATAATATAAGATAATGGGCAATTTTACTATTGAATAGTGAAATTCTAGGGGCTGTTATATTTAAAGTAGTTTTTGTTAATGACTGTATATTTTTGGTTTCTCTAGCCTTAAAATTATGAATGAGCTGTTAATTGAAAAATAAATATATACATTGTAACTTGTTAAAGTATTTCAACGTTCGTTGGTCCAAATTATGCAGTTTTTACAATACGTATAACATAACTTACACGCAACAAATGTATAATCGAACTTTTAGATGTTTGAAAATAATTGAATAGTAAGCTTGAAATTTTTTAACGCTTTTTGGAAATAATATTGATATCTATTTGGGCCTAAAACACTATAATCTCGATATTAGATATTATGATTGTGTAATACGTTACCAATGTTTCGGTGTCGTACTGTGTATGTGTACATAGCGTAGGTTTACTGAATGCATAGAGATGTATGATATGGGTTGTTGATAAAAAACACTTCTTATGACATGAGTAGCGAATTCGCCTAACATATAGTACATAAAACATATCAAACCAATGTTATATGTTATTGAATATTAAAATATGGATTACGGTGTTGAGACTATGTTATCATTAAATGAAATGCCCCAAAATAAATATGTCACTTCTAATTCTTTTTAAGTCTATGCGTATACACCGTGGTCGGAATAATAATTTATGTAATTTAAATATGAGCTTCCTACGTTAATTTTGCATGTAGCTTTAAAAAGGTGTTAAAATTTGTTGAAACGCGTACAATAATCATGTCTCAAAACGACGAAAAACACTGTCTTTATATTATTTCAATTATGGCAACTATTTGCTCAAATCATATACAGAAACAATAAAAAATTTGTTTTAAAAGAATTTGTATCTTAAATCGGTTTGTATGTATGTTGCTAAAGTCTGACTATAATTTGAGATTTTATGTAATCTTATGTGATATTGAAAGTAAAAGTATTCAAATGATTTTAGTTTCTTTCATTTCGAACGTTCATTACCTTGCTTATGTAATGTATATATATTATTTTGTATATTTAGCACAAATTATGAGAGCTATTATTGTTGAATAATATAAGTAATATAATATTTATATAATATGTCATAATATAATTGACGGCTTAGTTAGTAAATTATTATAATATGTGAAATAATTAAAATAAAATATTGTGTACATTATAAAGTTGTGCCAAATCATGAGAATACAACATTTTTTACGCCAATCTAAGTAACCCCACGTTAATAAATATTTAAAACAATGCTCACGTTTAACACCAATATTTGTATGTTCAGGCCTCATTTTATATATTTATATTACAATAATAATATCATAATAATATTTAATTATTATTGCGTAGTTATATTATTAGCTGTGTACCCGTCCAGTTTTGGACGAAGTAATTTTTATTACATACTTTTTATTATGTTATCTGTTAAATTATACGATAATTATAATTGATTCATTGCTGTTTATACACGAGTGACATTTATATATAAAGAGTGACAGTATGCATTAGATTAGACTGAAGCGAAGATTTACCTCACAATTAAACATAATTAAGTACATAAGTGTATGTTTGCTTACTTCTATAAACGTTCAATATACTTTTTCATGGCCTGAAAGGAGCTAGGCATTTTTTATCTGGTAATATAATTCAAAAGAGTTTGTCTGGAACAACATATATGTATGTATACCAAAGAATATTAGTATAGAAGTTAGAATAAGGAAATAATATATAGACTTCAGTGAAAAATATTAAGATTGTTATAGAATAATGCATAAAAATATATACAACAGCAATATTATGATTAAACACTGCCGATGAATCGAAATTATTTGTTACAGGTTAAATATAGCAACCACATATTATTTTTTAAATTTCATATTAATTATTTAGATGATAACCGTCTATTTGTTTTTGTGTAAAATGACCTTTCTGAATCTAGTATAGTAGATCCAATTTAGTTTGAAATAAATTCTTACTATATTACCTCATACGTATGCAATACTAAAGTATGGCATAAATATTTTTTATTTTTTATCTAAGTATGACATAGGAAATTATCGGTTGTGTACCTATCATTTATTTATGTAGTTTTACATATTATATTATAGTTGAACCTTCTATTATTGTAAATAAATTACTTATAACGATATATTATATTCGACATTCAATAAATTGAGAAATATTGTGTGGTGGTTTCTTATTTCACATGATCACCCTGAATATATAGAAGTATTGTTGTAGCACCATTTTACGTCTCCAAATAATTTATTTCAAACTAGATGACCCGGTGAACTTCGTATCACCTACATAAATATTTGTGAAAAATATGGTCAAAACTTAATATAAAAATTTATCTACATACAACCAACTGACACTTTTACACTTTTTTTATTTCTGAAACAGAACTGTTTTGTATTCCAACAACACAGACCAAAGAGATCGGACCTCATACTACAGCTATGAAACAGACAAATTTCTGAACGCACCTATAAATATTTGACAACCAAGTGACCATTTTTTATTTCTAAAAAGCTTAGATTAAGCGTTATTATTCTATTTAAGCTAAAAAGACAGAAGACAGCAAATGTTTCAAAGCTAGTTTATTATTTCCCATAATATTCATAAATAATAAATTCATAAATAATAACCCGACCCAGCCAGGAATCAAACCTGGATCTTCCGCAATCCGGGCGGCTGCACTGACCATTATGCTACCGGGAAGGCTGACGTAAGCACTGAATTTTTTCACTGCTTTTTGATTTTTGACTGATTTATGCAGATTCATCTTTACAGATGAAATACCACAAATATGATAACACCTCGCCATAGTAAATTTTTACATTTTTATTTTTAAGTGCTAATTGCTGCACTGAAGCAGCAATTAAAACATAAAAATAAAAAAAAATAAAAATCCACCAATTTACATTCAGTCAGCGTGGTGGGTTATGGCCCGTTCCCCCCTAAAGCTATTGTTAAAGAGAGAAGGTGTAAAAGAATCAAAGAACTTCCAATCCTAAGGTGATGACCCGATTTTGTACTATTTAAAATAGTCCGATCCGATCCGAACCCTTCGGAGAATCTAGTAGAAGACGGGGACGCGCACTAGTGCGCGATGCCGTTCCCTCTAGAAAACCTCCGAAGGTGATTCGTTTCACACGGCTTGAGGGACCCTTTACGTTCCTCGCCGCCCCCAAAAAAGCCAGGTGAAGCTGAAAATGCCGCCTTAGGCAATCAGCAATCTCTCTCCAAAAAAAAAATTAAATAGCAGATTCAAGGCATTAGCGAGTCGTTGAAGAGCCATTAGATTGCAATTTCGGTGCAGTAAGTACTTAAGAGCGACCGATCGCATAGGATTCAGCGAAGACATTTCAACAAAGGCCAGGTATCGCTGTTCTATCTGATCCGTATAATAATGTACAAAGGAATGTGGATTGATTTTGCTGACAGTGCAGCGTCGACGAGCTACTTGACTGACATCAACACAATTAATGAATTAACGGTGGTTTAAGATACCTTTTTTAAAGCACGCAATGAAAGAAAATGGCGATCAGTCTTTAGTTAACAATATCAAGTTACTTTTAAAGCAACCTGGGATATCAAAAGTATGCAAAAGTTTCGAAGGAATTATAATTACCTGATAAACTTTCCACAGCTGAAAATCAAGCCTTTTCCATCTAACACTTAGAAAGATCGACCATAATCCCCCATGATAGGCCTAATACAGGTTCTAATTACTGTCACCTCATATACTAGAAGCCTAACCTATAGTGTTAATTATTTAACCTAAACTGTTGGTCCCGGACTAACGGTCTAGATAATTCAATTCGGTTACCCATTCAATTCTTCAACCTGGCATTGACAAAGTAGCTTAACGCGCAATATTGCAACAACGCATACGCCGCTGCTACCAAGCTCAATTTCCAATCTGTACGCTTGAACTACATAATATATAATTTCAAGCCGACGACAGTTTGCTAAATCGATACTAACCCATATAAAAGTGACGTCATTACCCGCCAAACCCATTTGGTTGCAATTACGGTGCAGCACGAGCGACCGATCGCTGGCTGATGAGAAATTTGACGCGCGACCACTCGGAAGTATTGCAACGCGGCGCAATCGGGCGGCTGCAATATCTGGGGTAGGTATTAAGGGAATATTTTAGAGTGTTTAAGGCGAGATAGTGATGTTTAAAGCGTGTGTCATTTTCTGAAGGGCAAATTCACATGTCGTTTCTTGCTTTAACTAAATGTTTTATCTCATTGTTGGTAGTTTGTTCGAATTTATCAGCTGATAGTTTTCAAACTACCAATGTAACTTATTTTAGCGGACTTTATGAATATAGTTTTATATGTATGTACTTTGTATAGACAGTTCGCTACAATGAGTTACAGTAATAGTTTAAAAACTGTCAATTGAAACGCATTTTGTCCTGTCAAACTATCAAAATGAGGTAGTCACAGTTAACTATGCGAGCGACGATATTTCGATAACCTATACAAACTTTAAAGCTCTAATTTTTTAAAGCCGCGATAAGCCGATAAAAATTAAATAAGGTAAATTAAAAATCATTTATTTCGGGCATGACCCATATCGTATAATAAGTAACATAAAAATACTTACATTAGTAAATATAAATTTATATGAATTTTCCATTTTATGCTATTTTATAGTTTTCATAGTAGATCATCATCAGTAGATATTAGCGACTAAATACAGTTACGTTAAGTAAAACGTTTTTTTTTAATGTTTTCTATTAAATGTCAAATGAGGAGCTCGATGGCGCAGTGGTTAACGCGCCCGGTCTGCTAGTGCTGACTGAGGTTAAGCAACTTTCGCAAAGGCCGGTCATCGAATGGGTGACCAAAAAGTTATCATCATGAGCTCCTCCGTGCTTCCGAAAGCACGTTAAGCCGTTGGTCCCGGCTGCATTAGCAGTCGTTAACAACCACCAATCCGCATTGGGCCCGCGTGGTGGTTTATGACCCGTTCTCCCTATCCAACCATAGTGAAGGCTCGTGCCCCAGAAGTGGGGACATAAGTACAATGAGCTGATGATGATTAAATGTCAACATGTCTGTATTTCCCTTAACCATAGAAATATTGATCAAAATTGGTTTGAAAGAATTAAGAGCTTTGAAGTCAGTATCTGAGAATGCCTGAATTCTGAAATGGCTCGTAAATATATAGGAATGTATGGTTTTGGTTATTGATATCATCCTCTCCCCAATATTTTTTCAGTGAACGACAGGGTCCATATTGTTTCTGATATTTTTTTAAGATAGTTGTGTTACGAGTACCTACATACAGGGCCGTAGCGAAGGAGGGGCATTGTGGGTCAATGCACTATCTTAAAATAAAATACCTTAATAATCAACTAATAATAAGCAAAGTACTGTAAAGCAGATTTAAGACGGAAAAAAAATACTAGCGTATAGTGGCATCTAGTCTTACAGTCATAATATATAGGGGGTGACACTTTAAAACGCATACTGTTTATTGTCATAATTTCGATTGCCATACATCATATGACATAAATATCAAAAAGCATAATATTATTTGGCATAATATTTTATTATGCATAAACATAATAACGCAGAATTTTTGAAAGGCATAATGTAAAAAGTCAATCCGTTAAAATCTATATTTTTGTTTGACATAATTTTATTAAGCATACTTTTCATTAACATTCATAATTTTGTTTTGACATAATCTTAAGTTGTTTTAAGGGGTGTATTTCATTTCATACAATTACAAATGAACTGATGTCAAAGGATATAACGTTCATTGGATATAATTTTTACTTGGTCTAAATATACTTCTTATAAAAACATTACGTATATTATTCATTTAAACCTTAATTTGATTTAAAATATAGTCTTAAAAGTTAATACGTTGTGTTTTTAGTAATGTTGTGCTACAAAAGTCAGTAACAGAAACGAATCGCTACAAATCCGACTCCACGTAGTCTTGTCTGCCCTACGCTAGAGTGTAATTTAGAAGCGTGTAGGCGCGGAGGGGCGAGGCGGCCGCGAGCTGAGGAGCAGGTGGTTTTAGCGCTCGCCGACGCGGCTGAGGCTGGCCGGCGAAGCCGGCCAGCAAGCCGAAGCTGCGGTGGAGATCGAAAACCATCTGCGACGATAAGCTCGCGTGGGACCGTCGGAGCCCTGCAGCGCCGGAGCCGTGACAGAAACCATGCCTGCTGCATGTTGCATGCTTGCTTGCATGGTTCATGCTTGCTTGCATGCTGCTAGCTTGCTTGCCTGCTGCTTGCTTGCTTGCATGCTGCTTGCATGCTGCTTGCATGCCGCATGCTTGCTGAAGCTTGCTTGCTGCATGCTTGCTTCATGCATGCATGATAAGGTGTAGTAAA
Source organism: Eudonia mercurella (assembly GCA_963082485.1). NCBI lineage: Eukaryota > Metazoa > Arthropoda > Insecta > Lepidoptera > Crambidae > Eudonia > Eudonia mercurella. The sequence continues at coordinate 3,884,812 of OY720040.1, forward strand.
TAAAACAACATTTTAAATCGAAATATTTATTATAGGATATAATTTAAATAGAAGATACCTACATAGAATCTATTTTTATGCTTATCAAATGTATGCCTTTTGAATATTATGCCTTTTAAATGTTATGGCAAATTTAAATTATGCCTTTTGTTAATTATGATTATTGCAATTATGCCTTTCCATGATTATGCCTTACAGATTTCGGCCATATGATGTTATGCGTTATGAAGTTATGCTATAAAGACTTATGGCAAGTGACGATTATGACCATGAACATTATGCATTTTCAGTTTATGCTTAAAAACGTTATGCGTTTCAATAGGGTAACCTATATAGGGTATATTATGTCATGTAATATGTAACAAATTTCCCTTAAATGCCGAATGGGGGTCATTCCAACCATTGATATGAACAACTTTTACTATGGCACCAATCGAACCTTCGAAATCGCAATTTAAGGGAATGTTACACCTGTATATCACCCCGACAATTACATAGTATTAACCTGACTCGCACATGTTCAGAAATGAAGGACACCAAAATTCGATTGACCAGAACAGATCAAGTAACATTTTTACTTCCGCCCTACCTGTAACCACAGCCGCCCTACCTTAAATTCAAGTCTAGCTCCGAAGCTACGGCCCTACCTACATACCTGTTTATTATGGGAAAATAATATAGAAATTAAAGTTGAAGACTCAGCCTACTTTGGTTTTAACGTTCAAATAATTTTATAAAAACCTTGTTGGCCGAGAGGCGCCTTACCTTGTATATAATAAAGCTTGTATATTACAGAGGAGGAGTTTTGAGGAGCCCAATGGCGCAGTAGTTAACGCGCCCTGTCTACGAGTGCTAAGGTTAAGCAACTTTCGCAAAGGCCAGTCATCGGATGGGTGACCAAATTTTTACATCCCGAGCTCCTCCGTGCTTTGGAAGGCACGTAAAGCTGTTGGTTCCGACTGGATCAGCAATCGTTAACAACCACCAATCCGCATTGGGTCCGCGTTGTGACTTACGAACCGTTCTCCCTATCCATCCATAGAGAAGGCTCGTGCCCCAGCAGTGGGACATAAAAATGAACTGCTGATGATGATGAGTAAAACAATGACTGTTTCGGGACAGAAATAGATGTAAGTGTTGTAATTTAGACGAATTCTGGGCAAAGCTACCTTACCCAAGGAATAAACAAAGCTTTTTATCACCAAAACAATGCCCGAAATCAAAAAAGAATCAACAATATTTAATCTCACTTTTAAAAGCATCTAGGTACTCACATAAAACATACTAATATAATTTGTCAGGAACCTCTAAGTAGGTAATACAATTTCCAAGGTGGAAAGTCAAAGAGTTAGTCTCCCCCTTTACGCGGATCCCTCCCCAGCGCAATAAACTTAATTACAGTAATGCCAACCTCAATACGTGACGTTTATGATGTAGGGTAGCTGTTATTTTTAACTTTTTAGGAATTCAAAATTGTTAATCATATACCACTCCCTGTGTGGTGCCAGGGATAAAGAATTGCACCACCCCATATCTTTCCGAGGGTGTCGTAAAAGCCGACTAAGGGACCATTCCAGAGGATGGGCAGCAGCATCTCTCTGAGGTTACTCTTAACCAACTGCGATCGCCAACCCGCCTGCCAAGCGTGGCGATTACGGCAAATACCCCTCATGGAGATCCGTGGGGGAAGCCTTTGTCCAGCAGTGGACGTCTTTTGGCTGAGATGATGATGATGATGATGAATCATATACCATAAAATAAAGAATTAGTGTTTAGCAATAAGCACATTTTTTTTGTTGACTAAAGACGGGGAGACGAAAACCGCTAAATAACACTTTTCTTTGCCTTTTTATTGGAGACATTACAGGTAAATATCTGTACCTGGTATGTACATGTGAAAACGTGGTCTCTTAAACGTGGTATCTTTATTCTACGAGTACGGTGTCTTAGGCCAAAGCGAGTGTGCATGTTTTGTGTATCATGAGAATGTGTAGTGGCATATTGAGGATCATGCGGATTTTCTATGACTGAGCTGGCAAACCGTATACGGCCCGCCTGAAGGAAAGCTTTCACCGCGACTACGAATGCCATTTTTTTAGTTTTTATGCTTATATGCCTTGTAATTTCACTGGATTTCACTGTACTCTTACTTAAAACCGGAACACAGCGGTTGGGGCCAGAAATAGATATTATATCTAGTAATGTACCTATAGGTAAAGTCTCCATCTAGTCGGATTCAACAGAACCCTATTATCTACCGGGGTGTGCATTTGAAGGATCGGGAGATAAGTTGCCACTTGTTATTTTGTGACGAAATTTTTGGCGAACAAATGTGCGCGCATTCTGTGTCTTTTAGTAGGAAATGAATGATGTAGAAGTAGGAATTGGCGTGCCGTCGAATTCTGCGTGGAAGTGCCTAATAAAAAAAATTGTCCTAACAGGTTAGAAATCCCACACACCCTGCTCCTCGTAGCGCTGTATGTAATTACGTGCTAATTACGCACTCTGTGCGAGCGTGCTTAATGCGCTTCGTTTCAAATCTTGTCGCAACATATGCCGACGTATATTCATACGTAACAGGACATTTATTGAATTTATAATTAAATTCTATGTACGCCAACTAAATAAACTTCATCTATATAAAGGCCTAGTGTGAGATATTTTTGACATTCGATCACATTAACGAAAACGAGAATTTGTATGGATTTTTTAATCTCTTCTCGTATGTAGCCAGGAGGCGCTGCTTCAATCCCTTACTAATTTTCGTTTAATTAAACGTAATCGAATGAATACGGGTAGTTATAAAAACTCGCACTAGCCACCCTGATGGCTGAAACACCATTTGTATTTTTTAACAAACGTTTCATCGATCTATTTCAATAAAACCAATCTAAATCATATAATCATCATGATATAACAAAAACACAAAATGTTGAAAAAAATTCCACGAGCAGGATTTGAACCTAAACAAAATTTGCGTTAAAAATTATACAAACAAAAACATCATGATATTGTCATTAAGTTATTATGTTACTTAGCCTATAGTGGTTAAGACCACCGGTTTAGACCCAGAGGTCCAGGGTTCGATTTCCAGCGGGGAGTACATGTTTGTGTACTCAGTTTGGTTGGCGGTAGGGCTTGTTTGTCTGCCTGGCTAGCTACCACCATCTGCTCTGAATATGTCACTTTAACATCAATATTTGTAGCATTGTTGTGTTTTTGATAAGATGTATTGTTGATAAGATAGCCAGTGCCTCAGTAGTTGAAGATTCCGGGTGAAGTGCGCTTTCACCTTCGGCACTTAACATCACCGTAGTCTCGTGCGTTCTATCAACCCTGAAGCTTCAGTTCTTCTGCTTCTATGACCTGTTATTTCGGTAGATCTAGTACCCAAAGTAAAACAAAGCAATGCGAATCAATGTTGCTTGGCAGCTTGAATAGGTTTAACGTATTTTTTGGCGCGTGGCCTTTACAGCGTCACCGGACATTTTAGGGGCGGTGACAATCTTAAAGGGTTCCTTGAACCGTGTAATATAGGGAATGATATCACGCAAGCGTATCTCCGTTCCCTACCAGATTTTCCGAGGGGCTCAAATTAAATCGAGAGCTAGAGAGAAAGTCCTCGGCACGGATTGAATGAAATAGATACCTCACCTCACCAGCTCATTTTATGTCTGCAGGGGCATGAGCCTATGGATTCCTTCCCTATGGATGGATAGAGAGAACGGGCCATAAACCACCAGACGGGCCCAATTTGTTGTTAACAACTGCTAATGCAGCCGAGACCAACGGTTTTACGTGCCTTCCGAAGCACGGAGGAACCCAAGATGATACATTTTTGGTCACCCATCTGATGACCGGCCTTTGCTAAAGTTGAACCTTAGCAACTGCAAACCGGGCGCGAGAACCACTGCGCCATCGAGCTCCTCGCTCTGACATTGTTTAACCACTGTGAAACACCTAATAATTCTGGAGGCGGATTTTGGATTATCCTACCACCAGGCAGCCATTTTGACCTATGCTTAAATAGATTTTAAGCCTTTAAAAATAATATACTCCCTAAACAGTAGCTCATTTGCAATCGACCGGCGCTTATCCGGCCATAAATTTGGCGTAACTGTTAAAAACGGGCATCTGATTATGCCCGGGTCATTAGGTTCGCCGAAAAAAGGTTGAGTTTCAGCGTGTTTATTAATCTTGGCGAGGCGCTCGATTAGCTGGCCCGGATTTATGGGTATGCCCTGATCCTGGCTTAGAGTTAGCTGGGTTTAGGGAGATACGGTTAAAAAATGTAGGCACGATTAGTGAGTTCGATAAAGTATGTACATTGTTGAAGGAGAGTGAGGAACATTTACTAGGTTAGGAAAGGGGTAAAATATCCCAAAAGGATATGAAAAATCTTTAAGATTCTTTTCACCTTCTTAATGAAAACAAAATATAGCTTCTTTCAAAATGTATTGCTTTACTCCATCTAAATGTATATATGATTGTGCATGTATGTATGTATAGTGTAAGTATAATTTTCATTGATTATAGAGACTTTCTCATTCACTTTTTAGTTTTTAGACTAATCTTATTAACAGACAGTATAGTTAAAATGATTATTTAAAAATTATTTTTACGACACGACAATTTAAGATCCATTTTAACCAATTTCTTAAATATTTTTTTAACTAAACTTAATTTTATGTTTTTTAATTGTATTTAATAAAATTGGTTTAATCGGACGAACCAAGAAATTGCTTATTCAAATAAGCGACCGGGCCGTGGTGGTGAGAAGCACCTAGGTACATGTCTGTACCTGGTATAGAACACGTGTGAACCGGCTTATTGTAACCCTGTTCTATAAGTCCGTTGTCTTGCGCCTAAACTAGTGCGCATGTTTAGTGTATTCTGTAAATGTGTAGTGGCATTTACAGGATTCCCGATCCTTGATGATCTGGAGGGGTCGCTGCAGACCCCTTATTTTAATGGTTAAAGGAAGAAAGCCTCGATCACTGGTGCCACGACCCTATAGAACCATATGTAGCTTCCATGAGTATCTGTAAAGTTTAAATCATCCAGTGTGACTTCAGAATCATTCGTAGGTTTACAAGTAGATCACCAACTACACAGTACCTACATGAGTTGTAATCAATGACGTCACACTTGATTTGAAAAAACCCCGTTGTACTGTGCTTACTTACTTTTTGCAGCTAATGTTGATAAACGATCAATAGATCAGCTAATGGGGCGAGGAGGCAAGTTGTATTGTCATTTCCTTTCCAAATCCGAGAAAAGATTTCACTATATGCGTTCCATGACATTGCCATTTATGCGGCTCCTTAAGACGTGCTCAGTGAGTGCCTTATTATCATCATCATTAAACTATAAAACAGACAAACAGACAACAACAGGCACAAAATATGTCAAAATAATTTATAATGACATAACTAGGTTGTTTAAATGCGATTGTTGTAAAGTAACAATAATAATTGAAAATTGAATTATTAAAATACATGTAACAATCATTTGAGCATGCGCTCACAATAGTGAGCGCAATTTCAATAGAAATGTAATGATATAAAAAATATTTATTAGAACTCATTTATATTGTATGATTACTTCTGTAGATACACTTATTATCTTATCTTAAAAAAAACAACAATGCAAAAAGAGATGCTATTAGTGCAGTGAATTAGCCATTATTGAATACTAATAAAGATGATTGAATACTAAAATAGAATTAGTATTGAATATTGTCTTAAGTGAAATATGTAATTTCTTGAGACAATAACATTCTCTAAATCTAAAATGCATTACACCTTGTAACAGAAGGAGGCGAAAGAGTATATATTGGACTGTATTAAGGATAGAGAAGGCTAAGTAAAACTTATAATTTTAAACTACAATTAAAACAAATTATAAATAATTAAAAACAACAACAAAATAACAAGAAAGCATACCAATATTCATCAACGACGATTTTAAGGCGAAGGGTAAAGCACACTAGCGCCGCTAATGGATTTAATTTGATAACTGCTAAACTGGATTTTTTTTCAAACATTGCGGACCTTCCGACACTAGGCAAACATCTATTATTTAATAATTGTGCACTACTTTTAGGTTTGTTTTTGTATTCATTCGCTAACACCAACAGTGGCCATTGTTTGTGAATATGCGAGAGCCCGTTTTGTGAATAAACCACGCAACAAAAAGTAGTGCACAATTATTAAATAAATACTATGGATGCGTTCCTGTTGTCGGACGGTACGCAATGTTCAAAAAAAGACCCGGTCAGTTAGTAATTGTCAAATTATCAATTGGTGGCGCTAGTGTGCCTTACCCTGACAAGCAAAAATAAAGAATGAAACAAAAGAAAGTTGACAAAAGTATATATTTAGAAAGGAGTATTTACTCCGTAACTAACAACGCCTATTCAAAGCGTAATCTATTTAAAAAAAAAAAACAAAATTGCGCTTAAACTTCCAATCTGCATAAATCGATTACAAAACAATCGGATTGAACGTCATTATCTCGAGAATTTAATTCAATAACGTGCTATCCGAAGAGCCCATTTCAAAAAAGAATTGACCAACTGCGGCGAATCTCGAGTGTAAATAAGCAATTACACGCCTGTTTGCCACATCGAGTACTCGATTCAGCGTCATCGAGAGGGTGTAAACCGCGCGGAGTAACAATCGATAGTGTATAACTCGCGGCGATTGTTGAAGCAAATTGAACAAATGTTATGGTCCTCTTTGAATGATAGGGGGGAAAAATTTATGAAAATTCTTACTTTAGCTGAAAAGTTTTGCTAACCTCACCTACCTACATTATTTATTTAATTAAAACTATTTTGTTAACTTTACAAAAAACTGTGATTTGCTCTTTTGACACATTCAATGATAACAAAACATAGATCTTGTTGACAAAGCCTCCTTTTAAACGTAACAATGCCTGTGCCAGGAGACTCCGCTCTTTTATCGGTAGATACAGACATTTTTAGTTTATTACCTATACAATATTTCATTCTAAGAGTTAATCAAAAGTATCATCATCATCATCATCATCACCACAAGCTCATTTTATGTCCCCTTTGCTGGGGCGAGAGCCTTCCCTATGGATGAATAAGGAGAACGGGCCATAAACCACCACGCGGGCCCGGTGCGGATTGGTGGTTGTTAACGACTGCTAATGCAGCCAAGACCAATAGTTTTATGTGCCTTAAAACTAACTAGCTGTGTCGTAAAACGAAAATTGTATAAAAATTATATATTATCAGATAAAAAAAATAAATAAAAAAATAAAAAACAATACCAACAATATAATAAACTATTACAAAAATGTATTCATGTCGCTCAAAGAATAAATAATTCAAAATATCTATTAAATGCTAAAAATAAATGTAAAGCATCATGGAACATAGTAAATAATAACATTAATAAAACAATGAATACAAGCTACATACAAACAATAAAAAGAAATAATGACATTCTAAGCGACATAACTGACATTGCGGAGACATTTAATAATTACTATATAGACATATCTAAAAATACCGACACGAATACTGAAAATACCAATAGACATAAAGTGAATTCCACTATTTTTTTACTACCGACATCGGAAACTGAAATTCAAGGTATTATTATGCAATTGCGAAACACCAATTCCGTGGGATATGATAGTATCTCTACTGAGGTCTTAAAAATATGCTCCAATATAATTGCTACTCCTTTGACTCATATAGCTAATCTATCCATGGAACAAGGTATTTTTCCAAATAAACTAAAATTGTCTGTAGTAAAACCTTTACTTAAAAAAGGAGATGTAAATGAAATGGGAAACTATAGACCTATTACATTAATACCGGTGTTAGCAAAAGTATTTGAAAAACTTATGGCTAAAAGAATTAATGCTTTCATCAAAAAACACAATATTATAAAAAATAATCAGTTTGGCTTTCAAGAGGGTAAATCGACCTGTTTGGCTAGTTTCGCTTTTATAAAAAAAGTGACTGAGGGGCTTAATAATAAACTGCCTACTATAGCCATATTTTTAGATATGTCGAAAGCGTTCGATTGCGTTCATCATAACGCACTGCTAAACAAACTTTCTGACTATGGTTTGAGAGGGGCAGCAAACAAATGGTTAGAAAGTTACTTACCCAATAGGCAGCAATGCACTGAAATCAGTAGGGTAGAAAAGAAAAATAAAGTAACGACCCGTTCAAAATATAGGCATACCGAACGAGGAGTCCCGCAAGGTAGTATTTTAGGCCCTCTGCTATTTATTCTATACATAAATGATTTACCTGACACAACCAATAATGAATGCTTTCTTTTTGCTGACGATTGTACATTACTCTTTCAAAATAAAAATATTGACCAACTTAAATCTGACATAAATAATACTTTAACTGACGTAATTAATTGGATGACTAAAAATAATTTAACAATAAATTTGGACAAAACTAAGGCAATACATTTTCGCACATACAAGTCAAACAAACTTGACATAAATATTACACATAATAACAACAGCTTAGATTTAATAGAATCCACAGTGTTTTTAGGTATTACATTAGACGAACATTGCAGCTGGAAAAAACACATTGACACTTTATGTAAAAAGTAAACAAATTTGTGTTTGCTTTGCGCAGAATCAGGAAGGTTTCATCTCTTCAAGTAGCTTTACAAGCTTACTATGGTTATGTTGCGTCTCTGTTACGTTACTGTATAATAATATGGGGTAATAGTGTAGATTTTGATAGGGTGTTTAAAGCTCAAAAATGCTGCATCAGGGCTTTATGTAATATTAATCGAAGAGATTCATGTAAACCACTATTTCAGCAACATAAAATACTAAATCTACCCTGTTTGTACATAGCTGAAATGTGCTTATTTGTAAAAAATAATCCTGAATACTTCGATAAAAACAAGCAAGTAAAATCAAATGTTCGGGATTCGAGGAAAAACAAATTAGCAATACCAAAATGTAATCTGACATTGTTTATGAGAAATGCATATTATATGGCAATCACACTATTTAATAAATTGCCATCAAGGCTAAGAGATCTTCCAATAGCTAATAATAAATTTAAAAACAATTTATTACGTTGGCATAATGAAAGAAATTTTTATTCAGTTAAAGAATACTTAGACTTTAAAGAATCTTGACATTGTTAAATTGAATATTTGTATAGAATGATATTGTTATAAATTTTAATATAGTAGCTCCATGTATATCATAATTATTAAGAACTGTTATTACGTACACATTTTAATGACATAAATAAGTAATTAATTGATCGAAATTGACATATTGACTGTACCATAATTTTAAAAATAATATTATTAATGTTCCTAATTTATTGTGCTAATGATTTGTTATTGTTAATACTAATTTTATAAAATATTTGCATGCCTACATTTATAAGGTATAATACTATTGATTCCATTTAATTGATTTATTATCCACAATCTATGTACATGGTATTAAGCAAATAAAAGTATTCTATTCTATTCTATTCTATTCTGTAGCACGGAGGAGCTCAAGATGATAAATTTTTGGTCACCCATCCAATGAACGGCCTATGCGAAAGTTGCTTAACCTCAGCAATCGCGAGTGCGAGTGCATTAAACACTGCACTATCGGGCTCGAGAAAATTATACGCAAGTATAATTTTGTTACTCGTTATTTTACTTTTCTTGTGGGCAGGCCTCCATTATTAAAATCAAGTCATCGCTACAAATGACGGGTATTTTCTTTTTAATAAAATAATATTAACAATTGTGTCGGCATCTATTATGTCGCCTAACCTTTAATATAATGTGACTTATCCACATTAAAAGATACCATCTATAAGCGTCCGTTGTGCCGGCATTGGCGCCCGATGTCGCGTGAAAACCTCACGTGCTGGGGACTGGCCCACGGATGTGTGAGCCGTTGGATACGAGAACCTTTATACACTACTATTAATTTAGTTTTTTTTGGAGAGAGTTTGCTGTTTGCTACTAGGCATATTCAGCGATATCAGACTTTTTTCGGGGCGGCGAGAACTTAAGGGTAACTTAATTTTAAGTCGTGTGAAACGAAGCACCTATAGAGGCTTTCTAGAGGGAACGGCATCACGCACTAGCGCGTGTCCCCGTGCCCTACTAGATTCTCCGAGGGGTTCGGATCGGGAGCGCCGAGCGGAACAACCCGAGGGCGCCTCTAAAGGCTTAGGATCTCGGCTCGGGTTGTCTTTATTTCGTGCTCCAACAACCAGTACATTTGTTTTAAATTATAATGTTTAAAGACAAACATATAAAATAGCTAACTGGCTTACTTAAAGGAGAACACAACATGCACCGTGTACAATTAAGATAAGAGATACAAGTAACATACCTAATATACAATACTACCATTCAATGTAATTTTTTTCTTACGATCGAGCACTTGGCCTTCATTTCACCTGATCTTAAGTGAAACTTGAGAGTTGATCTATATTATGACCGTATGTGGACCCGAAGGTTTACCCAGAACCCTCAACTATACAGGCGCTGGCCATCTTATTTATTTATTTATTTATACATACATACATACATACATACCATCACGCCTTTTTCCCAACGGGGTAGGCAGAGACCACATCCTTCCACTTGCTACGGTCCTGACACACCTCTTGCACCTCCTCCACTCTCATTACTCTTTATTTATACATAGGCACATTAACGGACATCAAACAGAAAACTTACAATAATAACATTGACAAAAAAAAAGTACATGCCTGTGCCCAATTAGAATTGCGCACAACATTTACCAAAATGGTTGACAACCATAAGAAAAAAAGGAAAAAAAAATTAAGTTACATTAAAAAGTGTTAAAATTAAATTTAAATTAAATAAAAAGTTAGGTGCAATTCTTATAATAAAATATAATAAAAGTCCACCTATTATTTCCTTAGTGGCATGTCAATGAGTGATCTCTTGAAATAAAGATCACTACAATTGAAAATATCACAGAGAGTGCAAATTTCATTAAAGTAAGTACACATTCTATTCAGGGGATTATTTTTAGATACATTGTTTTTAGACAAGGGTATGCTAAACAACTGAGGGTTGCGCACAGACCGTGTTGGCACCTTAAATGACAACAACGCTAGTAATGCACCATCACATGATCCATTGGCAATCCGATAAAGTGTGCACAAGTCACTCACCCATCTACGTCTCTCCAGAGAATCCATATTGAAGTGACTCAGCCGATCCGAATAGTCTCGTATTTTTTTACGCAAACCATATTTCGCGCACAACGTTCTTACGAATCTACGTTGAATAGCTTCAACCCTATCGATATGAACTAGTGTTCATATCGATATACAAGAATTTAACGTGAGATAGTTCTCTAACTGATGGATCACAACAATATACTATTGATGTTATGTTATTTTAGCCCATAACGCAGACCCAGAGCAGAATGATTTTTAATGATTGCTAATGCACGCGGGACCAAAGGATTTACATGCCTTTTGAAGCACGGAGGAGCTCGAGTAGATACATTTTTTATGACCCATTTTATGCGCCATCGAGTTATTTACCTCTTGTAAAAGATATCATGGTAACACATTTAAAACAAATCGAGATTTTTCTTTACTTTTTAGAAAAATCATTACTTTTTGGTTTTATTCTATAAATCTTATCCATAGCTAGTGCATCTGTGGTTGCCAGTAGCAAGCCGCCAAGCCGCCTGAATACAAAGAGCGAAGATCTCAAATCTCGTAGGGAACACTCACTTGACGCGGAAACTGAGTTTGGGCAGGCGCGTGTAGGTACCAGTATACATATATATTTGACGTTCTACTACCGTTTATATAAAGTATATAAACATTTCTGCTTATAAATGTTGCCCCTGGCCTCTGGTTTTCCTACAATATGAAGGACCAACGGTTAAAGTGACTTCAACCGTTACACCGTTACACTACAGTAATGAGCATAGCATTAACATTTATGCACTTTTGATTCTTATTCCATTGAATAAAGTTTTCCATTGATTACAAAAACACAAATGTGGCAAAAATTTTCACGAGCAGGATTATATAAACAAAACAAAAACATTTTATAAATAGCTTGCCTACTTCTTAACTGATCTTTAGTATTTGTAAAAATATTATGATCGGATGTTAACGACGGTAGTTGTTGACATTGAATGGGGCGCCTTTGGCTTTCAAAGTAAAAAGTAAATAGTGTTGAATAATTTCGGCGGGCTGGTTAGAACCACGATAGCTCAATTGGGAGAGCACCTGACCCGGTATGTCAGAAGGGTGCAGATTCAAATCCTGCTCGTGGAAATTTTTTCAACATTTGTGTTTTTGTAATTTGTTTCGCAACAAAATTTGCGTTAAAATTATATAAACAAAACAAAAACATTTTTCCATTGATGCTTGTGACTGTACCATGCCTTCCAAAGTACGGAGGAGCTAGTGATGTTTAAATTTGGTCACCCGTCCGATGGTTGCAAACTGTTTAACATACATGATCGTCAAAAGCAGTAGCGTCGGCGAGGTCCTTAAAGTTAACGTAAATGAAAAGTAAGTAAGTAAATGCAATTAAATGTAATTTTTAATTTCTATTTTCAGTTTTACAAAACAATTTAAAAGCACCCCCCACTCTATGCACCAAAAAATTTGCATATTTTGCGAATTGTACATTTAAAAAGCTTTAAATAAAATGATAGTATGGTACATGACTCATTACTATGTTATTTGACATAGGTACCCTAGGTACCCTAATATTATCCTTAACTCTTGTACAACGGTTTTTAGTACTAAAATAAATGATTTAGATTTTTAGATTTTTAGGTTTTTATATGACTTATACAAGAATTTAACTTGAAGTACTGATATGGCTAAAACGACTAACATACACATAGAAAAGGATTATCAGACCAAAAAAAAAACCTCATACCCATATTTTATTTGACGTGATTCTTGAAAAATCACAAGCCTTCAGGATCAAGATACGCCATTGTGCCCGGATTATATTATATTTCGGAGCGAACGCGATATGATCGGCTCTGAAAGAAAATCGTTTTCCACCGAAACGTGGCTCGGGTATCACATACTTAAAAAAATATATTTAAGGACACTTTATGTATTACATTTTAACTTTTAAAAATATAATTAATTATATATAATCTAAATCTAAATACAGAAACTACTTATAAGTAGACAAATCTTGTTTTTATTGTGTGTTATAAAGTAACTATGTAATTAACAAAAATAATAAAAGTAATAAGGTATGATATTTAAAACTTCTGTGGAATTATATGACGTAATTTAGCAACCGAGTCTTGGAAAATGTCAACCTGGTCGCTATGATCATTAAGGATACGGGATAGGCGAGGAATGGCTCTTAGAACCGTGCGCCGGAAAGAAGAACAGAAAGGAGTTATAGGCTTTCGAGGAACACAACGGGGTATGATACAGACATAATGTTCGTACCAGATACGTAACCCTTAAGAAGAAGCAATAGGGTACACCTAATGGTAAAAATATAAAACGGTGGTGGAATGACGACTTTTAAAAAATGCGATCGAAAGGGAGGTTACATAAATAAAAATATCATCATGATCATAATCATCATCAGCTCATTTTTATGTCCCCACTGCTGGGGCACGAGCCTTCCCTTTGGATGGATAGGGAGAACGGGCCGTAAACAGTGCGGATTGGTGGTTGTTAACGACTGCTAATGCAGCCGAGTCCAACGGCTTTACGTGCCTTCCGAAACACGGAGGAGCTCGAGATGATACATTTTTGGTCACCCATCCGATGACCGGCCTTTGCGAAAGTTGCTTAACCTCAGCACTCGCAGACCGGGCGCGTTAACCACTGCGCCATCGAGCTCCTCCTCCTCGAGAAATAAAAATATATATTATGTAAAAAAGGTTTAATATACTCTAATATAGCATAATTAATAGTTTATTCCAACCCGGACAATGAGAAGGTGCTGATTCAAAATCCTGCGGGTTAATTTGTTTTTTTTTTTAAACCCATCAACAATTGTTATTTGTACTCAATAAAAATTACTATTTAAATATAATTGTCAATGGAAAAAAACTACTTCGTTTCGGGTTGTATTATATTGTAGGCTAATAATGTTTACGAGACAAATAAGGACAGTCATACAGTAGACGTTGTTTAATATTGTAAGAGAGAAAACGTTAGATTCTCAATAAATCAAGGAACACGCGCTTGGGATATGGTTTGTCGGCAGAGGCCATGAAGTCTCCTCACCACATTCCAGTTCACCGTTATATATATCTAACGTAGAGTTGTTACAACACTTTCTCTAGCAATTGAAAATAGATTGTTTTGTATCACATGTGATTCATGGATAGAGAAGGAATTAACCTGCGTTTAAGTATTTGTAATAAAAACCAGCTAACCATAAGGATCTCGAGCCTAGTTGACCTTACTTTAGAGAGACCTTTTTAAGCGGCAAGTGCGTTTTTTTTTATTCTGCGCTGCGCTAAGCACAGATCTAGTTATGTGGCTATAGTTACATCTCTATCGAATACCTAGGCAGATCTTGGGTAGGCAATTTACATGTTCAATCGGCCGTAAAACCAAACTTTAAATAAATTTTATTAATAAAGTTATCGACATCACTATACGCTTGCGAAGAGAGACTACCTTTCATTATTATAATATACATTTTCTTTAACGTTACTAACAGTTTATAAACTTTTTAGAGTGTTATAATAAGTATGACTTTAAAATCGTGTGTCATTCCAAATTTTCATCATCAACTAAATACTTAAAAAAAAAAAACTCCTTTATTCTTTTTGTTGAATCATCTCTATATAGTTCCTGATTGCGTATTCCCTGTACGTGCATCGAGCTCGGAGTTCAGCCTCACTGAGCTGTGAATGCGGTTCCTGCCTCACGAGAACTTGAGACAGCGTCGACTGTCACCGCATACTGGATTTGATTGGAAGCTTTAACGTTATATTATCGTTTTTCCAGATAATATTAAGAAATATAAGTTCGAACCGTTTATTATTAGGTATAAAAGTTTCAGATAATATTTATCATTATTATCATCATCATCTCAGCTAAAAGACGTTCACTGTTGGACAAAGGCGTCCCCCAAAGATCTCCACAACGACTGATGTTGTGCATCCATAATATCGATGTTATTTATAATACGAATAAAGTGTAATGAAGTCGTCTATATTTCTAATAATATTTTGGTTGGTCGATGATGAAGGCTTTACAGGTCTTTTTAGGTGGAAGCGCCATTCACTCGTTCCTCTCGACTACTATCACTATCATTCAGCAATGCTACGAGAGATGGTTGTTGGATTTAAACAATGTAGTAATGAACAGCACAGCGCATTGAAACGCTACATCCGCATAATATTAAAATTTGCAAACTATCTTGCAATTTGTGAAATTATTAGTATTATAATGTAATACTTAAACTATCGACGTCCCTTATTTATTTAATATCAAATTGTAACACGGAAAATGTTATTAAATTTAGCGTAAGACAAAACATTTAAAAGCCAAATAATAATTGGCATACCTTATATTTGCAAATTGTCTTATCAAATTTGAAATTTCTAAAGTTCGCCGGTGAAGCCAGCCGCGTAGCCTTAACGCGATGAGCACGGCTACGCGTGCACAGTCAACCGGCTACGCCGTAGCCGAAGGAGCACGCCGTAGCATCGTAGCACCTTCGTAGACGTAGCTTTACTTTTAATTAATTAATAAGCTCAGCTCTGAATGGTGTTGCTTTGCTGCACTGTGGTTTTTTTGACATTTCAACTGGGTACCTTACTGCTATTGTAAAAACATTTCTTTTAATAAGAAGTCAACACATTACGTCATCATCAGCCTATATTCCTTACATTGTTATGACTGGCCTTTGGATTTTGATTAGATTTTATGTGAAGTGTTTAGTTAGCGCATGGAATGTGGTACACCGGGATCCGCAGCGCTCTTATACTTTTTCTCCTTGCATATTTTTGTGTATTTTATGTGGTGTGTACAATAAATTATTAATAAATAGTGAACTAACATATATAACTAATCGTTACACTATTGGATTTTATCTACTTTTTAAAACAATAACAAAGTGCAGTTTAAAAAAATTGTGTATTTTTAATGCATCACCCGGAATCGAATATCTACTAAGCGGGGCGTCAGAGCCTCCCCACTTAGCCAACTCAAGTTTTCAAATCCGAAAATCGGAACAAATCGCATTTAGTCCGCCATGGAGATTTCCTAATTATTAACGGGGCAATATGCAAACTTTGTTGTCTCTTATTTTGTTGATTTAAAGCGTCACCCAAACAGAGGCGGTAGCGGTCGCTGTCTGCCCGCGCAAGCACGTAGTTCACACTAGAGCAGTCGTACAAGCAGAAGCGGTATCTTAGAATGGTAACGCTGAAAATGCACTGCAATGCAGGCAATCAGCATACCCTCTCCAAAACAGGCGGTGTCTGCGTCAGCACTGCTGGCAATGCTGTCAAATGGTCAATGTCAACTTTAGTTAACCTTTTGAGTGCCACAGCATACTCGTAAATGCGTCAATTCAGAATAAAAACTTGCAACAGGAATAGGGATTTCAAAATTTCCAAATATTTTTATTTTGTGTTTTTTACACTCTACGTAAACGTAACGTAGTAAAAGAAAACAATGTCAAGTCAAGTCAACTGTTAAATTTGAAGTACCAGCGCTGCGTGCGGTCGCGGGCGCTCGCCTATAGATCGCTGCCTGCCCGCGCTTATCTGTATCTATACATAAAAATCTTCTGTGCGTGTGTATGTTATTGAACTCCTTCTAAACGGCTGGACCGATTTGGATGAAATTTTCTGTGTGTGTTCAAGTGGATTCGAGAATGGTTTAGATTTACAATTGGACCCGGTAGTTGGCGCTGCTATAGGGCTCCATCATGTGATACGGGTGTCCTTAAGCGAACGAATGATTTGTTTGTTTTGTTATCATGGAAACTGTCAAAGCGGTACGAAGTCCGCCGGTCAGCTAGTTTGATATATACTTCTTAATATATTGCCTACCATAACTGAACGCAACCGCAAACCGCCCCTGTTTGGGCGAGGCTTTAACTGTTCAACCCTTGGCGCCCGCAGTTCTGTTGGATAATTAGAAATTCAGATTGGAAATTTTCATATTACGGCCATACTACGGGGCCGCGACGGAATTGTATGTTAATGCCGTTTGATATCATTATGTTATTATGAAATTTAATTTTAATTCCCAGCTTCTCGTTGCTTGAAAGTTTGAGAGAGATTTGATTATGGTGTTCTTAAATATATTTTATCGTCATTTGGTCGTCTATCAGAAATAATATATTTATTTGACCTCTTCATCGGACTTTCACGTATGAGGAGTTTGGGCCATAGGCTATGTCGTTGGCTTATAGCAGGTTAGTGTTAATTTGGTTACCCATCCGATAACGGCCAATAAAGAGTTACTTAACCATAACGATTGCTGATTAATTATTTCGATCGGCCTAGGATACTTTTAGCAAATAATTATAATTATAACAAGTGCGAAAAGGCAACTCCTCTCTGTTGCATCTTGGGATGATCCTACTGTCAGCATGGCAAGTGAAAACTCACCCACATATCCCATCTATCAACCGATATGTTGTGACGCTATAAAAGACTGTGTAATAATAAATAGCTATCCATCCTTTGTTTCGTTAGAGTAAAATGATTTAATTTCAATTATTATTATGCGGAACCCACTAAATAAATATTACCAAAAGTACCAGGTCAACATGATTTCTAAAAAAAGGAGGTGGGAAAATTCAATTTCAAAGATCAAACTACAGAAAGGTTTTGCGCATAAGTTATGTAAGTACCTACTAAGCTAACAGCTACGATTCTTGTTCCCGTATCTACCTATTAAGCTCTCTTTTACTTCTTAGGTCGGCTTGCCAAAACTCATTAAATACGTTTAGCGCTAAACATGTTTAGAGTATCATTCTGTCTCTTTCAACTTCCAACAAACGTCAGAAATGGAATGATATTTTAAACGTGTTTAGCGCTAAATGTATTTAGGGTAGATTTAGCAACATCCAATTTATACGAGAATAGTTATCCCAGTATAACTTTACTCTTATGATTTAATCTATGGATAAGTTACTCTTGCTTAGTTACTCTGTGCTGTGACGGACGATGAACGAATGAAACGAATGAAAATATTAAATTAACCACCAAGCATAAAAGTACATTCATACCATGCCTGAGCAATGGCGCTGCGTATTTTTATTTAACCAGGGTAATATGTCTGCTTGACGTTTTGAATAACTTCAATCAAATATTCTGTCTATTGTGTTGATTGTTTGTTGACAGATAATATTGTAAAAATAAGAAGTCATGAATAGCGTAATTCTTTAATACATACGAGCTCGTAAATACAACGAGCGCATACAACTCACCTACCTATTTGTTGCATACTCCAGACGATGCTCAATTTTTGTCAGCAAATTATACACAGATGCTTTTGACAAACGGAATCTTATATGGCGAAGTCGTAGACGTCGTTATCTTCAAAGTAAGTACTATGGCCTTTCTTTAAACCATGTAGGGCGAGAGCAAAAATATTCTTCATCGTCATTAGTCAATAAATTGATTCAAACGTAACGACATTTTGTTAGGTTATCTATAAAATTTGTAACAGACAGCTGTTATTGTGAATTATAAAGCAAATCTGAATAAGTATAAATTTAACTATCAAGTATTTAATTTGGAAAATCTTTTAAAAGGGACTTTAACTAGATTAAAGGTCCCTGTACTGTTACACACACAATGCACAAATACCGATAGAAGACTAGTCTGAAAAAAATAATAATCTTTGATTTAGAAGCTAATGACTTCAACAGCTGATCACTAGTGTTGGGGATCTTTTAAAAATCTTAGCGATGTTTTTGCTGAACTTCGATATTGTTTTTTTCGGAAACTACTGTGCCTACAACTTAAAGAACAGCACCCACCACTTCAGTTTTATGTATAGCTACTGACATTTCAGGCCTAACGGGTTTTTTTGAAACAAGTTGTATATTAATACTTGAAGCAAAAACTTTGTACCCGTTTTTACGAAAATTGCGCGGACGGAGAAGTATAAAATTTCGCACACTTATAGTTTATATAGAAAAGGTTATCCGAATATTAATATTTTTTTAAAATTATGCATAAAAAATAAATTAAATCAACAAAAACAACATTACACACACTACCATCTATTTGACACACACGCATATGTATTTGACACTCACGTATTGCTTGTCTTTAATGCGGCCGACATCTGTCAATGCCAATCCAAACTCACATTCTATCTTTTTAAATTTTTCATTGCTTAGGATACAATCCGTGCAGCCTTAATAAATTACGGTCGAATTTCGACCACTGGCCGACCACTAGCAAAAGTAAACAAACGTTGAAAGCGTTTTAAGAAACTCTGGCACTGTCAGTTACATTGCAAAGGTGTAAACATTACTTTAAATTTTTTAGCGTTAATTTTAGACTCACAAATCTTAATAAGTAACTTGTGCCACGAATTAACTTTGACAGTATGGTATTTATTAAGAAAATACAATCTGTCATCATTACCATCCAAGGATACGCCGCGCCTGTGAATTGTTACTTTACCTTTGCTTTACTGTACAAACTTTAGTTTACTTTCTAATTAAAAAAAACTTAGGCCCATGTCACTATAAATTACAGCTTTTAATTAATGAGGGTTAATTCCACGGGAAGCGCAATCTGCTGCTGCGTTCTTAGTTGATTTAACGTGGTGCTACTGACTACTATTCATGACATTCAATATCTCGGATGTGCGATCACCGACAAAAGTTTTCCAAACATTTGGATTTTTCGCAATCATGCTAACACTATCATGTAATCTGTCCACACAAATACCGATTCCGCATCGAGCTGAAGGCTCATTTGAACATTCTTTAACAATTTGACAAAAGTACTGCTCCGCAAAGTTCCAACCGTGGTCCAACACATGCTTTACGGGTGCACCCTTAGTCTTACCGATATCCATTGAAACTAAAATATTTTGTGGTGTGATAACGCTAATATAAACTAGTGAACGATGAATTTGATTCGTTTCTGAAAATCCATTCCACCATCTCGCTATTTGAACCTGTCAGCAAGTCTTCCATATATCGTTGTTAATAACTTTTGCTAAATCAGAAAAATTCAGCTTCTCATCTTCTGCAAGTTGTATCAGTGTGCAAACAACGAAAAATAGAGCACAAGATGTATGACACGTTACAGAAGAAAATCGTTTTTCGATAATGTGGCGGTGAGACGACGCGCTACATTTTTATTATTTTATTTTGATTTTATATTAGCGGGTAAGCACAGTGCCTTGATCTAACCTGATGTTAAGTGATGATAAGGTCAATATGATGGAAGCGCACTTCATCCGGGATCCTCAACTATTGAGGCACTGGCTATCTTATCTCTAGCTGCCGGAACACAACAATGAAACATTGATGTTATGGCGACATATTAAGATAAGATGGTGGTAGCTAGCCAGGCGGACAAACAAGCTCTACCACCAACCAAACCGAGTACACAAACATGTACCCCTCGAATGGAACCCGAAGTGGGAATCGAACCCAGGCACCTCTGGGTCTCAACCGGTGGTCTTAGCCAATACACTAAACTACAGAGGCGGTAAAACATAAATTGCACTAGTAATCAAAATCTTCTTTTGGAACTAGGGTTTCGTGGTACGTTTGTTTTGCATCAGGGAGGAGGCATATCTTTGTGTACGCCAGCGAATAACAAGATCACAAGGATCTTTTAGTAATGGTGGGTCGACAAGTCTATACTAATATTATAAAGAAAGCTTTGTATATTTGTATGTATGTTTGCAACGAATAAACTCAAAAACTACTGAACCGATTTAAAAAATTCTTTCACCATTAGAATGCTACATTAGCGTTGAGTAACATAGGCTATGATAAAAAAAAGAAAAAAAGAAATGCGGTACGAAGTCCGCCGGATCAGCTAGTAACTCATAATTGAGTGATGATCTATCACGTACGATTCACGGGGCTTGGCAGTTCCATCAAAACCACTTAACTTTGTAGTAGAACTGGACTTTCGATTGACAACGTGGTGTGGAAGATGGTAGAACTTGTAGGTTGGTTTGTCTAGTGGATCTACATCTTCCATGTTGCATTTTTGATATTGCTAAAGTTTCAAATATAATTTTGATGTTGACTTTTGTGTGAATTTATTTTCATTTGATTATTTAATCTTTGTCGAGTATCACCAAAGTTTTGTTAATGAGTCTCGAAATTGTAGACGTACCAACTTAACGTAACGGAACGAAGATCGTTCCTTGTATACATTCCTCATAGTGTTGCTAACATTGTAAGTCTTGTTGAGTCATTAGTTTTTTATGTGGTTGGTATCCTTTACATTTCCAAAACTTTCTTAACATTTGGTTTATTTTTATTTGT
The DNA here is from genome assembly GCA_963082485.1 of Eudonia mercurella. NCBI lineage: Eukaryota > Metazoa > Arthropoda > Insecta > Lepidoptera > Crambidae > Eudonia > Eudonia mercurella. Next base: position 3,906,294 of record OY720040.1, read on the forward strand.
GTTGTGAAAACTATTACATTTGAAAATTTTCCCGTCGTTTTTCCGTCGTTTACGTCGTTTTCGAATACCGACCAACCTAAATGTGAGTTCTGTACAATAAGAGAACCGTACTTTTGTAAAGTACCTTCAAGCAATATAGATGCGTATGCATCAGCGCCCAACAAGACATCAACCGGCCCAGGTCTATTCATGTGAGGGTCGGCCGATTTGATTTGGGTGAGACCTGGCCATTTTATTAAGTCCAATTCTTTTGTAGCAACACCGTTGCTACCAACATGTACTTGTGCTTTTATTTTCATAATAAGTTTCAAATCTGTAGATGAGCAAATATTAAACTTCACCAAATGTCATGCTTTTATAGTGCTATTTCCTATACCGGTGACTTCTACTTGCATTGGAAATTGGAATCTTCTTAAACAAGTAGTTGGAAGATCGATCCTGTAATGAAAGTCGCTTGGGAACCTAAGTCGACTAGAGGTCCTAAACATATAGCAGTTCCATTTCTATCCTTAACACTAATGTGTGCAGTCGCAAGTACGACCTGGATATTATTCACTGAGACTTTAAAACTTGTGATTGGTTTTTCTTGCTGTTGTACACTACTGTACAACCTAATTATTCTGAAATAATTACTTCGAAATGAATATTGCTTCAATAATCACTGAATGAAACGGTATTTGATGAGTTCGTTTGCGCAGCGTAAACGTTTTGACGATCGTGCAAGCTGAGTACACTACGCAATGTTTGATCCCTGGATAGGTGTCTAAATACATAATATTTTGAACCTGCGTGCATCAGACGGGACGTAAATCCGTTGGTACCGATTGTCGTCGTAAGATCGACATCAGTGACAGGTTAGAGTCCATTTCCCTTGTAATAAGTAATTGTTTCATAAACTTAATCAACCAATAATATATGAAATAAAAAGAACACACTTTAGTTCTATTTTAGGCTGTAATGAAAGGACTTAAATTATTATATTGATGACGGTGCTATTATGTATGTACAAATAAGAAGAATATTGTGAAAGTTAAGAATACTAAAAACTAGAAACGGGTGTACTTTTTAAATATAAAAAAAAAATTGTTTATGTGTTATTGTAAATGTTATGTTTAATTTAATTTAATTTACGATTTAGCTAATAGAATATTAGACTGATGATGATGATGTTGATAGATAGAAGAACTATAAACAAAATATCCAAGTTTATAATTTAAAACTTATACTACTAGTTAAATATAATTACATATAAACTCAAAATTAAGGGACACTCTAGACATGTAATAATCTTTAATTATAATATTTGTTTTCTCGGGACCTAATAATATTTTAATGAACTAATGTAATAAAAATTATGAAATTCGTTTAAAAAATTACAATATCTTATTTTTTTTTATATGCACACAGATTATGATCTACAAAATCGGAGCTTAAAAATCAAATTAATAAATTTACTTATAAGACATTAACTCCTTTGCAGCTTCGGCGTGACAGCTTTTTCATCGATTTGACCCATATTCCATATTCGTCCATACAGCACAGGAAAAAAAGGGGATTCGCCGATCTGTGTACACGCCGCAAAGATGTTGCACGGTTCGTGATTCTCCCCGATTTGCGGGAATTTTCCCTTCGCGCGAGGCTCTGCCTGTTTCTGATCGACTTTGATTAATGCCTGTCTGTCTGTCTCGGATTAAAAAAAAAAACTTTGTGTTTCAGCGACATGGACAGACATAGGGAATGGTGTGGAGTAGCCGATGCAAAAAAGTGACAAAGACAAAGATGTTTCTTTTTATTTATTACTTTACAAAGGTTAATTTTAAACTAAACTAAATAAAACGTTTTTAATATACTTTTTTTTATTTAAAGATTTCCCATCCCTATTCCCATATCTACGGCAACAGCCTTATTAGGCCGAAGCCGCATAAACTCGGCATCTTTTTCCGGTACCTATAGTATAAATAATAAATAATAGTTACAAAGTGTACAAAGTAGGCGAGCATTAATTGCTTTACTACCTTAAAAGTGATCGTTGTTTGCATACACAACAAGGTCTATTTTTGCTTACAAGATATGTCACATAAGTTGTCATCATTGGCAATGAGCCTTAGGCAAATTTTATTCAAACTTTTTGTCAAGAGTGGTAAAGATAAAGTCAAAGGTATTTATTGCAACTCATGTGGTAAAAATAGAATTACATCCAAAACATGAGGCCTAGCCGGGCACCGCCAAATTTTTCCTCTACTACAGTTATGCAATAAAAATATACTCCTGGACTCTCTAAATCGAGCCACTTAGCATAATGAGTTTTTATCCTCCATAACTTTAAAAAAATGTATGAATGACCAAAAAGTTTTTATGCAGTTTTGTAGCTGGCATATTCAACATTAGGCTCTAAAGTTGTTGTTGTTGTCTAAAGCTGTTGTTCTAAATTTTTTGGTCATTCATACATTTTTTAAAGTTATGGACGATACAAACTCATTATGCTAGGTGGCTCGATTTAGGAGTCCGGGAGTATATTATTAATGTTATAAGTCAACCAAATTATATATCAAAAACATCTATTCTACATACACAATAATTATCAAGAATTCAAAACAACAATGTAATTTCCTGTCCACTATACTTAATTTAGTCACCCATCCTTTGATTAGACATTGCGAAAGTTGCTTAACTTGAAAGATTGCAGCCCGAACGCTCAAACCGCTGTGCCATCGCTTATATACCCCTATTGTATAAAACCACTCCACTCCGTCCCCAGTGCCTGACGACATTTGATTTCGGTGACATCTGGCGGAAATAATGGATTTTTTCAGTTAGCTGAAGGTGAAAATTTAATCTATGACGATAAGTGACGACCGAAAAAAGATTTGGCGGTATTCTTCGCGGGTTAACCAGGATTTACGGCAAATAACGTAATATTTGAGATATGATGGAAAACGTGAAGGACGATTTTGTCATACGAATCAGAATTTTACACAAGAGAATGGGATCGATACTCAGTTGCTTTTCTTTTAATTATTTAGATTTCGTTACCCGTATTTGTAGTAGTTTTTTGTTAAAACCCAACGATGAATAGATAATTTATAATCACTATTATCTACGTCAAAGTATAACCACTAAGTTTTCATTTGTTTTTAACAACAATGAAACGAAATAGGAACAAGTAAATTTTCTAAAATCATTCATTTAAAAATAAACAGATGAGGATCGATGATGTTAATAAAGACGAACAAAACACTAGGACAAACTATCTAAGAAAACAAGAACTCGTGAAACTATTTTTTTAAAGTATCATACTATATACTCGTATATGTGGTATATTTTATATAAAAATAAATCACACATTTTAAGAAAACTTCATTTAGGGTTTTCTAAAGCCATATCAGAACTTAAAGTAGAACATCTGCCAGACACAAGACTGTCAATGCGTCATAGTGTATGTACTGTACATACACATAGTTATACCCTGCAGTACATAAAGCCACCCCGTAGTTATAAGTTAACCCGCGTTACAAAGTCGTACGGTACAACATTAAGCAAGAAGCTGAAACTTGGGGCACAATCCCGCCTTATATCATTGTTATGTGGATCGTGGGCTGCCAAGAGGCGGAGGAGACGGAGCCGATTCTAGAGTCACACGATAATACTTAATAAAATTGAACTATCGAACATTTCTTTAGTTCATTATTGCTTGTAATATACAGAAAAAGTCACTGTACATTTTGTTGTGCAAGGAGTTTCTGACAAACTCAGGTGATGAGTTGTGGCGATCCCAGAACACCCCGGCAGCACGTACAAGAACAAAAAAAAAAAAAACCAGAAGTTTACTTTACACATCATTAAACATAGAAAAAAAAATGTTAACCAGAACTTCTTTTACTATCGAGTGTTATTGTCCTAAAAATTACATTTGAAAAAAGCAATTGCCTCAGGTTTTGCTTATAGGTACTTACCTACCTAGAGGCCTCAAGTTTTACATAAACTTTAAAGAACTCGATAGCACGATCAGGTTGTGATCTTGATCCCGACAGTGAAACGTTATATATTTAACGTCCACACAATCATACATTTTATTATTCATTGTGCATTGTACTAAATTAATTACAGGTATACTATAAGACAGCATGTAAGATAAACGCTGTATAACTTATGCGTATGCGATAATCGCTTTCGCATACGACACTAAACATTCAAGATAGTCTCCCTGAAAACTTCCCGGCCGCCGGCTGCTCCATAACGCGCCCTAACTGCTCAAGAATTCGCAAACTGCCGTTTGATGACTCCCCACTGTCTGCGGACTTCGGCGGATGTATCGGGGATTATACGACGCACTTGTACAGGTGTAACGCTAGGGTGGTGTCTGGTACACAGGGCTGCACATTAGACTACCACAAACTGTCAATTTCCTCAAGACTATGACCTTATTGACCAGTGTGTGTTGACATACGGGACTAAGAAGTGGTCGCTCACTATGGGCCTTATCAGAAGGCTCAAGGTCACTCAAAGAGCAATGGAGAGGGCTATGCTGGGGGTTTCTCTGCGAGATCGATCAGAAATAAGGAGATCCGCAGAAGAACAAAGGTACTTAACCGACATAGCTCGAAGAGTTGCTAAGCTCAAGTGGCAGTGGGCAGGGCACATTGCTCGCAGGACTGATAGCCGCTGCGGCGGAACCTTATCTCTAGCTGCCGGAACACTACAATGCTACAAACATTGATGTTATGGCGACATATTTAGATAAGATGGTGGTAGCTAGCCAGGTGGACAAACAAGGCTTACCACCAACCAAACCGAGTACAGAAACATGTACCCTCCGCTGGGAATCGAACCCGAGACCTCTGGGTCTAAGCCGGTGTCTTAACCACTAGACCACCGATAGGTTAAGTTGTTAGCGAAAAAAAAAATCCACCAGTGATCAGTCAGGCAAAAAGGTTGTTTGAAAAATCTTACATGTCAGTACTAACCCAATCTGTCAAAGTCGTAGATCTACCGTTTCGGAGGCGTCATAAGTTTAGTAATAAATAAATTACGAGTAAATTTTTATAAACTTAGATTTTACTACTTTTGTACGTTTCACCATCACAGTGTGTACACTGGGTTAATAACCCAGGTGTTACAGATGCATCTAATCTCATCATTGTGCCAATTTTTTTCCTTCGGTAGCAAACTTAACTCTAAAAGGCTAAAAGGTGCTTACAGACTTCATGACAAGTATTGTATTCAGCATGCTTTATTAGACTTTATTTTTTATTTTTTTTTACGGTAGACCCATCGTCGCCTCAGGATCATTTGTGCAACCCCATCATTTCACTCTGCTTCCTCAGTTCTTACCACATGAGTAAATATCTGTTTTTACTCTGTGTAGGTCCGATTTTTCAATCCTCAGATAAGTTTTATCCAACGAATAATATTGTCATTGTAATATATTTTCTAAGAAGAATCTATCATTATGTCAAAACTATTCAATGAATAAATTTTAACTGACGATTGAAAAATCAGCCCTTAGCCAACAAGGTTCAGAATACTTCAACACTTAACTTACTATCTCCACAGTGCTTTGTCTGATCTACAGTTTGTAAGCTAATCTCAACTTTTCATATCTATCTAAACCCACAACAATAAAGCATTTCCATTCCATCATTATACATGTCACTCCGATTCCCATTCATGTTTTGACCCCCAAGGGTCCGTAGAACCTATTCGAGTGAACACAACCGCATTACTTTCGACTCAGGCGCACTGTTTTCAGCTTCAGTGCAAGTTTCGGCGTCGGTTGTGGAATATTGTCGTATATAAAGGGAGGTTTTTGGTGAATCCGGAACAGTGCTACTTGGCAGTTGACGTTTTAACGTTGGTGAAAGTGAAATGTTGATGGAGTTTATATTCAGGGTGTCTAATGTGAGTTTTATTTATTATCCATATTCATTGGATTATGTTAACGAAAAATTAGTATGGCTATTTACATATAAAAATAATAATTATAATTATTAAGCAAATATTGTTGCGAACAAATTACAAATTGAAAAAAGTTAAAGTGTTGATTAATTTCGGCGAGTTGGATTGACCAAGACAGCATAGTTGGTAGTGCACCTGACCCGGCATGTCATGGGGTGCGGGTTCGAATTCCACTCGTGGATTTTTTTCTACACTTTTTCTTTTTCAATTAGTATGGTATTGAAGCAGCGCCTCCTGGCGGCATACGAGAAGAGTTTGGAAACATTTTTGCCATACAAATTCTTGTTTTCGTTAACGTGATCGAAGGTGAATGAACCTCGCCCTAGGCACCCTATTCTGTGAAAATTGTGCTGCGAGTTGAGTAATTATCAATGTTGCAATTTACGATGAAAATTTGCTTGAGTAAATTTATTTCCTTCATTTTAAATAGTTGGTCGCTCACTATGGGCCTTATGGCCTTAGGCTCAAGGTCACTCAAAGAGCAATGGAGAGGGCTATGCTCGGGGTTTCTCTGCGAGATCGAATCAGAAATGAGGAGAGCCGCAGAAGAACAAAGGTAACCGACATAGCCCGAAGAGTTGCTAAGCTCAAGTGGCAGTGGGCAGGGCACATTGCTCGCAGGATGGATGGCCGCTGGGGCGGAACAGTCCTTGCGTACCGGAAAGCGCAGTGTGGCCAGGCCAAGTTGCGGGAAGCTGTTGGATGCGAGCAGCACAAAACCGGTCGTTGTGGAGATTCTTGGGGGAGGCCTTTGTCCAGCAGTGGACGTCTTTTGGCTGAGATGATGAAATAGTTTTAACTCAAAACGGTGGCCGAGTGGCTAAGCGCTCGATAAGCGGTAGTCCTGGTTTCAATTCCTAGGTCAGACAAAGCGTGTTTCGAACTTTCCGATGCATAGCCCGGGTTTGTGACCACAAACTTGTGTTCACAAAATGTTTTTACTTCCGTGAAAGTGAAAAGCACAGTCAGTAAATGTTATTTTCCGTGAGAGGAATTTGGCTGACGCAAAAGCTAAGCCGTACTTTTGAAATATACTTCAAGAAAGAAATATATTAATACATTTCTAACTTATTCTTGGTATTATATAATAACTAGTGTACTCGGTTTAGTTATAATAAAAAGTAGTTCCTCTTGGATGGCTACCACCGTCTTATTTTATTATGTCGCCATAACATCAATATTGATAATGCTATTGTATTTCGATAGTCATAGAATTATCTTTGTTTATGAATAAAGATAATTTAGAGAATTATATAGATTAATAGCCAGTTCTACAGCAAGTAAGGATTCCGAGTGAAATGCGCTTCATTTGTGTTTATCGTCGCTATAGAGGTGGCTTTACCAGCAACATGACACTATACTCATATAAGTATGCTGAGTAACAGTTTACTCAGCATCACGGTAGTACTGTAATGCCAAATAACTAAAAATACAATAAAAGATTTCTTTATAGGTGTAAAGCTCTGTATAATTTGCCATTATCTGACTTTTATAAAACGTATCAGCTTAATAAGCTCAATATTATATGACTAGTTTGCTTACTGGTGAAACATATTTTGAAATAAAAAAATAAAAAGCTTCCAAAGTTACCGCTCCAATTTTTGTAAAACCGACCGTAGACGTGTAACGTAAATACGGTTTTATGTATATACAACAGTTGTGATTCAATCTATTCAGCTAAACGTACATACATACAAAAGGGCTCGGGACATAGGTAGCCCATTCATTGCGGGAGTCACGTAGGGTAATGTATATTCTAATATATTTGCTGGGAGCGACTTTCCGTGTCTATCGGTCCGTGCGGTCTGCGGCCGAGTAGGGATGGGGACAATTAACATCGACAATTTTTTTTCTTTCTGTAATTACTCTACATATTTCTCATCGCAGCAAAAAGCCGTCAACATGTTTTTTTGCTTATCGTTGTATCTTCGTAAAATGCCTAATATACAGGACATATTGAAAACCATGTTTAATTAGGTATTTTAAAATTTTGCGAGTCCCTTATAAATTAAATACAAATAGTATTTCTAACAAACAAAAGAGAAGCAAATAAGATTAAGAAAAAATGCAGGTTACTGTTAGCTATGCCCTGTAAGTCTCAATTCAAACCGAAAATTCTTAAACTTGACATTGGGTCAGAATGACTTTAACAATTTTATCATCTGAGATAAAAAGGACAGTCAGGTCAAGCATGAATCAAAATATCTTCGTGCCGCACGACGCAATAAGAATGCGCAAATGCGCATAGTGTAAAGGACTGGAAGCGTGTGAGGAATGTAACGATACAAATTAGTAAAGAGTTACATAAATGATAATTAGTTATATAAGAACATTATGAAGAGCTTGATGGCAACAGTATTGGTAACGCAACTTTCCCAACGCCAAGTCATTGAATCAGTAACAAAATAAACAATATTTAGATTTCTTATAATAGTCCTGATAACTAGTACGTTAGTGTATGCACGCACGTAGCTTTGGGATGATTTCTCGAATTCATTCTGCCCGTCTCCTGATACTAACTTTATTTAACCCGTCCCGCGCCGTAGGTATAATTAGCGGGCCCCCTTATACCGGTAGTGCTACCGGTAGCGCATATGGCGCGCGAGGACTCAATTAGAAACGAGAATAAAATGATAAAAAAATATGTACCTCGACATCGATGAAAAAAACGGCACTACTTGACCCCGTATTTACTCTGTGCCTCGCCAGTTCATCTTCATTTTTTATCTCTTTTACCGGAAAAAGGCAAAAAAAGCAGGAAACCGCTCTAGTAATGAGTGAAAAAAAAAATGGGAGATATCACCCCTCCGTTCGGAAATGCTCGGTAATATCTGTTGCCCTGTTAAATTGAAATAGAATGACTTTTGTGAAGCATATTTTATTTTTGTTCTTTTCCTACGCTACGTTTCGTTAAGTTTTTGCTGAAGGTAAACATAATAATTATATTGAGAGTTGTTAAAAAGTGTAATTACTGTTACGAACTCATTCTTATCCACCTTTTTTTTAGCTTTTTGTTTCTGTGAAGTTTTGACTGTTTAATCTTAGAACAATGTTAAAATGAGAAGTTTCTGTTGAAAATTTTGTTTTTCTGTTTTGTTTTCCTCTGTTATATAACATGATGTCATCCTATCTCAATTAGCCTTTGATTAATAATAGCTTGTAAAATTTTTATCTGGTTCAAAGATCAAAAAATGTTATAAATTGTATTAATAACAAAGGCCCCGATTATAGGAAAAAGGTGTACTTTACATGTTACAATAAACTAGTGGCTCGCTCGCGACTTCGTCCGCTTCAGTGAACACGCATATCCCGTTGAAAACTTTTTTTATACAAATCTTGTCCTGACCAATACGAACACAACAAAAATAAATCAGCCAAATCGGTCGAGCCGTTCTCAAGTGATGCTATAACAATTATATGTGGCTTTTGATTTTAGCCTCGGTGGCCTCGCAAAGTGGCAAAGGACTCGGCCCGACACCCGGAAGTCCCAGGTTTAATTCCCAGGTCGGACAAAGTGTGTTTCGGATTTATGATTGCCCATCAATTGTACCAAGCAGTTGAAATGCGAGTTGTGCTCTTAGTGCAACGAGAAGTGAGCGAGCTTACAGCTCCGGTAACCTACCCAGATATTAGGTAGTGGACTTTACGTCCACTGGGCAACTAACTCGAGACACTAGTCTTAAAATTACCGGATGAAGAATGCGCTTCGGCGCGTCCTGCCCCCCAACTGCGTAACACTCTCGCTTTCGATCGCTTTGTAGGCGAAGCCCTCGCCTCGCTTTCTAATATAATATCGAAATATAATGTTGAATAATATCGAAAGCTATAGCCTATAGCTTTAGATAATGCTTTCATATTGCTTTCGAAATGACAAGATGACGCCTCCTCCTCGCCTCGCCTTCAAAGCGATCGAAAGCGAGAGTGTTAGGCGGTCGACCCCCTGATCTGGCGTTATGACCTGACGTAGATGGTCCCTTGTGCTTGCGCAAGGATGTCTGACACCTTTAACTTCATAACCTTATGGTTGGTAGGGGGTGTCAGTATAAACTTTAAAGTCGTGTGGAGTTGGGCTGCCCATCAATTGTAGTGATGACTTGATCTCAATGATGGAGGCCTTTCCCCAGCAGTGGGACAGCTATAGGCTATTTACAATTGCTTTCGTAGATAATAAACAAAAACCAAACAAGAAAATACAAGATGGCCGCGCCAAACACAAAACAAAAGACATCGCTGCTATTAATACAGCCACTAACTCTCTAAATTCATTTCTGAAAACAATCCTCTTAGCCGGTATCTAATATATTACAAATTCTCACAATCCTAATTGGATTGCAGCCATTAGATCCTACAACAGGGCAATTGGGACGGTCTTCAACTTAAATTGATGTTCCCTCCTCAGGAAATATCCTGCAAATTGTGATAACGAGCTATTAGCTTGGAATTGTTCCTAATGGCATTTTCATATAATATAAATACGTTTACGGTAACTCGATTAGGATAAGACTTTAATTATAATATATATTAATAGACTGTTATGCTTACAATTGTATTCGGGTTGGTTGGTGGCAGGACTTGTTTTTTACAAAGCCAAATACAAAATATCTTTATTCAATTAATTATTTTTTTATTTTTATTTTAAGTACTAATTGCTGCAAAAAATAAAAAAGTAAAATTTACTATAGCGTTGTGTTATCAAATTTTGAATTTCATCTGTAAAGATGAATCTACATGACCATCGGTTGTAATGACCGTTGGATAGATGGCACTCTGCTGCTAAAAAAGCATTCAAAAAATTAAAAAGCAGTGACAAAATTCAGCGCTTACGTCAGCCTTCCCGGTAGCATAGCGGTTAGTGCAGCCGCCCGGATTGCGGAAGACCCAGGTTCGATTCCTGGCTAGGTCGGGTAGGCGTTTAATTTTTTCACTGTATTTTATAAGTATTCAATTAATTAACTTGTTATTTATTCAATTAACTTATACACTTCTTAGGTACGTACTTCGGATTCGCAATAAAAATGTTTTTACCTACTCCCTATTCAGGATGTTTATTGGAAGTGGAGAAGAATGGGCCGGGCGCAAAGAACTGCACAGCTTTTACAAAAGTAAGGACATTTAAAAAAAGTATGTCGTTAATAAATCATACGCTTGTACTTCTACCGCCGTATGTCGCAATAAAATAGTATGTGTAGCATTGTTGTGCTATGACAGTTAGCTAATTCTTCGAGTGTGCACACTTTTGTCATGCCCGGCAGTCATTTACCAACAACGGTCAAGCGTTTTTTTTTTTCATTTTGTTGATGGCTTCGTGCGAATAGCACATTTAGCCAATGTCAAAGTAATTATTTCTAACAAGTTATACATAAATAAACAATATTTCTTTTCTGTATGATGATGATGAATGATAATAGAAATGAGAAGTGAGAAATGATGTACCCCCCACCCCCAACCCCTCGATTATCTCAGTTAAGATGTGGGGCTTTACTAAGTCCTCGGGCGGACTTCTTGAGAGAATTTGAAAGTGACGTTGCACTGTTTTGTTTTATTTGCCAACACTCGTGCACACTCACGAACACTTAACGGTTAATAATCCACCATTATTTCACATAATTATTCGACATAACACAAATTTTAGAAAATAAAACAAAGCCGCAGACATAACTCTTTAGGTACTTTCCCGCCAAGAAGTCCGGTCGAGCGTTTACCCCATCTAGAATAAATCATAAAGTAACTAGACGACTTAAAACCTAACAATGAAGAACTTAAATAAATCTTTTTTCTTTTTCTAGAAGATTTTCTGAATTTAATGAATAATTCATTTAAAATAGGCGTCAGCAATTGATTTTAGTCTGAGGCAACTATTAATACCAACCACCTGCCAACCAATCCCGTAATATTTCAATGAAAACCTATGCTATTTTTTGGCGACGAAAACTTTGTTGAACACTAGGTTTGAAGTTTCGACCACTGGTGGCCGAATGTGTGAATGTGTCATTCGATATAGTTATTCAGTATCAAATGTCGCTGAACAGTTTAGCATTTTGTCAAAATCAACTATTATAATTATAACATGCGCTTATTAATTCCTTCTAAAGCTGTTATGACGTTTTTTTAAAGTGATCTGTGTGTTCCACCGTCGCTGCTGCTGCTACTTTGTACATGAAAAAGAGGTGCAAACAATTAGATCACGAACAAAAAAAAATCCAAAATCAACTGCCAATTATCAAAACACGGTAAACGCGTCATGTTTCTATCGCGAAACACGAGCAATTGTATTTTGTGAATTAATTAAACCAACCAACGGGCCGTGACGATTTACGGCGTGCGAGCGTGTGACAGACATACCGACACGCGTGACGTCACAGCGACATATTAAATTATTTGGGGTTGGCAGTACCGTCGAGATTAAAGGCGCTAAGACGCTGGAATTCTTTTGTTTCCCAAGATTTATTACACGATCTGAGAATAGGTTTCGGCCATTCGTGTTTGGTACGTGTTACAGGTATGTTGGAAAATCGGTTCATCGTCATCGTTATTGGTCTATTAACATCCCAATGTTGGGCTCAGGCCTACGTTTTTACAAGCTTTTATTTAGTGTCACCTGTCCGGATGCTTGTTTGTTTGTTTGTCTGTAATCAAATCTTGCAAGTTAAATTTGATCCACTTCCTGGTTACCGATTGAGCTGAAATTTTTCATGCATGTGTAAATCGGATGACAATGCAAAATTATTATGACATGGAGCTGATCTGATGATGGAAGCAGAAGGTGGCCATAGGAACTCGGTAGTTTAACGACACAACCCCATCGAGTTTGGGCTCGTATGATTCGTCTTGAAGAGTACTTTGGTGCTAGATGGTAACCAGTGTCTGATATTGGAGCTGGAAGATGGCCATAGGAACTCGGTAATTAAAGACCAACCCCATCGAGTTTGGGCTCGTTTGTTCCGTCTTGACGAGTACTTTGGTGCTAGATGGTAACCAGGGTCTGATGATGGAGCTGGAAGATGGCCATATGAACTCGGTAATTAAACACAACCCCATCGAGTTTGGGCTCGTTTGATCCGTCTTGACGAGTACTTTTTAACAAGTAATAAAAGCTTGTTTTTAAAAAGTATTTTTTTCTTTAATTTTTCTAAATTTCCTTACGGGTAAGCACTTGACCTTCATCTCACGTGTCAAGTACAGTGCAATTCGAATAGGATAGCGACTGTGAAGTTAGTCACAAGTCGCGTCGCAGTAGCGAATTTAAGGTGTCAGCGGGACGTTACAGGGCGCAGGGGTTACACCGGCGCTCGCGGCATACTTCACAGCCGCCATTCTATTTGAATCGCATTGTAATAATATGTCGAAAGTATGGTGGAAAGTGGCAGCGCACTTCACCCGAAATCCTCAACAACTGAGGACCTGGCTATTTAATCAGTAACTGTCGGAACATGCTAGTTACATGTGAAGAGATTAGCTTGGGCTGTAACCCGCCAAGCTGACCTAATGTGGCTTGGTGCGTAACAAATGCCATCTTAAGACGACAACTGACATGGTAGACCGTAAACTGCAGAAGAACGAGCCAGAGTCAGTCACCGAGGAATGATTTTTCCTTAATGAAAATAATCTTGATACAAGTACCTATGTCAGAATTATATGGAGCACTGCTATGAGTACTTTTTTGGGATTTTAAGATTTTCACCATTTGCTAACAGTTCACTAACATTAATTTTAAAACTGTCATCACTACATAGTATAAAACAAAGTCGCTTCCCGCTGTCTGTCTGTCCCTATGTATGCTTAGATCTTTAAAACGCGGTTCTTAAGATGCGGGTTTTTTAAGGCGAAGGGTAAGGCACACTAGCGCCGCTAATGGATTTAATTTGATAACTGCTAAACTGGATTTTTTTTCAAACATTGCGGACCTTCCGACACTAGGCAAACATCTATTATTTAATAATTGTGCACTACTTTTAAGTTTGTTTTTGTATTCATTCGCTAACACCAAAAGTGGCCATTGTTTGTGAATAAATGCGATAGCCCGTTTTGTGAATAAACCACGCAACAAAAAGTAGAACACAATTATTAAATAAATACTATGGATGCTTTCCTGTTATCGGACGGTACGCAATGTTCAAAAAAAGATCCGGTCCGTTAGTAATTGTCAAATTATCAATTGGTGGCGCTAGTGTGCCTTACCCTTCGCCTTAATGGATAGAGAGATTCAAGAGGAAGGTTTATACGTATAAAACACGCATATAACTGGACTCGGTAGGTGGCGCTGCGCTGCCATAGGGTTCTATAGGATTGTGATATATAATTGCCGACGGCTATGTAACGCGGCTTAGCGCGGCGCAGGCGAGCGGGGCTCGCAAATCGGCTGCAGGCATTGCCGAGACATTTACCGGCCGTGATAGAGGATAGAGCATGGTATAGAAACATGGTAAAAAGACTGCCGTGCGGTTAGAAGAACTAAGTGCGACGAGAATGAATACTTGAAAAATTGTGATACGCGCTGCCTGCTCTTAACCAGCGACGACGATATGTGAAAGGTCATCTTGAAACATGTCTAATTGCCCCGGCCAATATGTAGGCGGCGTGGCGCGAGCGGGCGGGGTACGCAAATCGGCTGAAGGCAATGCCGGGACATTTGCCTAACTTGACATTTTTTTATGAATCGCTATAATGTAGTTACTTTTTATGAGATTTTAAGGTTTTCACCATTTGCTACTAGTTCACTAACCATAAATATATAAAATCTGACGTGCTATAATAAGCACCGGCTACACGACGAAAGTGTTTTCTTTAAAAATGGTGCTATGTGCTGCAGCTACAACAATAAAAAACTTTATCTTACAAGTTTTCAAAAGCGTTGTTCTCGCACATAGCATATGGCAGTTTAACAACGTAGGTATTGTTTTCGAAACTTTACAAAATTTTTGCTGGGTGCGTCCCGATTCACGCAAAATGAGCTTGCTTTTACGACTATATGTGAAAGGTCATCTTGAAACGTTTGTCTAATTGCCCCGGCCGACGGCCAATATGTAGCGCGGCGTGGCGAGGACGGGCGGGGCACGCAAATCGGCTGCAGGCATCGCCGGGACATTTGCCGGCCGTGATTTATGGGCCGCTGTTATCGACACTCCGCAGCCTACCCTTCCACCGTCGATGGGGAGAGGAATGGAGTCGAAGGAAATTAAATTTTTGCAAAATTTTTATTGGTAGTTATTGTTTTTTGTCTATGGAAAGATGTTTTAAGAAAATAATGAATAGAATAGAATAGAATAGAATAATTGTTTATTGTTCACTGTGTACATATAAGGTCTTAAGAGTATTTTTGGACACAACAGTGTGCCCATTTCGGACATACAATATTTATTTTATAAGACATTTACTTTCTAGACAATAATTAACATTACAGAAATACAGTGCATATATTTTAATTTTTACATCATTAATTATTAAATATTAAATAATCTTAATTTACAATTTTATTCATAAATAATTCATTAATTAATTAACAATATACCTATAACAATTCCATTATAATTAATGTCCACCAATATCAATTCAAATTCATGAAATATTCATTTAAATTATAAAACCCTTTATTAAATAGCCATGATTTTAATTTTTTTCTAAAAATATTTCCCTTTAACATTTTTAAGGAATTCGGCAAGTGATTATATATTTTAACACTCATTGCATAAGTGCCTTTTTGCATAAAAGAGCTCTTTACTTTGGTATTTTTTAAACAGATATCATATTTATATTGAGAGCGTAGGTTATTTTTAAATTCTGTTTTACATTCAAAAAGTTCTTTATGTTCATTTACTAAATTGCAAATTTCTAGAATATAAATACAAGTAAAAGTCAATAATTTCTTATCCTTGAACGTATTTCTCAGCGTGTCAGTATTATATATACGGTATATAATTCGCAAGCATTTTTTTTGTAAAATAAAAGAAGACTGAGATTCAACAGAATTACCCCAGAATATAATGCCATAAGCCAGGAGGGGATACACATGAGGAGCGGCCCGCCGGCGTTCGTGGCCGCGGGAAGGGGAGGAGGGCTAGAGGCCCGGTCCAGATGAGCACTGGGGTACTGACGGTGCCCAGGGGGAGGCCGACACCATCGAGTGTGCCAAAGGGAAAGGTGACCCTGAGGCAGCCTAATTCGACGGCCATAGTGCTCGCACTCAGACCGGAGGCGGTCGCCCGAGGGGTGACGTACGTCGATACGATAGCCAGAGCCAGGGAGGCCATTTCTTTGGGAGAGATTGGTATCCCTGGCGTGAAGATAAAGACGGCTCAATCTGGGGCCAAACTCATAGAGGTGCCAGGTGCCGGCAGCGGAGAGGCCGCGGATAAGCTGGCAAAGAGAATTGAGGAAATTGTCTCAGACGTGGCGATAGTCGTTCGCCCGGAGATGCGGGCGGCAATCCGCCTCTCCGACTTCGACGACTACGTCACGTCGGAGAATGTGGCCGCCGCAGTGTCGGCACGTGGGGATTGTCCGCTGGAGAGGATAAGGGTAGGCACCATCCGCTCGGCCCCCAGCGGCTTCTCTACGGTGCTAGTACAGTGCCCTCTGAGGACGGCGACTAAGCTCGCCAAGATGGAAAAGCTCCAGGTTCTGTGGAACCTCGCCAAGGTGGAGGCCGTTGGACCCAGACCCATGCGCTGCTTTAGGTGCATGGGGATGGGCCACACGCGACCGATGTGCCCCTCTGTCACAGACAGGACGGGGTGCTGTTTTCGTTGTGGCGAGGTCGGCCACAAGATGGTGACATGCACCGGGCCGCTGCACTGCCTGGTGTGTGCGGAAGCCGCATTGCCCCACGGGCACATTATGGGCAGCTGGGGATGTCGGCCCCCCGCCATTAAAATGAGGGTCCCCGAGGAGAGGGAACAAAGGCCTACCACTGTGCCGTTGGAAAGGATGGAGATGGCTGATGAGTCTCCATCCGGAGCGGAGGCCTTACTCCCGGAGCCTCCCTCTTTATCTCCCCCTAGAGATGACACCCCCCCGAATACCATTTCCCTTGGAAAGGGTGCTGGGAGGGTCCCGGGCGTTGGGGTGGTGGTGGAGGTACTGAGAGACCGGGAAAGCCTGAGGGAGGGCGAGGGGGAGTCCGAAAATGATGAGGCAGTCGCACAATCCCCTACTCTGCCCAGAGGGATCAGACGGTCTGCCAGGCTGGCCAGGCAACCGCCTGATATGAATAGGGAGCGCCGATAGTGCCGGGTTCTGTCCCGGTACGCGCCGCAGTCTCCCAGTGGAGCCGTGCCTCGTCCGCCGCACACCGAGCTCTCGGTAGTGGCAGATGGGGCTCTTCTGTCTTGGGTGGTACACTCTGTGCCACTCTATGTCTTAAGTTTAACTTCTTCAATGCTGTGTTATCAGTACGTGCCCGTGTACTGGCGCGCGGCCGTCAAAGCACATGTTTCCCTTTCGAGGGAAGAAGTGTGCGGAGATGGCCGTAGGTTGGTACACGGGCGCAGGGTGGCAGCCGCGGTTTTAATCCCGTCGGGACGCGTAACGTGGTTGTCGCCTTACTTAGTACTCGGATTGCCGTCCCCCAGGGGTTTAGTGGGTATCCCCCTCCGTCTCGCCCTCTCAGCCGGGACTTCTTCCTGGCAGCTGACTTGAGGCTTCTCGCCTCGTCAGTGGGTGCGGAAAGGCGGACGGGTGAGTCCCACATAACCGAGGGCCTCTTCAAGGCTCCGGTAGTCGTAATGACTTCCCCTGGGACAAAAAAAAAAAAAAAAAAAAAAAAAAAAAAAAAAAAAAAAAAAAAAAAAAAAAAAAAAAAAAAAAAAAAAAAAAAAAAAAAAAAAAAAAAAAGGAGGGGATACACATAGCCAAAATAAGCGCTCCTTGCCACATCCTCCGACGTCACATTCCTTATTATTGAGAGTGCATAGCAATAGCTAGAGATTCTTTTGTTAACCTTTTCAACATGATATTTCCAGTTAAGATGAGTGTCCATAGAAACACCCAAAAAGTTGATATGATTAACCTCAACAATATTTTTATCATCAATAGCAATGTTCAGATCTATAGCGGCTCGTTTATAATTCCTAAATTGCATTATCATAGTTTTGCTGAGGTTGACTTTTAGGTTTAGGGTGGCGAGCCAGGCAACCACCAACTTTAATGTTTTGTTGATTTCAATATTGTATTCAGTATCGTTATAGTTGGTTTTTGGAATAAATATTGTGGCGTCATCTGCAAACATGACACAAAGATGGTCGAGTACTAAAGGCAGTTCATTTAGGTATATCAAAAACAACAACGGCCCCAAAACGCTTCCTTGAGGAACTCCTATGTTTATAGGCTTAAAATCCGACATGACTCTTTCTAATATTTTTGTCTTTTTATTATATACGTCTAAAATGGTTGCCTGCACTCTATCGCCCAAGTAAGTTTCCATAAACTTTAATGCATTTCCCCGCACACCCATACGTTCTAATTGGCCTAAAAGGGTTTTATGGATGACACAGTCAAATGCCTTCGACATGTCTAAGAATAGGCCTGCACAACCTTTTTTTTCATTGACTTCCTTCCAGACTTCCAAGAGCACTTTATATATAGCGAGAGTAGTATTTTTATTTTTCTGAAAACCGAACTGGTTTTTGTGTAATAAGTTATTAGTGTTTAAAAAAGAAATAATTCTACTATGAATAATTTTTTCAAATATCTTTGCAAAATTAGAGAGTAATGCTATTGGTCTGTAGTTTGCCACTTCCGTCTTTAACCCTTTTTTGTGGATAGGTTTTACTAAAGATATTTTTAAGTCTTTTGGGAAACACCCGGTCTCAATTGACAAGTTTATAATAAAAACCAAGGGCTCTACTATGTATGGAATACTGGATTTAATCAACTGTACAGGTATATTATCAAATCCAGTACATTTTTTGTTTTTTAAGTTTTTTATAATCCTTTTTAGTTCATTTACATCAACGGGAGTTAAAAAAATACTTTTACAATTTGAAGAAGTTAAAGGTTTATATTCCGGATTAAGTGGGTTAGGCTCACATAATTTTATTGGACACATAGACAGTTCATTCTATTATCAAATCAAATCAAAAAAAAAGAGCAAATCTAAGAAAGATCGTAAAATAAAATGAGAAGTCAATTTTAAAAATAAAGAGCGACATGACGTTGATATGATTATGAAAAAAAAAATAACGAGTATAAATTAACAACAAAGTTACATAAAAAACTGCAAAAATATAAAAGTGATACGTAGCAAAATAACAAAAAGTTTGCAAACGACGATAATGTCTTTTAGGCCTGATTTTTCAATCCTCAGATAAGTCTTAACCAAAAAATAAGATTGTCATTCTGAAATATTTTCTCAAGAGAATCCGTCATTATGACAAATTATTCAATAAATAAACTATAACTGACGACTGAAAAATTAGCCCTTACGTAGGTATAAGTAATGTATGTATGTCATATTTTTTGTAGGGCTTAAATTATACAATAAACAATACAATTTATTACATAAAAATACTTTTATTAATAATAGATGTCTGTCGCGCATAAGCAAATAATTTTAAATAAAAAAAAAATCATATAAATGTCAGCTCTTTCCCTTTTCGTCCCGCGCCTAGCTCTCAGGTCCAGCAAAGCGTGAGCGCGGTACCCCCTCCCGCTCCACCCCCCCTCCGCCCCGCCTTGCCCCTCCCGCGTTTTTTGTAAGATTTTCCGCGCCGCTGCGCCCGCGCCGCCGCTCACTGCCACTGATTAATCGACTATTGATTGGAACGGACATTTGGGGCGAGGGTAGGTAGTGCGATCGGGATTTATAAATGCAAAAGTAGGTTTAGTTTCTCACAAAAAAAAAATGTGAAGAAATTCCTTGTTCTTAAGTTTCAAAGATCACTAGATTAATTCATACAATAATGTAATTACAGACCGCTATATCGGTTAGATACTGTGATACTGGACTCATTTTACAGGTAAGTATTTGGCAGCTTTCCTGCCGAGTATTCCTTTTTCCTTTTTTTTGTTTTAACCAAACTAAAATGATTATAATAATACTGTCATATTTTTATAGAAAGTGTTGTACGCTCCTTTACATGTATCGATTCACTAGTTTTAACCTTATCTTACAAACTGAAATGAATTGTGAATTGTTCGTTGGTGCGTCTAAATAAATAAATAAATAAAGTAGAAACAATCTACTTTGTGAATTTTGAACAAACTTTGTTGGTTAAAAAATAATGCAGGTTCTATAATTAAGTTATGTTAAGATTCTATATTTATAAGGTTTTAAGTCTGTAATGGTAGTACTAAGTTTGTAGAAAAAAAGTACTTTAAGCTTTATAAGACACATTTTGTAATTGTTTGATGTTTCAAATAAATAAAAATAAAATAAAAATCTTTTTACACGGTGAAAATTTATGCATATTCAATTAGTCAATGATGTCCAAAACACTCGGTGGACAGTACCTACATAGGACCAATAACAGTTGTCCCACCAACGACAAGGAAACTATTGACTATTTTCTCGCTCGGGAAACATCCAATATATGTAGATCCCGTGTCAATAAAAGAGATGAAAAAATTAAAATTAAAATGATTTTATTGCAACAAACACCAATTTACAAATTAATTTTGCCCTGGCTTCTTTAAAAAAGTAAACTTTTCCTGTTGACAACATATACATACAGATACATATAAATAGTTGATCACTGACTGTTCACGCTGCCGATGCCGTCGAGAACCCTTTCTTCACTTATTTGTCGCAGCGACATGAGCTACCAAAGATAAAACTCGCTGAGCAATGTTCGCTCGCAGATCTTACGATTTGCGCAGGAATGTCCGAGTATGTCTGAGATGCCCCGAGCGAGTGCGAGTAGGTCGCAAAACTATCGGAACTACACACTCGCTTCTCGCTGCTCGCCAACTCGTTTCTAATTACTCGCTTCTCGTTCATCGTTAGCGGTGAGACAAGTGTCTATAGATAAACAATAAATTAAAAATTAGTTATTAGTACCAATTTGGTATGTGATGTTCCTGTGTTTTGAATTTGTATGTGTAATGTATTGTACAAAATAAAGTTTTTTCTATATTTGTTTCTATTTCTAAACATCTAGGTATATATTGGGTTCGATTTGTGTCACAAATCATCCTTTCATCCGTCGTCTGCCGTGAAGGCACAATACAATTACAATTCTTTGGCGGAGCTGATCATCGCTCAACCCTACCACCAATAAGACTTGTGGCTAGAAGAATATAAACTGTTACGTTATATCACCAGCGTCGTTGTTATATTACATAAATATACTATATAACAATGATACAAAACAATAAGAATAAGGTTGTTTAATTAGTCCACACTAAAAATACATACTACATAACTATGTTTATAACATGTTTTGTAACATAGTTTGATTACACCTTTAAACATATTTCCATTAGTAAGATGCGTAGTGACTCTTGGCGGGAAAGTGAAGAGTCATATGTCTGCGGTTTTGTTTTATTTTCTAAAATTTGTGTTATGTTGATTATTATTGGTGGATTATTAACCGTTAAGTGTTCGTGAGTGTGCATGAGTGTTGGCAAATGAAACAAAACAGTGCAACATCACTTTTTAAATTCTCTCAAGAAATCCGCCTAAGGACTGAGTAAAGCCTCACATCTTAACTGAGATAATCGAGGGGTTGGAGGGTATATCATTTCTCACTTCTCATTGCTATTATCACTCATCATCATGATACATGAAAGAAATATTGTTTATTTAAGTATTGAAAGACTTTTTCATTGGATAAATGCTTGTGCAAAGCCATAAAAAAAGGTGCGTAGTTACTTTAGTCCACACTAAAAAAAATATGCAACATAACTATGCTAAGAAAGATAATAATACTATGCTTATAACATGTTTTGTCACATAGTCTGATTACACCTTTATACATATTTCCATTAGTAAGATCCGTAGTTACTTACACAAAGATAACTTAATGTGTATTAGTGAACATTCATGATCAGTAAACAAACCCATGAGTTTTCAAACCATATTCACTCAAAGTCACGATGGGTTAATTTGACTCTAAAAACATAAACATTGATATTTCTCCTTTGGGATTAATAATCAGGAGAGTTCAAATTCAAGTGTACGCTCGCTGCTCCCAACGCTACCTGTACGAACTTTCTTATACTCGAACTATTACTGAGACGTACATTCCCTTTCGCCGCAAAACCGCCAATTTGCGAAGTCGCGAGCGTAATCAAAGATGACGTGTTCATAACACCAGACCGCCAATATTTACTGAAACACTACCCGGAGTTGAAGGGAAGGTTTCACAGTACATTGGTTAAACAGCGGTTTACACACAGTCAAGTATTAGTTCGGTATATTTCAGTATTCCTATTACGGCTCCCGCTCACGACCGACTTTGTGTAAGACCTATAATCGGACCGATTTTTTTGCCGAAGTTTTAGTACCGATGTTTTGTAGGACGTGTGCTTTGCAACATAGAACTCCATACGTTCCATTTTCACCGTTTAAAAAATCGTTCACCGATTATCGGTCCTACCTGTCACTTAGTCAGTTTTGAAACAGTCTTAAATCTAAAAGGTCGTAAAAGTTAAAAATCAAGAGCGAAGGTTTCACAGAGCATCGGTAAAACAGCGGTTTACACATCAGTCTCAAGTGTTAGTCCAGTAAGTTTAAGCATGTAACCCTTTATTTCTAAAGTACCGAAAATTTTGTATTATAATTACATAAAATATACATAGTTAAAATAACAGTGATCCGACTTTCGAAGCACATGTTATGGTAAAAATTTAGATGATGTTGAACTGCGCTAAAATAAATAAGTGACTTAAGTAGTAACTTCTCTAAAAGAAAGAGGTTTTTGTTGAATTTAAAAGTTACAAAGTAAACGTTCATTAAAATTCAAACTTCAAACCGAGGTTTTGTATAACCGGCCCATATGAAGACTCTATCTTCGGATGTGGTGAAACTATGTTCATAATTGTCACAACAGGGCTCCAAGTAATGAAATACGACTCAAAGTAGTTTGGAACTTTGAACTTCACAATTTGAGGTTTGAGTATGACGACGTGTCACGGATTAATCAGTGACGAGTGTATGTTTGCGAATAAATGGGAACTCTTATAAGCCCTTTGACTGGTACAGTTAAATAAATTTTCTTTGGTTTGTAAGCTTATTTCAAGTTAACAAAGTTCAAGTTACGGTGGCATCTTTAGTTCTATTGTTAGTTAAAGGTTTGAATAAGCACAAGCTTTTGTTATTTGAAAACGATGACGTGGCTCAGTGAATTGTTTAGAATTTGTTCTTTGGAGAAATGTTAGAATCAGGGCAATAGGACAGAGAAATTGGTCGTTTTCAAATGTAAAGGAAGATTTTTGGGTGGGTTCAAAATGGTTTACTTTTTTTAACGCTGAATTAATAATTGAATGAATAATTGCTGAATTAAAAATAATCTACCGCGATAATAAATCTAAAATGTTATTCAGGATATAAAAGTAGCCTTTGACAGGGTGGACCATAAAATTTTACTAGAAAAAATTGCCTACAACGGAATCCGCGGCAATCTTTGGAGATGGTTCAAATCTTATATTACAAACCGAACACAAAAGGTGGTCATAAATGGACACGACTCTGGCACAGTCTCAATATCTTCAGGTGTTCCCCAAGGTTCGATTCTCGGCCCAATGCTCTTTGTTCTTTTTATTAATGACATCAATACTTGTTTTAAACACTGTAATTATCTTTTATACGCAGATGACTTAAAAATCTATCGCATTATTAACACTAGTTTTGATCATCATAAGTTTCAGGAAGACTTGGACCGCTTTACAGAATATTGTAATATAAACAAACTTGAACTCAGTTTAAACAAATGTAAATGTATTACCTTTACTAAAAGAAAAAAAATCAGTAAATATAACTACTTACTATGCGGATCTAATCTTGACAGAGTACAAAAAATAAGGGATCTTGGAGTGACTTTAGACACTAAGCTGACACTAGATGCACATGTCGAAAACATATGCAATAAAGCATATAAAATGTATGGCTTTATTATGCGTGCCAGCAATGATTTCAAACGCCCAACTACATATTTACATTTGTATAATTCATTGATACGCTCACAGTTGGAATATGCTGTTTCGGTATGGGACACATTTTACGAAAAATATTGTAACAATATAGAAAAAGTTCAAAAGAAGTTCCTAAGATGCATGCACTTTAAATGTTACCATAGCCGTTTGTCTTACTCAGCCCTTTTGGAAAAATATAGCATAACTTATCTTAGACATAGAAGACTACAACTGCAAGCTATGTTACTTTACGACTTATGCCATAATAAGTATGATTGTACACAAATAACAAATATGATAAGTTACAGAGTGCCGATTAGACCAAGCATACGTACTTGCCGCATTGCAAGAACCTTTACATCTACAAAATGTCGTACTAACGCAGGCAAACGTTCACCTATGTTTCGTCTGACCGACAACTTTAATCATTATTTTAATAACATTGATATTTTTGCAGCCAGTATTTCAACCTATAGGAAGTCTATTGTAGACAATATAAAAAGAAAAAATATATAACCTAATTCGATGTATTGTATAGTGAATGTAAACGTTGATACAGCTTATTTACATAATACGCATCATAAAGAAATAAATAAATAGTGATCTAACGCCTACCATCAACCGATACATATATATAATCTGTGGTTAACGAAGCTGGTTTCACAATAACTAACCCTAGTTAACATATTCTATAGTTAGTTACTAGTCAAAATAATATGTATTGTGAAATTGTTTGTTTACCCTAATAAATTAAAAAAAAAATTAAAAAAAAAAAAAAAAAAAAAAAAGTAAAGCACTGTATTTTTTGACGTGACAACGTCTTATAATTCGATAGAGCCGGCTGCACGCACGAAAAAGTTCCGCGTAACATCGCTCGCTAATGCCGCGTTATATCGCTCGCTATAATGCCGCGTTATATCGCTCGCTAATGCCGCGTTACCTAGCTCGCTAATGCCGCGTTACCTCGCTATGCCTTATGTAAAATCAATATGGGTATCATTTCCATGGTTTTCGGGGGTGCCGATTTCGAATACAACATTTATTTCGAGATCCAAGATGGCGGACGCAAATTTTTTATGTAAAATCAATATGGGTATCATTTCCATGGTTTTCGGGGGTGCCGATTTCGAATACAACATTTATTTCGAGATCCAAGATGGCGGACGCAACTTTTTTATGTAAAATCAATATGGGTATTATTTCCATGGTTTTCGGGGGTGCCGATTTCGAATACAACATCTATTTCGAGATCCAAGATGGCGGACGTGACTTTTTTGACGTTAACACCTCCCGACACCTTCTTAAGACGTTGTCACGTTCAACTATCGTCAGTAAACCGACTTTACAGACAACCAATTTTTTTCTAAAAGTTTTTCTACGTCTGATCTTGTTGTGCATTTTATAAAAAAAATATAGTAGGAAACACTATCTTTAGTTTACTTTAGGATTCGGGGTGAAGTGCACTTTCACCATTGACTTATCAGGGCCTCAATTCTGCTAATTCTATAACAGTGTATCGGTGACCTGATTTTGTAATAGAAATAAGGATTGATTTTTCTTTTTATAGATTTTTTGTAATAGAAAGCAATAGCAGAATCGATTTTTTTAATTTTTTGGTTCCAGATCAATCTAACCGTAAAAGATTTTTCACTTGGCGAAAAATTGAAATTTTGAATCAATTCCACTGTTCAAAATTCTTTTATTTCTGCACATATAAAAAGCTAGCTATCAAATGCAACCCCTAACGCCACATACGCAGTCGGGTCACGGACTCACGGCGGCCGGAGGCACGGAGCCGTGCAAACTGAAATAACTTGGGCATGTGCCAGCCCTCCCGATAATGCGTCGCCGTTACCATTGTCCAATTCAATTTATAATGTGAGTCGTGACGCGGATCGGCGTCGGAATACTTATACGTTTTTTTAAAAATAATATCACTACATAGTATAAAACAAAGTCGCTTCCTGCTGTCTGTCTGTCCTTATGTATGCTTAGATCTTTAAAACTACGCCACGGATTTTGATGCGGTTTTTTTTAATAGATAGAGTGATTCAAAAGGAATGTTTATATGTGTAAATACATGCATTTAGTATCAGCATTGCACCCGTGCGAAGCCGGGGTGGGTCGCTAGTTACCAATAAAACATACATTCACAGCACATTACAAATCACTAAGATTTAAATATGTGCTAGAGTTCATCATCATCATCATCATCTCAGCCAAAAAGACGTCCACTGCTGGACAAAGACCTCCCTCAGGAATAAATCATTTAGAGTTCGCTGTTACGTAATTAATTGTTATAATCTAATTTGAATGCCATCCAAACACACAGAATCAACGCCTTCATTTTGTGGTTTTAAATTATTTTTATTAGGAGATTCCCTAACCTCGGGATCCAGTTTATTTATAAGTCGTGGTAACAACTCAGCAGTGCGGCGGCCGTAAGTATTTTGCGCAGCCTATCGTCACCAGTTTGCCACCAGTAGTCGCACGCGTTCCTTTATTATGTACAACAAAAGCTTTGATAGAGTTATTAAAAAAATCTTCCTTAAGGAGCTGGAATGTAAACTGGTCGTGAACAGGTTGCAATATTGGAATAGCTTAATATCGTATAATGCAAACTGCTGCTTTATGTTAGGCGTGACTATTTGTTTTATTACGCGCCGCAACTATCGATACTTTGCGAATTGTTATGAAACGGCGTCGGAATAATCGGTGGCGTTATGTACCGATGCTTAACGAGTTGTAATGAAAACTTTATTCGAATTACTACTTTGACAATCAAAGAAACCAGGTAGAACATTTACCACCGCAGATTCAAACCTAATTTAATACAAACCGACATCAAAAAACTGAAAAAAGTAAAGTTCAATGAAGCTACAACATCGTTTCAGATAACAATTTGGGAAACCTTGTACAGAGAAAAACTGACACATAACGAACGTGGGGATATTTTTTCTCGTTATCACTATACTATATATACTGATAATATAAAATTGAAAAATGACACAAAACCTCCTTAACTCTTTTGCTGACATACCAATTCGAACCTGCAATCGTAACTTACATAAAATTTAAAAAACCAGTGGACGTAGTTCAAAGATTTCAATTACCAGAAAGCGCACACACAAAAAATTTACTACTTTAAAAACTAGCAAGCCTAGCCGGCTTTACAAACAAAATCTGCTCTTCTAAAATATTTCACAGAAATATGTTTGCAAATAAAAAAGCGGGCATAAAATTCAACCCTGTGCGACTCCGTATTCAGGGAGCGTTAACATCGGCCCGAACCATGCACCTTCGCAGTCAACGACGAGTGTATATCTATCATATACATACATATATGTATACAGTTATAGGGGAAAGCGTATGGGAGTGCCGGGCTTTGGTTTGCAATGAATTTTCTAGATAAAATCTGTATTTGTAGCTTCAAATCGCAGGTCTATTTTGTTGAAGTCGGTAGTCGGTAGTCGGTCATGCGTTCTATGATCGTCAAAGTCAAGCCACTTTGGGCGTAGTAGTTTACTGAATTGGTGAAAAGAAAATTGATCTAGAGCTTTCTGCGTGAAAAATAATGAAAACGAAAATTATAATTTCGGTGAACCCAGGTTTAATACAGCTGTTGAAACCTGCTGGTGGTAGGTACAAATTTTATTTAATTTTATAGATTAACTGATTTTCTGCACGTGGGCTGCAATATTTTTCACTTATCACACAAAATATTAAATAGAGCGGTTTTTACAATTTCATTTCGTTTCAATTGTATTTATAATTATTCTTGCATATGCGTAGGCATATTCTAAATGTCAACTTACCACAATACACGTTCATCAACTCACTCAAGAGGCCATTCAAATCTCTAATTTGCGCCAACATGACGGTAGCTATACGTATTTTCTCATCTCCATATCAAACTGGATTCGGACCAAACGGCGCTGCACTATAGGCACTATGCAGTCTGCGCTCTGAACGTGCATTGGCTGCAGAATGAATCACTGCATCTGTTTGGGTAGACTTAAGAAGATAATAGAGTTTCCTTCACGACGTTCTAATTCAAAAAGTCACAAATGAAAAAAGTTGCATTTAATCACGTGTTTATATTATATTTTTTTAGGGCACAATTACAGAAAACACATAGAAAATATACAAAAAAGTTATTTAAGTTTAACATGGTATATTCGTGCCTAATAACAAAAGTGTCATTTACCATGAACTTGACAAATAGTAAAGATATAGTAAATAGTAAAGATAAATATAGAATACAATAGTTCAGGTATGCTTATCTCTAAAAAGAGATTTCTCCCACAGACCAAAGAGACAGGCTTGCAAAACTTAAAAAAAATGTATGGTAAAATAAGTCAAATAAAACAATAAAGCTATTTAGCTTTCCAATAGAATAAATAAATGCCAAATTGACTACCTAAAAAATTCCTTTGGACCTACTAAAATTCATTACGATAATGTACTCATTGTCTCATGGATATGCCAATGGACATGAGTCCATGTATATCATAGTAATAGTAAAAAGTAGTTAGTAGTTAATAAGCTAACTAATAATATAAAGATTAAAACTCTGTACCTTTTTCTTCAATAACACACAGTTTTGTTTTTGCTTCTCTGTTTGTTCATCCCTAACTTGTAATGTTTTGAAAGAAAAATAAACAAATTTTTATATTTTTATTTATTTTTTTATTTAATAACACTTTTTGAGCAAGTTGCAAAAGTCAAATTCTCAAAGCTATACAAGACGAACCGGCTACTTGTCTCCAAATCTTGGTATGTCTAGTAGATTACACGGTCTATAAGCAATCCGTTGACCGCGAGACACGTGTTTCGTGGTGCGCCGGGCTCACAAGAGGCCTCCATTGTACAGCCTCTCCCGTTCGGCTTTAACGGGCTTTCGAGGGGGTGTACGAAGACCCATGCTATTATCGGGGCTTATTATTCCGTTGTTCCTACGGGTAGTGTGTTTTAGATTAGAGTTAGTGTTAGTTTGACGTCAGCTAGTGGTATCCTGAATTGATTTTGGTTTACAATGACTTGTATTAAAAGTCAGTTTTATCAAAATTTTAGTTAGTTTTACTTAAAGTCAGTTTCTTTCAAAATGTTTTTTTTGTATGAATGTAAAATTACCTAATGAGTTAACAGTATCACAAAGGGCTCATGCCCAACTCGGCACGTTCTCAACTCGACATGCAAGATAAATACCTATCAAAAACTCCCAACTCGACACGAAAAGATAAGATACGATAAGCGATATGGGACCTTTTTGCATTTGCCGTGCTAGGTATAAAAAAAAAAAGCAGCGAGTTGGAGAGTATAAAAGACTGTCGTCTCTACAAATACCGGGATCAATGGTTAAACGTGACTTTTGAAGCATGCGATATATATTAGGTCACCCATCCGAGGATGTCGCATACACACCAACGAGCTATACGATATGATACGCAATATTTTAACTATGTAGTTATCAAATGAATATTAAACACGCAACATTAATAAATTCGATTCTAACAACGGCGCCGCACAAATGTGTACATACAAAATGCATGAGCCTCTTTAATTGCGTATTCTCTAGTCCGGCAAATTATACATTCACGCCCGGAGCCCACCGCGGTCGCCATAACTATTGCAGCCTGATACAAAGCAAACATTAGCCCAGCCATGCATTATTGTCAAGCACAGCATCGCAATCCACCGTGCGTATTCACCTTATAACTAGAAAACAAACATGCGAAATTCAATTCTATACTCCAGAAAACAACGTTGATTTCAGCTTGTTTAATAGTTGCGATTTGTTGTGTTACCACACTAGGCTGTTTTATACATGCACCGAGCTGGCAAGTCACACACGCGCCGATGGTTAGAGTCGACTATGACAAAGATTGGAAGCGCCCATGGTTAGCTTTATTAATAACGCCACGTTTTCCGGTCCTGTGGACCGGTGCGCATGCTCGCAAAATGGCCGACTCCCAATCACGGGGTCGTTGCGGAGTTACACTTTGTAATTATAATTTTGAAATTAGAATGTGAGGAGGTAACGTTTTAGTTAAAGGTTAAATTAAGTATAGCTAACTGATTAACGAATTTAAAAAGAGTCTGCCATTTTGAAAAATTGTCATGTCTGGTGTATTTTAGTAACATTTAAGAAATTATATTTTTAAAAACTTGTAAGACTGGTTTTCTATGTACCCGTTATTAAATATTTAGACTTTACTACAAGTTTAGTAAGTTACTACTAAAACTAACTTAAGCCACCTTGGTCTGTTACAAGTTGGGCGCCAAAAATTTGCTCTGTACCTGGTTGGGCGCCAAAAATTTGCTCTCGTTTTTTCCTCTTTTTCAAAAGACATTTCAAGTCTAAGTCACATAAAGCACGGAGTAGCTGTGTCAGTCACGAACACGAGTACTGCAGAGGGTTCGAAATTTTATGAAACAAAAAATGCAAACAGATCCAAATAAAGTAAATAATTTCAATTTGTAGGGTTTTTG
Source organism: Eudonia mercurella (assembly GCA_963082485.1). Taxonomy (NCBI): domain Eukaryota; kingdom Metazoa; phylum Arthropoda; class Insecta; order Lepidoptera; family Crambidae; genus Eudonia; species Eudonia mercurella. Next base: position 3,936,807 of record OY720040.1, read on the forward strand.
TGAACTTCAGATAACAATATGGAAGAGCTTCATATATTTTATGCTCTTAGGCATTGCTAAAGTAAAAAAAATTCAAGTATCTTCTCAAGATGGCTTGCAAGAGCTGGATGAGAGTAGCCATGGATCGTGCTCAGTGTTGTGCACTTCGAGTAGCCTATGTCCAGTACCTGATGATGATGATGATGACTGCGAAAGTTGTATAACTAGTAAGTTAGCAAGCCAAAATGTGTCAAACAAAGAATTACTAAAGATTATCTCTTCATTACCCTCTTTACAATTTACCAGTATTAACCCTCGTTTCTTTTGTTTTTGAAAGTCCACCGTCGTTCCTAGCTTACAACACCGTGTTATAAAAAACAACAAGCACAGGCGTATAGGCCTAAAGGGCGTGAAGTGTAAAATGACTGATCACCGAGGGCCGTGTAACGTGAGCACTCACTGGAAACTGCCACAGGAAGAGTGGAACCTATATTTAGCTTGTTAATACCTACTGACAACAAAGCGATATCGCTCGGACTTAGGTGTAATGTTATACTTGTATAGCGATGTGGGTCGTATATTAAATTTCTACTATTATTTTTATGTTGTTTTTAAAATAAATAATTAAATATAATAAAATAATAATGTTATGTTCTAGTGTTAAGCGTGTTGGCTATTGTATATAGCTTTGAGTTTGTATTGTAATATTTTTAATAACATATTAATTACACTTGTAATTGGTACTTGAAATTTTGGTTGTATCTTATCCTTTTATGATGATAAAAATTCAGAGTGAAATTGTTCTGCTAGTAGCATATTTAAGTTATGTTAAAAAAATACGATATAAAACATGTATCTTGTGTTACACAAGGTCTCCAAGCGTAAGCCACTTGGCGCCGGCGCAGGTATATTTGACATTCAATCATTTTTTAAAAGTAAGTAGTTTTGAAAAAATACTAATAAGACCCAAAAGTTCAAGATGTTTTTAAGCTCGATTTGATCACCCATCCGGTTGTCTTTCAGAAAATTGTACCTTTTATAAGATGTTACATTCTCCAAAAAAAAAAAAAACAAAAAAAAAATTACAGCCGGAAAATTTTAAGACTTCACTAAACCAATTTTTCTATTCGCCAGAAAGAAGATCTGATTGGGTCGTTTACACAACACGCATTCCAACAAATATTGAATATTCAGAGAGGAATCACGTATCAACCCGTCAACGTGCATAAATCCAATCAGCGGCCGAAGAGACCGGGGCTGCTCACGGTACGTGTTTGTATGTTGTTGCTCGCATATGCCGGATGCATTGATGCACGCGGTAGGGTTAGGGTTGGCGATTTGACAACAACTTTCATAATTGAAGATGAGCATTTAAAACTGATTGTACAAAGAGTGTGATAGAAGAGAGTTATTAAAAAAAACCGGCAAATATTATTCCTTCCCATTTTTATTAGGGTTCCCTTATAATTTCGCCATGTCTGTCTGTCTGTCCGTCCCTAGCCTAGCTCATAGACTCTTAGTACTAGAAAGCGATAGCTAAATTGGACCTGACCCGGTATGTCAGAAGGGTGCCGGTTTAAATCCTGCTCGTGGAAATTTTTTCAACATTTGTGTTGAAAAAAGTGTTGGCTTTCAAAGTAAAAGAGTAAATAGTGTTGAATAATTTCAGCGGACTGGTTAGAACCACGATAGCTCAATTGGGAGAGCACCTGACCCGGTATGTCAGAAGAGTGCAGGTTCAAATCCTGCTCGTGGAAATTTTTTCAACATTTGTGTTTTTGTAATTTGTTCGCAACAAAATTTGCGTTAAAATTATATAAACAAAACTAAAACATTTTATAAATAGCTTGCCTACTTCTTAACTGATCTTTAGTATTTGTAAAAATATTATGATCGGATGTTAACGACAGTAGTTGTTAACATTGAATAGACGCCTTTGGCTTTCAAAGTAAAAAAGTAAATAGTGTTGAATAATTTCGGCGGGCTGGTTAGAACCACGATAGCTCAATTGGGAGAGCACCTGACCCAGTATGATAGTATATATTTTGGATAAGTTGATGTGCAACTCTCTTTACCATGTCTTTTCTGCCACGGGATGTATCCGTCTCGCTCTCCCAGCTGGGACTTCTTCCCGGCAGCCGACTTGGAGCTTCTCTCCTTGGCATTGGGTGTGGAAAGACGGACGGGTGAGTCCCACATAACCGTGAGGCCTATTCAAGGTCCGGTAGTCATAATGGCTTCCCCTGCGACAAAAAAAAAGGATCACGAACGGCAAGCACCGAATTTATCTACACACTCACTTACTATAAAAACGACAGCTCAGTTCAAAGATCTTTATTCACTTCCATGAGAACTTATCTATCTATACTATTAATGAAGAGGTTAATGTTTATACACGTAATTATAATGTTTGTGACTTTGTTTGTTTGTTTGCATGTCGGTGCTAATCTCTGGAACTACTGGACCAATTCCGAAAATTCTTTCACTAATAGAATGCTATATATCTTGTGGGTTGTTACCCGGTGTCATATTTAACTTAGCTAAAATAATCTATCGGGCAAACTGCTAGTCTATTAATTACAAACAGATTATGACAGCTCAGTCTTCAGCTTACCGCCAACCCTAGCGCGATACGGAACAGGTACCGTGGCGAAGTCATTAGCAGTAATGGCTGATCCACTCCGCGTCAGTTCTAGTACGGTTGCCTATGTGTATTACATGGCCTATGTGCTGAGACCGAGGCAGCGCACCGTGGGATGCCGGCAGTTTCGCAATTAGACAGTTCATCACTTAATTGGGGGACGTAGATGTTCATTTCTTTATACTCGTGCGAGAAACAAATGATTGCGCAATTGGGGAAATTAAAGACGTAGATCCTCATTTATTTATAAGCGAAACAAATGATTGCGCGACTGGAGATATTAAGAATGTAGATGCTCATTTATTTTTACGCTAAAATACGTGATTGGTTGAACTGAAGAATGTTGAATTAGTACATTCGATCTATAACTCCGTATTTGGAAATAACATGAATTGGTTTAGTTAGGTACCTACTTATCGGTTTTTCTGTAATCTATACTAATATTATAAAGAGGAAACCTTTGTATTTTTGTATGTATGTATGTTTGCAACGAATAAACTCAAAAACTACTGGACTTTATTTTGATATTTGATTTAAAAAATTCTTTCACTATTAGAATGCTACATTAGCGCTAAATAACAAAGGCTATATTAAAAAAAAATGCGATACAAAGTCCGCCGGCTCAGCTAGTATTGTATAAACAAATTAGAAATACAGTATGTATATGTAATAATTGATGCCGTGCAAATTGGTAACTGAATATTATTTTTTACCACGGCAAAGTCCACACATTCATCTGACTTGATAAAAAGTGATGACAAGACGACGATATTTGTGCAATAGGTTACTTATATTCTGTTATGGCTAGCCTGATGCCTCCATGAGCTGAGCACAATAATTTGTACCGCCCTGGGCATCCAACCTGGGACCTCCGAGTCTGGCACCGATAGTCCAACTAGACCGCAGAGGCAGTTAAAAGTAACACTGCAATTGAAGAAAAGTATAATTTAGGTAATACTTTGATCAAACGGCTAAAGAAACCTAATATAATATGTAATATAACCTAATATAATATATAATGAAATATGCATACTATCTAGCTACCCTTTTGATAGTTTTCTAACTAAATTGTTAGTAATTGACCCGACTATTGTTAATACAGTCCTAATTAATTTCACCTATTCATGGAGCGTAAAACGCAACGTACAGATTGCCGCCATTAATGAAAATGAGTTCCATTCAGCACAATGAAACCGCATTGGTGAGCACAAAACACAAAATGGTGGCCAATTGTCAAATCAACAGTGTGAAACACAAAATGGCGGCAATAAACAGTATGGTGCATTAGGAATACACACATTTTTTAAAAGTTATTTCAATAATTGTAATATTTATTGGTAGATTTGGCAACGCACGAGTTATATACATGTAAAAGAAGTAAGTTACACAACTTCATCGAACTTGAAACTTGGTTGTAAACTTAAACTTTGTAGCCTTATCATGATTTTACGGTTTACATTTAGTTGTAAAAAATGTAAAGTAAGTTATTATGTAAAAAGGACGATGTAACGCACATTATATTCTAAGTCTAACCACACAAATGCTATTACAATACATTCCGGGTGGTTCCTTAGATTTTTATGACGGCGGTGAAATACGATAATGGCCTGAGATGGCCCACTCCCCTCCGGCGGCGTATGGAAATTACAACCCTCTTAAATTGTAATACTTTTGGGTTTGGCCACGTAAAAGTATAGTTATATGTTCATACAGGGTGAGATATGGGATAGAAGAGATTTTGCATTTTTTTCTAATGCAGTTTATACTCTTAGAAGAAGTGAAGATCAATAAAAAGTAATGAGCTGTTGCGTAACTTTAAGTAAGGCGCCCATTATTAAAATCAAGTTATGGGTGCGCCGACCAAAAAAGCCAAAAGTGTAGTCATCGTTAAGTTGATATACGATGAAAAAACTATCGTATTACATAAACAAAATATATATTTAGTATCAAAGGGAACGTGTTTACAATTAGTCCGACCCATAAATTCATAACACGCTATAGTTTTTTCTACAATATCATATAAAGTTGGGCAAAAATGATGAAAACGAGTGGCGGCGTTCAGTTGATATCTTATAGTTTATCTAAATTATTATACCTCTAATTATGTCTAAACAATCATGAATGTCTTAACTACAAATCGTCCGCCTCACATTTTCGATTTATCGAGAGGTTTTTTTATTATTATTTTTCAAATTATCAATTTCCCCATAGAAAATGAGTATGGCCGCGCGGCATCAAATAAATTTGGACGAAGATATTTCAAATAAAATGTATGACACTTGTCACTTAAGGACGGCGCACCCTTAATCACCACGTCTCAGCCAAATGCGGGTTGGTGGTACAAAAACGCGGGCTTTGCATCGGACAATTCAAAACACTTAGCTAGACCTAACAATTGAACCTAGGACCTTCGGTTATCTGGCCAAGCGTAGTTGTACTTTAATGATTTGAAATGAAGTATTATCGTTAACATTTCTAATGTAAATCTAACATCTAATTCTATTAACGATTTTACGTTTTAACAGATCAAAAGAAAGCACGTGTATCTTTTTTGATTTTTTGATTTATTTATTAATTACTTATTAACTATTGTTGTTTGTTATAAAGTACCTAACTTAAATTTGTATTAAGACCTATAACAATTTTTTATTTATAACATATACATAATATTTATATTGTTTATTCTTAATAAAATTCTTGGTTTAATCCATGGTAGCTGTGCTTTTTAATAAATAAAACTTGCATCAGTGTCATTTTATTAATGTGTGAGTATTCGATACTTTGGCACGTTGCATGGGCAGATTCTTTCGCGGGTTCTTCTTCACAGCTGGGGCCTGAATGGGTGGTAGGCAAATATTTTGAGACGATTCAAAATCGTTTATCTAATAAATTTACTTGAATAAAGATATTTCAATCACTAACTGACCCGACAGATGTTGTCCTGTCAAAATTTTATTAAATACTACCAAATAGGTTCTATTCCTAACATCAAATCCAAGACCTAAGTAGTGAATTGTGGAACCAAATATAGCGAAAGAAAGGTATGAGTTTTATTTTCGTGGGAATATCGGGATAAAAACTATCCTATGTGTTAATCCATAAACTATCTGTATGTCGAATTTCATCCAAATCCATTCATCCGTTGCAGCGTGAAGAAGCAACAAATATACACACATACACATAAACTTTCGCATTTATAATATTAGTGTGATTCCTTCATTTATACGATACTAGTGGACCCGGCGGACTTCGTACCGCTCGCGCGCTCAGACAGTTTCAAAAGTCTGTCAAAATTTCAATAAAAAGTATAAAAAAACTACAAAATAGGTTATATTCCCAACATCAAACCCAAGACCTAAGTAGTAAATTATGAGTTTCATTCCTGTGGGAATATCGTGATAAAAACTATCCTAATATGTTATCTATATAATCCAGGTGATCACTCATTACTCTCCGGTATTCTTGTTCTTATCTTGTGTAAAACTAAGGCAGCAGATAGTCTCATAACCAGTGGTCGGAGTAGGTATATTGATTTTAGATACTTGCGTCATGATATCATAACATGGACATGCATTTCTTCCGGAATGTACCGGAGTTTCCAAAAATTTGGTAAATAGAGTAATAAAATAAAAAACCATATGTAAGCAAACAAAATTGTTTATTGTTAATACAAATAATCATTATTACAGTTTTATTAAAAATAATTATTTTTAATCCTCATCGGTTACAAGTTCTACATTTTGATTTTCTGTCTCTATACAATTAAAATAAATAACTATAATTTTTTCAATATTTTCTAATTTTAAGCTATTTCTTTTAACATCTAAGATCCATTTGTAAGTGGAAAATGATCGTTCAACATCTGTAGATGTCAATGGAGTGAATTTGAAATAAAGTTTCTGATTATTTGCTACGCTTTTTTCAATACTCTCGCTGTATTCTCTAATTGTATCTAAATCTGGATTTCGTTCCATAACTGATTCTATTTTATTTTTTATATTCTCATTATTGCACTCGTTAAGCGTAGCCCTTACTTGATCAAATACTAAAAGTGAATCAGCTAGAGATAAATTTTGTTTTTGTAACTCTTTTAGGGCTAGTAGTATAATAGAGTAATTTTCTTCAATATATTTTAAATCATTTTCTAAATTTTGTTTTTTCAAAATGTTTTTTGCGTTTCGTATGGCTATAGCATCAGAACTGCTCAAGCAGGATAAAACATCTTTTATTTTATCTAAATGTTGAGCGTAGTAAGATGCTGCCTGTAACCAAGTACCCCATCTGGTAATGACTGGTTGCGGAGGCAACGGTAAGTCAGGATATTTTTCTTTTAAAATGTTTACCCTACTAGGAGCCTTTAAAAATACTTTTTTAACATTTGATATAAGAATATCAACATCGTTGTATTCTGACCTTATCTGCTCACTTACACGATGAAGAGCGTGCGCCAAACATGTCACATGCTTCATTTCAGGTAAGTAATGTTTTAAATTTCGCCCTGCAGATAGCATGTACGCTACACTGTCAGTGCAAAGCATTAAAATATTGTCAACTTTCGCTTCAAAAGTGTTTTGCCATAAATTTTCTAGACATTGCAGTACAAATTGTGTTATTGTTTGTCCATTTACTGCTGTTAGCATTTTACAAGCAATCAAATAAGGCCGGCCTGCACTATTACTAGGATGCAATGGTTTTATTAGGAAATTGACTATGTATCGACCAAAAATGTCTGTTGTCTCATCCAGCGATATCCATAGTTTCTCATTTTTATTAGTTTCATAAATCGAATTGATTTTATTCCTATAAAACTTCTCCAAATAAACTTTTCGTAACTGTGATTCGTCAACCACTTTACGATTGGTACAAACGCAACAACAAGTACTGCACATATATTTCTGAAAAAACTCTTTGAACGCTGGATTTTTCATTTGCGACCAAGGAATATTGCATAGAATCAGGAACTTAATGAGGTCGAAGTAAAATTCCTCTTGCGGTCTCTTAAATTTTCCTTGATGTACAGCGCCTTCAATGTGTTTGGTAATGTTGCCTCTATTCACAGCTTTCAAATGACTTTCACACTTTGTACAGTATATAGTGCCACTAGCGTTATCGTAAAGTAGCTCAGGATAGTGCAATAACCACTTTTGCACTGTTTCAGCCTTGACCTTTGCCATATTTATTTATATCTCACCTAAAACAATGATTTAAATTTACAATATATTCAAATTCAAATTTCAAATTCAAAATCATTTTATTCAGTTTAGGCTACAAGTAGCTCTTGTGAATGTCACTATGCCATCGGTTCGTAAGTCTACTCTGGGCGGGAGATCTTGTACTGAGAAGAACCGGCAAGAAACTCAGCAAGTGTCCAGCTCTTTTCTCCCTTACAGCGTCAAAAATATTGGAAAATGTCCGATCATAGCAGGACACTTTCCATTACAATAAACACAAAACATACTTATAGAAGACAACCACAACATGTAAAAAAAAAAAAAAAAAAATATAAACAAAAAAAATAAAAATTCTAGGTTAACAAATTTACATCAGGCAAAAATTTCAATTTCCACAATGTCATACAGTACCACTACAGTTCTAGTAAAAGTCAAAAATTGTTTTAGAAGAACAGAGTCAAACTATAGTGAATAATACTAAAAATAAGATAAGTATGCAAGAGCAGACCAGCCTCCACAGGCGGCACCCGTTCACGAGTATGACATATGAATCAGCCATCGCTTCGCTCAACCATATTTTAGGGAACGTAACGACCCGACGCACACGCCACCACCGCAGAGACAATAAAGAGAGCATGACACACTCAAGATACTCTAAATAAAAACTGAATGATATATTTAACTCAACGCTGTTTGTTATCTGTAGGACACTGCTTATAAAGGCTATATATCAGTATAAAAATTATATGAGTAAATTTTATTTATGTGCAGGCGAGCAGACTAAGATGACCACACATTCTTATCATTAAGATAATCATTAATTTTATAGTAACCTTTTTTCATTAGCCCTTGTTTTATTTCTGTCTTAAACTTGTGTAGCGGCAGTTCCGTTATAGTGACAGGCACTTTATTGTATATATTTATACATTTCCCAACAAATGAATTACCGACCTTATTGAGTCTAAGTTTTGGAACGGCAAGTTTGTTTTTATTTCTTGTGTTAAAATTATGGGTATTACTTTTTTTTTCGAATTTATCTAAGTTTTTATAAACATAAACGATATTTTCATAAATATACTGTGAAGCTACAGTTAAAATATTAATCTGCTTAAATAACTCTCTCAGCGTATCACGGGGTCTAAGGCTATAAATAGCTCGAATGGCTCTTTTCTGTAAGACAAAAATAGTTTCAATGTCAGCCGCTGAGCCCCACAATAAAAGACCATATGACATGACGCTGTGAAAGTAACTAAAGTAAACTAATCTTGCCGTTTCAACATCAGTAAGTGACCTTATTTTTCTAACCGCATAGGCAGCCGAGCTAAGTCTTCCTGCCAAGGCAGCAATATGAGGACCCCATTGTAATTTGTGATCCAAGGTAATACCCAGGAAAACTGTCGAGTTAACAATTTCAACTATTTCATCGTTCATAGTGATACTGGTATTAACCTGCTTCACATTAGGCATCGTGAATTTCACACATTTAGTTTTTTTTGCATTAAGCAGCAGGTTATTAGTGGTAAACCAATGTAATATTTGAGAGAGAGTATTACTTACGTCGTCAAATATTGCTCTATGTCTATCAACTTTAAAAATCAATGAGGTGTCATCAGCAAATAATACTATCTCACAAAGATCTTCGGTGTAGTAAGGTAGATCATTTACATAAATGAGAAATAAAAGAGGTCCTAATATTGAACCCTGGGGCACCCCCATGAGTAACGGAGCGCCAGAAGAATCGGTACCGTTAATATTAACTTTTTGAACTCTGCCAGTGAGGTATGATTTCAATAAGGTAAGCGAGTTGTCTGAGACACCATAATGTTCCATTTTTAATAATAAAGTCTCGTGATCGACACAGTCGAAAGCTTTCGATAAATCACAAAAGATACCTATCGCATCCTGTTTCTGCTCCCATGCATCGAAAATATGCTTAATGAGTGCAACACCCGCGTCAGTTGTATTTCTACCTTTGGTGAAACCGAATTGTTTGTTATGAAGTAACTGGTTATCTGTAAAATGTGACAGCAATTGATTAAAAAGAACTTTTTCAAAAATTTTACTAAGAGCCGGTAGTATGGATATAGGCCGAAAATTAGATGGGTCACTTTTATCGCCTGTTTTAAATAACGGTATAATTTTACTGTACTTCATTAAATCTGGAAATACACCTTCATCAACGCATTTATTAAATATTATTGCTAGATTAGACGCGATAGAAGATATTATAGATTTTAATATATCAGTGGAGATACCCCAAAGATCCTCAGTCTTTTTTATATTAATTTCCCTAAAAGCTTTTATTATAATATCAGAATCAATATAGTGAAAATTGAATGGAATATTACATATTTTTACACTCGACACAAGAAGAGACTGGGCAAGATTTTTACAAGAATTTAATTTATTTGATGTGATGAGTGGAATTTTTGAGAAAAATGTTTCGAACGCGCCTGCCAATTCCGTATCACCATTAATATAAGCATTATCGACTTTGAGTTCAAGTATACGATCACGAGACCTTACTTTACAAGTTTCTTTATTAATGACGTTCCAAGTGGCTTTTATTTTATTTTTTGAATTCACTATCTTTGCCCGAATGTAGTTAGCCTTTGCTATGGAACAAACTTTTTTGAACATTTTTGAATAATTTTTAACATATTCAATTACACTTGGATTCTTAGAATTGGCCTTTATATTATATAATTGATACAACCTATTTCTACTCTTATAGATGCCAGCTGTGGCCCAATCACTAAATTTAGTTTTAGATTTATCTAATTTGATTAATTTTTGAGTAAAGTTGTTATTAAACTCTTTTTTGATTATTTCGAATAGATTGTCATATAAGATATTCGCATTATCATTTTTAAATGGTATATGTGACACTTTCTCATTTACATTCTTTTTAAATCTGTCTAATCGATTAGTGGTCACTGGCCTGTACAAAATATTCTTTGAAGGACGTTCATATTGGTGCTCAAATCTAACTATCTGACCATTGTGATCGGAATTTATAAAATTTATTATTGATTTCTCAATAACATTACAATTAGAAAAAATATTATTACACAACTGTAAAGTCGATAATGAAATTCTGTTTCATATAAAGTGTTTTTTTTAACTGAAGCGGTGATAGCCCTGCGGTGTGCGTACCGGACTTTCATGCGCTGTGATGATTGCTATAAAGTGATTTTTTTAACTGTTTCCAAGTTCTAAAACCTTCTTAAATAGTGAAAATTATTAAAACTTACCCGTACAAAAACAACTTCAAATGGGCCCAATCCAAGAGTAATAAATCGATGTCCGTAGTTATAAGCCAAATTCGTCGTTTTAAGTAGATTTCAGAAGACAGTAAACAAGCCAGGGTCAAGTCAAGATATTCACAACACATAAAATAAGCGCACTCCACGAACCGAAATAAGTGAGTGAGCCACTTGGTCTGGATGTCGGTGCGAGCGCATTGTTTTCGAACAAACAGTCAATGAGTCATCCTGGATACTTGATTCTAATTGGTCAGATGCGTTGAGCATAGAGATAAGAGGACAAAAGACCCTGTTTGCCGGATGTCGTGTGTTGAAATGAATATTATTATTATATCATTTTATACATGCTTAGGCTTTTACTCCAACACTTTTACTACAACAAGGTTTTTACACACCAGTCATTTTTTACTATTAAATTCTGGTCATCTACGCCACTAGCAGCATAGCGTTGAGAGTATTGATACATTTTTAACTAGTTTCATGTAATAATTTCGATGTTTCGGTATTTTTATCATAATAATCCGGAAACTCGGAGGAGTATCCATATTAACATATACGTTTGATGTCAGTGACCTTAATTCAATATACCTACTCCGACCACTGCTCATAACAGACCCGCCAAATGGTGGGCTGGAATTCAGTTATCGGCTAGGGTGCATCTAAATCACTTCCCTCGTCACCCCACGTTACGCGATCGTTATAAAGAACGAGAGATTTTCTTATTTTCGGTGTTTAGTTTCTTTCTAGCAAGCTATGTAAAGATTGAGCTTTGACACGATTATTGTTATTATTATTAATTACTTATTGTTTTCTTTGTGTGGCAATGAATAAATGCTTTTTTTTTCTTTTAGTTTATGGCTTCGTGCGAATAGCACATTTAGCCAGTGTCAAAGTAATTTTTCTTACAAGTAATACATAGATAAACAATATTTCCTTCCTGTATGATGATGATGAATGATAATAGAAATGAGAAGTGAGAAATGATATACCCCCCAACCCCTCGAGTATCTCAGTAAAGATGTGGGGCTTTACTAAGTCCTCGGCCGGACTTCTTGAGAGAATTTGAAAAGTGACGTTGCACTGTTTTGTTTCGTTTGCCAACACTCATGCACACTCATAAACACTTAATGGTTAATAATCCACCATTATTGCACATTAATATTCGACATAACACAAATTTTATAAAACAAAACAAAACCGCAGACATGACTCTTCACTTTACCGCCAAGAAGTCCCAATAAATGCTTTTATTATTATTTGTAAGTGTGTTTTTTTTTATCTAGAAGCCGGTTTTCTCTATAAATACGGGTATAAACCAAATAATTACAGGGTGCGGTGTGTTGTTTGTATGGTGTGAGGTAAATTCAAAATCTTACAGTTGCATGAACTCCTCACAATTCGGCAGGTATTGAGGATAGCAGCTTTCTGTAAGCTTTTTCTCTTCGAGCTTTCTGTCTCATCTGGGGACGATATACACTAATCTTGCTTCCAGATTAGAACAATTTCTTATTAGAAATTAATTATTCTATATAAGTAAATACTTATCCTTTCTGTTATTGTCTTTTGGATATTATGGGTGTTGGGGACTGCGATATCTATCAGGTAAGTGATGTTTATTAATATTATTACGATTATCATTGTACTAGCGGCCCGCTCGTGACTTCGTCCGCTTGAGTGAACCCCCGTATCCTATAGAACCCTATAGCAGCGCCACCTATCGGGTCCAATTATATGTATTATACATATAAACCTTCCTCTTGAATCACTCTATCTATTAAAAAAACCGCATTAAAATCCGTTGCGTAGTTTTAAAGATCTAAGCATACTTCTAAGGGAAGCGACTTTGTTTTATACTATGTAGTGATTACATTTTTATGTTGTGACGTGGATTAGGATCCCAAGTGCCGGTTGCGAGATTTATTCACCGTTAATTCACTACTTTAATGACAGTAAGGCGGTTTAGGCGCGAGAAAGAAAACATATTTTCTAATCTTTGTGCGTTTATGGAGAATTAGAATTAAAGAAGCTGCGTTTATATTACATCACTTCCACGTGTGTCGCGGGGTGGCATTAAAAATAAGTAGTGGAAACTGCGAGGGTTTCCCCGGTATCATCCTTCCAGCAAAGGGGAAGCAACGGGGTCCGGAAACCTAATCCTACGTCAAGCTTTTTGGAAATAATGCTGGTCCTTAATCTTGTATCCGTACTGTAAAGTTTTAAAACTTATTACGTTTTTATTTTAAAATCTAATGTCTTTTATTTAAACTTCTTGGAAACGCTGGTCCTTAGTCTTGTTTCAGTACTGTAAAGTTTTAAAACTTATTACGTTTTTATTTTAAAATCTAATATCGTTTATTTTAACTTTCGTACCTGTGCTGTATTTTAACACATATTTTTTTCAATAGAATTAGTGTTACTTTAACTTTTCTATTAAAATAAAGTGTCTTTATTACATATTATAATTACCCCCCGCTAGGATCGGACCGGGCCCTCTGGGTTTAAGACCAGTGGTCTTAACCACTAGACCATAGACGCAGTTAAAAAATACACTAATAAAACAAAATTATATAACAATTGTCGACAAGTTCTTATATATAAGAAAGTGACGATATACGAGTATCTTGCAATCTAGCACATAGAAACATACATTTAAAAAAAAGTTGCTAAATAATTGTAACATACCTACTAAGTTCTATTTGCTTCAAGAGAGCTAGGTATGTCTAACTCATTCTCCTTTTGACTGTTCGTATGAAAACAAACAATACTACGTAACGTTTGTTATAATAATTAGGAGTTAATAAAACAATATTCTTTAAGTCAGCAAAGCATAAGCGTATCACAAATAATGACTCCAAGTTTTCTCATATATCTACAACGTGACACCAATTTACGTAGCGACATCGTAAATAACTCGTTCATTTACATACGTTGTTAGTTGTATCCATTATGTACATCAATGTCATCTTACATAATATGCCAACTATCTTTAAGAAAAGCTATATCTGTTCTCCTCTAATTCGTATCCGTCCTTGTCTGGCACAGAGGAAAAACTAGCGAAGCGCGCCGTTGGGCGGAGCTTCAACTCTGACCAGTGTATGGTGGACTTTGAAAAATGTATAACGTTACATCTCGAAGTACTGTTGTATGTTGGAAGAGGGGGGTGTGGGAGGCCTCTGTAGGTTGGATGGACTATATATCGGGTGACTGCACATTGGCTGATTCACGCCACGCCCATTGGAAAATGCATTTCCAAGATTGCTATGCAGATGGGTTCAGAATGGGATGCGAAAGTTTTCCTTGGATTCGGACGGGCTCTTAGCTATGTCTTTTTGGTCTAACAGCCGTTGTTGACGTTTTTTGTGTGAAATGCTTTCAGCAGATGATGTTTCGGTACTTACTATACACGTTTTTAGGTGCTCTGTCCTCAATTTTAACCATAGTACAGTGCCTTAAACGGCTTAAGTTTAAGCTGAGTATAAACTTGAAATTCAATTTAAATAAAACAACTTTTAACTTGTGTTTATTTTACACATTGGTTTATATTAGTTTATCCTGACGTTCGGGGTTGGTCTGGGTTGGAGACTGAGGTGTTGGTCGTCTCATAATAATTAATAACTTGCATACACTCATTTTAATGATCGAAATTAAATGTTTTGTTTATGGTATCATCAAGTATCAAATATAATGTTGGGTCGTATAAATAGAGTTACAAAACACTGAATTAATATTGCAAACCTACACTCAATTTATTTATAAAAGAGTAGACTAGAAATATAAAACTGTATGACATTGTGGAAGTTGAAACTCTTACCTGATGTGTTAACTTATATTTTTTATTTTGTTTTTTTTTACATGTTGTGGTTGTCTTCTATATTTTTTGTGTTTATTTGTAATGGAAAATGTCCAGCTATGATAGGGCATTTTCCAATATTTGACGCTGTAAGGGAGAAAAGAGCTGAGTTACTTGCCGGTTCTTCTCAGTACAAGATCGAGCTCAGAGTAGACTTACGAACCGATGGCATAGTGACATTCACAAGAGCTACTTGTAGCCTAAACTGAATAAATTATTAAAAATTTTGAATTTTTGAATTTTGAATATTATAATCATCTTATTCAACCAAAAAGTGTCAACATCCGTTAAAAGATAAGTTAACGTAAAATATTTTATTAAAAAAATATTTTTTTAATAGAGTAAGGTCAATATAAAGTACCTACGTTAGTTTTATGAAACAACTAGCGAATGCGTCTTTACATAAATGTATGCAAATCTGTTGACGAGTAACTAAACTATGCCATTTCTATTTAGTATGTAATAAGTCCATAAATGCCTAATACAATAGGATTGCCCTTTGATGGGAAATCGTAATTTATCTTAGCAATGGGTTTTAGGCATGGTATATGCGCTAGGTCGCTTTGTGTGTTAGGAGTAATTGTGTTACAACAGAATTATGTTACAACAATTATATAAGTATTAACCTGACTCGCACATGTTCACAAATCAAGGACACCATAATTCGATTGACCAGAACAGATCAAGTAACATTTTTCTTCCGCCCTATCTGTAACCACAGCTGCCCTACCTTAAATCCAAGTCTCTACGGCCCTGCCACCGCACCGCACTGGGCCTGCGTAGTGGTTTAAAGCCCGTTCTTCCATGTTTCCATCCATAAGGAAGGTTCGTGCCCCAACAGTGGTGACATAAAAGGAACTGGTTGAATTTTTAACTTTTCTCACTCTTTCTCTTTTCCTTTTAAACGAATTGATTAGTCAAACTGTGCAGTTCATTCACCCCGTGTATAATCGGCGGCCATATTACGCCGCCCGGGCTTGCTGGCGTGCGTAACGAAGTGTGCGCACAAATCGCATCAGCGCACTGTTGTGTGCGCCCATCTGTTGAGGCTTACGGACTTGCACTGTCCATAGCAACATCTATCAATAGTGACATGCCTTTATAGTTGCGTTGTAATAGTAATTATAATAGAGGAAGTTGCTTTAATGTTACATATCTTATCTTGTCTTATCTTAGTGGGACCTGCTGAGATTTCCCTCTCCCAGTAGTACTTCGACCCATCGGGATCTTTTGTGCAACCACATCCTTTTGCTCTTCTTCCTTTGTAAAGATAGATGCCATAAGTCAACGACTTTGAGAGCGAAGAGCCTGAAGTCTTCTAGGATAGGTCAGAATTGCAGGATGCCTCAAAGACATCCTGAAAGCATCTGAAGAATGTATGTCTGTAATATACAAACTTGAAGCTCTTACTTCTTCTTCTTATCTTCTTGGGTAGCATCATCACTGCCATATTGCCCTACGACATAAAATAAATAAATAAAATAAATAAATGTTTCCCACACTCACACCAATTATCTAACCCCAAGAAAAGCTTCCTTAAGAAACTCGTTATATGGTTAACTAGACAACAGATAAACATACTTAATATACTTAAATACATACGTATTATACATAGGAAACACCCAGACCCGAAACAATATAGAAAAACAGGTATTTCTAAATTGATCCGACCGGGGATCGAACCCGGGACCTCAGAGTTAGCGACACCATGAAAACCGGTATGCAAGCCACTCGACCAAGGAGGTCGTCAAAAACATGGTTAAGCTAATTCGATCCCGGTCTCGCAAAGGCTGCGACGGATCTGCCAAATACCAGTTGGCCGCTATCGACTCGGTGGAACGCAGAGCTATAAGACTCATCGGTGATGACGCTCTTGTCGAGGCCAAGCTTACCAGCCTCACACACCGGTGTCGTGTCGCCTGGCTGTGTGTCTTTTACCGACTTTACTACGGAGAATGTGCCGGGGAGATTTTTGAGCTCATACAACCATCGCCCTTTTACCACCGAACCTCCAGACGTATAGCAGGATATCATACCCACCTAGTAGAAATTCCACTATGTCGCACTAAGCGCTTCATGTCATCATTTTTACTGCGCACTGGCAGGAAGTGGAATTCTCTGCCATCGTCTGTGTTCCCAAAACATATAACCTGAATGCCTTCAAGGCGAGAGTTAATAGGTATCTTCTGGGGCAGCTCGCTCCATCGTGGACCTCATCTACGCTTACCATCAGGCGAGATCGAGGTCAAGAGCTGTCTTATAAGATATAAAAAAAAGGCCGGTCCGGGATGACCAAAAATGCATCACCACGAGCTCCTCCGTGCTTCATAGGCCAGGTAAAGCCGTTGGTCCCGGCTGTATTAGCAGTCGTTATCAACCACGAATCCGCAATGGGCCCGCGAGGTAGTTTATGGCTCGCTTTCCCAATTCATTCATAGGAAAGGCTCGTGCCCAGCAGTGGGGACATAAAATGAGCTTGTGATGATAATGATGATGAACAACCACCAATCCGCACTGGGTCGTCGTGGTGGTTTATAGCCCGTTCTCTTTGTGGTGTTTCCGCAGTAGTTTAGGGCTTCATATGATAGACACGCAGTAGATATTAGTAGATAGCTGCACTACGTTGAATTCCTATTTAATAAAGAAGAGCAAAGACATTAATCGACAATGTCTACGTCACATTAGGTAGACAGACAATGCTAAGTGATAATCCCGCCAAAACTTAATGACTTCCTCGAAGTCTAATCCGTCAAGATATATATAAAAATGGACAAGGGTTTCTTTCATTTCCCACAATATCTCCCTTCGAGTGGAAACGGCGGAATAAAAACGGGCATAGCACGGGATTGAAAATCAGCGGAGCGGACGGCGACGGCGCGGAGATCGTGCATCTGTGGCTAGCCATTGTTATTGAAATGGGGTAATATTGTAGGTATTATACTGAGCACTAATACCCACCAACCTGCATTAGGTCATATATGGCATATATGTACATACACTAGACCGGCGGACTTCGTACTGCTTTGGCAGTTTCCATGACAACAAAACAAACAAATTATTCGTCCGCTTAAGGACACCCGTATCCCATGATGGACCCCTATAGCAGCGCCACCTACCAGGTCCAATTATAAATCTAAACCATTATCGAATCCACTTGAACACGCACAGAAGATTTATACACCGAGAGATTTTAGTGGTTGTTTTCCCGCAAGTGGGTAGATCAGACCATGAAACTGAACAACATTCCCCAAGAAACATAGGTCAAAAAAAGAGATATTTTTTTAACTTTTCCATACAAACCATGCTCGGTTTATAAAATTTTATACTGTATTGAAATTTGCATGCCTACAAAAGTAAGGCAGAATATTGTTGACCCTGCTCCATCTCAATGTACTGTACACAATATTGTGCAAATAAATGGTTGACTTTGACTTTGACTTTTGTAGGCTGATGATGTCAATGATTATGACAATGATGTCAATCGTCAAAACCGATTATATTCGACAGGCACCTAGGGGAGAGGGTGGCAAGATGGGGTACTTCAGGTTTAAAGATCAATAAGAGAAAAAATTTCATAGTGAGACAATCATATTTATTTTTTAATTAACAACTAGTTATTACTCTTCTCATATTTGTTGACATTAAGAATTTTTAGTTATCCATTTTAGAAAAAGAAATCAAAATAAAAAAACGGTGTTTTGCCGCGTCTTGCCCCATGATGCTGGTAAGATGGGGTACTCCCCTGAGGTAAGATGGGGTGATGAGAATTATCAGAGAGAAAGATGATTATTTGGACTGGAAGAACAAGCAGACGTGGATGGCTTCGTCATCCTCATCATCATCAATTCCTGCACAGCTATTATGCGACCATCTTCCAAAATGTGAGCATGATATCCAACCTTCAATGGAAGCGGAATATACTTCCCTACAATACATGCACGGTGTGTCCTCCTCTTCTTCAATTTCATTTCCAGATGTCACAAACCATTCCAAAAAGATAAACTATGAAAAGCACACAAAATACAAGCCCATTTCATGTAAAACAAACAAAAACAATATTTTTCTCATTTGGGGGTAATAGTCATTACCCCATCTTGCCTGCCGAGCCATTTTCTACCAACAATCAAACAAAAAAAAAACAGTAGGCAATCTCAATAAAACACAATGCCTACCTTATTTTAGATTAGTTTAAGTGTCAATCACAGCCACACCTCACCAGTTAGCATTATTTAACAAAGCACAGTCACGTGTCAAACCAAAAGAAAATATGATAAGCAATTTGAAGTAAAACAGTTTTTTAAGATTATTTCGACACGCGTGCACTTGTAAACAATTAATGGCCGGGCGAATGTCATTGCGGCGCATCGAACGATGCATGAACGAGAGCGATTGATCAGTATAAACTGTGAATTTCTCTGGGTACCCCGTCTTACCCGCTACCCCATCTTACCTCCTACTCCCAACCGTCGCGCTCGGTAGACGACATAATGGTGGTACTTAAAACCCACTAACTTGCATTAGGTGGAAAGATTGCACTAGTTAAAACCTATCACTCTGTATTACTTCGAAATATGTCAGCCATAAAACCTACCAACTTGAATTAAGTCGAAATATGGTTGGCGTTAAAACCCACCAATTACCATTAGGACGAAAGATGGCGTTCTTTTAAACATACCAAACTGCATTAGGTCGAAACATCAAAAGATGGCAATTGTTAAAAAGCATTGCATTGAATGCGGTAGATAAATACTCTTACTTCCCTTGTGCTAATGCTCATGTAGGAGTCTCAGTCCAGCCATGGACTAAGATATTTTTAGTCCATGGTCCAGTATGATCAATTAATGAAATATGACCAAACTTAGTTTTACATCCATATTCGTAATATGCGTTCGTATAAATCCATGTCGGTAAATAAGAGTCTTGACAATAACAATCGTAAATGCTAAGCACTCCGCAAAATGTCTTTTCTCGGATTAGAGACAATATACTAACTACTTATGTTAAGAATAAACTAAACATCAATTTGGTTTTGTCAGTTTCTTTGTACATTTTTCATAAGGTAGGTGCGCTCTTTGATTATAATTAAAAGCATTTACCTAAAGGGTACACTGCATTACGATCATATTTTTTGTTGACAATAACACAGGAAACCTTGATACCTCTAAGCCAATCCCCCAATATACATAAAGTATACTGACATAGAGCTGTAAGTACCTATTTTACTGAACAAATCTAGTATGCAAACATTTCTATTTCACCAATGTCACCGTTATAAATTATTTTTAAAGCCCGTCGTGTGCCATATTTTTGCCGCACGTGTCGCCCGGAAGAGAACCCGCACTAACGCGATGCGGACGACATCTATTACACGGGCACACCGGGCTGCGTGTGGGGTAGACGGGGGTCAAATTTAAATTGGACGGGGAAAAAATCGTCTATTTATTTCAAATTGTATTTTAAAATAGCTAGCGAAAATTTTGCTATTTATGAAGAGAGTAAAGTAAATAGCCTATAACTGTCCCACTACTGGGCAAAGGCCTCCAACAATGACATCAAGTCATCACTACAATTGATGGATTATGGCTTAATCACCACGCTTGCCAACTGCGGGTTGGTCAACACAAACCTGGGCTATGCATCGGAAAAAATGCAAACAAACTTTGTCCGACCTGGGAATTGAACCCGAGACTTTCGGGTATCAGACCGAGCACTTTGCCACTTGGCCACCGAGGCTTCTACCGCTATTTGTAACAAAGATATTTTTTCATTCCACAACCGAGAACAGTACATGCTACCAACAAGTATATTTTTATTATAGGTATAGCGTGGTTTGAAATCCTACGTATAAATAGTGAAACTTAGAAGATTGTAAATCTATCCAGTGCCTAGTTTTGAATCATCATCATCATCATCATCAGCTCATTTTTATGTCAACCTTCCCTATGGATGGATAGGGAGAACGGGCCATAAACCACAACGCGGGCCCAATGCGGATTGGTGGTTGTTAACGACTGCTGATGCAGCCGGGACCAACGGCTTAACGTGCCTTCCGAAGCACGGAGGAGCTCGAGATGATAGATTTTTGGTCACCTATCCGATGACCGGCCTTTGCGAAAGTTGCTTATCCTTCAACACTCGCAGACCGGGCGCGTTAACCACTGCGCTATGGAGCTCCTCTCTCCTCTAGTTTTGTATAAACAAGTTTAATACCTGTTATTACTATTAACATTATTGTTATGGCGATATACTTAGAGAAGATGATGGTAGTCAGGCAACGGGATTTTAAATGAGACCACCAAACAAATAGAGTTAATTATATTAACCCCCGATTATGCCGTCATCTCACCTGATGGTTGATACACCTGATGGGAGTGACGATATGTGACGACAGAAGCGTACTTAACCCTAAAACCTTAAATACCAAGATTTGGCTATCATGTCCCTAAGTCCCTAAGAACACCAAAATGCTACAAACATTGTTTGCACAAAAGATCGCGATGGGTTGAAGTGCTAATGAAAGAGGAAAACCTTGGTAGGCCATAGAAAAATAATATTAATTTGATAGGGCATTGATATGATGGTGGTAGCTAGCCAGTGATAATCACGCGATTTGTGAAACTAAAAGTATACTCGATCATCAATATTGGCCAACAAACCTACCTAGTTTGTAAATAAACCAGATTTTTTGCAGACAACATTAACTATATACATATAATAATTTGTCCTGACTGACTGATTCATCATCGCCGAGCCTACACCGCTGGAGCTAATTAGATGAAAGGACTGTAGGTTAATTAAGTGATGTAACCAGCCACTAAGAATAGATTTTAAGGAAATATATACCATACCCCGACTCAAATAGGGGGGGAAAGTTTGTATGAAAGTTCGTAAGTGTTGAAGTAAAATACATTAAATTTAGTATTTGACTTTTTGGAAAGAAATAAAGAATGACGTGTCTCAGGATTTTTTTTATTTTTCTTTAAAGGAGTAAAAAAAAAAGAGGGTTGTTGATGAAATCATTATTTTTAAAGTAACAACTACAAAAACGAATAATTTAATGGATCTATAGATTTTTCAATAAAATAAAGAATGACGTGTTTTAGCATTTTTCGAAAAACCTCCCCTAGAGGGATTTGTGTGGAAATCTAATATTCCTTAAATTTATAAAAAGGTATTTGGCCTGGTTAAAAAAATATGAAGTGTTTCAGGATTAGCTACTTTTAAATAACAAGTCGTGTTGCCCATGCGAGCAAAGCCGCCAGCAAAAGCTAGTTAGCTTTATACCTACATAGTGGGTTTGATGGAAAAATATATGTAAGAATTTTATTTTTCCACATTCGCAGAAAGCCCCTTGCAAACTTAACCCGCGCGCGCCATAAAATTTAAAGTCGAAATATAAAATGTGCGTTCGCCCCGGCCCCCCGCGGAATGGCCATTGTCATTCAAATGGGGCCAGACGCATCCCGACACTGCCACGGAAATTTAAATAATAATCGTGTTCAACATAATGTATTATATTGTTGAAATGTCGGTGTTACACAAACGTAGGCTGTTTGGAATTATACTTACGGGGAAGATCACACAAAATATGTTGAATGTAATAAAAGTTCGTAAATATGTGTTGATGTTATTTTTTATTATTTTAGACTAATTGAAACGGAATAAGTTACATATTTAGCATTATATGAATTTTGAACAAAAAATTTATATATATAAGTATTATGAGTACTTCTAAGATTAGCCTTTATAAAAAAAACATTATTTACACTTTTATAATTTTACATTTTGAATCAGTAATTTTCTATTTCCCGTGCTCAAATTTTTTCATCACATATTTTGGCATAAACACGAGTTTGCCGACGGAACTAGTAGTTTTCATAATTGAAGTCCTAAAATACAAACAATATCTATAATTATATGATATTAATCAAGCGTGTCAATACTCTGTGTGAAGTCGAAAATTAAACTATTTTATTTTGAAGAACACGACTACTAACGCCATCTATCGACGTCGTTATGAAACTCTTTTAAACTAAAACAAAGTTACTGACTATTACGGTACATGTAATAAAACTGTATGGTACTTCAAGTATATTAAGTAGAATCAATACAGAATTAATTTGATGAAATTAAAATTTTCAACAGAATAGTGCCAAACTAATTAATTTATCTTTTCATATAGATCGAGTTGTTAAAAAATGTTCAAACAAACATATAAGACAGTCATCATTTATAGCCTTTTAATGTCTCACTGCTGTATTCAGACCTGTAGGAAGGTCTGTACACAGGGGAACAATAGAACACGGGGAAATCAAGCTATAACCCATCACCCACGCTTGCCCAATGCGAATTGGTGTGTTTTAAGAAGTATAATCTCATGACTACCGGGACCTAATGGCTTCAACGTGGCTTCCGAAGCACGTAAGAGCTCCAGATATTTTTGATTAGCCAGCGAGCTACTAGAAATAGGTAATATGTACTTAACAACATAATATTAAAAAACTCAAGCACATTAACAAGGCAAATGGCATTTTCAAAATGGCCAAAAGCAATAAAATATTCATCGCTTTTTAAAAGCCATCATAAAATCCAATAAACAAAGCTCACCCTTTTGTGCACGTCAAGTATAATAGCGCGAAACAAAATATGTATTTTATATCGCGATGAGTGATATGACACTTTGAAGGCGTTGCAAATTAATAGTATGTTTAGACAAACTGTTTGTTTCACCTACCATAAAATATTTGCAACTCTATTTCAAAACGGTGAAGGGTCATAATGACCCCCACATATAGTTTAGTGTTAGCAAAAGGATTTTGTGTCACAATATTATATCTTATTGTGTTTTTAACACTTCACCCCCGATGCAACGAGTACAGGGTGTGTTGGGGTCTTTGGCACCCTCGCTGATTAGCGTTCTTAATCTATGGGGGAGGTGGACGGTGGTATGCAGCTTTGAAATTTAAAAAAAATAAATGCTAAAATTGTCAAGATGGTTTCTTCAACTTCAATTGCATCTATGGCAGTTATTATAAAATTTAATTGTATTAACTACCTACTTATTAAAGTATATATTATAAAATATTATGTATATTTTTCTTCAATGGAAATTGAAGCCTCACCTTTTAGAAATTGTGTTAAAACTATTTCTGTTTTTCCCAAGAAGTTTATGTTGCAATTAGTATTATCTCTGGAACATGTGGTACTTATATAAACCTCATTATGTAATGTACCTAAGATGTACCTATGCTTATAATATAAGTACATATTCTTACTTACTTACTTACTGCGCTGGCTCAGGGACCCGAATTGGATCTTGGCCTCCGACACGAGATTTCGCCACTCTACTCTGTCCTCAGCCACCTCTCGCCAGTCCGGCCGTTGGAGGTGGCTAAGATCCTTTTCAACCTGGTCTATCCAGCGATACCTGGGGCGTCCCAGCGGGCGCTTCCCGGTTGGTCGGTCCAGGTATGCTCTCTTCGCAGCCCGATCCGACTCCATTTTCTCAACGTAACCGAGCCAGCGCAGTCTAGCCGAATTTGTCTCGTTACATATTCTTAGTACTTGTCTTTTGTGTAAGCATTGAATCATCGTCCTGTACTAGTCATCTGCTGGACACAGGCCTTTCCTAGTGCACGTCACTGAGCACGATCCGCGGCTATTCTCATCCAACTCTCGCCAGCAACTCTGCGAAGATCGTAAAAAGAAATATCTCACGCACTCATAACACCGTCCAGTTATTCAATAATATTTCGTATGTTTATTTAACATCTTAAACTGTCCCTTAATGAACTGCCGTGGGTGCATGTAAGCCTGTTTGCTGACATGCTCATCTCATTACAAATAATCTGTAGTTGTGCAACTTCGAATAAATAGTGACAGATGTGAATGGTACATACATGTTCGTTGATGTTATTCCATAAGCGCAATCAAGAAACTTTAAAAAGATTTTATTTTTATTGTGGGAATTGATTTAGGAAACAAAAGGGTTTTCTGTTATTTTTTTAAACTGTACGATTTGAATGAATGTAATATAATCATTTTACAACTGAGTTGAAATAGCTGTCGTTTAAATTGCATAAGGTAGAAAGTTGAGTCCCGTGTGAGAAAAATCGTCCTTTTCGGGTGCTGCTTTTAAATTCAAAGTCAAAGTGAAAGTCAAATCGTTTATTCAATATAAACCTTTATAGGCACTTACTGACGTCAAAACTAAGTATAAATACAAAAAATAAAAATAATAAATTAGTTTACTGAATCTACAACCAGTTCGGATTTTGGGAGAGCCTTCGACCGAGAAGAGATACAATTTTACCACTTTTAATGGAAATTAACAATTTAATGATTATGTTTAGTGGTTTTACGGAACAACTTGATGTCATAAAGTCTTTTGTTACGTATCTATACGAGGGAGGAGTACCTTTACGAAAAGATAAAACTGTGGTGTGTTTATTTTTATTAAATTATCTATAATATTTTTTTTTACATATTAATCAATAGACAACATTTTATTTGATTGTACCCTTTTCACTAAATCAATATAAACTAACTACGAAAAGTATTTTAAAATAGCTTTTTGATTTAAGGTATATTTTGCAAAACTGTCATCAATAAATGTTCAACCATGTGCTATAGACACAAAGTTTAAAATGTATTTTTTTTTATGTCAAAAGGAGGCAAACGAGCAGGCGGGCCTGATGGAAAGTAATCGCCGCCGCCCATGGACACCCGCAAAACCAAAGTAATCGCACATGCGTTGTCGCCCTTGAGGAAGGAGTTGGATCTTGAGGAGGGAGTAGGAATTGGGAGGGGGGAGGGGTGAGAGATGTATTGAGCAAATTTGACAGTTCGTGGCAGTTTGATGTGGTGGCGTGTATACGTTAGTAGTTAATCAGTCAATAACTACACTTCTCATCAGAAAAATCGAAACACCTTGCAAGTTTATGTTTTGTAAGGATTATCAGAAAAATGTGTATATTTAGGAATATATGTCAAATGTCGTTTAATAGTATATAATATAAAGTTTTCAAATCCTAATGTTATGGTTCTAAATTCAAATTTAATTTTCATAGGTTTCGTATTTTGTTCAACAAGTCAAAAGCCGGCAACGCGTCTGCGATTCCTCTGGTTTTGCGGGTGTCCATAGGCGGCGGTGATTACTCTCCATCAGGTGACCCGCCTGCTCGTCTGCCTCCTTCTTATATTAAAAAAAAATTAACCCTGTATGGAGTATGAAAGAAATTGATAAAACAACACACTCTTATTACTGCTTCCATACGATTCTTCATCGATTAGAATTTTCGCTTGTCACGTAATGGCCAAACTGCCAGCTATACAATCATGTGATTTTTTTCATGGAATGAAAACTCTTTTGTGTAAAATTAGGACAGAAACCATAAAAACGGGGAAGTGTTTCGATTTTTCTGATGAGAAGTGTAGTTACTCCAGATTTTAAGTACTTATCTCTTAATGGCATCATTAATTTAACAGTGCCACTATTGAACAATAAACCTACCCCCAAGACACTAACCGCGATCATTAACCGCCATATACAAAATGGCCGACGCGCGACCTACCGGAAGTGGCGCGCGCGCCGGATCCGCACTGCCATATATTCCGCGTCCACATCCGGCATTGAGACAGCGGGAGGCATGACATGTAGGCTGTTAAGGGGCCGTGTAAATGATCTATTAATTCGGTAGTAGATTTGAACGAAATTTATATTATGCATTTTCTTTGTTAATTATAACAATACTTTAGGTTATTCACTTATCAAGACATTTTCATTTCATTTAATGTTAAAATTACGTACACACACACCATGGATGTGATTTTGTGTGAGTATATGTATACACACAGTTGTAAAATGTAACACTGCCGTTGAGTAATAAATTGTACTAATATTTAAGTTTAGGATTTGAAAAAGACAAGTGTTGAAAAAATTCCACGAGCGGGATTCGAACCCGCACCCCATGACATGCCGGGTCAGGTGCACTGCCAACTATGCTATCGTGGCTCAATCCAACTCGCCGAAATTAATCACTTTATAAGCCAAAGGAGCCCTATTCAATGTCGACAACTACGTCATCAACATCCGATCTTAATATTTTTACAAATATTGAGAGATCAGTTAAGAATTAGGCAAGTTATATTTATGATTATTTACACATAAACAATTATGTACCAATAAGTATACATTGTGAACTTATTATTAGTTCCATATATAAATGAAAAAAAAAGGGTTACTCTACACACAAGGCATTAAAATTAAGGGTTTTTTTGTTTTAATGCAATTTTTTATTTGTATGCTATGGACTATGGCTGACTGTGAGCTTACACGTTCTTTTTTTTTTAAAATTAATTCAATCCATAATTTTTACTTTTTATTTTAAGTGTTAATTGAGCTTAAGCTGAATTAAATATTTTATATAATAATCTGAATCTGCATGTCCATCGGTTAACCTTTGGATAGATGGCAGTAATGTCGCGCCAAAGCATTTCAAAAATCAAAAAAGCAGTGGAAAAATTCAGCGCTTACGTCAGCCTTCCCGGTAGCATAACGGTCAGTGCAGCCACCCGGATTGCGGAAGACCCAGGTTCGATTCCTGGCTGGGTCGGGTGGGCGTTAATTTGTTCACTGTATTTTATTTATGTAAAATAATTCCAATCCATTTAAATTCGTTTTCAAAACTATTTGATACTCAATGTAACAGTTAAGCATCAAATGGACCGAAGCTACCATAATGTTCATAATAGTTAAATTGTATGGATAAGTTTATTTACTGCATAACACTTAGTATTTTTTTTCTTTGATCTAAAATTTATTACCACGTCTCTTCTTGTTAGTGACATACTCAAATATTAATCTGGTAAGATTTTTTTAAGTAAGGAGCTCGATGGCGCAGTGGTTAACGCGCCCGGTCTGCGAGTGCTGAGGTTAAGCAACTTTCGCAAAGACCGGTCATCGGATGGGTGACCAAAATTTATCATCTCGAGCTCCTCCGTGCTTCGGAAGGCACGTAAAGCCGTTGGTCCCGGCTGCATTAGCAGTCGTTAACAACCACCAATCCGCACTGGGCCCGCGTGGTGGTTTATGGCCCGTTCTCCCTATCCATCCATAGGGAAGGCTCGTGCCCCAGCAGTGGGGACATAAAATGAGCTGATGATGATGATGAAGATTTTTTTTAAATTATGCTTGATGAAGCTGGATGAGAGTAGCCGCTGATCGTGCTCGGTGGCGTGCACTTGGAGAGGCCTATGTGCAGCAGTGGACGTGTGTGTAGGCTGATGATGATGACGCTAGGATAATGGATGAATTTAACTCGGAAAAGTAGAGCACATAAAGCTAAATTTACTACCTACCGCCCTCAAAACCAAAATTTTACGTTTTTCGTCTCCTGCCTCGCAAATGCCTAACATCATAAAATTCAACATTACAATAATAAAACAGAATCGGCAATGTGACGAATTTGTCACGGGGCGAATTCGAATTGCGAACACAAATTCGTTCGGCGAAAAATTCGAATTGTAAAAACCGCGAATTCGTCACGCGCAACGCTCGCCCTCGTCGACAAGTGCACAATGACGTCATTAGTTACTTTTATATTTCAACAAAGTTCATTTTACATTTGTCATACAGTTTTATGACAGCTGCTGCCTTTGTTTTAAAGTTCATTTTTACTTAGCAAAGCATTCGATGTTTGATAATAGACATTGCAGAATTTTGTGTTGCGTATGAATTTAAAAATAATCATACGTCATCGTCTGTCTTCTGTCTTTTTGATACAGGGTTACGTAATAATGTTTTAGGTTCTTGGCGGGAAAGTGAAAACTCACGTCTGCTGTTTTGTATTATTTTCAAAAATTTGTGTTATGTGAATATTATATTAATGTGAAATAATGGTGGATTATTAACCGTTAAGTGTTCGTGAGTGTGCATGAGTGTTGGCAAATGAAAGAAAACAGTGCAACGTCACTTTTCAAATTCTCTCAAGAAGTCCGCCCGAGGACTTAGTAACGCCCCAAATCTTTACTGAGATACTTGAGGGGTTGGGGGTACCTATATCATTTCTCAGTCTCATTTCTATTATCATTCATCATCATCATACAGGAAAGAAATATTGTTTATTTATGTATTACTTGTAAGAAAAATTACTTTGACACTGGCTAAATGTGCTAATCGCACGAAGCCATCAACTAAATGAAAAAAATAAAAAATGTTTTGGGTGCATGTTGATTTTGGTGGTCTTATATTGACCTGTATTAGTTTAACATAATTTGAAATTGTGCCGAAAACTTTAAATAATACTTACTTGAAAAAGTGATTGCCTTACGTAGAATTCAAATCCAAAACTTTCGTAATACGGGCAGGTAACTGCTTTTGTAACTTCTAATAAAGCTAAGATCGAGATAATTATACCGATAAGTATTCCAAATGGTGGTAGCTAGCCAAGCGGACCGATTACAATAACATGTAACTACAGCTGGGAACCGAACCCCAGGACCTCTAGGTCTTATTGTTTTTGCCGAGTAAAAATAAAAACACAAAAAAAATATCCACGAGCAGGATTTGAACCTGCACCCTTCTGACATACCGGGTCAGGTGCTCTTCCAATTGAGCTATCGTGGTTCTAACCAGGCCAGAAAAGAAATTATTCAACACTTTTTACTTTGAAAGTCAAATGTGCTCATTCAATGTCAACAACTACCGTCACTAACATCCGATCATAATATTTTTACAAATATTAAAGATCAGTTAAGAAGTAGGCAAGCTATTTTTGCGTTATAAATTATTTGGAAATTTTAATAAAAATAAGTTTTAACTAAAATGGATTTTACTGTAACATCTAAACTACACACATAGTAACAAAAATCCAGAGATAGGTATACCTACGTTCTTGCAAAATTTAAATTACGCTCCGGGCGTTAGGAGCGGGTGATTTGTGGTTATTTACCGTGGTGGTTAAACCCCATTCTGGGGGTCCACTCGTGCGGAATCCGCTGATTACCATTCCGAATTCGTTTTTAGTTTCCAACCGTGCCGGGTGACAATAGAATGTAACAACATCGATTCTTTGTGACTATTGTGACAACGGCCATTCGAAATCGCAGTGTGCTTGTTCGATGTAATGCACCAGTTTAGGGTTAGATTCTGTGGCTTATGCGGTGTGACTGCTTCAGAACAAGTGATGATTTAAAATAGGCGTGTGTATTATGTAACATTTTTGATAGTAATTGGATGGTTATGGAGAATTGGAAATTAAAATTGTCTATAATTATTGCTTAAATAAAATATGGAAAATTATAAAATCATCTCCTCAAGTAAATCCAATCTCGGACATCATGCACCGGTAAACCGCCTCATCAGAGAGTTTAATAGTTTGAGCAAGTCTAAAGATTTGGATCTCTTTAGGGATGGCATTCGCAGGTTTAGAAAGTCACTTCTTTAAATGTTATTTTTCTTATTTTCTTTGTACGATTGGGTTGTTAATTGTTATTTTTTATAAATTCAAATTGTAATTTTACTCTCTTATTTATTATTCAATTATGTATCTTTTTGCTTTTTTTTAAATTAATGTGGTCTTCGCCTATAATTATAATAACATTAAGCTTTCCTAACCTGTGCCAAAACCACAACTGTATTAGTTGATGTTCATTATGTTGGTGATCAATAAATAAAATAAAAAATAAAAAATCTAACGCTTTGGTGGCCGAGGGGCAAAGCGCTCGACCCGATAGCCTAAAGGCCCAGGTTCAACTCCCAGGTCCAACAAAGTGTGTTTTGGATTTTTCGATGCTTAGCTCGAGCTTATGATCACCAACCAGCACTTGGCAAGCGTGGTGATTAAGCCAATACCCATCAATTGTAGCGATGACTTGATTTCAATGATGCAGGCCTTTGCCCAGCAGTGGGACAGTATATAGGCTATTTACTTTACTTTACTTACTATAAAATGTAACAGCAGTTAGGTGTCTCATGGTTCATAAAACTTAAACGAATTGTTAATTTAATTAAATGGTTTAATTCAGACTTTGTAAATTCAACTTGAAAAAGACTAGATAGAGTTACAAAGTCAATAATAAAAAATAAATTAAAGAAAGACTTTGCCTTGCGTGGGACTATATAAGCTGATTATGCTAACAAATAAAAATAATACACAAAAATTACACAAATAGACAAGTTATTCTTTTTAATTAGACCTCATTAGTTTTGCAATGTTCCATGTCATTATAACCACATGACGATGTGAAAACAGAAACACAAATTCGCTTATACAAACAAAACAAAGAAATTCAATCAACAAAATCTTTTAATTTAAAACCGGTAAGTGTCACCCCATTACCATAATAATTATCTTTGCGCCAAAATTCGAAGTCAAGTAATCCAATCAAAAACTCGAGCCTCGAGTGAGGCAGGAGGCAGGGCGGGTGGATCCCAAATTCGTTGTGTAAATCCCAAAAAACCCTTTTGTCCAAATATGGCGTCGAGACGTCAGGGTGTAGTCTACTGTGACATCCTCATTGGTAATTCTGCCGAAGCTCCGCTGGCGTACGCACTGGGTCTCTTAAATTTTTTTTTACTATATACTCGTAATAAAACTTTGAACGCAAACTGCTTAGTAAAGCATATATTAATAATTTAATAAAATTCATACATATGAATGAGAAAGATGAGGTAATGTTTTATTATTTTTATATACCTAACGCATGATTTAATGTAATAATAATAATTTTGCAAAATTTTTGTTTATTAGGTACTATAAGTGTAAATTGTAAAAAAAATCAATCAAAGGTATTCCATGGGTTTCGGCCGTAGTCATTTTCAAGCGTCAAATTTTAGAAAAGTACCACTGCCTTTAAAGTTTAGTGGCGGTCTTGGACCGTGAGGTTAGATTCTTAACGGAGTAACAGATTCAACTATTCGAATTGGTTGGATATATTTCAATTCATAACTGAAATGTTAGCAGCATTTAAGCATTGTGTGTTCTAGATAAGATAGTTAATTCTGTTAGGAGTGTATTGAGATTTCACGTTCATATCATCCATTAAGATGAGAAATCAAGTGCTTTTCCGTAAGAACTTCCAACTTTTAATTTTTATTGCTTATTTTACCAGCCAAACTCCAGACGTTCTCTAGGGGTCAGGAATCGCGATCGTATACCAAATGCGGGTATTAAAATCCAATAGCGATAAACAAGATGTGTAATTATATAATATACTCGTATGTTTACTTGAAAAATTTTTATGAATAAACGCTTGCTAAGAAACGTCGCGTTTCTTCCATGTAGTGAGTGCTACGGATATTTGCATAGCCCGCCCCAAGACGCCAGCGGAGACTTTAAATTTAGTGAATTCACTAAATCTAGACTTGAACAGATTCCGAGTTGGGCGCAGACTTCGCCGTGACCTGTCACAGACAAGCTGACTGCTGTAGAGCTACCAACTATTAATAAACGTTGAGAAATTTCAGTTGTAGTAATGGGTTATGTTTTAGTCGGAAAGAATATCGTAAAAAATCGTATCAATCGTATAAATCGTTTGTAGCCGAACAGATAGATTTTAGGTTTGAATACGAGAAACCTTGGTCACATACAAAAATACATCACCAAATAAATATAGACAGAATATTGAACTGGAATGAAACCCAAAACAATGTAGATACACAAATTAGACAATTATGCGATAAAATAAAGTAAAAAATATAATAAATTTAAAATAAATGTATATTCTAAATTATGCTGACGCCTTTTATCTTGATCTCACAGAGGACCAGCTAAATAAACTTAAGCGTCTTCAATATTTGGCTTACACAAATATGACCATGTTTCTGAATACCGCTTAAAACTCAAGTCCTACTCGTCTTCGCCGGAATACTCATATACTCTCCCTTCTTTATAACATATTGTTTAATCCCACCTATCCTTCTTATCTTATGGAACGTTTCAATTTTCTTAATTCTTCAGGTTCGCGCTTATTACGGTCATCAGAAAACTTAAACCTTAAAACCCCCCAACACAGCACCACTTTTTATGATTATTCTTTTACCGTCCAAGCTGTTCGTCTCTGGAATTCACTTCCAGTTGCGATCAGGCGTGCGAAATCTATTCATACATTTAAGGAGCTAGTGAAAAACTATAAGTATACCTTTCTATTTTACCCTGTCCTGCTATAAAGCTGCCATATCCGCTACTTTCCTACCTGAGAATACTATTATGTGTATGTAGGTTTATTAATTAATATTATTATGGTATATTTATCGTTATTATTATTTGAGAAATAATAAATTGATCCACAAAAAAATAGTAGGCTAGCACCTAAAATGCTAAGTTAGCATCTAAATAGTAGTTTAGGTGCTAACTTAGTATTTTTAGGTGCTAACTTAGTATTTTTAGGTGCTAACTTAGTATTTTTGTGGGTTAGGTTAGGTTAGTTTGGTGATCGATTAAATACAACCCTTATTATTTTTGCTTAATTTATACCTAAAATACACACTATACTAAGTAGTATGTTTTAATAGTTTCACCTCTGATCTTACAGTTTATTAGCTCTCTCAGCTCAGCCATTGAGGTATTGCTATGTAATCATCACCAGCTCATTATTATGACCCCACTGCTGGGGCACGAGTCTTCCCTATGGATGGAGAAAGAGCCTTAAACCACCACTCGGGCCCAGTGCGGATTGTTTGTTGTTAACGACTGCTAATGCAGCCGGGACCAGCGGCTTTACATGCCTTCCTAAGCACAGAGGAGCTTGAAATGATAAATTTTTGGTCACCCATCCGATGACCGGTTTTTGCGAAAGTTACTTAACCTCAGCAATCGCAGACCGGGCGCGTTAAACACTTCGCCATCGAACTCCTCTTTTATTGTAAACTAAATAGGAATAATTTAAAATTAAATTTCATGATCCAATTTTAATATTATTATGAAACCACTTTTACCTCGTCTAGTCTATGGCACGTGCCATGCCTTTTGCATTCGTCTGCCATTTGTACAGTCGTAGCTTTAAACAAATAGAATCGACTGCGATTTGCTTGGCGGTTGACGAAATATAAATATTTGTTCCTGTACTGGAGTTGTTTATTTACCTATTGGTAAAGCGCGTAAGAAATTAGCTAGCTGACGTGTGTATCTGTATGTCCTTTCGCCTAGTTCGTTTAAAGAGATCCTTCTATTTCAGAAAAACCTTACACGTATTTATTTATTTATAAAAAATATATAAATATTTATTGCATTGTCACATTTGTTAAAATATTATATTATTAGTTTATATTTTATTTCAATATCCGAGGCTGACTCTTTATTTAAGGTGCATGTAGCATCTGTACCAGAAAGAGACCCTTTTCCTTATGTTCTACATACTTTATTTAGCAATAAGAGAATAAAATATAATAAAAATAAAAACTAATCAAAATTTTGTATATGTGTGTATGTGCGTGTGTGCGTACCTATAATCTATGTTACCCACACACATTATAGATAAATCGTGAATCATAGTGTTTATGAAATATTTTAATAAACTACAATCCGTTAATGAGCGCACACATCATACCTTAGCTTCTTGGAAAGTTTGTACGGTGGGTAATTAGGTACTGTTGAAAGTTCCGACGTCGAAATTATTGAAAAATCATTTTTTAGCATTGAGTAAGTAAGTAAGTAACTTTTATTTCACACCACAATCATATGCACAGTAATATAATTACAAAAAATAGAGTTATACAACTTACAGATTGTGGCGGGCCGATACCTGAAGTAGGAAGTTTCCCGTAAATACAGGTTATCGACCCCCCACCCCAAGCAATGGTCAGAAAAATAGGGACTTATAATTAATTGTTACAATAGTTTTCTTTTTTTTCTTTACAAGGGAGACGATAAAGCCACAATAAGTGCTCAAAAGTAAATTAAATATCGGAAAATACATATTTATGCTTATAATTACTTATTTTATGGTTCACAATGCCAAACATTTGTGTTTTTGTAATTTGTTCGGAACAAAATTTGCTTTAAAAATCATTTTGAACATTTTATAAAATAGCTTGCTTATTTCTTAACTGATCTTTAATATTTGTAAAAATATTATGATCGGATGTTAATGACGGTAGTTGTTGACATTGAATGGGCGCCTTTGGCTTACAAAGTAAAAAGTGTTGAATAATTTCGGCGGGCTGGTTAGAACCACGATAGCTCAATTGGAAGAGCACCTGACCCGGAATGTCAGAAGGGTGCAGGTTCAAATCCTGCTCGTGGAAATTTTTTCAACATTTGTGTTTTTGTAATTTGTTCGCAACAAAATTTGCTTTAAAAATCATTTTGAACATTTTATAAAATAGCTTGCTTATTTCTTAACTGATCTTTAATATTTGTAAAAATATTATGATCGGATGTTAATGACGGTAGTTGTTGACATTGAATGGGCGCCTTTGGCTTACAAAGTAAAAAGTGTTGAATAATTTCGGCGGGCTGGTTAGAACCACGATAGCTCAATTGGAAGAGCACCTGACCCGGAATGTCAGAAGGGTGCAGGTTCAAATCCTGCTCGTGGAAATTTTTTCAACATTTGTGTTTTTGTAATTTGTTCGCAACAAAATTTGCTTTAAAAATCATTTTGAACATTCTTTTATTTTATTTTATTGGAAAGGTGTCAGAAGTTGTTCCGATGCAAGGTAATCAAGGGGTTTTAATTTATCTTTTAGAGTTATTTTTAGACTATTTTTATTCATGCTAAGTATTTGTTACTCGTCATTGAAAAGCCGGTAAAGAAATGGCCCGGAGTAGATTACTTAGCGTCGAGTGAAGGTCGAGTTAAAATTGGGGATAGTTGTGCGAATTCGCCTTTTGTGTGTAGGAAGTAGGGATGGGTCGATTGTTTTGTGGTGTCGAAGGATTGAGTTATATGTATATAAACAATTGTCTAACAGGGAGCAAATTTTCCTCCTCATATAACTTACACGTTGGGTATTTCCTAGGTTTACGTAACATGACTTTGATGACAGCTCTTTGCGCTCTTTCAATCTCCAAGAGATGGGTTTTAGCTGCACCACCCCATACCGGAATGCAATAGGTCAAAAGCGATTGGCAAAGAGCAAAGTAGATTTTAGTCATGAGACTCAAATCAGCTGATTCACGAAGATTTTTAAAAATGTGAAGCAGTTTCCGAACCCTTTTACTAAGGGCAGAAATATGCGGTGCCCAACTTAAATTTTTATCTATTATGATTCCCAGGTATTTGTGGGTATTTGTTTCAATTAGATAGGGGCAGTCACAGGAAGAATCAACACAGTCCAAGGCACACCCAACAGTATGTGCTTTTAGGTTAAAATGAGTGGGAGGTTTCGTAGAATCAGAAATTCTAAAACAAATAAACTTAGTTTTTGGGACATTGATGGTTAGAAGGTTCTCGCTTAGCCAACCCAAAACCTTTTTAAGGCCACGTTCAGCATATTCTTGGACTTGAGGCCATGTTTTGCCACGAAAGATGAGAGCGGTATCGTCAGCAAAAGCAAGCGCACTGCCGTTGTCAATATGGATATTGCAAAGATCATTTACGTAGGCCAGAAATAGGGTGGGTCCAAGTGTACTACCCTGCGGTATCCCATAGGTAATATGGGAACTGGAACTAACCGTAGCGGACACTTTAACAACTTGACTTCTGTTTGTTAAGTAGTCAAGAAACCAATCATGCACAGTCCCTCGTACTCCAAGATGGTCTAGTTTTTGTAAGAGTAGTGGAATAGAAACTGTGTCGAATGCTTTTTTTAGGTCCAGAAAGATGGCTAGACATCTTTCACCCTTGTCTAAGGTCTTTGAAACTACTTCCGAAAGTTTAGCAACAGCATCTTCAGTATTTCTGCCCGAACGAAATCCATACTGGTTGTCGGATAGCAATCGCTTACTTTCCAAGAATTTTGTGAGACGAAAATTTACCACCTTTTCAATGATTTTACTGATTGTGCTGAGTAGAGAAATAGGCCGATAGTTCGACACTTCTTCGCTACCACCACCCTTATAGACAGGGACGACCACGGCTTGTTTGAAAATGGCTGGAAATATGCCAGTGGAGAAGCTTAGATTGCACAGATGGGCTATCATAGTGCACAAAACTTTGTGGGAGTTTTTTATGATGATGGTAGGTATGGAGTCTATACCTGGCGCACTGTTAGACTTGAGGCTAAGAATGATCTTGTCAATTTCTAAATAATCTGTTGGGTTCATATACATTGAATGGACATTGAATTTAGGAGTATTAGTTAGCGAATTGGGTTCAATAATATTTTGATTTTTCAATATGTCTGATGCGAGTTTTTCGCCAATAGATGTAAAATAATTATTAACCAATTCAAGAGAGTCTTTTGGTGATGGTAGCAAAGTCAGTAGTGTAGCGGCTGGAGTCCGGTTGATTTTTATATTGCATAATTCTTTTACTGTGTCCCAAGTTCCTTTATTATTATTATAATTTTCACTAAACTTTTTCATGTAATAATTATGTTTTAACGATTTTACTGTCTTATTGCATGTATTACGATATTGTATATAGTAGTTTTTTAAACCAATATCATTTGGTTTCCTTTTAACAATTATGTGAAGGCGGTTTCTCTTCTGAAAACATTTAATTAAACCAACAGTTATCCACGGTTTTTGGTATTGGGTTGGTGAGGCGATGTTAATGTTTATTTATGGCGTTATCATTTACGGTAACACTATAAATAAATACGATATACTGGTATAGAGTGGCAAAGAATAGTTTAATTGGTATACTGATTAATCGACCTGCCTACAGACGTATACACTTATTAGTAGTATTTTCGCACTAAGAGCCACCGCAGACATGCTACTTTTAGCATCGGCGATCGACGATTCAGACGCTTTTTAGAAGCTGAATGCAGCGACCACACATAACACATCGCACACCAAACGCGGCGATTGAGTTACTTTTCGAAAGCTCGACACAGCTTCTGAACGTTACACTCCGCACACATTCGGATGCCCGGTCGCATCGAGTTGCCGATCCAGCATCGGAGCAGTCGCTAAAACGCGCGATTCCAATACCTCGTCCGAACCGAACGCATGAAGTCGCAAAATCGCGATGCTGCATCGATAAGAATATCACGATTTTACTGCGATCGAACGCAGAGAGTCGCCAAAACGTGATTCAGTCGCAAAATCAAAAGTAAAAGTAGCATTTTTTATCTTCAAACATTTCGTACGTTATTTTCAGTTCGTCTATTTAAATAATTGTAATAACTGTTTTCTGTCTTTTTAACAGATAAATTTTCAAAATATTATTTACATACCATACCGAGTGTCGTTTGAAGATGTTTTACAAAGAATCTTTGTTTAATGTCAAAGAAAAATGCTATGTGTATATCTACGTTTGAACCCTTATTATGCAAGACTGATTATTTACCGACTTCAAAAGAAATTGTTGTTTCTAAATGTACACAAAATTACTGATTTATTTGTCTCTTTTAGTCCCTAATTACGAATTTTACTTAAAAGACTTAATTTTATTTAATGTCGGTACAAACGCGTAAAATTATCAAGTTAAAATTCTAAGATATAAACTTAAAAGTGAATGAGTTAATACAACATCATTTACACATAATATTATTAAGACTAATAAATTTTTAAGCTTGATTTTTATCTCACCTAATTATATGAGAGCTCGATGGCGCAGTGGTTAACGCGCCCGGTCTGCGAGTGCTGAGGTTAAGCAACTTTCGCAAAGGCCGGTCATCGGTGACCAAAAATGTATCATCTCGAGCTCCTCCGTGCTTCGGAAGGCACGTAAAGCCGTTGGCCCCGGCTGCATTAGCAGTCGTTAACAACCACCAATCCGCACTGGGCCCGCGTGGTGGTTTATGGCCCGTTCTCTCTATCCATCCATAGGGAAGGCTCGTGCCCCAGCAGTGGGGACATAAAATGAGCTGATGATGATGATGATGATGATGATTATTATAAATTGCGATTAGGCCTAAGAGAGAAGCGCACTTCACCCGGGTTCTTCTTCTACTTAAGAACTGGGTATCCATCTCTAACACAACAATACCACTAAAAAGCACAGGAAAACAAACAAACAGCCAAAATCGTGTTGAGCAGTGTTTCATGTTTAGTGTCTTTTTATATTATTGTTTTTTTTGTGTTTTGTGTTCTATTATTTTGTTTTGTCTATGTTCGATTGTTTTGTGGACACGTCACCGATTAGGCCCCTCCAGAATACCAGCGTTGCAGCGGCTTATATGTCGCTGTAGCACATGCTGAGGTTGGGGCCTAGTTGACCACACTTCGTCTTTTGTTTTTGCTTTGTATTGTGATTGTAAATATCGTGTAATAATTTTGTAGTGTGTGTCAATAAATGTATTTTCTTTCTTCTTTCTTTCTTTCAATGTTGTTATGGCGATAGACTCTGATTATAATATAGTGGTAGCTAGCCATGCTCATCCCATATTCTCCCTTCCTCCATCCCTGTACTCGTACGCGTGCTGCTCACCGAAGTCACCGCAGTAGGTACTTACCTGTCTTGAACGTTCCATCGCGCACAAAGAAATTTGGTGACTCGTTTCTTTGTCGCACTTCAAAAAGATGGATTAGTCTACCAGCACCCGTTTTCCCTCCTTCCTATGACATGGCCCTTCATACGAGGCGTGAAGAGGCACCTTGTGGACCGGCAGGAGGGTGACTGATGCTGTGTTGTTTTCACGCTGCACTAGTTGTCTTCGCGTCTGGACTCTGTTTCCACTTAACATCAGGTGGAATGGAGTCATTGCAGAGCTAGGTTTAAAAAATGCGGAGCTAGAATCAGCCATACCTTCAACCAAATCGGTTACCTTAAATAATATGTACTTCTGGCTGGGAATCGATAACATCAATATAACTAATTTATAAAATGTTCAAATATTTTTTAACGCAAAGCTTTTACTTTGGCTATCAAAGTAAAAAGTGTTGAATAATTTCGGCGGGCTGGTTAGAACCACGATAGCTCAATTGGGAGAGCACCTGACGCGGTATGTGAGAAGGGTGCAGGTTTTTATAACTAATTTAGTTACTGCATGTTTTTGATGAGTACCTAACCATTTTTTTTTCAGATACTGATAATTTCTAAGTTGCTCAATCGTCGTAGTAGTTACTTTTGTCGACCAAACTGACCTCAGGACCCCAGTTACCATTTTGTATCTTTCAATTATACCTAAACTTAAAACCCTAACTACTCCAAACATTGGATTAATTGTATCAGTTTATTGTTACTAAAATACCATATTATTGTAAAGTGTGAAGTGTGAAGTTTCTAGCCTCACCATAGACGGAGAAAGTGTTCCACATTACAGCGTGCGCTACGTATTTATTTCAGCGCCTGTACGGATTCGCCATTTTAAATGTTCAAAATACAAGATGTCGTCGTCTTAAGGGGGTGCAGCGCGGACGCAAAACTGCGAGTTTCAAGTTTCTTTATGATAGCGAGCGAGCTGCGCGTGGCAGTGGTGTGACAACGGTGCACGACTACGAATACGCACGAACACTAATATCTGTACAAAGTAGGCTGGTGATTTAATTAGAGCAATGTTTACTTTCGTAAAATCGTTTTCGCGTTTGGGTAAAAAATAAGAAAAGTTTTAATATTTTCATATTCATATTTTTTAATTAAAAAATAAGACAACAGTGACCTGCGGAATATCAATACGAACATTTTGATGTCGGATCATTGTTTCATTTGTGCTATATTTACAAAGTTTCTGAAGAAATAAGTTTTCCGATATCATTACCTTTACGTATTGTTTATGCAGTTTCTGGGATTTTTTTTCAAATTCCAAGACAACCATGCCCTTGCGAAAGGATCACGCTAACCTACACTAGTCCTTTTAATGTATAAGACCTATTCAGCGCCTAGCACTAGTGACTTAAAAACACGTAAATTTTCGAAATTCCGCGCGGCACCCCCTTAATAAAATACTTTGTTTTAAATATAACGTAACAATTTTAAAGTGCAAAATGCAAGTAGCAAAATATACCTATATATTTTGCTACAAATAATATAAGAGTATTAACTACTAGAAATTATACTCAACAACTGTACCCTAAGGATGTACAATCAGACGTACGTACAAACGAGATCAAAATA
Source organism: Eudonia mercurella (assembly GCA_963082485.1). Taxonomy (NCBI): domain Eukaryota; kingdom Metazoa; phylum Arthropoda; class Insecta; order Lepidoptera; family Crambidae; genus Eudonia; species Eudonia mercurella. The sequence goes on from OY720040.1 coordinate 3,977,823, forward strand.
AAAATCAAATTAGGTGAGGCAGCTATTGCACAAAGGGCCGGGCCCTTACGAGGTTAGCGCGAGGGTTCGCCGCTAATTATATCGGGCGGAGATATTGGTTGCAATGTCATTTTAATAAACTATTTATTTATATTTCGATATCATGATATATTTCTTTTTTAAATCCTCCGGGTAAGCACTTGGCCTAATTTCACCTGATGTTAGTGATGGTAAGGCTGAAGGTGGAAGCACACTTCACCCGGAATCCTCAACTACTGAGGCACCGGCTATCTTATATCTGCCTGCCAAAGTACTTATTAAGATTTTCAATAGAATAAAACATTAAAACACTGCAATCGGCCATTTTGACTGAAACATCGCATGACGTCACGATAAGGTAAACTCCGCTGTCAATATTGTCCTTCACTGTGTTTTGTTGCTGTGAATACTACTGATTACGCATTTGAATTGATTTTTTATTTGTTTACGTGTAATTTATCGACTCCACTCGACTATAACAATGGAACCAAGCTTAATTTGCCCAGGATTGATGTCTTGATGTTGGGCGATTTCCTCGCAACAAATAAAGATTTTGCTCGTCTGAGTTTAGAAACGTGAAAACTTCCTTGTAAGTAAATCTTGTAAGTAAACTCGTGTTAAACTCATGCGAGTTTATTTTATTTTACTTTCATAGGTTATTTTTACAATAAACTTATCATTGTTTATTGTTAAAGTTAACTCCCTTACAGCTTGTAAGTTGTTACTTTAGAGTTAATACATAATATATAATATTATGGCGACATATTTAGACAAGAAGGCGGTAGCTAGCCAGGCGTACAAACAAGCCCTAAAACCATCCTTAATGTTATTAGAATGAATAAAAATGCAGTAAAATGTTCAAATCATTTTTAACGCAAAATTTTTTGCGAACAAATTACAAAAACACAAATGTTGAAAAAATTTCCATGAGCAGGATTTGAACCTGCACCCTTCTGACATTCCGGGTCAGGTGCTCCTCCAATTGAGCTATCGTGGTTCTAACCAGCCCGCCGAAATTATTCAACACTTTTTACTTTGAAAGCCAAAGGCGCCCATTCTTACATTTTTATTTACTTTGTAAAACACAGTCTTACGCTACTTGAGAAACTTGAGACTCATCCTTGCCCTCAGCCCAGTTTTTAAATAAAAAACAAAACATTTTCACTTTAGATAATGTAATCGAGAAATAAAAATATAAACTAAAAAATGTATAAACTTTCTTACCAATTATCTAGCCCAAGAGAAGCAACTAAACAATAAAAACATATTATACAGACATAACCGTCAATCGTGTACTGAAGTTACAAAGCGAACTTCAACCTTGTATTAAATTTACAAAGCGAAACAGTACAATCGCAATCAAAACTTTAAAGTTGCTCAATACCTCCAATATTCCAGCTTGCAGAGAAAACAATTCCACAATAGGTATGAACTCGAATCAGGCAGGATCCAAAAAAGCAATTGCAGAAGCAGCCGGGCCGGGGCTTACGGAGTCATATCCCACGCATGGGCAGAGACGCAAATTGTACGCTAACCTGATTACAACTGCTAGTTCGACATTGTCTTTGGCCTGGGGTGCATTCGACCCCCGATGATGTAACGTTCTGTGGAAGCGGCAAATTAAAAGGGAGTAAAAAACTTTAAAGGATTTTTTTCGGTTTCTAAGTAGTGTTTTTACTGTTGAAGACAGTGTTTAATCTCAAATAAATTTTATTTAATCAATATTTTGTTTTCATGTGTCACTATCGATACAAAATTTGTATGAGTCTAAAAATAGCAAATGCTATGTCTTAGTGGAACAATGACGTAATTGTAAGGACTATTACAGTTACTAACAAAATGTGTAAGGTTTTCTTGTGAATAATCGTAAAACTGTAGCATATCTAAAACCTAGACACTTCTAGCTCTCAAAATCATCTCTAAATGAGGTAACAAATGTTTAGACAGAGATTGAATTTTAAAAAATGCTTAAACCGCTCTACTGTAAAAAAGCAAAAACTACAGTTCCGTCGATGTTCTTCCGGATGTGCGATATATAGCATCGTGAATGCAAAATTCAAAATAATAAGAAAAGTATAATAACTTTGAATAGCTATTTCAATATTTGATGTTTTTCGTAGTTGTTGTCGCTTCCAGGCCTCCATATCGCCATGCGCTTGTAAACCACAAATTTTGCTATATAAATTAATTATATTTGAATGGGGCTGGGATGCGTTTTGATAATTCGATTGTACTGCGGTTGGAGGTCCCAGATTCAATTCGTTTTATTGATCGGACGATATTTTTTGTGATACCTATATTGAATTAAGGAGATGGAGTCTCGGTGGCTTTGAATGTAAATTATGATGTAATAATTTCGACTTTATCATAGAATATCATTAGTATGTTATTATTATTCTACAATTTCTATTTGATCTGTTTAGTTACTTTGACTCTATTTGCATAGATTAAATTGTAGATAAACTTAAGTTTTCACATCAAAACATATATCTACTATTCACATCAAAACATTTAAAAAAAAATAATTTTTTTCGAACTAACCATCTAATAGAGCCGGAACAAAATACTCAAGCTGTGTGAGCATTTGATGTAATATGGCATTCGCTATAATGCTCATTACAAGTAAACTTAGTTATGACGATATGAATAAACATGTCAAATTTATAACATACCTCAAACGGTTATTTAAATATTGACGTCCAAAAATCGTCATTTTTATCACTGACTGACTCATTCACTGATCTATAAATAGATCAAAACTCTAGCCCAGTTCATAGTTTTAAAAAATATTATAACATTCTGCAATCCTTCTCTATATAAACTATAAGTGTGCGAAATTTCATACTCCTCCGTCCGCGCAATTTTCGTAAAAACGGGTACAAAGCTTTTGCTTCACGTATTAATATATAGATGTTAGACTAGTTAACGAACGCCACGCAATAATAATCCCACAGGCCAAATCCCAGTAACTGTGGGCCTAAATAAAAAGGCAATGTCACACTTGATTAGGAACTACAGAACATCGGGACATAGTTTGGGACGTACGCGCATTGTGTCGAATCGGCTGATCCTGCGCGCGTGTCAGCCACGCGTGCGCTGCATGCAAGCGACGGGATGAGACGGTTCCATCCGGATTGTATGGAAATCTGAAGTTGACGAATCATTCGTGTTTTGTTGAAACATAGCCAATGTTGTGTTTGTTCAAAATTCAAAATTCAAAATCATTTATTCAGTTTAGGCTACAAATAGCTCTTATGAATGTCATTATGCCATCGGTTCGTAAGTCTACTCTGGGCGGGAGAACTTGTACTGAGAAGAACCGGCAAGAAACTCAGCAAGTGTCAAGCTCTTTTCTCCCTTACAGCGTCAAAAATATTGGAAAATGCCCTATCTTAAAAGGACACTTTCCATCACAAACAAACACAAAAAAAAGGACAATCACAACACCCAAAAATAAAAAAAATAAAAATTTTTTAGGTTTTGCAAAAATTACATCAGGTACCTATCATTCATACAGTACTAATAAAAGTCAAAAATTATCTAAGAAAACAAAGTTAAAGTATACGAGTACAATAATAATAAAATAAGATAAGTAAGCAAGAGCAGACCTGCCTCCACGGGAGGCACCCGTTCACGAGTATGTTTAAGTTACGCTTGCAGTAGGCAGACGATGATGTTAAGATAAGACTAACTCTACTTTCCCACTGATAATAATAAAGTTTTAAATTACAATTTTCGCTATCAGAACCATGAACTGCGTTCCTACTGCAAGACATATCCACCATTAGGTCTCGTTAACGAAAACTTATATGTATTTCGCTTTGGCATATGGCTTGAACTCCTGAAAATTATAAAAGGAGGAAGCTGCAGTATTTCGGGCACGTTATGCGCAGCAATGAGTACCTTCTCCTACAGCTCATAGGTACTGCAAGGAAAAATACAAGGCCAGAGAAGATCAGGCCGTAGAAAGATGCAGTGGCTACAGAACTTATGGAGAGCAACAAATGATTGAATTGAATTGAACCTCGGCGAGTGGTACAATCTGAGTACCTACTTCAGAGCTTTTCCGAGCCTCAACATCACGAGCCCAAGTAGCTATAATGATAGCTGACCTTCGATAGAAGATGGCATATGAAGAAGAAGATATGGCATTAAAGCAACAAACGAGGTAAGTTTCAATTTGGCCATTACAAATTTTCGTGTGTGGCTCTTATATAACTTCTGAAAAGACACAAAACTTATGGTTTTTAAAATTAGTTTAAAAAGTTCTTCTTTTCAACATGGATGAATAGAAGCCCATTTCTTGCAATGAACGTATGTACAATTAATAGGTACATATCGTATCATAAAAGAAAAACAAGTTATTGTTTCGTAATTTTATATAACTAAATCCCAAGAGAAAACTCTGTCAAATCACATAACACTTACAATAAGTAACTATCAAGTTAACAAGCAATTAATTATATAATATGACTGCTTCACCGCCCCCTGCTGCAATCAGAACCTTTTCTCACATTACAAAAAAAACAACATTTATAACAACGACTCCATAATGATATTAAATGTATGAAATATTATGCATTGTGCTGCCACGTGACTCCAAATGGGTTAATGCGTGTATTAACAGACAAAAGATATAAAAAAGCTAGTGGGTGACATTGATATCATAATCAAAATATGAAATGATATCTGGGGTGGTACACAGTGGGATTATATTCTGTCCCCATGTTTGTTTAATAGTTGCAATGGAATTGATACGTTTTGCTTGACAATTAAGTTGTTTGGATATGATTTTGATTGAGAATTAAGAAATCAGGAAAATATTAGCTGTTTGATATTTTTAGCAAATTTTATATTTTATTGAAATAAAACTACTATTACGGATCTACTCGAGTTTATTTTATACATTAGTTTCAATCTCACTATGTGTGACCTTTAAAGGATTCGAAACCCAGCAAATATTATTTCAATGTGTAGTGTTTGCGTAAACTTTAGGAAACAATTAATTATTTTATGTACTATTTACTTTAAGTTAATAAGTACGTACTTTTAACTTTAAGTATCCCTACACTTTGGTAGTAGTGTAGTAGTATAAAAATTGTTTGATTTTTAATAATAAACTTATTTTACTTATTTTACTTTTACTTATTATAATTTTTTTTATTTTTTTTTATTGTGGCACGCCAAAATGGCCTCACCCTGCCTGATGAAAAGCAGCCAGTGAAGCCCAAGAAGTGAAAGCGTTCATCACTGCGCTACCACGCTATGCCGAACGCTCACACTATGGCGGCCTGCATAAATGCTTTTTCACGCCCCGCTTAAATAACCCGGGAGAGAAAGAGGAGGGAAACACGTGTGCGGGAAGCGCATTCCACATACGGGCAGTTCGGCAAAGGAACGATTGTCTAAATTTTTTGGTACGTGTCTTGATGGTCAGCACGGTATGAGGGTGGCTTCTCAGACCTGCACGCGTCGATCTGGAAAGGAATGGAGAGGGAGGAATGAGGTCAAAGAGCTCCTCAGAGCATTCACCGTGGTAAAGGCGGTAGAAAGCACTAAGGGAAGCAATGTCCCTACGTAGCTGTAACGGCTGTTTGAATACATGCTTACTTTAAATACAAGCCGCGCAATGTTGTCAAAAATGAACCTCAATCTAACCTTAATCATCATCATCATCATCAGCTTATAATACTTCTACTGCATTCCTACATGAGCAATAAAACATAAGGCCATAACCCACTACGATGACCCAACTTTGTTTTGTATCAAAGGTTGCCATTTGTACAAAATAAACCGATGGGTCGAAATGCTACTGGGAGAGGGCAAACCACGGCAAGCTACACTAACTTAAGAAGTGCCATCTTACAACGACAACCGGGTGCTTTAATTACCAACTCTCATAAAGGCGACATGCTTCCATCCCTCCAACCATTCCCATTGAAGTCCCGACCTCTCACGGCCATTGTCAGCCAAGTCGGTTCCAGGCGCCACTTCTTAGTTCGCACGAAATGGGAACTGGATAAAAAACGATGGCAACACGTGCCGACGTATTACCCGATAACCGTCGGGGGCGTATTAGACCGTTGGGGGTCAGCCCTAATTTTAATATCAACACACAAAGCTCGATACTGAACTTTATAACTTAACTAGCAAAGATCAAATTCGTCTGTGGACCTTATGATATAAATAGTTGTAGGGTTACCGAAATTTAAGCGTTGCTCCAAAGAGTTTACGTTCTAAATTCGTGTTTGGCTTAGACGTAATAGAAAATAGGGTTGTCACTTCTCTATTTATTGGTGGGAAAAGCCGCGTGTCACATCTAACACCAGTTTTAATATTTGGGCGCGCGTGGCTGGCACGCGTTCCTCTTTGGTAAAAAACTGTATGAGCGTAATTCGCATTTTATTGGCACATTCTTCTCGTTAACTGTTATGCGTTTCTTTTTTAGTCTGTGGTTATTGCGCGGCTGTCATTAGTGGCAAATTGACTGGTTACAATGTGAATGGGACAATTGAAGATTTTTAACAACGGGCTTAAATTTTAAATGCGATGATTGTGTTCGATTATGTTGGGAGCGAAGCTTGAATATGAAATTTTTTGGGTGAATAGCGCAAATTTACTGAATTGTAGGTAACGATAGGAGAGTTGATACTATAAGTACTTACACCTATTGTGGTAAAATGTTACGCAATAACAGCTAGACAGCAGGTTGTCTTGTCACTATCACTTATAAAACAAAGTCGCTTCCCGCTGTCCGCTGTCGGTGGGGACATAAAATGAGCTGATGATGATGATGATGGTGATTAAAAGTTTTATAGGTATATTGTATTTCTTATCTTCTTCTTCTTATCGAGTCAGCGGGTTCAGCTAGACTTTGTCGGACCAATAAGTAGCCACGGCTATTGCATCATTATTGGCCTCATACAGGATTTCCAGTGTGCAGGTGGCTGGGCACAGAGGACAGTGGAGGAGGTGCTCCATTGTCTGTATTGGGGCTCCGCAGTCACAATGCTCTTCTGAAGCTAGTCCCCAGCGGCGCATGTTTTGTCTGCAACGGCCTACTTGGGTCCGAAGTCGGTTAAAGTGACTTCCACGTAGGCCATTGCAGATTGTGACCTGGAGGTAGCTTCTCTTGCGGGGTCACGAAATTTGAAGCGGGGATTTCTTATTTGACAGGTAGACTCAGCTTCTTTCACTGTGTGCTACAGATAGTCAATTCGGGATGTTATAAAACAAAAGCAATATTATTTGAATCCTCAGAACAATAACTTAGTTATTATTCTGAGATTAAATCAGACTACGAGTAGTCTCACTTGATTGTCACGAATATACCTTAGAATAAAACAAAAAAATATTGTACGTGAACCTTAGACGTGAACTTTGTAACTACACAGACTAGTAACGCCATCTAGCGGGCATTTTCCAAACGGTTTATGAGCTTTTCTTTAGATTGTAAAATAACAAGACATTTATTGTTTTACTTAAGAGCCTTGTTTTCTTCTGTTGGGTGAAATTTTTATTTATTAAGACGTAATTAAAGGTGTATGTACGTAGTAAAGTAATGTTACAGAAAATTATACTTCAGATTTAATTTATTTTGTCACTGTTCTGTAAACTTTTATTCCGTGTTTTTATTCCGGCAAAGGATTTTTATTTTTTATTCTTTATAGGCAAGTATTTGACCGCGATCTCGCCTGATGGTAAGCGATGATGCGGCCTAGGATGTAGCATACTTGCCTAGATAATGTCTGTTCACCCTTGCCTTAAAAGTGTCCTCCACTCCTTAGCTGTCCGCATCAAAAATGATGACGCAAAGCGCTTTGTGCGTATAGGCGGTATGTTGACAGCATAAGGGTGTGATCTCAGTCCGCGTCTAATTCCCCGAAGATGAAAAGGAGAAGGTGGTATCAGTTCGTGTAACTACATCGCACACTCCCCGAAGTGTATCCTGTAAAATGCCGAACGTCGATGTTCAAGACTCTGCAGCTTGGATTCGACGAGTTTAGAGTCGCCAATGACTCTTTTAGCACGCTTCTCAATAGAGTTTAAGGCGGCTAGCTGATACTTGGTAGATCCATCCTAGAGGTGGCAGCAGTAATTCCTTACAGGATCGGACTTGTGCTTGGTAAAGCTGAAGTAACTGCCCCGGTGTGAAATACCGCCTTACCTTAGAAAGGATACCAAGTTTTTTTGCTGCGGTTTTTATATTTAATCATTATTAATTTTAATAAAACCAATCATCGGCGGCCCAACAACACCTTGATGGTGACAATTAGTTAGTTCGCTTGTTAAATAAAAACTATATTTATTGAATCAGATTAGTCTCAATTGATTGTTATAAAAATACGAATCACATATACGATACAAAAAATTGTAAGTAGGTACGTAAACTTTGTAACTGCACAGATTAGTAACGCCATCTAGTGGGCATTTGCTAAACTTTTCCAAGCTTTTCTAAATAATACTACTCGAGTAGGTACTTTTGTAAAAGTAAGTAGGTACATTATTTCTTTTTATGTTAGTATCACATCACTCTTTAGATGTTACGTGAAGATTGAAAGAAAATGTTATACGAATGTAACTATAGTTTATAGCATTCACTGTACTGTTTGACTGTGGTTGAATGGATGCATAAGTAAATAAAAAGTTGTTTTCTTACTGGCATTTAAACCTATGTATTTGGTTCTTTAAATAAAGGAATGGCCTAGTAATTAAAAAATATCTACGAGTATGAAATTTTGTACACAAGAAATTCTACGAGTATGAAATTTTGTATACAAGAAATGCAAATCAATTTAATGAGTTCTAATGAGACACATAATTAAAAACTCATTGAGTGGTATATTAAAACGTCTTATTTTTTGTATAGGTACCTTACCTTTTTTAGCTTAGACAACCTATATCTTAGACAAAAAAATAAGTAGATTTCTTAACTGTATTAAGTTTACTTATATTATCTAGGATCTATCTTATAATACTAGGTCTTTAACTAAATAAAAAAACGCTTTGCCAAAACTCTCACGTTGCATCACCCAGTGCCATCTAGTAACAGCATTGCGAATTAAAGCGAGGGTGGCATCCACATCTCCCCTACTCCAGCAAAAGGGGCAATTTCCGTCCACGTGCCGGCAACAATACGATACGGCGACGATACTGCGCCGATATGACGCACGTCATCGCTACGTCATAATATCCGAATGTCCATAGAGGCGGCAGGAAATTGGCCTTTTTCTGCGCATTGTTGTCGTTATTTAATGGGCCTGATACATATGAGTATATTTTTAGATAAAAGAAATTATGATAACTGTTACTTTGTTCAATATGAGTATTTGTGTGTTTTTTAGGACTCGTTGAACTCGTAAATAAGTACATTTTTAATAATATACTACACAAATGTTCAAATAATTTTTAATGCAAATTTTGTTGCTAACAAATTACAAAAACACAAATGTTACTAAAATTTCAACATTTAACTGATCTTTAACATTTGTAAAAATATTATGATCGGATGTTAGTGACGGTAGTTGTTGACATTGAATGGGCACCTTTGGCTTTCAAAGTAAAAAGTGTTGAATAATTTCGGCGGGCTGGTTAGAACCACGATAGCTCAATTGGAAGAGCACCTGACCCGGAATGTCAGAAGGGTGCAGATTCAAATCCTGCTCGTGGAATTTTTTTTAACATTTGTGTTTTTGTAATATACAACACATTATTCTAATGTTTCAACCACATATTTTATAACCAAATATTCATTGTAAATCATAATTGTCGTCCACACATTAATATCTCTTGTAAGTAAAAGACGGTAAAGCCGAATAATAAAACTACAACCCTCAATCACCGAATACTTATGGTGCTTCGCTTCTCCTAAGGCGGCCTTAAAGCAAGCCCTTCCAAACCGAATATAAATGACACCCGCTAGAAATCGAACCCGAGGGCTCTGGGTCTGATCCGCAGAAGATTGGCTTGATAAAAGATTTTCCTTCTATGATTAAGAAAATTAGATTCCTACAATATTTCACAAAAAATAAAAGACATACTGTGCTTAAACTGTATAATTAAAGCAAAGTAATAAACCAAAACTCATTTTCGCTTATTTCTAAAACAAATAGGACACTTCATTCTTCTAAATAGCACAAACAAAACGTAAAATAAAATAAACAAAAAGCTCTTGTAAATATTGCAGTATCTCAGTCGGAATCTGATAGCGCGATGCTTTCCTGAAATAAATAAGAATATTAATTTCTGACTTTTAAAAAGAACATGCACATTTAAGGCGAAGGGTAAGGCACACTAGCGCCACCAATTGATAATTTGACAATTACTAACGGACCGGATCTTTTTTTAAACATTGCGTACCGTCCGACAACAGGAAAGCATCCATAGTATTTATTTAATAATTGTGCATTACTTTTTGTTGCGTGGTTTATTCACAAAACGGGCTATCGCATTTATTCACAAACAATGGCCACTTTTGGTGTTAGCGAATAAATACAAAAACAAACTTAAAAGTAGTGCACAATTATTAAATAATAGATGTTTGCCTAGTGTCGGAAGGTCCGCAATGTTTGAAAAAAATCCAGCTTAGCAGTTGCCAAATTAAATCCTTTAGCGGCGCTAGTGTGCCTTATACGAATCTGTATGTCGTTTAATTTTACAAAACTAAAATATTTTATTAAAAAATAAAGAAAAATAGCTAGATAAACATTTTAATATAATAGAAAGACGAGACAAAGAAAACTATAGTTTTTTTTCTAGGCTTATTTAAATTAACAGTAGTTCAGCTGTTCTTGACATGAAACATTGTTGCAACAAGTTATGCGTATGTTTGCTTAAAATTAATACTAATGTTTTTCTTTATTATTATGCAAAAAAAAAAACTAGAACGGCGAAAATGAGCCAAGGGCTTCGTAAGCCCTACATAAGTGGAGATCTTATACAGAGAAGAAGCCGCAGGAAAATCGGTAAGCGCGATTTCTTATTTATTCCATTCTTTATTTCTTAGTTCGTAGACTGGTACAAATCGTTATGTGGTCGTAGCACGAAATACACGCCCGGCTACACAAAGACTTCAACGCAAGCAATATGTAAAATAATGTCTTGATATCAGCTCCGGCTTGGTAATCAAATTAGAATGTTATTGTTTTCTAAAGCTAAAAACGAACACACATTGAAATCAAACATTTTTCACAAATGTTAGCGCGAGTAAATCCATAAAAATTATTTTTTATTTATATAATTTTATATTCACACCAAAACGTATACGTAACTGAACACAACACTGTATCTGTAATAAGTGATATACTATTCTATCATGATTGTTCTATTCTACTATATTGTATAAATTGCAGTCTGGTGTACAAGCGTGCTCTGTGTTAATTTATACTATAATATTATAAAGAGGAAACCTTTGTATTTTTGTTTGTATGTATGTATGTATGTATGTATGTATGTATGTATGTATGTATGTATGTATGTATGTATATATGTATCATTAGAATGCTACATTAGCGCTGAGTAACATAGGCTATATTAAAAAAAAATATACTAAAAACTACAATTTAATTTTCCAATACAAAATTATTTGTTTGTTTTGTTGTCAGGGAAACCATTGATATTTTAACTCAATGATGGAAACTGTCAAAGCGGTACAAAGTCCGTCGGCTCAAATAGTCAGTCATAAAATAGATATTGTTATGTACTTCAAACTCTCCAATGAATATGTCCGAGTCGTCAGAGGGCTGGTCGATGTTGTCCACCGCTGTTATCTGAGGACCTGGAATAAGATAATAAGAAATGAATTCACAATATACTTAGATTGGTCATTTTTATCATAGTAGTACTCTGGACTGGACTCTATAGCTAGACCGCTTAACTGAGTCCTCGCCTGCGGTAGGTACGCGGGGCGGGAGGTACGTAAGGCTTTTAGTTCATTGCGCGTTATACTACGGCAGTCATAGTCAAGAGTGATAGAAAACACGCAATTGACTAGAAATGCGTTCGCCGCGTCGCAAGTCGCTCGTGTTCGTGGCAGAGGCCCTACGTACTCCCGCCCCGCGTACCTACCGCAGGCGAGGACTCAGTTAAGCGGTCTAGCTATAGTTAACTAGCTAACTTTATCTCCTACTAGTAAAATTCGTTCGCGTAAAAGAGGAACAGTTAGCAAATTTCGAAGGATACTAAATAGACAAAAATATTTTTACATAAAGTAAAATAGTTTTAATGTGTAATTTTGTTTGCAATTTTTTTTTAATAAACTAAAGCAAAAGTATAACTTGTTTATCTGTTTGTAAGTTTAGTTTTACAATCAGGCTAGGCAGAGACACGATTGTTGACTTTTAAAATACTAAAATTCTCATCGGTAGTCTTGATATTAGAAATGTTAAAAATGACAAAAAAATACCATGTGAAATATAATTAATATAGAAATATTAACAATATCCTCAACCGTTCCGGAAATATCAGAGTGATTGATAATCAAAGTGTGAGACTTATCGTCCCCGGTTCAATAGTCGCACCCCAAGTCACCAAACTGGCTAGTTTTAGTAGTGAAAACGACTACCATAGACTATGTATAATATTGGGTAATGACTACCACTTACGACTTACCCATGGGGATGCACTCCATCGGCTCGAACAGGTCCATGGAGATGAGGTCCAGAGGCGGGGACGGAGCCGGGGGAGGCAAAGCGCACGAGGACATGCGACTCGCTGTATGACGACATTGTAATGTTACGATTAAAACTACAATTATTAAAAAATAGATTAAATGCAATGCATATAGAGTAGGATAGAATACTTTATTCTACACAAAATATAGACAATTTATATTAAAAATAGTTTTTAAAGTTATAATGTTACAAATGGGGACAGTGGTCCTACAAAGTGGCCAGTAGGCTATTTAAAACTTATTATAAAGATAGATAGATCGCACATTTATTAACAACTAGTTGTGCCCCGCAGTTTCACCCGCGTTAATTAGCGATTAGTCATAGCATGATGTAATATAGCTTCAATAAAAGGACTATTCAACACACAAAATATTTTTTCAATTCGAACCAGTAGTTCCTGAGATTAGCGCGTTGCAACCAAACAAACTAACTCTTCAGCTTTATAATATTAGTATAGATATAACACACACGCCATGTGGTATCAAAGAAATCAAAAGAATTTACCAAAACAGGTATATAAATAAAGTAAGAATGGACAGAGGCGAAGCCGAGGCAACGAGAGGCTACGAGAGTTCATTAATGCCTAGTTGCGGTCAAAGCTTGAATAGTTTTGGATAAATAGATTGATATTATAGATAAAACGTTTATTAACACACGCATACACAAAAACACATCCATCATCAGCTCATTATATGTCCCCACTGCTGGGGCACGAGCCTTTCCAACGGATGGATAGGGAGAACGGGCCGTAAATCACCACGCGGGCCCAGTGCGGATTGGTGGTTGTTAACGACTGCTAATGCAGCCGGGACCAACATGATACATTTTTGGTCACCCATCCAATGACCGGCCTTTGCGAAAGTTGCTTAACCTCAGCACTCGCAGACCGGGCGCGTTAACCACTGCGCCATCGAGTTCCTCAAAGCTCAACAAAATCACGCAAACAAATTATCAAATCAAATATTTATTAGCATATCTAAGTTTAACGTACAGATGGAATATAATTTTGGCCGTTTTTAAACTTATCGACCTTTTGCAGGTATTACAATTATACAATTAAAATGAAATAATAATGAGATAAAAATTTAATATTTAGTGATTAAAAAAAACAATAAACTTGGAATTAAATTAGAAAACAAGTACTTACTACTGATGCAAGCCTTGGCCGCAACCAGGCATTGATGGACTCTCGTGTGACTTTCTTAAACGTTAGGTGGATTTTTTTTTGAGTTGGCCTATTACCTATGACGTCATGTTCAGCGTCACCGGTCTTTAACGATCGATCTATGCCTGTTTCGCCGGCCGCTGCAGTAATTACTTCAGTGTACGAACCAGTTTTGATAGCGCTGTCGTCGTAGTCGCTGGACGGGTCGAGGCGGCAGTGGGCTTCAGGGCTGGTGCAAGGCTCCACTTTCACTTCCCCTACTATTAGGCACAAATTAATTATTAGTTATTTATCTTTCAGTGCAACTTAAATCTAAAACATGAAACATGAACATTGAAAGCTCGTATTGTATTAAGAATAGATGCGTTTGAAATGTGGTGCTGATTCTGCGCATGGACAGGAATAGCCTAAAACTGGTGGCGGGGACCATTACTGGACACTGCTCGCTGAATAAACACTTTCACACATTGGGTATTACTGATAGTCCTCTGTGCAGAGCGTGCATGGAGGCGGAGGAGACGGTGGCGCATGTGCTCCTTGAGTGCACCGACGTCGCTCAGATCCGCAGAGAAACTCTCGGTACACCGGGATCACTCGCGGACGTCCTGAGAAGACTAGGAAGACTGATCTGCTTCTGGAGGGAGGTGGGCTGGCTGGAATAACCGGCCGCCATGGCTCACGTACAATGGTCCACTTTAAGGACTAAGTGCGGAAACCATCACCGTTAACATAGAACATAGAATGTGGTGCTGGGTATTCCGTGGACTGCGCGTCGCATTAACGTTACTATCCTTCAGGAGCTGGCCAATAAAACCCGCCTACCATCAGTATGCCTTGAAAGAACGCTCTAATTTTTTGTTCACGTCGCTCGCCAGGAACCTAGTAATTTGGAGAAGCTTAAACTGGTGGGTCACGTCGAGGGAAAAAGAAGCAGAGGAAGAGCCGCGCCCGGTAGACGGATGCTATTCTGGTAGCCCTGAAATGCAACACGCAGGCGGCTATCCGCCTAGCCCAGGATAGGACCTGTTAGAGAGCCCTGGTCCACGATGTTGCTATTGGTGGTCACGACCCTCAGGCATGAGGACTTGACGAAGAAGAAGAGAAACCTAAAAGAGTTATCCTGCAACCGGCAAGCAGGTATGACGAAATTAATGTGAGTAAATGAAGCGAAATAAGTATTCAAGAATAGCAAGGTGGCGGGAAGTGGTCTCTGCCTAACCATAGAAGAGAGACGGGCCTTTTATATTTATATTTACGGGTAAGCACAGTGCCTTGATCTCACCTGATGATAAGTGATGATAAGGTCACTTGGTGAAAGCGCACTTCACCCGGGATCCTCAACTAGTGAGGCACTGGCTATCTTATCTCTAGCTGCCGGAACACAGCAATGCTACAGCAACATATTTAGATAAGATGGTGGTAGTTATCCAGGCAGACAATCAAGTCTTACCACCAACCAAACCAAGTACACAAACATGTACCCCCCGCTGGAAATCGAACCCGGGACCTCTTGTATGTATCACATCACCAGCTCATTTCATATACCCACTGTTCCTATGAATGGAAACACCACAGAGGATACGTGCCATAAACAACCACGCGGGTTCTTGCGGTGCGGTGGTTGTTAACGACTGCTAATGCAGCCGGGACCAACGGCTTCACGTGCCTGCCGAAGCACGGAGGAGCTCGATATGATACATTTGGCCACCCATCCGATGTCCGGCTTTTGCAGAAGTCGCTTAACCTTAGCAATCGCAGACCGGGCACGTTAATTAGAACGCTGTCGAGCTTCTCGTATTGTAATAATAGTTAGTAATTATATGTATGTATTGTATGTATGAAACGCTCCAATCACTCCAACAGGTATTTCTAATCCTACTAACATTATAAACGCGAAAGTTTAGAAAGATGTAGAGCTTCTTGCGCCCATTCTTCTCCACAGCTAAAAAACAGACTTGAGTGGGTAGTAGGTAAAAAATGTTTGGACGATTCTAAAGCACTTTTTAAAAGTTTATTTGAATTTGAAAAACTTTGACTTTGACTATGTTAAATGTATTCTTCTATGAGTTGTGTTGTGAATGTTAAAAGTTATCTTAGTACAAGTAAAATGAAATTTGGCCATAATTTATTAACACTTCTCACCATCAGCAGACAAAGCAGTGTGGTAAGCATGATGGGGTTCCTCTACAACTAGGTGGAGACGACCACCAGATTTTATTTTTGGCACCACTATTGCCACAACCGGAACTCGTATCTGGACCGCCCCTGCTAGATCTGCTGCCGACTCGGCAGCTGGATCCTAGTGGAATAACAACATTATTTTTTAAACTGTAAGTAATTTGTTCGCAACAATATTTGCGTAAAATTATATATAAATAATCATATACAGGTTGTTAGTTAAACCAAGTGACATATTAAGGGAGGACATTAGGTATTCGATTCCAGATCCGATTCATTAAAAAAATATATTCTTATTTTTTTGCATAATCCTAATAAATAATTTAGCATTTACGCTAAGCGCGGGAAAAGATCAAATATGTGCCCACTGACTGCGCCGGCGGAGCGCGGCGCTGCCGATAGATCATGCCGTCAGGTCACTTTTTGCTTTGCACACCGCACGCACCCCGCGAGGTGACGCCTTTATCCCCGCCTCGCGGCGCATGCACCGGCGCGTACCCCGCCGCGGGCAGTCTGCGCTGTATTTTTTTATTTGTTTATGTTTACCCAGGCATAAATTACCATAGGATTAAATATGTCCCTCGTGTTAACTAACACGCTGTATAGCTTGCCTAATTCTTAACTGATCTTTCAATATTTGTAAAAATATTAAGATCGGATGTTGATGACGTAGTTATTGACATTGAATAGAGCCCTATTCTCTCTTTGGCGTACAGTAAGAGTAGATAGTATTGATTAATTTCGGCGATTTGGATTTAGTCACGATAGCATAGTTGGTAGTGCACCTGACCCGGCATATCATGGGGTGCGGGTTCGAATCCCGATCGAGGAATTTTTTTAACACTTTGTCTTTTCCAATATGGCTACATATTGACCACTAGTCACAGCAAGATGTACGTCTCAAGTGTTTTCAGTGAAGCAGCGTGTAAATTAGATAGAATGTGAATTATTTCTAGTCTACCTGAGCTGGAGTGTTTTCGTCGTTCTTGAGAACTATTTTACCACCCACTTTGAGATCTTCAGCAGTGGCTGGTACTAGCATCTGTGGAACAAACACACAATTTTTTTATTATTTTTTTTATTAACTTAGTTTGTCCCACTGCTATAATCGGACACAACAATTTGAAGAGGGAAGACCTTTTTCAATTAAATGAAACAACTTTTACGGATCTTCTCGCGTTTATTTTACTTTACACATTATTTTTAATTAATGTTTATCCTGACGTTTCGAATCCTTTGCAGAGTCCGTGGTCACAGGGAGACTGAGGTTTTCGTCATCTCATAATTAGTTAGTAGCTTGTATACCTTCATTTAAATTTAATAAAAAAAATAGTTTTAATTTAGTATTTTTTTCCTCTTAATTTTCTTTTTAAGGGGCTTTTGTATAATAATACATGACAGCCCCATCATAACTATTACTTATCTTACATTGGTTGATTATTCTATCCGAATTTTAATGCTTATATTAAAATAATTTTGTAATAAATTTACATTACCTACTATAATTAATTATATATATTATATTTACCTGCTTTCCACCAGGAAGCTTCGTATCAATGACCTTGACCAAAACTGGGGTTCCGTTGTTCGGCTTCAGCAAAGCGAACGGGGTCTGCCTAGTAGCCAAAGCCACCCCCATATGGTAAGTCTTAATGGGGTCCACTATAACCCCGCTGCCCATAGCACCCCAAGGATTGTCATGGTTCCAAGGTGTGCCGGGTTCTGGGTAGGACTTCGTAGCGTCCCACGGTTTGTGCCAGCTGGATGTGGAAGGACCTTCGACGGAGGGGAGGAAAGGACCTACTGAGGAAGTCACTTCGCAGTGATCGGGTTGAGTTCTGAAAAAGTAAGATAAAAAGGACTATTTGAAGGAATCAGGCTATACTTTGCAGAAATCTATAAACACACGAAAATCCCAATCGGTTTTGATGTCCATGTTCGCTTGCATCCATTGATTCTTCTGCGTGTGCATATATTTACGGGCGGGTGGGTGGTGCATGCGTACTGCATCAAGTTTGGCAAACGAATGATTTAGCGGACCTAACACTACATATTATTTCAATTGCATTTTTGTATAGAAAGGACTATTTAACTTGATAGCAGAGCAAATTGTGAGTTCAAGAGTGTTCTTACAAGTAAATAAACTTTCGTAAAGCTAAATTTATGAATGAGCTACAAAATTAAAATATCGCTTGCTTTCTCGTGATTCAGAAAGCAATTTAAGCCATTGGTCCCTGCTGCCGTTAACACATTTATTTGATCTGGCGTCGTGGGTCGATGACAAAGTCCCATGTACTATTGTCCATCTAACGCTTAAGACTAGAAATGGGACTGGAAAAAATTAAGATTCAGAAGAATCTCAAACGCTACCCCGTGATGAAATTTGTGGAACAAATACTTCTACAATCCCCCAATATTCATACCATTTGTGATTGGAGAAAACGCCTTGCCATATCATTGCGTTATGTGGTTCTCATCTTGACTCTTTTGGGCCATTCTCTATGAATTTTCAGATCTTCAAGGC
Organism: Eudonia mercurella; assembly: GCA_963082485.1. Taxonomy (NCBI): domain Eukaryota; kingdom Metazoa; phylum Arthropoda; class Insecta; order Lepidoptera; family Crambidae; genus Eudonia; species Eudonia mercurella. The sequence goes on from OY720040.1 coordinate 3,996,379, forward strand.
AGAAAGAAAGGGAAGAAAGTGTGACATAACATAAGCTTTTGTGCACAAAAAATTCTGATGGGTCGAAGTCCTACTGCGAGAGGGAACCTCAGCAGGCACTTCTAATATAGGATATGTGTGCCATAACACCCACTAAAAACTCCAGCACTTCTCCCTTCTTGCCACCAGGGAGATCCGGGAACACCACAACTACTAACACTCATTCATACCTGGCTGTTTCTGGTTGGGTTAAGATGACGGAGCGTCCGATTTGAGGGACGCTTCTTGCACGCGTTGGCAATGGAGGGCATCCTTCTTCAGGGTGAGCCTGGAGGCGACATTCAAGGTTTGATGAAAGACTTCGAACTCAATTGTTGTAAAGATCTGAGAAAAATCCTAATAAATATTTTAAAAAGGAAATTCTTTCTTATGTCCTTAAACATTCAATCGACGTGGTTTTGAATACTTTTCATCCAATTTCTTTACAACATCTGAGTAAGTCAAGTCAAGTCTTTATAGGATGTCAATGCATGGAAAAAATCCCTATTTTGTTGGGATTTTTGTTTATGTCGTTCTTAGCTTTCTAATACAAATTAAATTTTTGCAGTAATAATATAAAAATATACCAGAAAAGTCAAACCTGGGATAGCTGCAAAGTGTTACGTTTAAGCAATTATTTTCAATAATTTGCGAAATAGTAAATAAATGAATTTAAGCATAATAAATTAGCAGAAAAATCTGTTTTTTAATAATCAGTCAGTCCGGCATTTGTCAGTAAATCTATAAAAAGCACGTAGTAGTCAGTAGGACTGATATAACTAGCCATATAACCAATATAACTAACCTTGTTTTTATGGCAGACGAGGTTAGACTGTTGGTTGAATCCTTTCATGCATATGTTGCAGCGGTAAGGCCGCTCGTTGGTGTGCGTGAACAGATGATTCCGTAGGTTACCTGAACATAACCATGGGTCTTGGATCTTCCATTTATAAATATAGGACAGTCACAAACAATAGTGGTGACGAGTGGACATATGGTTAAGTCTAAGCAATTCAACTCGGTCCTTACCTTAAACAACGTATAACAGAAAGGTGTGGTCAAAATGAAAAGATTCAAAGTGTATCCCATCTTGAACTTGTTGTTGAAATTTGTCATGCAGTAGTTAATGAAATATTTATAATATGCTCGAGGTAGTAAAGGGATGACACTAGGTTATTTAGTGGGTAGCAAGATCAGCTCCCCCGTCGAGCTTTTCGTGGCTGGACGACGGAAGGGGAAGAGAGTCCCCACATAATCCTAGGTCGCCCCTGGTCCGGTGTATGCGTAAAACAGCATAAAACAAGTCTTACCCATTTACCACCGTCTACAGTAAGTAGTATGTTTGTATTTAATTGTTTTGTTTTGTTACACTAATAAAACACTAAGTACCTGGATGACTGAGCTTTGCTCGGTATGTTTTTACGGATAAAACGACGTTTTCTAAAAATGAAACCTAGCTAGATACCCTGCATACTGAATTTAATGAAAATCGTTGGAGCCGTTTCCTAGATTCAGATATATACATATATACAAGAATTGCTCGTTTAAAGGTATTAGAATAGATACACTAATAAACACTGATAAACTATGTGTGAATGGGGTAAAGAAAAGATGAACCTTTTTGATGAAATCCTTTGGGGCAGAAGTAACACTTATAGGGCTTGTCATCAGAGTGGGTCTTGCGATGGGAGATCAGGGTTGATACTCGGTTGAAGGTCTTATGGCACACCTGGTGGATAGGAAGGGAGAGGTCAGGGTAGGAAGGTATATAAATGCAGGTTTCCAAGCAAAGCCAGTAAGATATATTAACTGGAATATATAATAACTATACTGCTTTGTACAGCTGGCAACACCAGTAACTCTTGAGCAGTTCTTAATACTTCAGTAGAATGCACGGCTCGTCGATAGTAAGTTGCCGCAGATGCTCTTGCCGCAAGCATCGTAATGAATGTTTCTCACGACAATATAAGTGAATAATTATTGCCTAGAATTAAGTTCTTATTACTTCCTACATTGTGATGGATAGCGTATGGTCTTTCTGCAGTGTATGGCTCGGTGCTGCCTCAGGGTGGAAATCTTACCACAAGCGTTGCAGTGAAAGTTTCTCTCGTCAATATGTGTGGGTATTTATCGTAAGGAGGACGCAGTTATTGTTATTCCCTACCTCACAAGCATAAAAGGCCTCACAGTAGAATGTATGGTGTTGGCTCAGGGTAGAAAACTGTCTGAAGCACCGCAAGCATTGCAGTGTGAATTTCTTTCGTCAATATGCGATAGGCGAGGAAATGATGGAGTTACCATAATTCCCTACCTCACAGGTGTAAAGTCTCTCGGCAGAATACGTGACTTAATCAGTATGTTCCTTGCTTTGCACTTAAGAAAAGCTGTCTAAAGCTTTTGTTGCAACGCAAGCTTATAATTTGTTTGAGTAATTTATCATAAAGAGGACGAAGTTCCCTACCTCACAGGCGTAAGGTCTCTCTGCAGAATGTATGGCTCGGTGCTGGCTCAGAGTAGAAAGCTGTCTGAAACTCTTGCCGCAAGCGTCGCAGTGGAAGTTCCTTTCGTCAGTATGGGTTGGCAAATGGCGCATTAATGTGTACTGGTGCTGGAACTCTCTACTGCCTGCATAGGTCCAACAAAACGTCATATTTTAAGGTGTTTCCTTGAAAAATAAATGAATAAAATAGTGTGTCATAGTGAAAGTGAAAAATGATTCGCAGCTTTATAATTATCGGGTTTCAGGCCACCCTCTTTGACATAGGACGTAGGTATGTAACTACTTACTAATACAACCGGGACCAATAGCTTAACGGCCCTTAACAAACACGGAATAATACCTACGTCGTTTATTTAGATCGCTCGCATTTGATTCTCTATTTTGATCGCAGGACCAGAAACCAAGATCGCTAGCCGCTGCCTCATTGAACTTCTCGCGGGTCTAAGTTACGTGGTGACTATGTTTTTAAGTATGTATATATGCATGCATGTATAAATACATGTATTTATGTACACTTACATATGCCGCATTCCCAAAGTTTAACGGTGCGCCCGTGTCTCTTGACGTACTTCACGAAATGGAACCGAGATCGGGGGTCGGTCTTGTCCACTTTGCAAGCTCCCGTGCCGGTCTTGGCGCGGTCTAGGATTTGAGAAAAAGCTATTTTGCATGTGCTGAATTAGACCTAATTATTGGAATGTTATGCACAATGTATGTATACATGGATAATTCATAATATTCTAATACACACAATGTTTATCTACTTATATTTCACATACCTACAATTGGTGTTACATAATATACAGAGTACTTACTCTGGATTACTTACATTACATTGTTACTTACATTAGGATTACTTAATCCTAATGGTTCAGTTTAGGACTTCCGAAAGAAAAATTTCTGTTAAGTATTATAATGTAAATTTATCTGACATAAAATTATAACATAAATTTACATTATTTTGTCATTCAACTAATTAGCTTAAATTAAGTTTTGAAACTGTCTTTTTATATATAATTATAGTTTTATAATTCGATCAAACATTTATTCATGAATCATAATCTACTAAAAAAACTACCAATAAAGATAGCAGAACGATTCATAATCCACAAACAATTTTTAGTAATAAAGATTCGATTAATTGCAAAATAGTCAAAAATAACAGGCAAAAGCTTGAACTTACCGTTGGAAGTCGAGGAGACGAGCTGAGGCTCCACATAAGGCTTCGATCTAAAGGTGAGGCCGTTGCGACTCGTCGACGGAAACACGGAGCTGGAGGTATCCGCCTCCTGAATCAGCACAAGAGTGAGCAAAACATCGGGTAGGTAAAATTATGTCAAAACACTACGATAATTTAGAAGAAAACATGTTTCATCCAATAAAAGGACTGGCAATAATGCCTATTTTATGCCAGACAACTACATCTACATCTATGCCAGATGCATAACAAAATGCTCTAGTACATGTCGTCGATGTGCCACTTCAACCAATCAATAGCCTTTTTTTATTGTTCTGGAGACAATCATCTTAGTCACCCAATTATTGTATGGGTTTGAGACGGGAGATTGTGACTCATCCTTTTTCGTTTCCTGACGTTAAGGCGTCAGGCAAGAGGCATGGTATAACTCCTAAAACTCGTATTAACATCCTGTTAACATAGTCTCGACTCAGGGTGAGCTATGATGGGTCCTGCGCGTTTGGTATTTACTTGCAACCATGATCAAAACGCTAATCACAAGCGTCTAACAATTACGCAGACCATACTGCTTATCTGCTGACTTGACTTTAATTGTCGAGACTGACCAAAGCGTATCATCGTAACGTAATATGTTCGTTACGAGCATTTGCATGATCAGAACAGTGAGCCGAGTCGCTCGCCGCTCGCTCCGCCCAGTGACTGATTCTCATAACAAAAACCGTAAATCGTTACGGTACGATATCGATCGTAGCGACTTATAGTAGTTGAAACCATTTTTATATTCCCATCTGTCAATCGAGCCGATTTTAAACTCGATTTTTAACGTTTAAACTTCGAACGGATTTCCAACTTACCGTATTCAGATCTACCTTATAGGTACGGTTAGTTAGAGCTTCGTTCGAATTACTTTAAAATCGGATGTTAGTATGAAAATTGTGTCGACGTCTCGGTACGGTTTCTGTTATAGGAATCGGGGGGCTGTTATCGGTCAGTCAGCAATGACGTTCAAGCTCGCCTCGAATATTACGTTATGGTGACGTTACGATGTTCGCTCCGGGCAGTCTTCACCGTTATGACAAATGAAGACGTCAAGCTTCAATCACTCCACCTTCATCTCACTCTTCAGCGCCGCATCGAGGTCCTTCCCGAAGGTAGTCTGCCCGGTGGTGCCGAAGCCAGGCTCGGAGACGAGAGCGGCGATGTTGCCGTCCTCCTCTGTCCATGCGAACCGCGCCTGCTGCTCCAAACCTTCGGGGAACACGTCCCGGAACAGAGAGCGAGACACATCCAGCTGGAAGGATATGGGCGAAGTAAATAATAATAATAATAACTCCTCACTCTGCAGCCCTGACCACCGGTAGCTTGGGCCCTGCCCCGCTGCTGGCGGTACCCTAGAATTAGGTTTTTATAATGTTTTATTGTTTTTATATTAAAATATTGTAAAAATCTATTTTTAAGAAAGAAAATAAATAAACGAGATAATAATAAATTAATAAATAAATAAACGAGGAGCTTGATGGCGCAGTGGTTAACGCGGCCGATCTGCGAGTGCTGAGGTTAAGCAACTTTCACAAAGGCCGATCATCGCCTTTAGGTTCAAAACGACAACTTCCCAAAACGTTCACTGTCCCAAAACGTCCATTTCCCAAAATGGTAATTCCCTAAAAGTTCTATTTCCCAATTCGTCAACTTTCCCAAAACGACCACAAATCTACGATGCCCAGAAAGTCCACTTCCCATAATGTCAACTTTCAAAACGTTCACTTTCCAAATAAGTCTCTTTTTTATCAAAAGGTTACCGGGTGGTAAAAATTTAGAATATTTATGCGTAAATTTAACAGTAAGAGGAGGGGGGGAGGAGAGAGGGAGGTGAGAGGTACCATTAGGTGGTACTCCCACACTGATGAGGTACATAGTTATAGAGATATTTGCATTTGAAGTTTTATCAAAACTGACCTCAAATTTACGGTTTTGGTATCCCAAGTGTCTGTTATTAGCATAGTTTCCGCAAGCAAATTGGAAATGCACGTCTCCGGCGCTGCGGGTAGTGCAGCCCCTTCGCTCTTGCGTAACAAATCGCAGGCACCTATGCGCGCCTACTATTAAATTAGTCATAAAAATAGTGGTCAAATTACAAATTTTGGTAGAGACCTTGAGTACACCATTAGAAATAAAGTGTTAAAAGTCCCCATTGATCCCATGTGTGCTAAAAAAAGTTGTTCGGGGTCAAAAGTATACCATTGAAAATGGTTATCAGATGCAAATCGCCTGAGACGCATTTTACGCCATAGCTCCGAGGATTTTAAGAGAATCGAGATGGTACCAATAGTTGAGGAATTTATTGAGACACGTGTGAGCGTTTGAATTTTAAAAAAACGGCTGGAAACTTTTTTTGGAATTTTGAAAAATGTAAAAAAAAATCGGTTTTTTGGGGGGTGTTTGTATACTAAATTGTAAATATAAAAAAAAAACGACTTAAGAAAAAATTAAAAAAGAGTCCTACCTAGGGTATTAGTTTTGCTACAAAATTGCGAAAAAATTTTGAAAATCGGTTAATAATTGTGACCTGTAGGTGGTCCCTTTAGATTTGGTATTTGTAGAAAAACGGGTATTTCCGTATATAAAAAGTGATGTAGCTTCTTTGATTATTGATCGATCGTCATGGTAATGGTGTTAAAAGAAGCAGATGCAGGCGAAAAGTTACCATATCTTATTTTTACATGCAATAACCGGCTGCGATACTACATCAGCAATGTTTAGAAGGGGTAAAACATTAGTGTTAAAATTATTTGAAAAAAAGATTTGATTGATTGCGCTAAAGTATTTACAGAAATTGATTCTTCACCTCAAACAAAAATCACAAAAGGAATTCGATTTCTCCTTGCTGTTTATGGACCTCCAAAAATTTTATTGTATAGATAAAGATAGATATTTAGATTTTTAACTTTAGATACTTAACTTTTGTAAAAAATACATGAACAAGAAACAAGAAGTACCGTCACGTACCAAGTATCAAGTGCATCGACTGGCGACCAGTTTCAGCCGCTCCGGCTTGCTTGGTGCCTGCGTCTTGTTACGGGCGGGCGGGGGTTGCCCTCCTTCCGCCCCTCCGGCTTATAAAAAAACACTCTAGCGTAGGGCAGACAAGTAGCACGTGAAGTCGGGGTTAATAAGATTCGGGTAGACAGTTTACAAAATAAATAAAACGTATAAAATCCAAATCAATCGGTACCTATATCGGAAGTCCTATAACGAGCGAGGGTAGAATTATAAACAGAAACAATAATCATTAAGGCAGGCCAAGTCGTGAAAAAATATTTAAGAGCAAAAAATACCTAGCCTACTTAAGTTTATCACAATATCTAAAAAAAACAATGTGTATATTTTGTTTTGACATTTTCAGTTCCGGAAGTGTTATACCTACCAAAAATTACCAAAAAAGAAAGCAAATAAACCTGTAAAAAAATCACAATTATGCATTTTATAACTCATTCTAGTCCTGTTTAAAAACCGGACTATTTTTTTTTCGAAAATATGGTAATATTGCAAGTGTTGGTTAGATTTTGTGAAAAAGTTTTGCGAGTAGACGTTTCGAGAAACAGACTATTTGAGAAGTGGTCGTTTTGTGTAAGTGGACGAAAGTGGACGAATTGGGAAATTGGCCATAAACCACCACGCGGGCCCAGCGCGGAATGGTGGTTATTAAAAAACGAGTGCTAATGCACCCGGGACCAACGGCTTTACGTGCCATCTGAAGCACGGAGAAGCTCGAGATGATAAGTTTTTGGTCACCCATCCGATGACCGGCCTTTGAGAAAGTTGCTTAACCTCCGCACTGGCAGACCGGGCGCGTTAACCACTGCGCCATCGAGCTCCTCGTTTAAAAGAAATAAAATAAAATTTTTAGATAAAAAAAGTCATTTGTTTATTAAAAAACAAGATGGTAATCAGGAATTTTTACAAGTTATCAGTTTTAATGGGAATTAACAAACGGCTAATAAATTTTTTTTATTAGATTTTTATATCCAACTAGCCGTCACCTGCCCGCTTCGCTTTGCGAAAAAATGGATCAATGAATGCTAAATAAAATAATTATTAGGTTTCCAACATCATTTATACAATCTCATGTTACTACATACAATTTTCATCAAGATCGGTCAAGCCATTCTTGAGTTATACTCGTAAGAGGACATACATACATACTGACAAACAGACAGACAGTCAGGCAGACAGACAGACAAAATTTTCAAAAATCGTAGTTTTGGTGTCAGTGAGTCATAAAACAAATATTTATCCCAAAATTTGTCAGAAAAAATGCATGTACAGACAGAGCCAACCAACGTATAGTTTATTCATTACTACGACATATGTATATAAAAGTTTAGAGTTTGAGATTTAACGTCATTGACTAGGCTGCACGCATATAAACCCTTTACTTTGAAATAAAAATAAAATGTCCAAATCAAACCTAGTGCATCACTATTAATGTGCTAAATCATAGCGAGAGCCCATCAAACAAGAAATCGAAATTAATTCAGTAAAAAAATAATTTATTTTAGTTAGTTACAGCATTTTTAGAACGCTCTTTTTATTGTATCTTAAATACGTAGCGTAAAAAAATTGGCGCCAAAAAACAATCCAACACGTCAATAGTATAAACCGCTGTCATAAATATTTATCTTATTGACATAAAGTACATAAAACTTTCGTAGTAGGTATTTCTTAATTAGAACCAAATAGGTATTGCATCACAGAACGACCTACTAAGCAGACAACTTAAACCCACTTCACCAATTTGTTAAAAATTAAACAAGTGTTCTTACGTCATTTTTGCTGGAGCTCGAAAGTAGAGACTCGTTGTTAAAACCCAAGTCCTTTTTGTCATATTTGTCAATGAGACAGACCTCGCGGATGCTGGAAAAACGCACAAACAATTTACAAATAAAACACAAACATGTTGAGAAATCAACATGGTCCTGAAACAATCTGTTCGTTTTCCCGCTAATTGAAAAATAATCGAAGATCGGAACCTTATTATCTCATCCCCCGGTCGCATGAAACTGTTTTCTGGCATTTCTTTTATTTCCTCGTCCGAGAACATCATTTATTTTTACCAATATTCAATTATTTCGACAAAAAACTCGAGAGTCGCGTCAAACCGTCTTTTTTCGTGACGTCTATTGTTCTGTTGGCATGGCAATGGCCGCTCCAAATTTGAAATTTACGTTATTTCTTAAAATTGTACTCGGCGTAAATGGCGCCTAGGCGAAGACTACAAACTCTTTGGATGTGAATGCACGCATGACCAACTGGAATAGACTTCAACCTTCATAGACACGGTCACTGTATCTCTATGATTTTAATCTGAAATGCTTTTCATCAAAATATCGACAAATATATTTTATTGTGAAGCTATGGATATTTGTTTTATTCACTTTGAGACGGATGAACGAGTTTTGACGAATTTCGGTAGGTACAAGAGCATTAACAATAATTGTTTTAAATGTCGTATAATAATTATATTAATAGATAAGTACATTAAAGATTCAATAAATATTATTTTACGAATTGAAATAAGTACGAAATGGAAATAGAAATATCATTTATTTACGATGCACAATGAATTCAAGAAATGGCCAAGGTTTACCTAAAACTAAAGATTTTTTGTAGAAAAATCCTCAGAGTAATGAAAATTTGTTTTTAATGGCGCTTTTAGAATAGCAGTTCACTCAAGGTCAAGATTCACCCATAAAATTACAAGAACTTAGTCCTGTCGAAAATTGGTACCACTATCGGCACCAATGCTCGACGATTTATTTCCTCAATCATTAAAAACAGGGCTCAGCAACTGATTTTAGTCTTAATACAGACCAGACCACCTGATTCCTCTTTCATTCCGTAAAATTTTAATGAAACCTGTGACCACAGAGCGCGGTCACACGCGACGAAGGGAATGTAATGGGAACTATGGGAACTTACTTGGTACTATGGGAAAACTCGAGCAGACGTTGATGGCGCAGCCACGATACGATTGTTTGTCGTGGGGATGCAGCTGAGGTGGTAGAAGTCTCTTCTTCTTATGGATAATATCTATTTACAACTACAGCACGTATTAGTTCGCGCACACACACACGCGCACACGCACTTTATGGGGGTTTCACCCACGCAATTGAATATTTGAGCTGAATGGCGGTTAAGCACCGGCCGGTAGGCTATCGAACAAGATAATCCATAAGGTTTGAGCGGAGAGCTTAGCGGATCGGAACTCACGTCTTTGCGCGTCACGGGTCAATCAAACAACACACTCTATCCGCCGTCGGCTTGTACGGCGTATCTTTTTGTTGATGAGTGATTGGGTGAACGAGCGAATGAGACCGGCGCGTTTCTGGCGCGAACAAAACCCTATGTAATTTTTCGAAAGACGAAAACTGTGAACACTAGGCTTACAAGTGTCGACCACTGATGCCACTGGGATACCTAAGTACCTAGATACCCTCTTTAATTATCTAGCGATGTTATTTATCAATATAATATAATTTCGAATGCGGCATTATTCTTGCGTTTCGTACATAAAAAAATATCAAAACGCTGCCCAAGAAATCTCGACTCGGGGAAAGGTCATTAAGTAAAAGTATCTAACGCAATCCGTCGGTATTTCTCGAGTGGTTTGTTAACAACTAAGTGCTCTGCTCATTTCGTTCAATGGCCTTTAGGGCACTTCAGGCATTCCTTCAGCCACTGTCTGCTGAATAAGGAAAGGCACTTAATAAATTCTGCTGGCGTACTAAGACTGCTTTTGAGGAAACTTTTTCATTACATTTCAGATTTCACATTTATTTATTGCAAGATACAAGTTATAAAAGATGTTAGGATAGTGTCACCAGTTTTCGACAGGAACCAGTGGTTGACATTTTTTTCTATTAGTCAGTAAAAGTAGGGGTCATTAACGGATTTTGACTTCAGCAACTATTGAATACAGAACACCTGACTTATTGTTATCATCCAGTAAGTATTTCAATGTAATTTTATATTATTGATTTGCGATGAAAACTAGACGTGCCTTCACGTCTGCCACGTCATCCAATACCTTTACTGAAGCATAAAACGTACCGTACCAATTAGGGTCACCACTCACTCATTCCTAGGTTGAGTAGGCTAATTGAGGAGTTTGTAAAAAAGGACTTTACAGTGGATATATTCCACGATAACTTACAAGCTTTCAAGGGCAAAATTTTAAAAATATTAAAATGTTAAAGCACTTTATTTAAGTATTTTTATTTTTGTAATTTTATTATATTTACCTAATAATTAGTAAGGTTCAATACATGGCATATAAACAACAGCTGTTCTATTTAGATGTGTAGGTATAAATGTATAATTATGTTAATAAATTAGTATTAGGTGCACGATGAGGCCGTCTATAATTAGAGTTATGTGTATCTAATAACTTTGTATTAATAGTTTGTATTTTTTCATGTAACTCTGTTGATGGTCTATAAATAAATAAATAAATAAATAAATAAATAAATAAATAAATTGGAGCTCTGATGGAGGATTCTGAGGAGCTCGATGGCGCAGTGGTTAACGCGCCCGGTCTGCGAGTGCTGAGGTTAAGCAACTTTCGCAAAGGCCGGTCATCGGATGGGTGACCTAAAATTTATTATCTCGAGCTCCTCCGTGCTTCGGAAGGCACGTAAAGCCGTTGGTCCCGGCTGCATTAGCAGTCGTTAACAACCGCCAATCCGCACTGGACCCGTGGTTGTTTACGGCCCTTTCTCCCTATCCATCCATAGGGAAGGCTCGTGCTCCAGGAGTGGGGACATAAAAAGACGATGAGATGATGAAAAATATGGTGTTGAACATTAGGCTTACTGTGTTGAACACTTGTGACAGTGTTCCGAATGTTCATCTGGAATCCCCAAATTGGAAACTTGGAAATGGCTGGCTTTAAGGGTGACCATTGAAGCTGAGTTGAGCGGAGCGGAGCTGAGCTGTGTGGAAATGAACAAATACTTGAGCAGAGCTGAGAAGAGCCGTTAAAATATGAGGACTCTATTGGTTTATTTCCACAGAGCTCGGCTTAGCTCAGCTCAGCTCAGCTCAGCTTCAACGGAGTGTCATCCTAACTGCAACTAATAATGCTACTGCATTGTCATGGCGAACCACTTTATGGTAGTGGCTACATAAAGCCTATTTCAATACCAGTTTTTGCTGCTAAAAAATAACACAGAATTTCATTGAAATTTTACTAGACGACAACTAGGTATGTACTAGGTGGTATGTATTCAATAGTTGCTGGAGTGAATTATCAGTTGCTAACCCCTTTTTTATTATTAAGGGTAAAGATGTCAATATTCTCAAAATTCAAAATCATTTATTCAGTTTAGGCTATACAGGGTGGCTCATTCAAATCGGTCAGTATGGGAATGTCTGAAACTATAAGACATACGAAGATTTGTTCTTAGGAACCATATCACCGATTTTGATAAAAAGAATAACTGCATTCATACATTTGAAAAAAAACTGTACCCAGCTCGGGAATCGAACCCGGTTGTTTTGAAAAAATAAACTTACACTTTTTCTATTTAAATATCGATTGTGTAGGTCTTAAGCTGTAAATGTCTCTAAGAAACATGATGTCTAAAATGAATAAAATGCATTGTTTTGACATACTTTAATTTATCATAGTAGGTGTTCGAGGTGACCACCGTTTTTTTCAATACAATATTCAACACGTTTAGGTAACGATCTTACTATTGCATTTTGTATCTTCATGTGGTGAATTTGCGTTAAAATTGACTCTATGGCTGCTTTTAGGTCTTCAACGGTGTCATAGCTTGTTTTGTAAACTTCATCCTTAACGTAACCCCACAAGAAATAGTCTAGAGGCGTTAAATCGGGCGACCTCGCTGGCCATTTGATAGGGCCGCTCGTACCAATCCATTTTCGCGGAAAGTTTTCATTTAAAAAGTCTCTTGCTATGCGACTATTGTGAGCCGGTGCTCCGTCCTGTTGAAAATAAAGTTGTTCTCTTACTTCTGCTGACATTTCTCCTACGGCCTCTAAAAGATCTTCTAAGATTGCAAGGTACTTGAATCTGTCCAAATGTCGTAGAGTAGGCCGACCCAGCAGTTAAATGAGAATCTAACTTGACGGCGTCCTTCGTGCAATCGTAAGGGATTTTCTCGACTCCAATAGTGATGATTTTTACGATTGTACATTCCGTTGTTGGAAAATTGAGTTTCATCAGAAATATTACGTACTTTAAAAAATGTCTGTCTAGACCCATTGTTTCTTTTAACCAATTGCAAAATTCAAGTCGTCTAAAATCATCTCCTGCGTGTAAGGCCTGCACCCAATGTCCATTCTTGTAGCACTTTAATTTGTGTTTTTTTAGAGTTCTTTGAATAGTCCGACGTGAAAATTCAGGAATACCACGACTTGCATTACGGGTGGAGGCATCTGATGTTGCTTCAAAATAGGTTAAAATGTTAATTTCCATGTTTTCATCACATTTTCTTGGTTTTACTTTTTTTGGCTTTTTAAAACTTCCATGGGTCTTCAAATTGTGAACAATTTTGATGAATATCTTACGAGTAGGTAAAATACGTGTTGGATATTTGATATGGTGCCATTGTAGTGCACGGGAGCAATTTCTGTCGTTTTTAAAGTAAGCTTCCAATAAATCAAAGTGCTCAAAGTTTGTAAAACGCATTTTCCCAACCACACAGCGAAAGACACAAAAATACCGTGGCATTGATTTTCAGTTCCCGCCAAAACATTTGACACTCGAGTTTTCTTTTTTTTTCTTTCTTTTTATTGCTATTCGGCCAGTCACACCGAGACGTTCCATTTTCAAATGAGGTTTAACACGTCTCTCTATCTACAATATCTACATACTTACTTTAAGTGGGCTTTTCAATTGATTGTTAGTGTTTGATTACTGTAGATAACAAAACTTCCTTAAAAATTTAATGCAATGCTAATGCCACATGATAAGGTGTATGTAACAAGTAGAGAGGTACATACAAACAGCCATAGAGACAATTTTACATGCCTGAACTTGTTGAACATTGTAACGGTGGTCACTTCGAACACCTACTATGATAAATTAAAGTATGTCAAAACAATGCATTTTATTCATTTTAGACATCATGTTTCTTAGAGACATTTACAGCTTAAGACCTACACAATCGATATTTAAATAGAAAAAGTGTAAGTTTATTTTTTCAAAATAACCGGGTTCGATTTCCGAGCTGGGTACAGTTTTTTTTCAAATGTATGAATGCAGTTTTTCTTCTTATCAAAATCGGTGACATGGTTCCTAAGAACAAATCTTCGTATGTCTTATAGTTTCAGACATTCCCATACTGACCGATTTGAATGAGCCACCCTGTATATAAGGTCACAATTTATCAACTGCAAATATTTTGAGGATAAATTCAACAACATATATATTAACTATTTTTATCAAAAAACCTTAAATTGTTAAACGCTAGTTTTCAAGAAAAACGCCAAAAGACATTTCGATTACAAATAAAAATATAGCACTTTCGGTAGTTTCAATTCAAAGGAGCCGAAACAGAAAGGCCGCTCTTAAAAATATTACTTATTTTTGTGTCAGGAAAAGTAAAAAAAAACTACCCTGACTTTTTTTTTTAAATGCTAGTTTATTTTTTTTCTCTGATATAATTAGATGTTTTGTCAAAATATTTGCAGTTGATAAAAAGTGACCTTATATAGCTCTTATGAACGTCATTACGCCATCGGTTCGTAAGTCTACTCTGGGCGGGAGACCTTGTACTGAGAAGAACGGGCAAGAAACTCAGCAAGTGTCAAGCTCTTTTCTCCCTTACAGCGTCACAATATTGGAAAATGCCCTATCGTAAAAGGACACTTTCCATCACAAATAAAAACACAAAATATAAAATGTCTATCACTGGCGCCACTAGGTAGCCTATATAATTATTTTTTAATTTAATCAATATAGCAGGACAAAGGCGGTCTTCACTCGTTCTTACATCAGTAGGTCTGTATGGAATGTCTTTGATTCAATCCCATGTGATTTAATTGAAATACCTTACGTGTCCATGGTGGAAGTAAGGGTGATGGTAGATTAGACCAGTAGGGTTACTCTTGAAACACAATTGCAATGATCAATTTCCAATCACAAATCTAAAAAATTCAAATGGCACTCTTAAAAGCGATAATAGCGCTACATTGGAATTAAATTGCGTGGAAATTGAGTGAACAAATCATTATCGAGATGGGGCGGTCCGAAATTGCGAAACTTATCCCAATATCGATACATATTAATCGCATTGGAATTGTATTGAGATTGAGTTTGCGTCAAGAGTAGCCTACCTGACAGTCGATATTCGTATTGTACTATCTAATACATACTCTGTAGGAAACTATTTTCACAATTCATAAGAACGTAAAGTTCTTGGATAACATGATAAAAGTGGGTTTAAGGAAAAACCGCTTTATAAAAAAATCGGTCATTGTGGAGATCCTTGGGGGAGGCCTCTGTCTGTTGTTGTTTTTTTTTTGTTTGTTTTGTAAGATGATGATGATGCTGATGATGATGATGCTGATGATGATGATGGCGCGTATTAACAAGCGCAGTGTAGTACGCCCTCAGAATAGGTGGAGCGACGATCTTCGCAAGGTGGCTGGCTAGAGCTGGATGAGAGTAACTGCGGGTTTTGCTCAGTGGCGTGCACTTGGAGAAGCATATGTCCAGCTTTGGACTAATGTAGGCTGAGGATGATGGTGATGAATGTATATTTTATAAGAACTCTTAAGTATTACGTGTAACAGTAACACTGTTTTATAATTAATGTAACCCTAGGTAATTTTTTTTGTCGATTTTTTAGACCTTTACATTTCATTTTGACCTGAAGTTACGAAATCTTTGTTGGTATTGGTGTTCACAGAAATACATAGAAATAATAATATTGTATAGGTAGGTATGTTATAGATACCTACCTATACAATATTATTATTTCTTCTTATATTCTTCATTCTAAAAAGTATTTTTTTAAATTCAGTGTTTAACGCTTTGTTTTTTGTATAATATTCATATTCATTTATTCACTATAAATTTATAGGTAGGTACTCTACTTGTCTTATAGCATTTGCCTGTACTTAATAAAATAAAGCCACTCATTCAATGCTCATTTATCAAATTGAACAATCTAAAATAATATTTTGATATTGTATAATAAAAAAGTCTATTTAGCGACTCCTAGTACCATTTCTATGAACTAAAGAGCGATTGCTGCACACGACATTTAAAAGCATACTTTTACGCATAGCGACATCTAGCGGCAACCTAGTGATTTACTATGCAAAAAGTGCGCAGCAAATGCTTTTAAAGTATGCTGTGTGCTTTCTTTGTGCTTTCGAAGTTCGAATGTAAAGCTTCTGTAGACATCTAGTAGATGGCGCTTTCAATAGTTTTTAAAGCTTTTATATTTAGTTTATTGTTGTTGCGTGTAACTATCTACGACTCAATTTTGTATATGAATAGGTATATTTATAGTTGAGTTTCCATTTTCATGATGCAATAAAATTAAATATAATTATGACTTGTATAATAATATGATTAAGTACTGTTATATTTTATAAATTAATCATTCTTTTATGCTAGATTTTTGAAACTTACTAAAATCATAGACTAAATATATTATTATAAGTCCATGCTAAAATGTTAAAGAGCTCTGCTTTAATAAGATATAGCTGTAGACCATCGGACTAATAAATAATAATGCAAAGGTGGCTTACGTAGAGGCACTAGTGTTCGTCAGGAACCAATGATTAACACTTTTTCCACTAAAAACTAAGAATAGGGGGTCAGCAACTGATGTTTTACTTTAGCAATAATTTGATACAGATCAACTGATTCCTAGCTGTTCTTTAGTAAACAATGACACTCTATAATTACTTACATAGAATTTTACGCAAATATTGTTGCGATTAAATTAGAATTTGAAAAAAGTTGTGTTGAAATTTTTTTTTTTTTAATTTATAATTTGTTATACTGGTTGACTTTTTTATCACCGTCCAAAACTTCTGAGATGACTCCCGTGATATAAACGAACAACTCTTACTACTGGACCAACTCCCTAACTCGAAAATAATATTCAGCTGTTCCATACATTTTGGTCAAATGAATATTGATATTTTGTATGGAACAGCTGAATATTATTTTCGAGTTACGGAGTTGGTCCAATAGTAAGAGTTGTTCGTTTGTATCACGGGAGTCATCTCAAAAGGATTGGACGGTGATAAAAAAGTGACCCTGTATACAAATCTTCTGTGCGTGTGTATGTTATTGAACTCCTTCTAAACGGCTGGAGCGATTTGGATGAAATTTTCTGTGTGTTCAGTGGATTCGAGAATGGTTTAGATTTACAATTGGACCCAGTAGGTAGCGCTGCTATAGTGGTCCATCATGGGATACGGCTGTTCTTAAGCGGACGAATGATTTGTTCGTTTTGTTGTCATGGAAACTGTCAACGTTTTGTTTATTTTGTTGTCATGGAAACTGTCAAAGCGGTACGAAGTCCGCTGGTCAGCTAGTATTTTATAGAACTGTTACTGAGATCACGTGATTTCATTTATTTGTTTAAAGTTCAGGAATTATTTGTTGTTTTTGTCTACATCCCTATTCATACATACCACCTGTTTCCTAGCCGTCATTCAGTAAAGTTTCAATTAAATTCTTAATTATTTTTTGGCAACAAAAACCGGGCTTAAAGTGTCGTACAAAGTGTCGAAAGTGAGGTGCCACTACGAAAAAAAAGCCTATTCGTCATCATCATCATCATCATCTCAGCCAAAAAGACGTCCACTGCTGGACAAAGGCTCAAGGATAAATAATTTTGAGGGGAATTTGCCATAATCGCCACGCTTGGCAGGCGGGTTGGCGATCGCAGTAAGGTGAGAATAATCAGAGGGACGCTGCTGCTCATCCTCTGGAATGGTCCCGTAGTCGCCTTCTACGACACCCACGGGAAGAGATGGGGTGGAGCAATTCTTTACCCCCGCCACCACACGAGGGGTGGCCTATTACACTGTCCCAATGGTGAGCAAAGGCTTTCATCAATGAAATCAGGTCATCGCAACAAATAATGGGTATTGGATTACTCACCACCTTTTCCAAATGTGGGTTGGTGAGCACAAACCCGTTTTGCCTCAACTGGGAATTGAACCCAGGATCTCCGGCTTTCAGGCCGAGCGGTGAAGCCGGTCACCAAGGCGTTATAAAATAC
Source organism: Eudonia mercurella (assembly GCA_963082485.1). Classification (NCBI taxonomy): domain Eukaryota; kingdom Metazoa; phylum Arthropoda; class Insecta; order Lepidoptera; family Crambidae; genus Eudonia; species Eudonia mercurella. The sequence continues at coordinate 4,014,374 of OY720040.1, forward strand.
AAACAACGTTTAAGTTATTCTAAATTAATATTCTTATTCGATACTGAAAAGCATTTAAAAGATGAGTTGCCTCAGTCGAACCGAGTTTTTGCTTTTCTTGCTACGATTTTAAACTGAGCTACCTACCCAGACATTGGTTTGCTTGACTAATTTTTAAAGTTACCTGGCAGTGGCGCCAGTGTTTGAGACAGTAAGCTCAATGTTCAACAACAGTTTTCTTCGCCAAATTTAATAAGTAATTAATAAGAATATTAATTTAGAATAATTTAAACGTTGTTTGTATTTTATAACGCCTTGGTGGCCGGCCTCACCGCTGCTTGAAAGCCGGAGATTCTGAAAAAAAAATTAACGTTCGGATAATCTTCTTTATATAAACTACTAGCTTTTGATGTGATCGCGGCTTTGCTCACATGGGCTACACGACTTGCAATTGTTTCTATTATAAGCCAAACTTATTAAAGGTAAGAATAATTTCCATACAAACTTTCCACCCCTATTTCACATTTCTAGGGGACGTTTGTATGATGGGATCCCAGGCTGGTGGTAGATTCCAACCACCTTCCCTATTAAAATAAGGATGTTTTTTTTTAATTTAAATAGCCTCGCGTATCATCCTAGGGATGAATCGTTGTTCTCTAGCGAGTATTTGTGGATTATCAAATCTGATGTAATGGTTGGGCCGCTCTAGGGCATGTTCGCATTATTTTCGCGCCTATACTTACTTGACGTCGGCTATATGTTCTTTAACGCGGGTTCCTACACTTCTCTTTGTTTGCCCGATGTAAGAGCCCACAGTCGCAGTCCAGTTTGTAAACGACGACGTACTTCTTTATTTACTTTTGTATTTTATATAAGCCTCCTTGAGCCCAGTTATATGAACCACACATTTTGCATAGCGTATGCACTATGACTGCGCATCTTCTTATCGGCAAAGGGATCCAAACAGGTCCCTTATCCGCCACGCTTCTGTCAGACGGAATAAGATGGAGTGCCTCGGTAGTTTCTAATAAGAATGCGATGTACGAAGATGTTCTCGTAAGCTGGCAATGGCCGGGACTGGGAGACGGGTTCGCACGACGGCGTTTTGACGTTTATTAAAATGAATAACATCTCGCCTCCTTGTAAAAGGATAACTTGTATGGGATAGTTAGCTAAAGAGAATTTCAAGACAGCGTTGTACACAATACTAAGATAAGTTAACGTGCGTGTTCCACGGTGAGGAGCGCTCTCATTATTTTGGACTGCATCGGCTGCTTACCATCAGGCAGGATGTGGTCACTATGACGAGTCAATATAAAAAAAAAAGAAGAGATACAATTTTCGCTCTCTCTGAATATGCCTGAAACGCAATAGCCGATGAATCTTATCTTCTGCTTTTCTTAGTGGGGCCTGCTGAGGTTTCCCTCTCGCAGTAACACTTCGACCCATCGGGATCTTTTATGCAACCCCATCCTTTCACTCTTCTTCCTCTGTAAAGATAGATGCCATAAGTCTGGCAACGTCCTTAAGAGCGAAGAGCCTGAAGTTTCGGATAGGCCGACCCCAGGAGTCCCATTCTTTAGCCGATTTATATAATTTCTATAGCCGATGAATGATTTCTAGTCCATCATCGCCATCATCATCAGCTCATTTTATGTCCCCTCCTGAGGCACGACCCTTATCTACCTAAGAATGGATAGGGAGAATGGGCCATAAACCACCACGCGGGTCCAGTGCGGATTGTTGGTTGTTAAAGGACCAACGGCTTTACGTGCCTTCCGCACGGAGGAGCTCGAGATGATACATTTTTGGTCACCCATCCGTTTGTAGACTGTTAGCCGTTAGCGTCAGTCACTGTGCCATCGAGCTCATTTCTAGTCACATTCAATGAACTCCTGACTCTTGGTAAAATCAAAACAAAAATTCGTCATTCGAAGTGAGTGTGAGTACTTTCTTTACTTTCTCATTATCTATTTATTTCTGTCTTTTAAACATCTTTTATTCATCATCATTATCATCATCTTAGCCAAAAGACGTCCACTGCTGGACAAAGGCATCTCCCAAGGATCTCCACAACGACCGGTTTTGTGCTGCTCGCATCCAGCGGCTTCCCGCGACCATCTTTTATTAAACATATATAAAATTCTCGTGTCACATATAAGTTGCCATACTCTTCAGAAACAGCTCGATCGATTTTTATGAAATTTTATATGTACCTAAGTATATTTGGTAGGTCTGACAATCGGTCGTAATCTATTTTTCATACCCTTAAGTGATAAGGGTGGTCCACCCCAGTTGTTTGTTTAATTTTGCAATACAAAATATTCCTGGCTGTGAAACATTCTATTTATTTGTTTTCTTGTCATAGAAACGATTTGTTTGTATTGTTGACATAGAAATTGTCAAAGCGATACGAAGTCCGCCGGGACCGCTTGTGGTAACCATGAAGCTGTAGATACTAACACATGAGTAATGATATATTGTATATAAAATATTTGTAATATATGTAATATAAAACTTTATGCAAATTTTTCTGCGAACAAATTGCAATTTGGAAAGGACAAAGAGTTGAAAAGAATCCACGAGCGGTATTTGAACCCGCACCCAATGACAATGCTGGTCGTGGATTTTTTTTTAATTTTTTGTCTTTATTTTTACTTTGTGTTACGTTGATTACAATGCTACAACAAGAATAGTTAACAACTTTATTTAAAGCTGTTAAGCCACATTGTCTAATTCAATAAAATTCGAAATAAAAAAAATTTAAAACTACTTCACAATAGAATGACAAAAGCAATCTTTATTTGTTAAACAGATATGAAAGAGTAAAGTTATGGTCATCTTGATACATTTAATTTGATAGTTACATTGATTTTTTTATAGGTTAGTATTGCATAGTAATGGCGTTATTGTCGCCTCTCTATCTGTTATCTTTATGTAACCGTGGACGTTGGTGGACGTTTACATGGTAAAATAAGACTCCAAAATTATGTCAAAGATAGAGCATAAAGACATAAATCGTGAACAGAATATATAACTAGCCAGAGAGACTTAGAACTAGTCCGATATCTAGTCAAACCGAATTTACCGTCACACCGGAGAATGGGTCTGAGGCACACTAGGCAATATTTTAACATCATCTATCGTCCAATGGTTTTGATCACCGGTCTCAGACCCTTCACATCTCGGGTTCGATTCCAAGAAGGGGGTACACTTTGAACCTACTCGGTTTGGTTACATGTTAGGGTTCTATGTTAACGGTGATGGTTTCCGCACTTAGTCCTTAAAGTGGACCATTGTACGTGAGCCATGGCGGCCGGTTATTCCAGCCAGCCCACCTCCCTCCAGAAGCAGATCAGTCTTCCTAGTCTTCTCAGGACGTCCGCGAGTGATCCCGGTGTACCGAGAGTTTCTCTGCGACGCCGGTGCACTCAAGGAGCACATGCGCCACCGTCTCCTCCGCCTCCATGCACGCTCTGCACAGAGGACTATCAGTAATACCCAATGTGTGAAAGTGTTTATTCAGCGAGCAGTGTCCAGTAATGGTCCCCGCCACCAGTTTTCATGTTAGGGTTTATTGCGGATATTTTTTTAGAGGAGAGTATGCTGGTTGTCTCAGACGGTATTTTTAGCATCACAGGACTTTGGGTATTGAGGATTACAGATGATGTGCGCTCCTTACACCTCCGGTCTTATCATCATTAAATTTAACATAAAAAACATGGTACTAATCATTTAATTAAAGAATAACTTACTATTTAAGTTAACGATTCACAATTCAATAAATTGTTATCATGAAATTGCTCTAACTTACACCATAATGTTTCGATACTGTTGCAATGTTGCTAGCGCGGTGCATTACTGTACGGAATAAGCCAATTTGTCAATGATCAATGATCCAATGATCAAATAACCAATGATTTGTCATCAGGCACCGAGTGGAGCGAGCTGCGACGCGACGGTGACGTATAAATGACGTCACGGACACGTAATGCCGTCCGATTGATACGTGACAAACATGTGTACTTGGTGGTAAAATAATGTGGCACATTGCACATAATATAATGAAAGCTTTAAAAAAAGTTCTATCGGTTATGTTATGTTACAAGATGCAATTCACAATTGGTTAATATGAAAGCTAATTATTGATTGTTTTATAAATAAGTATGGGTATTTAATAACAATTCTGGAAAGAAGTTGAAATAATTTTCACAAGCGACCCATATTTATTTGATTTATATAAAATTGTTATTTGTAATGTAACATTGTAATATAGTATAATGTAAGAATATAATATAATATAATATATTGTAATATAATGTAATAAAATAGAATGGGTTATTCCCTGAAAATCCCATTCCCCGAGGATCCTGTCAAAGAGGATCCCGATTTGTTTTTATTTTCATGAACTTAATCAATACTATGTTTAGCTTAAAAGAACCGTCATGTCAGCAGAAAAAGTGGTCAAAATAATACTAATTGTACATAAATAGTAATAAAAATAATATAATTGTATCTGTATTACTAACATTAGCATTTAAGCAATTATTGTTACTAACTCAATATGGACTACGGTCTGAAATAAATGATTTGAATTTGGATTGAATTTGATTCAAAGTACTTTATATAAGTATGTGCATATTTCCATCTAATGTTATTTTCAGTTTGATATCAATTACAACAATTACAATACAAAAAGTTTGATATCAATAGCTTAATTAACTGTCATATAACAAAAATAAATATTTATAAATGTCTAACCTACCTCTTGAATCACTCTATCTCTTGCTGAAAACTACATTAAAATATGTTGCGTAGTTTAAAAGATCTAAGCGTAGGTACAGACAGCAAGAGCGACTTTGTTTTATACTATGTAAAGATTTATACCATCCGCGTGCTATATTACTAGGTATAATTTAAAACAAAACGAAATGAATATTCAAACAGAGTATCTATGAAATTACCCATTTGTTTAACATACGAGACGCGGTATTCACAACACTTATCTATTAACTTCCAAGGATCCTAAATCTAATTCTATGAACATGGTAACAATTTATGTTATTGCCGGTGCACTATTATATTGCTCGTACGTGCACCGCTTTGTATGAAACCGTCACACACCCTATTCTGCACGGCTGACAATAATCCCAAGCACAATTTTCTTAATTTGTCTCCGCTTGTCAGGGATGGGTTTATGCAGAAATGACCAGCGTGCGAAAAGTGACTTAAATATTATATACAATAATATCAAAGCCAATCAATACTGTGCCAATGTTATGTAAGGACAAAGATAAATACATTTATATTAAACAATATATTAGACAATTGACAACATAACATACATTTTTCTGATCCTAAGATAAGTCGCTAAAGCACTCGTTTTATGGAAATCAGAAACAGAAACATCCGACACAATATAGAAAAGTTCGTTTTCGACATTGACCGGGCCGGGAATTGAACCCGGGACTTTAGAGTTAGCGACGCCCAAAGTCCGGGCGCAAGCCACTCGGCTATCGGAGGTCGTCAAATTTTAATATCACTCAAATTCATTTTTTATTTTATTTTTTATTTCTTTGGTTTTTTTTAAGTTCAGTTAAGTTATGTTTCTTTTTTTGTTTTAAGTATTGTTCTGTATATTTGTTAGTTTATAAAATAAAGTGTTTTAGTGGAATTAAATAATTATATGTTATTAATTTCATATCGCAGAAGCTTTTAATTTTTTGTCTCATTTGATAGAGTTCAAGATTCAAATGTGTAAAAAAGTAATTCTCAATTAAATGCGTTATTTCGTTTTCTAATGTACAATGTGGCAGTGCTGGACGTTTACACTACAAAAGCTGGTAGTACCTACTATGGTAATATTATTAGTACTTCCATAAATTTTAAATATAAATAATAATAAATACACATAAATAAATAAAGAAATATTTATTTTAGTTGACAAAATTTTCTAACATTTTTTCTGAAATGAGATTGGTTAGCATTAGATTTGATAGAGATAAATGGGAAGAATAATTAATGTACAAATCCATACACATTAAGACCATACAAAATAGGGTTCTATTCGAAATGTTTGTCTGGCTCACTACCGTCCACCTACCCCCATATCGATAGTAATCGGATCTAGTTGCGAAAATGATCCGACAATTCCGAAACAATCATCTTTGTCGTTAAGTCGCATCGTATCGTGCGTCCCTCTCGCACGTCCCTTGCACGGTGCGCCTGCGCAACGACGGTCATTAAAGAAATGGCGACAATCATGCATAGGTACGTACGATACGTGTTTTCATTCTGCGAAATTGTTTTAGAAGTGTCCGCGGAACGTGGGACTATGCTTGTCTCATGATCTTTTTATTTACATCTATATACCTTTTTTAAGATAACATTTGACGTTGTAAAAGACAGGAACAAAAGCCCTTGCCCTAAGTTTTTTGCCGGTACTAGAACATTCAATATTTCTCAAACTTTTTTATGTACTAGCTGACTCGACTGACGTCGATCGGTCTAAATTTTATTAAATATATAATATGCATGTATTATACATATACACCTATAACCTATATAAACCTTCCTCTTAAATCGCACTATCTGTTGCTGAAACTTCATTAAAACCCGTCGCGTAGTTTAAAAGATCTAAGCGATCAGACTTTGTTTTGTTCTAAGTATGACATAAAATATATTTACATTAGTGATATTATATGTAATTATTAAAAGAACAATGAACCTAAAACTAAAAACCTTAAAAAATATAATACAATAACTAAAATAAATTAGGCAAGGTTCCGAAGATACTGGCAGCGTTCCCCCTTTGAATAGCTAGACTAATTCTTTGTCGAGGTAGCTGCCAGCTCTTCGGTCTCCTGAGATGTCGACTAATCTTTTTGCTATTTCCTTAAAAAGCCTTATAGCGCTAGGACCCCACGGACCAAGGGTCTCGACACCGAATGGGACAAAATCATATTCGGAGCCTAGACCCCTGTTTTATACTATGTAAATATTAGTAGTATTTGAGGAGCTCGTTAACCATGGTTAGCGCGCCCGGTTGTGATTGCTAAAGTAAGCCACTTTCGCTAAGGCCAGTCATCGGATACGTGATCAAAAATGTATCATATCGAGCTCCTCCGTGCTTCGGAAGCCGTTGGTCCCGGCTGCATTAGCAACAATCCGCATACGCCTGCATGGTGATTTATGGCCCGTTCTCCCTATCCATCCATAGGGAAAGCTTGCACCCCCGCAGTAGGGAAAATACTGTCGTTTTACATAAACAAAATATATATTTAGTATCAAAGGGAACGTGTTTACAATTACTCCGATTAATAAATTTATAACACACTATAGTTTTTTCTACAATATCATTTAAAGTTTGGCAAAAATCATAAAAACGAGTGGCGGGGCGTTTAGTCGATATCTTAATAGTTTTTCTAAATTATTGTACCTCTGATTTTGTCTAAACAATCACCAATGTCTAATCTACAAATCACCCTTCTCAGATTTTCGATTTATCAAGCGGTTATTTAAGTTATTATTTTTCAAACCAACACGTTAAATTCCCCATACAAAATTAGTATGGCCGCGCGGCATCAAATAAATATGGACGAAGACATTTCAAATAAAATATGTGATGCTTGTCACTTAGTCTCCGCGTCTTCTTATGCGAGTATAAAAATTATTAATACGTTAAATACGTTATTAATACGTTAAGAAACAAATTAAAAGTATTTTTCTTAAATGTCCTCGGTGGCTGAATGGCGAAGCGCTCTGCCCAGAATGCGAAGGTCCTGGTTTCAATTCCCAAAGGATGTTACAGACTTTTTGATGCTAAACCCGGGTTTGTGATCACCATACCGCATTTCGCAAGCGTGCTGATTAACTTGACTGATTGACTTGATTTCAATGATGGAGGCCTTTGCCTGCAAACGGTCATCATCGTCAGCTCATTTATGTCCTCACTGCTGGGGCACGAGCCTTCCCTATGGATGGATAGGGAGAACGGGCCATGAACCACCACGCGGGCCCAGTGCGGATTGGTGGTTGTTAACGACTGCTAATGCAGCCGGGACCAACGGCTTAACGTGCCTTCCGAGCTCGAGATGATAAAGTTTTGGTCACCCATCCGATGACCGGCCTTTGCGAAAGTTGCTTAACCTCAGCACTCGCAGACCGGGCGCGTTAACCACTGCGCCATCGAGCTCCTCGCAAACGGTCACAGTTCACTAAATTCCTGACTGCACTAGAAGCTACAGCTCTCAGCAGCACCAGTCACAATCTTTGTTACATCCCATGCGTTATTAGCTCTGTTTGTTCTTCTCTTATCTCACGAGGGCGCACAATTACAAATCAGCCTCCCATGGCACAAGTTATTAAACATTACATTCTAAGCGCGCGTTTTACAGACAATTTAGTTGAACAAATTATAACTGTGCGGTGTGTGGGACAAGCGATTGGAGTTTGAAAGCACATCGTTAAAAAAGCAGATGAGATAATAATAATAATAATAAGAGCCTCGACCAACACCTTAAGACGCTCTCGCTTGATAGTTGGATCAAGGGTCAGATTCAGAAAGCAGTACTGCTTGACACGGCACGTATTGTCAGCAGCTCTGCAGCCCTGACCACCGGTAGCTTGGGCCCTGCCCCGCTGCTGGTGGTACTCTAGGGTTAGGTTTTTATAATGTTTTATTGTTTTTATATTAAAATATTGTAAAAATCTAGTTTTAAGAAAGAAAATAAATAAAGGAGATAATAATACTAATATAAACTTTATTTCGGACAGTGAGTATCCATAAATGTGTTAGTTAATACATTCTTACAGGCTATGTAAGTAAAGCATTTTATCAGATCACAAGAAATTACTTATAAATACTTGGAAATAAAAAAAAAGAAATATTCGATGTTAAGCCGAGAATCCTCACAGTCTTGTAAAGTACGTAAAAATGAGGGTTATTAACCTTTCATATGCGCGAGCGCTGATCACCACCGCTAAACAATTAAAATTCTTTTGTGTCTGAATTCACAAAAAAAAGTTATAAATATTTTTCTATTTTATTCTATTCTATTCTATTCACGGCAAACAACGGATCAATGTTATAGTTATGTTTTTGTGTTCAATTAATTTGTAAACGGCTTGGCGGCGATCTGTTTGAAACGGCAACTACTCTTTGTGTCACGGTAAGTGGTGACCTCTTTTCTGACATAATACGTTTTACGGTTTTGTTATCAATGCTCAGATATTTATGCCTGTTTTCATGAATTATCCCTAAGATTAAGGTACCTCCTGATGAGCCATGATAGGTGACAGTTACTAGAGTAAAAGCTTCGCCTTACATGACCATATGGAGCACTTAAAACTTAGGAGCTGACACGGGCATTAATTTACTAACTACCAGCATAATGAGCAAGAACTACGAGAATATCCAGTGCAGAGCTTTACCAAATTAAAAAATCTGTTCAATGTCAATTGATTTACCCGTCTTTACTCCCCTGGACTCCCCGCTAACCGCTTCATCGCCCGCGCCCGCTTACAACTCCCACCCCACAATAGAGCGACGCAAGCGCATCTCAGCGGGGCGCGATCTCTGACAGTAACAGACACACGGTTAACCTTTGGATTGAGATGTGAACCGCCGTATAATGGGCTATGTTATATGCATACTAATATCGTGTAAGTACGATAGATCCTTAGCTAGAACAATAAAAAACTGAATACGATTAACTTATAATGTTTTTATGGGTAGTAATCTTTTTGTTTGTATTTGTATTGTGTTTTTTTTATGATTGTTAACAAGCATAAGGCGATGGAGAATGGTTACCGAAGCGGAGACGTATGTTATACCACTATTTAATTGATTTTTGTGTTTTTTGTTTTGAAAAATGGAAGCCGGTAGAGGTTAGATTTGTGAACTCCATACGAGTATATGGCAAAGCGCACATATACCACAAATCAGAAGTAACGTTCTTTAGTATATCATCGATGATGAAAAGCTCGATTCAACCCCTGAACTAGTTTAATGATTCCTGCGGTTTCCAAATGGTTAAAAAGAGTAGATTATTATAAATTGTTTTATTTCAAGGATTTTTTTTTAAATTTTTTTTTTCCTTTTTTTTTTTAGTCTACATAATGACAATCGAGTTATAGTATCTTTGTATTTCTTAAAGTGTATCTTTGTATTATTTCATTAAAAAGTGTTGAAAACTTCCACGCTCGGGATTCGAAGCCGCATTTCTGACATTTCGAGTGAGGCGTCCAATGAACCAATACCAAAATTAGTCAGTAGTGGCTACACCTATTAATTCACTATCACATTTTCAATATCCAAGATCATATATAATAATATGTAATAATAATCAATAAAACAATCCAATAATCCAGTAATAAACATCCTCCAATAATAACCATCCAATAACCCAAGATAAAAATATAGTAGGTAAACTATTGGCAAATTGGCAGACAGCTTGTCGATTATATGAAAATATACTCATTTTAAATAAATTATATATGAAAAGAGGAGCTTGATTGTGTAGTGGTTAACGCGCCCGGTCTGTAAGTGCTGAGGTTAAGCAACTTTCACAAAGGCCGGTCACCGGATGGCTGACCGAAAATGTATTATCTCGAGCTCCTCCGTGCTTCGGAAGGCACGTAAAGCCGTTGGTCCCGGCTGCATTAGCAGTCGTTAACAACCACCAATCCGCACTGGGCCCGCGTGGTGGTTTATGCCCGTTCTCCCTATCCATCCATAGGGAAGGCTCGTGCCCCAGCAGCAAATGAGCTGTTGATAATGATGACCAAGGGAAATGCTTACATTCTGCGGTCCCATTAAATTGATTTCAAATATTTTTTCACATCTTTCTCAAGTTTGCGAATCAATTAATCATATTGAAATTCGTCAATTAAGATTGCGTGCCAACTCGGGCGGTTCATTATCAGCTCGCACATCAGCGGAACACAATGAGAACGACTCGTTTTTTAACAAGAGAGAGAGAAAAAAAAACATTGATCTCGAAAAGGCATGACCCAAATAATTAGACCGGCCTGACATATAAATCATCTTTCGAAAAATATTTATGAGCAACACAATCGGGTGGTCATTTAAAGAGTGAGCACAGCGATAGCTATTGCTTAAAGCTACGCGGAAAATATATTTACAATATGGTATAGATATAATTTGTGTGGTTCGTACTTTTTTTTTATAAAAGAAGGAGGCAAACGAGCAGGCGCGTCACCTGATGGAGAGTAATCACCGCCGCCCATGGACACCCGCAAAACCAAAGGAATCGCAGACGCGTTGCCTTTTTGCTGTACTGGGAAATTTAAACTTATAAAAGATACAGAAAACAGTTTTTTAAAAGTTTAGGTTGAACATCTGTAGTTAGCATAACAGCACCTAAGAATGTGTTTGCCATCTTAGTAAAATTGTATGGTGGTGATTTAGAACAGAACAACCGTTTTTATATACGTATTTCTTTAAACATTTTATAATTGTGTTTTTCTCATAAAAGTGAATTGGTTTGTAATTCTAATGAGTATAAACGTCTAGACTATAAGTCACTTTTATTTTAAGTCTTAATCGTATTTAAGATCAGAATTGTAAATTTAAAAAAGAGACGTCTCAAATAACTATAAAGCTGACTTCAAATAGTTTAATACTTAAACAATTTACTCTTGCTTTTGTAATAATCATGTTGTGTAAACATGCTTAGAGAAAAACGATACGTCTCAAACGATTGTATAAGTTTAATTTATTTCAATAAATAAATTAACATGTTTTGGGAAAACATTGTACTCTACATCTGTGTGCAGTACAGAACCAGGACTTATGTGGAAAGACACTATCCTCATACATATATCTGACATCGACCAGTGTCTCGAATTGCTGTGTTATAGTTTTAAAACCAGATTCTGATTCATCACCATACTTTTACGAACGTTTCCACATACCCTTTTAAAATATCATTTAGAAACAGGTACCCTTTATGGTATGTGATCAATCAGAAAAACTGAGTTACTATTAGAGGTATAATAAAGACCTCACGAGTTATAGTCATAGTGCCTTACAAATAAACAGAGAATAGTTATTCCGTGTTTCGTCTCTTTTACTCTAATCTGAAATGACGTTTACATGACAGGAACAAAACACGGAATTCGAAGCTTATTCTTTGTTAGTTTGTAAGGCACATAGTGTTCTTAGCGTCAACAGACTATGGTGACTGCTTATGGTGGCTGACTTATTCGAAGTAGCAGTTTAATGTAAAGTTGATTTTGATAGAGTTTGCTGATAGCCTCAGACAGCATTTTCAGCGTCACTGAACTTTTTTTGGGGCGGCGAGAAACTTAAAGGGTTCCTCTTTGATCGAAATACCGTCAAAGGATTTCTAAAGGGAATAGCATCACGAATTACTGCGTGTCCCCGTTCCCTACTAGATTGTCTGAGAGGTTCGGATGGTATCAGATGTAAACTAGAGCTTTGTGAAGCGTAGCATAGCTTTCACTGTACAATCGCCCCCCAGCAGGTGGCGTTAATTTAAGACCCACAATATAGAAGTATAAATAATAACTCCGAACTGTATAGCAGGTCCACATTAACATGGTGGTAACGGTAACTACCACCATATCCCATTGTGTTGGTGGGATTATCTGGGTATTAACGAGTTCGAAAATTCTTTGACATTTTCCGTAGGTTATTTTTCAACGCATTATGTGTTTACAATGGCTATGAAGTTGGACCGACAATTTATGAGATATTTTACTTGTTTTTCTACCTACTTTAATATTGGCAGCGGTTTTGTTTGTTCCGATAGTAAGAGATTTGATAATTGATTGGATTCGAAAGTGAAGAGTTTTATTTCCTACAATTTGTGTTTTGTCGAATATTTATGGGAAATAATGGTGAGTTATTAACCGTTAGGTATTCTTGAACATGAATAAGTGTTGGTAATTGTAACAAAACGATCACTTTTAAAATTCTCTCAAAAAGTCCGCATCAAATCTCAGTAAAGCCTCACATCTTTATTGATACTAAAGTGGTTGGGGGGAATATATTTTATCACTATTCATTTCTACTATCATTATATTAACAAAGAAAATATTTTTTAATTTTTATAACTTGTAAGAAAAAATACTTTGACACTGGCTAAAATGTGTTAACCCCAAAAAGAAATTAAACTAAGAAAAAAAACTAGAAACACTACCTACATAAAATTTACGCGAACACGACACATTGAAAAATTAGTACATTGCGTCCTTTCTAACACGATACACAAAAATTCTTTAGTGAAAATTATAATAGACAATTTTAAAACTGTACCTTTGTTACTGTGTGTGTCTTCCTCGCATGTTTCTTAAACAAATAAATAATCTCACTTGACTTTTTAAGCAAAGCAATTGCCAATAAGTAACATCGCACGGACAGACGGAAGGATTTGCGAGGCGGCGTAGCATCGTAAGTTCCTTCAATCATATTTGCATACAACGCTCAGGTGTGTAGACTTATTAACGTACAGACAGTCCCAATTTTAATGGGAATATTTGCTTGTAGTAGCACCATTGAGGTGACACGAGAACGACCTTTGGACTTTTCGCTTCCTCAGAGACCTGGAAATGCACGGTATATGTATCTGACATTCGCATTTAGGATCACAAACAAAGACTTCACCGAAGAACCGTGGGTCTTTTTCGGGCTTTTTTCAGCTCCGAAGAGCAATCTTATAAAAATATTTTCTTCAATACAGAAGAAGATGCATTAGATGCACCACTGCGACTCTCCAGTCGCCATTGTTCAACTCAAATTTTACCTAATCTGTCCATCCTGTCAATGCTTTCAACCGGCTGGTTACCGGATGCTATTAGATCAGGACACCAGTCCTGCTATTTAAAACCACCACCGTTTTGACATTAGCCTCATTTTGATATTCGGAATATGGAAAAAAATACGGAAACAAGCCGCTGACACGGAATTGTAACTAGACGTTTCAAAATAGCAAACAGCCAGGTGAAAACTGTAACAATTCAAATACGCTTTGTTTAGGTATTTGTTCAGCTAAATATAAAATGAAATGTCAACATTTTGTTTTTATGGCATTTTATTTTATTCCAGAAATTTCAGATTCCAGATCAGCATGGGATTTTCACTACACAACATTTAGGTTATTTGCGATCGTTTTGCTCCTTCTACTAGTTCGTAGGTCTGCATTGCGCTGATTTACCGTGAGTGTGAGTACAACAGAGCTGTCGTAATTTCGACTTGTTAAGATAATGCCCGTTGAACAAACACCCGGGCGGTTTGTTAACGATCCATCGGTGATAAATGTTTTGTGTTGTGTGTGGATGAGGTGCTAAATAATATGCCTACAAAAAAACTGATCATCAAACACATAAATGTGAAATGAGAGCTAAGTTCAATATTAAGATATAGATATGCCTTGTTGTTGACTTCAACGAGAAAAGAAGTGAGATCTAAATGGGTGCCAAGTTCAATGGTCAGTCCTGAAATTTATTTATAACAACATAAAATATTTTATAACAACTTAAAATATAATTTCTTCTTATAACTTAGGATAATATATTAAAGCCTAAGGTCTGACTTGGCCAGTTCTCATATACGAATTATATTATAGCCTTCGCAAGTTGGTTTTTAAGTATTATTACTTGCATTTTACATAACATATATTGGTAAGACTTATTATTCTCACTACAACACATCTCACTTAAATCAGTCGCTCAACGTCGGTAAAAACGTTCTAATACGAAGAACGTAAAAAACGTTAAATATTTTCACTTGTTAACCCTATTAAACAAATGTCATTACTAAAATTGAGGTATTCTAAACAATTCCGTTATTATAAACTAGCATTCCAAATGAAGATGACATTAGTATCCATATGGGGTCCATTATCTTACTACCTCTGAAATCTGGATTTTTTTCTGGAACCTCTGAAATTTTGGATTAAAAAATATTAAGAGTGGTATTCCATTCGTTATATATTCACGTGAAGACTTTAAAATCCACATAAAGACTGGCTGTCATTAATTTTCATTGCTGATTCCTACATTACAGGAATCTATAAGCAAGTGTTCCTAATAAAATCAATTCATTGAAAAATATAATAAAATGATAAAATATTACTAGTTTCTGATTTATTCCTTTGTATTCGCCCAACTACCTATCTGGATGTTAAATTTGAACTTTCTAGGTCATCTGGAACTGGGTTAGAGTTTTGATCTATCTATAGATCAGTCAGTCAGTGATAAAAATGACGATTTTTGGACGGTAATATTTAAATAACTGTTTAAGGTGTGTTTATGAAATTTGGAGCACATTCTATCTCGCAAGTCTCAATATATGAGCCAAATTTGAGATGATTATGTTAAATATTTTTTGAGTTATGAGGGGGTCAAAAGTGGCTCCAAATGGTTCGTGTAATACACACGATGTGGCTCGTCAGTTCTGTTAAATTTTTTCTGTTTGACACGCTACCGCGTGTCCAGATTCATTTGTTTTAATTATCAAGATTTGTTGGTTGCACTTTTTTGAATTAATCACTAAAAATAAAGAATCACAAAACTAACTTGTCAGTTTCTCTAGAACTACTGAACCGATTCTGATTTGGTTTCCACTAACAGAAAGCGACACATTCCTAATTATAGTTTAGTGTAGTATAGTTTAGTTCCAGTATAGAAAGCTACATTGAACTACCGATAAAACATCTAATTCCTTCGAAAATTCACAACAGACCGCCTTAGACCAAACAGGCTAGTCCCCCAACAGTCTCATCTCCACTTTGATAGGTTAATAACCAATTCAGGTGAGCATTGGCAGTCAATCAATGCCCCTGTCAATCACGGGAGTCGAACGCGGAAATGCCGCGATGGCGCAGTGATTGTGGCAGCGGTGGCGAGGAAACGATCCCAATTGCCATTCTCCGGTTCGTTTGTTGTGGGATTCGAGGTTGGGTGTGCTGTGTAACTACCTACTATGTGAAGGTGGAGTATGATTTAATATTGGAGTTGACATTTTTTTCGTCTTTGTAGCTAAGTTCTGTGATCACCGGGTTGGTGGTGGTATTTGGAAAGTATCACTTGTAGTTAATCTCAATGATGAAAGCCTTTGCCCAGCAGTTGGACAGCAGGTATAAAGGCTAATAACTATACTTTACTTCACTGTTTAAACTACCGGTCTCAGATTCAGATGTTCAGAGTTGGATTCCATCTATAGTGTACAAACGTACTTAGTTCGATTGGATGTAGAGCTTATTTCAAATCCACCTAGCTATTACCACCTTTGAAAGTCTTTGACCAGTGTGTGTTGCCAGTGATGACATACGGGACTGAGACGTGCTCGCTCACTATGGGCCTTATCAGAAGGCTCAAGGTCACTCAAAGAGCAATGGAGAGGGCTATGCTCGGGGTTTCTCTGCGAAATCGAATCAGAAATGAGGAGATCCGCAGAAGAACAAAGGTAACCGACATAGCCCGAAGAGTTGCTAAGCTCAATTGGCAGTGAGCAGGGCACATTGCTCGCAGGACTGATGGCCGCTGGGGCGGAACAGTCCTTGAGTGGCGACCGCGTACCGGAAAGCGCAATGTGGGCAGGCCTCCAACAAGGTGGACCGACGATCTGGTGAAGGTCGCGGGAAGCCGCTGGATGCAAGCAGCACAAAACCGGTCGTTGTGGAGATCCTTGGGGGAGGCCTTTGTCCAGCAGTGGACGCCTTTTGGCTGAGATGATTACCACCTTATCTAAGTCTGTCGGTGTAACAACTATATTAGTAGCCTTAGTTCTCACATTTAGCGATCGTGCAGACAGACTTTTATCTGCGAATTTGCATATCCGTCAAAATAGATCGCTTACAACTTCATTGACGGCACACGAGAGACTGAAAGTAACAAAGCTAGCGGACAAAAGTCCGTTGTCTATGCACACCAATACAGATATTAGGAAGCAGTAGCGCTCGTATACTTTGCGGTGGCCTTATAGGCCATCACATGTCAACTGTAATTAATTAATTTGTCATTGGACCACCCTTAAAATACCATGTGATATGCAAATATAAATGAATATGAATATGAATACAGCCTTATTACTCAATACCCAATCAATACTCAATAACCCCGTATTTATAAACGAATAAAAACTAATACTGAAGCAAAGTAATTGCTTAAGTAAAATTTTATATTCTTTAGTAAACCGATGAAGTTGAACGTCAAAACGTCAAAGTTAGAATTCTTAGTCAAGCAGTAGACACCAATATCTTTACTCAAGCAATCTAGTTAAGTTTCTCAAAGAATTCATAGTGTCAAGCTTATGACAAGTAGAATTAAGGTTATATATTTCGTGTGACAGTTTGTGTTACGTCTAAAATAATATAAAATTGATGAATTTGATAATAACAATAACACTTTTATTTAATTGAATGAGAAAACTTCTATTCTAATTTAAACGTTACTTGTATATAAAGTGAAATTGGATCTTAGTGACATTTCTAAGAACAAAGTAATTGCTAAGTAATGACTTGTTTATAAATACGGGTGTTATTAGTACCTTAGCATATTTAGTGCTAGCATTACGAGTAAGTCGAACAATACCCTTCCTTTGCAGTCGGGTAAAAAATACTTACCGACCGACAACGTGTGTAAATAAATTTTCGATCGTGAATTACTTTAACGATGTCGACTTCACTCTGAAACAAAGGCACTGTAAGTACCAACTACGAGTACTAACCAAACAACAAAAAACTCGTATTTCATACTCGCATTATCAATTATTTAAACAGTTTTCCAAACGGCTTACAATCTTTTGTCTCCAACTTTATGAGGTTACATTAATTCAAGTTTTTTATAGAAATTCCGCCGCCCAGCTGCGTTGGACAATAACAACGGGCAATAAGTTTTTGTTGGGAGTACAGGATGGCTGATAAATCAGCGGGACTGGTTGCCAATGAGCTAACGGACTTGCCTGGGCTGTGCTGCGTTCACACGAGCTAGCTGACTGGAATTATAATAATAATAATTTCTTTATTGTCCAATGTTTTAAATTTTATACTTGTTTACACTAGGAGACCTGAATTGTAGACAATTAAACTTTCCGATTTTACATTTTTCGGTCTCTGTCTACCCCTTTTTGGAGAAGGACGTGAGAGTATAGCTTCTACTAAAAATAATAATTACATAAACTAGTAACTTTTCTAATGTAAGTAATGTAAATACAGGTACTTAATACAATGGTTTAAAGTTCCAACTTTCTCAAACCAATTAGTCAATTTTAATTAAACTATGTATGATTATTTATATATAATTTTACACAAATAATTGTTGCGAACAATTTTTTCAACACTTTGTCTTTTTTCAAATTGCAATTTTTTCGCAACAATGTTTGCGTAAAATTATATGTAAATAATCATAAATATAGCTTGCCTAATTCGATCTTTCAATATTTGTAAAAATATTAAGATCGGATGTTGATGACATAGTTGTCGACATTTTATAAGGCTCCTTTGGCTTATAAACTAAAAAATAGATAGTGTTGATTAATTTCGGCGAGTTGGATTGAGCCACGATAGCATAGTTGGCAGTGCACCTGACCCGGATGTCATGGGATGCGTGTTCGAATCCCGTTCGTGGAATTTTTTCAACACTTTGTCTTTTTTCAAATTGTAAACTATTTATATTGTTCTTCTTCCTGCCCTAGTCCCATACGTATCTATGCCTATGGAATATACAGAGATCTAAATAGTTATCAGAAAACATGAATACAAAACGTTTTGTTACCTGAATTTATGCGACTATGGAAAGTCTCATACATTCACTAAACAAATCTGCTTTTACTTGAGCCACCACCCATCGCAAGCGGGTAAGTTCAAACGTAGCACCTGTATAAGTGAGGTGTCCGATGATGAGCGAGACCTAAGTTATTGTTAAGCAAATGCCTGTTGCCTGGCTTTGTGGGTAGAGCCTACGCACTGTACTAGAGCTCCGATAGAGTTCGCAATATCCTTAACTACCGACATTGGGTAGAGAGATCGTTATATTGTCGTTAAAAATTATAATAATATCCCGATACCGGTGGACCTATTTTTTTATATTTTTAAATATTTTACTTATTTTGTTTTTAAAAAATATGTAAAAATGTAAATTTATTATGAGAAAGAATAAATAAAGGAATAATAATATTATCTATATACATATAATGACTTGTATAATATGTAAGTACTTCTATATAGTAGTGTTTACAATATAGTATTGTTTTAAACGTGGTGACACAGGTTGCAAAATAGAATATAATATAATGCTGTACACACAATAAAATAAAAATACAGATACGTTAAAATAAAATAAACAGGAATAATTAATAACGGGACTCTTACCATGTTTTTTATTCCTATATTGATCCTATATTGGACAAACGAAACGTACAGTCGCCTACCGAATTAAGGAGCACATCAAAGCTGTCAAGAACAACGATACCCGAAAATCGGCCATTGCTGAACATCTGATCCAGTCGGGTCCTTATCACTGAATTGAGTTTTACAACCCTCAGATAATTTCGACTGAACGCCACTAAGTACCTAGATTGGTGAGAAAAGCGATTGAAATTACGAAATACAAAAATATCAATCGTGAAGATGGGTTCAAACTTTCGTGTATCTGGAATCCAGTAATTAGTCTTGTTAAAAATCGCAAAAACAGCAAAAAAGCCGTTTCGCGATCCGATACTGTGAGTGTAGTGTGTCGTGAGCAATTTCGAGTGAATAGTGACTTAGAAACCAGTGGTACGGGCATCGAGCGCAAAAACGACTAAGGAAGAGGGTAGATCGTTTTGTCTACTCATAAAAAAACCCACCCGCATTAACTTCAGTAACTCCGTGATGATGGCGCATGCAACTGTGCCGAAATATCGGATACTCACAAATAATAAGCATGGTAAGAATCCCGTTAATAATTACCCTATTGCAAGTGACCATGATAGTTTAAATCTATACTACTCGTAATATTATAAAGAGGAAACCTTTATCTTTGTATGTATGTATGTTTGTAACGAATAAACTCAAAAACTACTAGACGGATTGAAATAATTCTTTCACCATTAGAATGCTACGTTAGCGCTAAGTAACATAGGCTATATTAAAAAAAAAGTAATAAAATACTAAAAACAACAATTTTATTTTCCAATACAAAATGATTTGTTTGTTTTGTTGTCATGGAAACCATTGATATATATTTAACTCAATGATGGAAACTGTCAAAGCGGTACGAAGTCCGCCGGGTCAGGTAGAGTAGGTAACAAGAGTCGTCTGTAATGGCGTCTGTAAATGGCTCTATTAAAGATCACTAATAACACCTATATTATATAAGGTACATTAGCCCTAATCTCATCACTGATTAAGGCACTCGCAAAGAAGATCCAATCTTAGAGTCTTGCAGTTAAGAGCACAATATAGAACAAGAGATTACGTTTTATTGAAAAAAGAAAACAAAACTCCACCCAATGTTTTTCAAAATAAAATTCCTTCGGTTTACCCCAAAAAATGGGAAAATCAAATTACCACCCATTGGATTCGAATTCCCCGAGTGCCAATACAAAGGCGGGCTCTCCACACACTTTGTCTGTAAAGGGTATTTCCGTCATATCCTGTTGAAAATTGCCCAAAAAAAGGGAGGGGCATAGGAAATCGACAATATTTGTTCAGTTAACGATTGATGAAAATTAACTGAGTGGATTTTGAATGGGTATTATTGAATACGTGGGGAAAACTTACTTTTTTATATTTTTTTCTAGTAAGCACTAGGCTTTCATTTCACCTAATGTTAAATGACGATACAGCTGAAGGCTGAAGCGCATTTCACCCGGAACCCATAAATTTGAATTTAAAAAAAATATTTTCTTTTTTTAAAACGTACGTACAGGGTTCATTCAGAAATACTTATAAACTGAAAATAAAATGATAAATAAAAAAAAGTCGATAACGAAACGTTTTAAAAAGTATTCCTTCTTGTAAGAATATAGATTAATTGTGTCAGGTAACCAACCAATCAATCCGCACTGGGTCCGCGTGGTGGTTTATGGCCCGTTCTCCCTATCCATCCATAGGGAAGGCTGAAATGAGCTGATGATGATGATGATGTGTTAGGTAAGATTATGTTTCGTATTTTTCGATGCGAAGCTCGTTGAGGAGCTCGATGGCGCAGTGGTTAGCGCGTTCGGCTTGCGATCTTGCCCGCTAAGCAACTTTCGCAATGCCGGGTCGCCTGATGGGTGACCAATTAAAAAAAAACATCTCGAGCTTCTCCGTGCTTCGGAAGGCACGTTAAGCCGTTGGTCCCGGTTGGTGTCGTAAGATGGCAGTCGTTAAAACCCACCAACCCGCATTGGGCCAGCGTGGTGGGTTATGGCCCAATATCCCCACGTGCTATTGTTCACGTGGGAGGCCTGTGCCCAGCAGTGGGACGTTTATAGGCTGTTGATGATGATGATGATGATGCGAAGCTCAGGTTTGTGATCACCTACTCCATTTGGAAAGGTGATAAAGATAATTTAACAGCTACTTAGCTTAATTATGTAAAATATTTATCTTTTATATTTCTTGGGTTAATTTTTGTATGTTTTGTAAATTATATAGCAGTAGCCCAAGTGTAGTTTTTTATTTTTGAACAAAAACAAAACAAAATTATAATTTTAAAATGAGCTAAGTATATGTGAAAACATTATAATTGTGTACTCTGTTATGTTTTTAATGTCTTTCTGTGTTTTTCGTTACTGTATTGTTTTCTATATAAAGTCAATAAATTATTGTAGCGATGATTTAATTTCAATGAAAAATGCCTTTGCCTGCCAGTGGGGTAGTTTTTTCCTTAGTTGATCGCTTCGTGCTGTTAGCAAATTTAGCCATGTGTCAAAGTAATTTTGTTACAAGTTATATAAGTAGACAATATTTTTTTTGTTAATATAATATATCTACGATGATGATGAGTGATAGTAGAAATGAGAAGTCAGTAAAGATGTGGGGCTTTGCTAAAACTTCACGCGGATTTCTTGAGAGAGTTTGGAAGGTGACGTTGCACTGTTTTGTTTCATTTGCCAACACTTATGCAGACATGACGATGATGATGGGGTAGTTATAACTACTAGTGGTCGCCCAGTGGTCAAAATTCAGCCGTAATTTTATTAAGGCTGCACGGATTGTATCCTAAGCAAAGCTAAAAACATTAAAAAAGATAGATTGTTAGCTTGGATTGGCATTGACAGATGTCGGCCGCATTAAAGACAAACAATACGTGTGTGTCAAATACATGGTAGTGTGTGTAGTGTTGTTTTTGTTGATTTAATGTATTTTTTATGCATAATTTAAAAATAATATTTATATACGGATAACCTTCTCTATATAAACTATAAGTGTGCGATATTTTATACTCCTCCGTCCGCGCAATTTTCGTAAAAACGGGTACAAAGTTTTTGCTTCACGTATTAATATATAGATATCACTTTATTAAGAAGAGTTTAAACATAAATAGGTTTCCAAGCAGGTTGTAATACTTACTTGTATCCAAAAAAGTTAAAGAAAATATTTTTAAACAAAGCGTAATTACAAACCTCTTTTAAGACCTTATTAAAGGCGTCGGCAACCTGCAATCGCCTCATCAATTCAAGTCACATTGTCGAAGCGAGAAAAAAAAATTAAGCGGAACTGTATCAAACCGCATATAAATCAAAGTGACCCCGAAAATTCGCTCGCTTTCGGCAAATTTCGGCCATTATCGGAGGGCTTCGCGCAAAAAGAACAATTTGGGTCAGTGTTCTCGTGGTTTCGGGTTCCTTTGGTCAAGTAACAATCTTTAATGTATTAATTAGAGTACTCGGTGACAACACAAGACAATTGTATTAATACTACACACTTCAAAAGTAGTAGTCATTGTGTTTGAATAATTGCAAGGCGTGCTGAATCTAATGTGTATAATGGCGAATCAAGGAACGCGGAAAAACTTAAATTAGTTTATGCTGTACCATTTTGTACTAATATTAATACTAATGCTAACACTTACTAGTACTTAAATGTACAGACGCCAGCACAGCAACATATCCAAAACTGTCAAATTTATTCATTAAATGATTATTTACATATAATTTTACAAAAACACAAATGTTGAAAAAAATTCCACGAGCAGGATTTGAACCTGCACCCTTCTGACATACCGGGTAATTTGTTTCGCATCAAAATTTGCGTTAAAAATTATATGAACAAAACAAAAACATAATATAATTTTACGCAAATATTGTTGCGAACAAATTACAAAAAAAAACAACAAAAAAAGACAATGTATGTGGATGGTGTAGTTGTCGACATAGGGCTCCTTTGGCTTACGAAGTAAAAGTAGATCATCATCATCATCATCAGCTCAATTTTATGTTCCCACTGCTGGGGCACGAGCCTTCCCTGTGGATGGTTAGGGAGAACGGACCATAAACCACCACGCGGGCCCAGTGCGGATTGGTGGTTGATAACGACTGCTAATGCAGCCAGGACCAACGGCTTTACGTGGCTTCCGAAGCACGGAGGAGCTCGAGATGATAAATTTATGGTCACCCATCCGATGACCGGCCTTTGCGAAAGTAGCTTAACCTTAACTCGCAGACCGGGCGCGTTAACCGCTGTGCCATCAAGCTCCTTCAAAAGTAGATAGTGTTCATTAATTTCGGCGAGTTGGATTGAGCCACGATAGCGTAGAGTACCTGACCCGGCATGTCATGGGGTGCGGTAGAATCCCGCTCGTGGATTTTTTTCAACACTTTGTCTTTTTTCAAATTATTCAATAAATGTTCAACCATATGCCGTAATATACATAAAGTTCAAAGTCCATTGAGGAAATTTGATATGACAGTGTGTGATAGTCTAATGCGCAGGCGTGTGTACGAACCCAGCTGAAATATGTCAGTTCACCCTTGACCACGGTTGTAACAAGTCCCGTAACTGGCCCGCGCTGTACACTTTGTAATTGTTTCACATTCATTGTTTCCACCGAGATAATACCCGGAATGGAACCTGTTTTAATTAAAATTTCACTGGCTTGGCAGTTCATGTTTAAAACATTGTGTTTGGGGAAAAGAGTTGTAAGAAATCCCTTGCACTGTTCCGACCACCTGTGACATTCAGAACCAGACTCTATCTAGGGCGGAAACTTATTTTATTATTTAGATAACATGTTATTATGTTCACAACAAAATATGCGTAGGTATATCACATCACACTAATATTATAAGTGCGACAGTTTGTGTGTATGTGTGTATATTTGTTGCTTCTTCACGCTGCAACGGATCGATGGATTTGGAAAAAATTCGGCATACAGATAGTTTATAACCTGGATTAAACACATAGGATACTTTTATCCCGATATTCCCACGGGAACGGGAACCACGCGGGTGAAACTGCGGGCAGCCGCTAGTATAAGAATAATTACAAGAGAAAACTTTAACCGCCACTGTAGTCTAGTGATTAAGCCCACCGATGTCAGACCCAGAGGTCCCGGGTTCGATTCCCAGCGGGGGGTACATGTTTGTGTACTCGGTTTGGTTGGTGGCAAGGGCTTGTTTGTCCACCTGATTAGCTACCACCATCTTATCTTAATATGTCGCCATAACATCAATGTTTGTAGCATTGTAGTGTTCCGGCAGCTAGAGATAAGATGCTGCGAAGCTAGTGGCTCAGTAGTTGAGGATTCCATGTGGAAGTCCACTTGATTTCCACCTTCGACCCTTAAGATATAAAAAAGCATCCACAGACTTATCATCAGGCAAGCCATTTTTTGTTGCTGGATCAACAAAATTAAAAAACCAACATTGTTGGTGGTCGGTGAACGGGTGAATTATTGGTATCAAAATAAAAAAAATCGTAATCAAAACCATAACTTTTGCTTCTTAAATGAAGGTATAAACCATTTGCAACATATCATTAAGATACCTAACAAATAACAGGGCATGTTGTAACATCTGGCCGGAGGCCGGCAGTCAAGATATATTCTATGAATAAATTAAGCTGACACTCGCGAACTATGAATTTTCAGTACTATACTGCTCGTTTTAATTTGGTCGAGTGATGAACGCAAAATATGTGATACTGAACGTGAGCTGACAGTAGCATGTTTTGTTTTAAAAGACAAGGGTATTAAGCATATGACTTTGTTGTATCTAATGTAAGACAAAAGCGGAGTCGTGTGCGAATGCAGCTAGTAGAATTGGTACGACCAAAAAATTACACAAAGACTAAGTGCCTTTTAAATAAACAAAGAATAAGGTCCGAATAGTCGAATAGAAATTCCGTGTTTTGTCTCTTTTACTCTAATTTGAAATGACGAGAACAAAACACGGAATAACTATTCGGACCTTATTTTTTGTTTATTTGTAAGGCCGTAAGGGTGTAAAGTAAAGTGAAGTAAACAGTCTATAACTGTCCCACTGCTGGGCAAAGGCCTCCATCATTGAAATCAAGTCACCGCTACAATTGATGAGTAATGGCTTAATCACCACGCTTGCCAAATGCGGGTTGGTAATCACAAACCCGGGCTATGCATCGAAAGATCCGAAATAAATTTTGCCCGACCCGGGAATTGAACCCAGGAGTTTCGGGTAAAGGGAAAATTAATAAGCGTTAAGTTAATTTTCTCTTTTTTGTTGAAACACTATAATTTCACTAACATATTCAATTAACTACATACAAATAGGCAGTATATCACATATTTGTACTATCTGTGTAATTTGTACATTACTTTAAAACAGTTAATTAGTTAACTTGCCAGTTGTTATTCATTTAAGAAATAAAAGAGTAAAAAGTCTTATTAAAAACTCAGAACTTTCCAGCGTCAAAAAAAAACGTCGATGTATTTCCGTCTAATTAACGTCAAATGAGACGTTAATCTACGCCTCAACACCCACCGGAGTGCTCCTAATGAGATAACGAGACAAATAAACTTTTCTATTGAACAAAAACAAATTGTTTTCTTCGGTAGGAGCGGCCGCGTCGCTCGGGGCGATGCGCTTGCGCTGACCAATTACCGCTCAGTGGCAACTGGAGTTGAATTATTCGTCTGTGTGGTTAAGTATGTTTTGTTGAACGTTTTTAAATACTCTATGTTTTATACACTTTTTAAATTTTCGTGTACTTTTTTCATTAATTTTGTACGGATTGTAACGCAAGCTGTACATGAGGTAAGTATCTTAGGCATACCTATTCATACCCGACGTTTGCACCGGCCGTGATCCAATTTTACTCAACATTTTATTGATATGATATTTTCCATAATATAAATGTTTAATATAAAGTAGGACACGACGACGACTTCTTTTAATGTTTTAACACATAGAATTCTAATTATTCATCATCATCATCATCATCATCAGCTTATTTTATGTCCCCACTGCTGGGGCACGAGCCTTCCCCATGGATGGATAGAGAGAACGGGCCATAAACCACCACGCGCGCCTAGTGCGGATTGGTGGTTGTTAACGAATGCTAATGCAGTCGGGACCAACGGCTTTACGTGCCTTCCGAACGGAGGAGCTCGAGATGATAAATTTTTGGTCACCCATCCGATGACCGGCCTTTGCGAAAGTTGCTTAACCTCAGCACTCGCAGACCGGGCGCGTTATTCACTACGCCATCAAGCTCCTAATTCTAACTATTATTTATTATTATCTTACTCTTTTACTTACTGCAATGCTTATAATGTGTTTAAAAAAATAATAAGTACTAACTAAGTAAACTTATAATAATATCAAAAACTCAATATCTCGGTAAAGTTTACGAGCCGCATTCATTTAACAATCCTTCTTGGTAGTCAAAGGCTGTATGTCTGAAAAACTACTTGGACTCAGAGCGATTTTCGTTATAGGCTTAGCAAATACGCGTGCAGGTACGGTATCGCTCGGGGCATCGAGTGATAGACGTTAATTGTTCACGAGAGATTACTGCCGCAATAATTATCTCGTTTTAGCCTCATTTCAGACTAGATACAGCTTTATAGACTTGTAAGCCAATATTTCGAGTAACGGCTCTGTATAAATACTTAGCAACAAATTGGTCTGTGTTACTGGCTGGCTACATACTTATATAAGTCGGTGTTAGATTTTAGAATTCAAATGTTTAATCACTATATTTAAATACTAGCTGACCCGGCGGACTTCGTACTGCTTTGACAATTTCCATCATTGAGTTAAATATATATCAATAGTGTCCATGATAACAAAACAAACAAATCATTTTGTATTGGAAAATGAAATTGTCATTTTTTTTTCATGTAGCCTATGTTACTCAGCGCTAAAGTAGCATTCTAATGGTGAAAGAATTGTTTTAATCAGTCCAGTAGTTTTTGAGTTTATTCGTTGCAAACATACATACAAAAATACAAAGGTTTCCTCTTTATAATATTAGTATAGATTTGCAGTTTTATTGCCAGCATATTTTAATGTCGAAAAGTGTTTGATATTTTTTGTTTATTGTGTCGTTAAATCAAATGAGGATAAAATAATCCTCTTGATTAACCCTTCAGTAAATAAATACGCTTTATACTAAGTGCTAAACAAATATACAGAGAATTAGCATTGAATAGTAATTTCTCGTTTTTATTTATTTATTTATTTTATTATGTTATCCACCAATCTGACTTGGTGGTCTATAGCCTATTCTCCCTATCCATACATAGGGAAGGCTCGTGCCCCAGCAGCGGGGAAATAAAATGAGCTGATGATGATTAATCATTATTCTTAAAAAAATGTTATAATATTATAACACATTGCAACACGATAGCATATTTCTACGAGGGTGGTACGAGTATCTATCCAGGATTTTGCCCTCTTTCTACTTGGTAGGGCGAAGATGAAAGTGCACTACATTAAAGTCTCAACTACGAGGAACGGCTATTTTATCTCTAATTGTAAAACTACAGCATTACTGTTATGTAGCTTGTGGTAGCTAACTAGGCGGACTTAAACAAGTCCTAAACTAAAACGCAAATACGGCTCAATTTGGCATGCCAAACTAAAAACCGTATCGCGAAATCGCAAAAAATCGATGTGCACTCCACAGTGCACAACACGCGCGCCGCTCATGAATTTCATTAACAAAAACAAGAGAAAGTTTACATAAAAACAAAAAAAGAAAACAACACGTTGTCCCTATTACCATAAAGAGCAGTGTTGCCATACTGATTGACAGATATAGCGACTCCCAACAAATCACTTAACGCCGGACATTTGAATAGTACAAAAACAAGTGAGCGTACCCGTATATCGGGGTAACTGCAGAGCAAGATAAAATTACAATTGAAATAAAATTAAAAGGGTCGTGCGCCGACAGAGGGCGTTGTAAAGAACTCATTTTATTTGTCCACCCGACAGTTATACCGTTTTCATAGTGGCCGATTAAGGTTGCACTGCACTTGGAGGCGCTGTCGCGAGCTCTATTTTTAGCTTTATGGTGGTTGGATAGGTCAGGGGATGGTGTGCTCGTTGTGTGTCAAAACAGACTTGCATTCAACATCATTTACATTATTATTGTCTGTGAGACAACATAACTGAACATCCAAAGGTCGTAAGTTCCACTCCCCCTCGAGCTTCCTGAGAGTAGTTGGTTTGGCTGGTGATTTATTTTGGAGAGAGATTGCAGATTGCCTCAAACGGCATTTTCAGCGTCACCGGGGGGAGGGGGGGAGGGGGGGGGGAAACTAGTCGCATAACGTCGATTGTCCTAAAGTCGTTTCTCATTCATCAATAGGCATAATCATCAAATAGTATAACACTAATGTCACATAATGTTTCCTTCGCATAACTTTTAAGTGGCATAACTGTCTAAAGGCATATTATTATTAAGCATAATAAATTAAATCCCTAATATGCCAATATTATAAGTAATTCTAAAATTTTTGAGCATAGTTTAATGTGTCATAATTACTGAAATCCCTAATTTTGTATGGCATACATTATTTCGTCTTAAATCTTATTGATTAAATCGAATTATCACCCCGATTCGAACTAGCACACCCCGACTCCACGTAGTCTTGTCTGCCCTACGCTAGAGTGTAATTTAAGCCCGTGACAAAAACCATGCATGCTGCATGCCTGCTTGCATGCTGCTAATTTACATGATTAAGAAAATAAATAAAAAAAAACAAATCAACAATTTATTTATAAAGTAATGTTTAAAAAAAATACTAATTCTATTATTCCTTGTGATTGTTATGCTATGCATTCATTATGCTTTAAACAAATTATGCGATAAAATATTATTCATTGTGATCATTATGCTTTTCAAATTTATGCCTTTTAATACTTTATGACAAACAATTTTAGCCTACATTATATTAGGACTTTTAAAATTATGCGTCGCGATAATATGCAACATGATGATTATGGCTATTAAAATTATGGAACATGATATTATGAAAATAAATGTTATGCTTAAAATTACGGAGCCGTCACCGGGCTATGTTGGAGGTGGCAAGAAACTTAAAGGGTTCCCAAAGTCATGTCAAACGAAACACCATAGAGGTTTTCTAGAGGCAAAGGGCACGCACTAGTGCGTGTCCCCGTTCCCTACTAGATTCTCCGAGGGGTTTGGATCGGATCGGATGTGCACGTCATTCTATCATCATCTAGCAAGATGATGATAGAATGACGTTTGTTTGACTTTATGTAATCCGATAAGTTTATCATTCTATTCTATTTGTATTCTAATAGCGTTATGCAAAATGTCCAGGCCCTCTGGTCTCCAGGACTATTAGGAATGTATTGTTTAAGAATATAGCTTTACAGTACTCACTAATTATTATCGATAAAATTTTCTTGTTCACGTAGGTACCCAACTAGTACGGGACTCTTTTATATTCTTGAATTCTTGAATAAATATGAATTTTATGACCGCGACTATCTTAGTAGAGAGAAATAATCTTAGAACGAGAAATTATATCGCATAATCTCTTGATTTGAAAGCCTACTTATTGTGTACATTATCCAACTAATAATTGTAATGACACAATGCATTCTCTACCAGTCCACTTGTAAGGAGAGACATGTTTTTAGAATGAGCAGTAATTAATATGTAGTAACTTTAAATATAAATGTTATTGAAGCTTGAGTATTAATTACTTACTGCCGATAAAGAAAACTATAACATTGACAAAAACTTTAGTGTATTATTAATATTATTATGTATATACTAGTAATGTAGGTAATTTTCAAAAAAAACAAAAAAAAAAATGAAATATTGAAAGAAATTCATTTCTAAAAAAATTATTTAGTTATTTTAATTTATTTTTAAGAGCTTGATTTGAAGGGTTCCTTTTATCTGGCAGAATTTTGTTGCTCCGAATTTTATTTGGCATAACACACTTGGCATAATTTTCTTTCAATGCATAAAAATTATATAGCATAATTATTATTTGGTCGAATGTTTTTATGTCCAAATTCTCATTGTCATCTCATTCTGGCATAATTATTACATTTAGCAAAATTACATTACGCATAATTTCGTTTAGCATAATATTTATTTAATGCGACGATTACTCGGTATGCATACTACGATGGATGATGGCAGTTTTCCATTTGGAATAATTTCAACCGAAGCGGGAGAGAAGGGGGGGGGGGGGGGGCTCGAGGAAGAGATCATTAGGTTAGGTAAGGTTAGTATGTTTTGACATTTATTTATTTATTTATTTTTATTTATTTATTTATTTATTGACACATAAACTTACAACTATCATTACAGGTTTTTTTTACCCCCAATGCGATAGATGAAGCGATTGAATTTATTTATAACAAATTGTCCAACTAGCTAATTTTGTGAATTCGCTCAATGAACACATGAATAAATCTGTTTCTTTATCGATGAGGTTGATTGTGCAAAAGGCGCGCGTCAGTGGCGCCTCTTTCAGTAAATTAGTTCGACTTCTAGGGACGAACAGTAGGTTTGGCCGTCGTCGTCGCCATACGTATTTATCCGGAACATAAACACCCATCATCTCTAACATCTCCGGATTGGATATGTTACCTCTAAGCACCATAAAAAGATACGAAACTAGCCTGAGCTCTCTCCTGACTCTAAGCTGGTTGTATCCTACCATACCCAGAACAAATAACGTAGGGTAATGCAGTGGGTAAAATGGGTACACTCCATACAACTTTAAATACAGATATCGTATAAATTTATTTTGTACTTTTTCCAACATTAGGCTGTACTTTTGTTCAAAAGGGGCCCAAATCATCGCGTTACATTCCATATGACTCCTAACTAATGTATTATATAAAGCTGTTATAGCCTGTACATTAGTGAAACTATTGACCGTTCGCAAAGTAAAGCCTAGAGTTCTAAAAGCCTTTTTACAAATATCAATGATATGATCCTTAAATGTTAAATCAGCTGTAAACTTTACTCCTAAATCCCTTATTTGTTTTACTCGACATAAAGGTATTCCGTCAATATTATAAGAGCATTCTATCGGCGTGCGTTTGCGTGTAAAAGTTACTATTGAGCATTTGGATGTGTTGAATTGTAACATATTTTCTTTGCTCCATTTAACAACCCTATCTATGTCCTCCTGGAGTTTGTCACCATCCCCCACGCTTCCTATATTCAACGACAACTTAAGGTCATCTGCAAATAATAAACATTTTGAATTTTTCACAACATTGGGTAAATCATTAATCATGATTAAAAACTCCAATGGTATATGGTCCAATGGTGAATGGTATATGACATATCTAGACCTCATCCTTATGACCATACCTTTTAAACATAAGTACCTACAAAAGCTGACGTTTGAAATTATTAACCCTTAACCGGAATTGTGGGTCCATGAATATAGACTTCCTGAGATATGATAGTTCTGCCTCATAATAAAGGATATCAAATTTATGCATAAAGATGATTCTGAATGTAAACTTTCTGCGATATGATAGTTCTGCCTCTTAATTATTATGGATATCAAATATATGCCTAAAGATGATTATGACTTATGAAATTATGGGTTTTGAATGTATGATTAATGAGTGAGTGCCGAATGATTTTCTGCGAAATAAAGTTTATGCTTTCAGCTGTTATGCATAATACAATTATGACATAAAAAGTTCCGCGATAAAAGGTAGACCCAGATTTGAACCCGCACCCTCTGACATCCCATGAGTTTATAGCGAGACTAACGAACAGCAATTTGATTTTTATATGTATAGATGTAATACCTGACCCATTTTTTTCAGAATATAATGTTAAAATTGCTAAGGTATTACTAAGATGAGATGTCAAATGTTACACATCATATGCGACTGTAAGGCTCGCTCGTTTTTTTTATTTGACCCAAGCATAAATTTCTGTAACCTATAATGTTAATAATAAACACTCAATTGACGGAACAAACTAGTGACGTCATAGTTTGCCATTACCATACAATTTCTATGAAAAAAAATAATATCGTTTTGACAGTTACTAAAAAGTTTCTCTATTTACTTACCATTCACTTCCTTCAAGAAGAAGTTGCCTACGCCCTTATAGACTGACAGGTCAGGTGCACCATTGCATTTCCTCCTTTATTTACTCCGGCTAACAGGTATCAGTTAACTTTAAACTTCAAAAAAAAGAAAAATGGCGATAAACAATTGAAAACGCTATCAAACGCTAACAGTTGACTACGCCTGCGTCTGCGCCGAGCTACTGATTTTTTTATCGCTAGCTCTTCCTAGCTTGTCTATCAACTTGACCAGGAGAGTTGGTACCCAATTGTGACTAGTACCGTTGGTTACAAATAACAGTTAGCTAGCTACCTGTCTCTGTCTCACAATGTCCCACAATGGATGCTAGTATCGTATAAAAATGTCGAGTCTCTTCACTGAGCCTTATATGCGGTACAATAGCGTACGTGCGTTGAGGCGCTAACGATAGAACGTGAATGGCCAAAGCAAAAGAAAAGGTTTTTTTTATTTAAACAAAATTTAAAAAAAAATTGTCGCAACTTTGTCACAAAATTTATTTAACAACTATCTAGTAACAGAAAATTTTCATATAAAATAGTGTTGTCAACTCGAATATTTATTAGATACATTATGTTCTTTTTCTATTATTTTTGTTGAAATATGGCAATGTAATTATTGTATTGGCAATATTGTATTGCGGAAGTAGTTTTTCTGTTATGTTCTTCATTCGTTTTATTGTAAAAGACAAAGTCGCCAAATTATGATTAAATACATTTCGTTCTAACAGTGCCTTATTATTCTAGATTATCATCACTTTTTAATTTTATATTAATAAATAAACTCAATTTTTTGACAATTAATAAAAATAATTAATAACAACTAATAAATGTTATCAACCATAATAATAGTAATAAGATTAAATAAAGTAATTTTATTGAAAATAATAGCTAAAACAAGAGGACGGGGAGGAGTTAACGGCATTTCTTTTTTTATTAATTTTGGCACAATTTATGATTCTTGAGATCTTTTTTAAATTAAAGTAGGTTTTTTATTTTCAAAAATGACGTCACGTGTTTTGTTTTTCTATTCACCGCTTTGTGAATATGGTAGTGCGCACAATTTCTCCGCATTTCGTTCAACGACCGCCAAGTTACATTCTACGGACGCGCGCAAGCTTAAGAGAAACGCGAAAATCACTATTTATTGTCTATGTGACGAGCGATAAATCCATCGGGTCGGTCCGCCATTGTGGGCCATTGTGATTTTATTGGTGCCGCTTATTGAAACCTGTGCTTCCTGCTGAATTATTCAAACCCTCCGCTTGTGTAAGATTGATACTTTTATTGAGGTACTGAACGGTATACGCGATAACGAGTTTCAACTGTGTTGTGATAATTCGATCTTATCCAGTGATCTACTGTAAGGTTAAAGTGTTGGATTGGAGCTCGCGTAAAGTGTAGCTGGTTAACGCGCTCGGTCTGCGATTGCTGAAGTTAAGTAACTTTTGCAAAGGGTAGTCATCGGATGGTTGACAAGAATTTGTTTTCTAAATAAAGCTCTTCCGTATTTAGAATTTTCGAGAAGCTCAATGGCGCAGTGGTTAACGCGCTCGGTCTGCGAGTGCTGAGGTTAAGCAACTTTCGCAAAGGCCGGACATCGGATGGGTAACCAAAAATGTATCATCTCGATCTCCTCCGTGCTTCGGAAGGCACGTAAAGCTGTTGTTCCCGACTGCATTAGCAGTCGTTAACAACCACCAATCCATACTGGGCCCGCGTAGTGCTTATGGCAAGTTCTGCCTATCCATCCATAGGGTAGGCTCGTGCCTTAGCAGTAGAGACATTAAATAAGCTGATGATGATGTATTTCGAAAGGCACGTAAAGCCGTTGGTCCTGGCTGCATTGGCAATCGTTAACAACCACCAATACACACTGAGCCCGCGTGGTGTTTATGGCCCGTTCTCCCTAAACATGGTGTTTGAGCTCGGAGCTTGCCGTTCGTGGCCCCGAGTCACCCCCATGGCAGAAAAGGAATGCTACTAAGTTTTTTAGTGGGTAGGCTTCCCCCAGAGAGCTTTTTGTGGCTGGACGCGGGTAGAGGAGGCGAGTCCCAACCCGGGGTCACATAGCTGGGGTGTATGCGTGAGACAAAATTTTACCAAGTATAAAGGTTGGTTATCGTGGTGTTTGAGTTAACCGACCCTTAAGTCTGTAGGGAAGCTTGTGATACATCACGTCGGGGTCACCACTGTAGAGATGCCTGGTGTTAGAATGGAATGCCACAATGAGGAAGGCCAAAGGGAAGATCTTCCCCGAGCTGGGTGGTATAGCTCGGGGACCGAGGTCCAACGGATGTTAGTTGGAGGTGATATATATAGCGAAGGACATGGTGAAACTTTGCTACCGCGATTCAGGCTTCCCATACTATTTCATCGTCGTAGTATGGCGACGTCGTTGGTATGCGTTTGTGGCGCCATCTGTTGACACGGTTGAGAAGGTATTTGCTTCGTGTCGAAATAATGTGCGGCGTATGCGGTAGGTGACGCTGCCACAAGTCCTTGAAGAATAGGCCTTGAACTAGGTGTCTTCTGATGAATGCAAGGACCGTCCAGTTAACTTTGACACTAACAAAACCTAGTACAACTCTTACCCCTGCAATTCTGAGTCCGGGATTTCTGTGCCTGAGAACTCTGAGACAGGTGGTAATACCACAGAGGCGGTCAGATAACTAAATTTCCATTACGAAACAATTCCCAGCAGAACAATCAGTAAGCATCCGAGCATTGTAATCAGTATTGAAATTTATCCACCGGACTGTCCAACTTGAATATTCATTTTGT
Source organism: Eudonia mercurella (assembly GCA_963082485.1). NCBI lineage: Eukaryota > Metazoa > Arthropoda > Insecta > Lepidoptera > Crambidae > Eudonia > Eudonia mercurella. Next base: position 4,049,630 of record OY720040.1, read on the forward strand.
TTGAGCACGCAACACCCCGTCTGTTTGCCTCGTAAGGGAGCTTATCCACTGGATCCATTAACTTTGTCAGCTATAAAAGATTTAAAGTGATAAATTAGAAAAAAAATACAACCACCATTATTATAGATAGTAAGGTAAAGGCCGATTACAGAAGAAAAACTCCTAATATATCGTATATATATATATTTAATTATAGATAAAATATAAAGATATTAAAGTAGCGAATGTACTAGTCAACAAATTGAATGGTATTTGTGATTGAGGGCTGGATGACGAAGCGTTTATTTTGGAAAGTATCAAACTTTGTTATCGATTATCAATTTCTTGTTTATTATCACCATACGTGAAATAACTTGGAATTCCCTTCTGGGTCAGTACTCAGTACCAAAGATTCAGTAATCTTGGAAACCCAGGAAAACGAGAAAAAAACTTTTTTTTTCACGTTGACAATATTTAAAAACTTAGATCAATAGGTGTAAGGATAAAAGGTTGTACCTTTTTCATTACAGTTTAATTAGGTATTAGTTACCAAAAGTGTAGCTAACAAAAGCTATATAAATTATACTTTGTCAATGGACATATAGTTTAAGCTTTTAACTCAAATACGATTCTTGTCTTATTTATGTGACTCATTTGCAAAGAAAACTCTACTAGGTAAATTAAGGAAGCCAGTGGCCCTTAATTGACTAATTAATGAGACAACTGAAGAATCGAATCTGTATTTAATGATTCCATTATTTTAATTGAAATCGAACTGCTATTCAATTGGGTTTCTACACAGGCTCTTTTGTGGGAAACATTTACAATTCCGTTTTCTGATTGGACACTTTATTTAATTACTACTTATAAAAACAATATAGATTGCTTTAATGTTGACTTATTTCCATAATAGGTGTGAAAGTAATCCATTTTTATATATGCATAATGTTCATAGATTTTGTTAATTTGAATTTTCTAATAATTTTATAAAAATATACAAAAATTATGGTGTTGTTTTCACTTTACTACGGTAGGTAACAAAATATCATCGTTTATTTAAACACAGTGTTTCACAAACATTTAAAAAATATTACATACATACTACAAAACGCAATTCCACCACTAGGCAATATTACAATAATAGGTAAAAGGGGGTTTATTTAAAATATCAGCTACCGCTTTATAAGTAAAACCTATATATTATGAGTTTTCCTTTATGACATTGTACCAATTAATAAAAACATATTGACGCAAAATATCTTTGTTGCAATTACTTTGTTGTACCGTGTTTAACTGTTGTGGTATACAAACACGTTACATATAATACACTATACAACACACAACGACACCTACGCTGATGTTCCCACCTATCTATCCAGAGTCGAGGCGGCAAACGGCGCAGGCGCATGTTGCAGGTTTACTCTGCTGTTAATAAACTGCGTTATTGTGTTAAATTGATAAATAAATTGATTGTCTATGTCTATGTATATGTCTACATTATGGTACACAAACAAGTAACAAGTCTATATTCTACAATATACACAACCACCTTACAACAACACATACGCCGTTGTTCTCACGTATCTATCCAGAGTCGAGGCGGCAAACGGCGCAGGCGCATGTTGCAGGTTTACTCTGGTGTTAATTCGCCGGAGTCCGCTGTATGACAGCCCGTTACAAAGGATACAGTCGGATTATGCTTTGGTATAACATGGATAAGACATAATATCTGGTCAAGGGTAATAAAAAAACCTTTCGTGTTTTATTTACAGATATTTGTGTCCTTCGTCTTGTGAAATGGTATTCACCTGGTTAAAAATAAGGATTTTTGAAGTGCCAGTCCCTTTGGCTTTGGCTTCACTTACTTCACATTAATCACTATCAACTAGACACTTAGGAAGCTGTCAATAATTGTAAAAAAACTTTTTTTTTTCTTTTTTTTTTTTTTTTTTCATTTTGTTGATGGCTTTGTGCGATTAGCACATTTAGCCAGTGTCAAAGTAATTTTTCTAACAAGTAATACATAAATAAACAATATTTATTTTCTGTATGATGATGATGAATGATAATAGAAATGAGAAATGATATACCACCCAACCCCTCGAGTATCTCAGTAAAGATGTGGGGCTTTACTAAGTCCTCGGGCGGACTTCTTGAGAGAATTTGAAAAGTGACGTTGCACTGTTTTGTTTCATTTGCTAACACTCATGCACACTCACGAACACTTAACGGTTAATGATCCACCATTATTTCACATTAATATTCGACATAACACAAATTTTAGAAAATAAAACAAAACCGCAGACATGACTCTTCACTTTCCCGCCAAGAAGCGTAAAAAAACTTTTGACTTGTCTTTTGTTTTCCAGTAGCATAAAGTCAATGTCACCTAAGTCAATCAATGCATGTGTCCTTTTGCTAGCCTCATAATTTGTTTTGATTATGATAATAATTTACCATAGTTTAAACACTAAACACTAATGCCGTATAATTCTTGTATACCATCAGGTTAGACAATACCAAGCACTTTCAACTAGTGGAGTTAATAATAATAATATTTTTGTGACATATCCACACTATTCTGTCCCAAGAGCGACGTGCATGCGACGCGCCATAATAGTCTTGATATTTTCTTTATCAGAGCCGCGTGAGCTTGGTTCCTATTACCTGTTCGGGGATTATTCGCGAACATTACGATGGTATGCACTCGTCTTCGCACTTAACGGCTTGCGCGGCGACAGTGTACTCGCAATTTAATATTTTGTTGAAATGTTTTGTTTGAGCCGAGATAATAATAAAGCGTTGGCTTACAGCTTATATACATAGTTGCAGTCTCGGGTGGTTTCTACAATGTGTTTTGTACGAGTTTTTGGTAAAGCTACTTTCGATTTAAACGACAAAAACTTTGACGAAACAATTTGTTTCTTTTTTTATATACTACAACGGCGAAGCACTTGCTTTTACTTCATGCAGAGTCAATTCAACCACTATAGTACCACTAACAACACTATATTATACAACATAGTAACACTATATTATCCACAGATCTACATATTTCCTCTAACTGTTGAATCTCAACAACGCTACTGATATTGTTGATATGGTGACAGACGTAGATGGCGGTAAAAATACAATAATTTTGTTATCTTAAGAACTTTATGGCATATTTACTTATAACTAGTGGTCGCCCAGTGGTCGAAATTCGACCGTTATTTTATTAAGGCTGCACGGATTGTATCCTAAGCAATAAAAATTAAAAAAGATAGAATTTAAGTTTGGATTGCATGGCATTGACAGATTTCAGCCGCTCCTCTTCCATTTTTAAATTTTTTGAAAAGAGTATATATGCGTATAGTATACAGGGTGGCTCATTCAAATCGGTCAGTATGGGAATGTCTGAAACTATAAGACATACGAAGATTTGTTCTTAGGAACCATGTCACCGATTTTGATAAAAAGAAAAACTGCATTCATACATTTGAAAAAAAAAAAACTGTACCCAGCTCGGGAATCGAACCCGGTTGTTTTGAGAAAAAAAAACTTACACTTTTTCTATTTAAATATCGATTGTGTAGGTCTTAAGCTGTAAATGTCTCTAAGAAACATGATGTCTAAAATGAATAAAATGCATTGTTTTGACTTACTTTAATTTATCATAGTAGGTGTTCGAAGTGACCACCGTTTTTTTGAATACAATATTTTAATAATTATTTTTTATTATTTGATTATTTTAAAGATTTAATGCAATGCTAATGCCACATGATAAGGTGTATGTAACAAGTAGAGAGGTACATACAAACAGCCATAGAGACAATTTTACATGCCTGAACTTGTTGAATATTGTAACGGTGGTCACTTCGAACACCTACTATGATAAATTAAAGTATGTCAAAACAATGCATTTTATTCTTTTTAGACATCATGTTTCTTAGAGACATTTACAGCTTAAGACCTACACAATCGATATTTAAATAGAAAAAGTGTAAGTTTATTTTTTCAAAAAAACCGGGTTTGATTCCCGAGCTGGGTACATTTTTTTTTTCATATGTATGAATGCAGTTTTTCTTTTTATCAAAATCGGTGACATGGTTCCTAAGAACAAATCTTCGTATGTCTTATAGTTTCAGACATTCCCATACTGACCGATTTGAATGAGCCACCCTGTATTTTTATGCATAATTAAAAAATATATATATATGGTGAATATATATACCATTCTGCAATCCTTTTCTATATAAACTATAAGTGTGCGAAATTTCATACTCCTCCGTCCGCGCAATTTTAGTAAAAAGGGGTACAAAGTTTTTGCTTCACGTATTAATATATAGATTAACATTATTTGAAGGGAAACAACTACCATGCAATGAAAAAGTATTAATCACATCAGGAGAAAATAGATATCCTATTATAAAATACTTCCTCGACAAACTTTTCCCTCATTTAAATTAGTTATTTTTAGTAAAATTACGCGTGGAAATATACTTTTAACAATGCGTATGTACCTACCTACCCAATATAATTGCATAGCTGAAACTATTCATGAACTAGACCAATTACGACATTATACTATTAAAAATTGCTTACTTACTTATATACTAGGGAAAACAATCTTGATTGGGGGTGATGATAGATAAATACAGGATAGATTCTAAGTGATTGATAGACACTTTGTTTTAAATCAACAAAATAGATCTAAAGCGCCGATGCAACATCAGCTGATCATTGCAAAAAGTCGAATGATGCTGTAATCGGAAGCGAATGCCTCCAGCGATGATGCGTCTTCTGGTAGCGACAGCAGCAAAAAGATAATAATTATTTAAATTTAGGCGTATTATCTTAATTTTTTTTTTCTCTTTATTTGGGTTAACAAACGGTGTACACAATAATATATAAACAATAAACATTTAGTAATAAGCAATTGTCATTGTGTCACCAACAACATTAACCACATATTAATATTCGATAGAGTTACGAGTTTATGAATTAACTAGGCTCTAATTAGTATGGGTTCGAAACAGTGCTAACTATTGACAAAATAGTTTCAAATGTTCGTTACTAGTTAGTAAAAATCATGATATTTAAGTATATATATTTTTTTCTAGTGAAAACGCACATTTTTTGCTGTTTTGTTTAGTTTCCTGAGTTATGTGCGACCATTCTTCTCCACAGCTAAACAAATAGACGTCCTGAATGGGTAGTAGGTAAAAAAAAGTTTGGAAGATTCAAAAGCACTTTTCTTATTTTTTATACTTTTTTTATTTGAATAAATAAATTTGACTTTGACCTTTCACTTTGACTTTTGACATTAAGGAAGCATCAGTAGGGTCTTACGGTCTTAAAAAGAAACTCGAGTAAATATGAGTAAGTGACATATTTAAATAGCTTAATATTTTTAAGTGAAAACTTATTATACATTAATTCGTTGAACGTATAGGTGTGTAAAAATTATTGTTATTCATGACAATCATTAATTAAAGACAATGATTAGTTCAATAACTTATAACAAAACAATAAATAAAATTTTTGCTCCAACCATGCAACTATGTTGGTAATCGACCTATAAATATACTCACACAGTCACAGACTAAATGAAATGTCTTAATTATAATATGCACAGAATAATGAACATTAATCTCACTTGTTAATCAATTCATGAACGGCTTAGCCAGTTTTAATTGATTTTGATGTACGAGCGGGTTAGGATGATCGTAGCGAGCGGGGTAAGTGAAAATAAATTACCAAATTTTTAATTAGATTTTTTTTAATGGTTAATAATTCGTGAGTGACTCTCGATTATTTTTGAGACCGTACTGCGTGACGCCATTTTAAAAACGACCTTCTTGCAAAAAATACGTTAATTTCATCAATTTCGTATACTTAGTCCAAATAACAGAACAATGGAGAACATTAGAAATTTCTCATCTATACTAATATTAGAAAGAGGAAACTTTTGTATTTTTGTATGTATGTATGTATATTTGTTTGCAACGAATAAACTCAAAAACTACTGGACCGATTTAAAAATATCTTTCACCATTAGAATGCTACATTAGCGCCGAGTAAATAAGTAAGGAATAATAGGTAATAAGTATATTTAAATAAAAAATGTCCACCCGTAGGCCGCTAGTGTTATATAAACAAGCAATCCTCAGGTACGGTTGACTATCAAATAAATTACTAACCACCTCACAGTTGACATTAAGTTGCACGTCATAAGCTGGTAGAGTGTACTTTAGGTTGGTTTCGAGTTTCACCCGAGTTTTTCTTGTAACAAAACTCAATCAAATTCAATCTATCTACCGCATTGTACACCATCATCATCATCAGGTCATTTATATCCCCACTGCTGGGGCACGAGCCTTCCCTATAGATATATAGGGAGAACGGGCCATAAACCACCACGCGGGCCCCAGTGCGGTTTGGTGGTTGTTAACGACTGCTAATGCAGCCAGGACCATTGGCTTAACGTGCCTTTCGAAGCACGGAGGAGCTCGAGATGATAAATTTTTGGTCACTCATCCGATGACCGGCCTTTTGGAAAGTTACTTGACCTCAGCAATCGCAGACCGGGCGCGTTAACCACTGCGCTATCGAGCTCCTCATATTATTATTATACCCTTACTACTTACAAATACTACTTAAAAATTGACTTAATGCTAAACACGAAGCCATTAACTAAGATATAATAATAGTTGGTTTTCTTACTTGGACTTATGACGTAAATTTCGAATGATAGGCGAACTGTCTCTCTCCATCAAATCAGGAAAGATTTACATATAGTCTTGATTTTTGCATGGTAAATTTGGTTTTAGAACATAATTATGATCTTCTTTGGTAAAACACCTTTTTAGGGTTCCGTAGCCAAATGGCAAAAAACGGAACCCTTATGGATTCGTCATGTCTGTCTGTCTGTCTGTCTGTCCGTCCGTATGTCACAGCCACTTTTTTTCCGAAACTATAAGAACTATACTGTTGAAACTTGGTAAGTAAATGTATTCTGTAAACTGCATTAAGATTTTTACACAAAAATAGAAAAAAAACCAATAAATTTTAAGGGTTCCCCATACTTAGAACTGAAACTCGAAGTTTTTTTTTTTCATTAAACCCATACGTGTGGTGTATCTATGAATAGGTCTTCAAAAATGATATTGAGGTTTCTAATATCATTTCTTTCTAAACTGAATAATTTACGCGAGAGACACTTCCAAATTGATAAAATGTGTGGCCCCCCCATGTAACTTCTAAAATAAGAGAATGATAGAACTAAAAAAAATATATGATGTACATTACCATGCAAGCTTCCACCGAAAATTGATTTGAACGAGATCTAGTAAGTAGTTTTTTTAATACGTCATAAAGTATGGAACCTTTCGTGCGCGAGTCGGACTCGCACTTGGCCGGTTTTTTTAAACTAGGGGCGACCCCGGGTTATGTAGGACTCTCCCACTCTTTCTACGTCCAGCTACTAAAGGCTCGACGAGGGGAGGAGAGGTATGCCAACCTACCCTCTAAAACTTAGTATCATCCCTTCTCTGCCACGGGGAAGGCTTGGGATCACGAATGGCAAGCACCGAGATTTTGTTAAAGGGTTCTATATGAACTTTTGAGTTTGTAAGTTATTTAAATTTCATTTGCTTTATTATAGCTCATCGAAATAACCAACACTATCATACACAACTTTAATGTATGAAGCAACAATATCTATCTGACTACGCTTTAGCATATAAATGATGAATAACTGACTAGCAATTGTTACATTAATAAGCTGTCAGACACTATAAACATATTACAATCTCACATGAGAACACTGGATTATTTATATCCATTCATATTCTATTGCAACAGAATATCCAGATCATTATACTTATAATTAGGCCCCTCGCTGAGCGTCTGATTGAAAAATCTCGAACAACAGTCGCGAGTGTATAACAAGCCTTAAAATTATAGTTTATTTGTTTTTCGTCTAAATAATGATACGTATTTAAAAAGTTCGGTTCCGCCTTATTAGTTATTGTATTCTGGTTCGTGTTTAGTTTATAAACATTGATATGCGTAGAGAATTACAACTATTTGTTTGTTAATGTGTGAGAAGAAATGTGGGTGTTTTGGTATCAAGCTGTGATTGTATCAGTGAGTAACTTCCGCAAAAACAGTTCCTCAGAGAGAAAGGGGCTATTATTCATAATATTATTCAGATTAAAATACTTAAAGAGCTCTTTCTTGTGTATAGCCCTCTGTAGTCTAGTGATAAGTCTATCGTCGGTCTGAGACTAAGAGTTACTGGGTTCGGTACAGAAGGTTTAGTTTTGGGTTCAGTCGGTGTGATTTTAAGCACACCTGGTTACCCACTTATCTTTATCTGTCGCCGTAACAGATTTTGTTTTGAGTGTTAAAAGATAATATAGGCGGGTCATCGCGGCTCCTCAGTAGTTGATGATTTCAGGTGAAGCGGGCTTCCTTTCTTTTACTTTTCATAAGACGGTTTAAAGACCAAGCGCTTCTCCGTACAATAAAAAAGTACCACACAAGTTGTTTGGTAGGTACTTATGTAAATTCGTTACGCAATAAGGAAGGAGCTGTATGTAAATAAGGATGTCAAATCTACCGAAACACGGTTAGACTTCATTATAAATATAGACAATATCAATCGGATATAACAATGACTATTAACAAAAATGTCCCAACAAAAGGTTTGATCTCAATTTTTATTAGGTTCAATTAAAAGATGATCTCACCAGCGACTAAAAGGTAGCACTTAAGGAACCAGATTAAGAGAAGGAATATAAAACAAAGTAAAAGGACACAAAACAAAGCCATAAATTACAACAAAACAATACACGGGACTAATTACGCACACAGCAACACCGCGGACGCATAAATAAACAAACGAACACCGGCAGGTGAACTCACTGATTCTTCGCAGATAATTTGCCTAACTGGTTCTTATACTGACACATTCGAGTCCGTTAAAAACTTTAAGTAATGCAACTCGTTGTTGCAACAAACCATCCAATACCGGTTTTGCATTTTAAAAAGTTTGCTATTCCCAAGTAAAAAGTGCAATGTTCAACGCGGCAACGTATAACGACGTATGTGCCCAACACTTTGTAGTTCACTCTCTGGTCGGTAGCCTCATCCATACGTCCGGCTGATAAGAGAGCTCCTTATTGCGACATTTAATTATTATGATTATGGATATACTTCAAAGAAGAAGGAATCAGGTTTTCAGTGGCGCGTCTTTGTTGTAAGTGACTCGCTTAAAGTGATTGCGTGTTTTTTTCGTTTTGCAAAACGACTTTGCGTTGTTATCTTGGGCTTTGTGGCCCTGGAACATTTAGATAAGAGATGCGAAGATACTTCGTGTGCGTATGACAAGGAAAGCGTTACATGTACATGGCTGAATAAAATAACTCTTCCACACTTCGGTTTATTCAGATTTCAACAAAGTTGATAACGGGTAAGTTTGTAAAGTAAGTTTGTTTTGTACATACACTTTCATACTTCTTTACTTCGAGTGATCCTATCAAACAAAACCAATGTTGAACCTGCTTTGTATCGGCTTATGAGATCGTGGTACGCCTGCTTTGATACAGTTGTCAGCTTACCTAGATATCTACGTAAGCGTCAGAGTCTGAGCAATATTCCATTTATAAGCTACAAACTGTTGGTGCGACGATTCGTTCCACCATGGCTGGAGATAGTTGGGAAGGGAAAAGATAGAAAGCGATTGGAAAGAACTGCTATGCAGTGAAACAATATAGGTTATATAAAAAAAAAAACTTAAACCGCATTTTGATCGCCTCCTTGGTGTAATGATAAAACTAAAGGTATCAAACACAAAGGTACCGGGTTTGATTTCAGTGAGATTACATTTTGTGCTAGGTTTGGTAATCGACTGGATTTCTTATATGTCCGCATAGTTTGCTACCTTTGGCAGATTTTTTGTTTTTCTTCAGTGTGTTAGACAGTTTTTCAATAGTTAAAAATGACGGGTTATCTGCGCTTCCTTCTATTACCTTTTCGACTATTATCAAGTGAGATAAAGGCCTAATGAGTCCCAGTATTTTTGCCTTTCGTTAATCAGAGATAATACAGACAGTTCCTCAATGGCTGAACTCCAAAGACTACCTATGGGTGAAGTGTCTACCAACGGCCTTACCGTTCTTAGTATAAAGTGAGATGAAGGCCTAGTGATTCCATGCAGTATTTTTGCCTTTCGTTAATCAGAGATAAGACAGACAGTTCCTCAATGGCTGAACTCCAAAGACTACCTGTGGGTGAAGTGTCAACCAACGGCCTTACCGTACTTAGTGTAAAGTGAGATGAAGGCCTAGTGATTCCATGCAGTATTTTTGCCTTTCGGTAATCAGAGATAAGACAGATAGTTCCTCAATGGCTGAACTCCAAAGACTACCTGTGGGTGAAGTGTCAACCAACGGCCTTACCGTACTTAGTGTAAAGTGAGATGAAGGCTTAGTGATTCCCATGCAGTATTTTTACCTTTCGTTAATCAGAGATAAGACAGTTAGTTCCTCAATGGATGAACTCCAAAGACTACCTATGGGTGAAGTGTCTACCAACGGCCTTACCGTACTTAGTATAAAGTGAGATAAAGGCCAAGTGATTCCCAGTAGCTTTTTCTTTTTCTCTCTCTCTCTCTCTCTCTCTCTCTCTCGGTTTTTTTGTTAACAACATCTTAATACTAGATAAAGATTATAGTGACAACATAATAACTAAAGGCAAACAGTGATCCTATTATGCTATCTGATCCGTAAGGGGTTTATACAAAAACAATAGGCTATACTTAACTGTAGGGCACGTAAGGGCAGACCAATATTACTGGACAATGGCCAATTAACGCTGGGCACAATTAAATCAGGCCCGGTCGCTATTACAAAGGCTCCTTGATAGGATTCTTAAGAGCTGTTCATGCGAAAAATTATTATATGATTTTTTAAATGTTTTGTTTGGTTACGATGGAATTTCTTGGCGTGTCTTTGGTTTGTGCGTTCTATGCGAGTTAAGCTACTTTCGCAAAGCTCGGTAACCGAATGGGTGTTGAAATTAAAATACCACAAACTTCTCTAAGATGTACTTTGAAAAGCAGTTACTTACTTCCAGTTGTTATGTAAAATAGCGGTCATAAAAAACTCCATAACTTCCTTCATCGCTTGGAATGCAGTTTTACAACAAAAAGATCTTCTTTTTATACTGCATTTCAGCCTTCAATGTAATTAATACATATATTTAACTAATAAAACCTTGTCTATTCTTTGTGATTTGTTTTTAAAAACAAATTGCTACTAGCCTTTTCAGCTTAACCGGACTTTTAAGGGAGCGGACGGCGAAAGACTAAACGTTCTTTTAGCTGTGTTTTTTTTTTTTTCTATTTTTTATATTAGCGGGTAAGCACAGTGCCTTGATCTCACCTGATGTTAAGTGATGATAAGGTCAATGATGGAACCGCACTTCACCCGAGAGCCTCAACTAGTGAGGCACTGGCTATCTTATCTCAGCTGCCGGAACACAACAATGCTACAAACATTGATGTTATGGCGACATATTTAGATAAGATGGTGGTAGCTAGCCAAGCGGACAAACAAGCCCTACCACCAACCAAACCGAGTATACAAACATGTACCCCCGCTGGGAATCGAACCCGGGACCTCTGGGTCTAAACTGGTAGTCTTAACCACTAGACCACAGAGGCAGTTAATGTTATAAATAAATAAATAATAAATAATTTTGGAGGGTTTCTAGAGAGGATGGCATCATGCCAGCACGTTCACGTTCCCTACTAGATTTTTCGAGGCATTTTTTGTAGGACAGCTCTATATATTTCTCGTCCACTGCACGATAGTATCCGCCTCCCACTCGTCCGCCAGTGTATTGTTCGGTTCAATCGAGCCGAGTTATTATTGCAGATAATTCTTTATTTATTGCAAACACCACGGTTTCGAGCACGTGGGAACGGGGCTCCGGTAAGCTAATCAGCAATGTTGAGCTGCGGTAGCAGAAGATTGTTATAGGATGGGTGACCAAAAGTTGTTACTACTGGACGCATTGCAGAACCTTGGTATCTGGATGCCAGTGAGGTATACCTATATATATAGAATATAGTTTTTTTATATATATGTTATTTCTCGATTACCACTGGGCGTCTCTAGTTTAAAAAATATACTTTAAAAAAAACATTACAAAATGAATAATTTTTAAACTGCCATTTTATGTTTCAGCTGAGAAATATTTATAAAATTGTTTTAATATAATTTTTAATAATTACCTTTAATTATTATGTGACAATAAACTCTTAAATAATAAAATTTATCAATAATCAATTCGCCATCACAATCACTTTAGTCAACGATTTAAAGTAGCTTTCGACGTCGATAAAATTGACAAATAAACGTTTATACCTATTATCTCGATCTATCGAGTAGTCGAATCGATTTTAAAAACATATTATCGAGATACTATCTTTTTTTACTGCATTCCGTATCCCATTACCTTTATGGTGACGTTTTTAAAGCGGATTTGTAATTGAATGCACCGTGAAAGCAATAATGTATGCCTAATTTATTGAAAAAAGGTTAATTTATAATGTACTTAATTATTTAAATTTATTATGTATGGATTAAAAATGAGAAAAATGTAACGTGATGGAAGGAATGTGACATTTTCAACAAATGGCATTGAATTCACAATGACGGAGAGATTTGAAAATAATATTATGTAAAGTAAGTAAATCTATACTAATACTAGCTGACCCGGCAAACGTCGTTTTGCCATAAAAAATAAAAAAAAATTTTAGGGGTGGACTACCTCTAACATTTAGGGGGATGAAAAATAGATGTTGGCCGATTCTCATAGATACCGGATGACCCGGCAAACGTTGTTTTGCCATAAAAAATTAAAAAAAAATTTAGGGGTGGACTACCCCTAACATTTAGGGGGATGAAAAATAGATGTTGGCCGATTCTCATAGATACCGGATAAGCACAAAAAACTTCATCAAAATCGGTCAAGCCGTTTCGGAGGAGTATGGCAACGAAAACTGTGACGCGAGAATTTTATATATTAGAAGATTATAAAGCTGAAGAGTTTGTTTGTTTGGTTGAACGCGCTAATCTCAGGAACTATTGGTTCAATAAAAAATATATTTTTGTGTTGAATAGTCCATTTATTGAGGAAGGCTATAGGCTATATTACATCACGCTATGACTAATAGGACCGGAGCAGCAATGAAAAATGTTGTAAAAACGGGAAAATGTTTTTTTTGAGAGCTTTCCTTGCGTGCGCTGCGTAGATTGTTCGCTAATTTAAGCGGGTGAAACCGCGGGGCACAGCTAGTAACCTATAAGTATACTGTCCCACAGCTGACCTTTAAATAGACTTGAAATGTCTTAATTAGGCCACCGACACACGATTGTTGACGTTTTAAGTCGCTTATTACATAAAAACAGCGCTCGCTATCGATCTGTATACACGCAAAAGGGATGCAAATAGTGTGTGATCCATTGGATTCAAATCAGAAAATCCAAAACACACTATTCATTTAAGGCGAAGGGTAAGGCACACTAGCGCCACTAATGGATTTAATTTGATAACTGCTAAACTGGATTTTTTTTCAAACATTGCGGACCTTCCGACACTAGGCAAATATCTATTATTTAATAATTGTAAACTACTTTTAGGTTTGTTTTTGTATTCATTCGCTAACACTAAAAGTGGCCATTGTTTGTGAATAAATGCGGTAGCCCGTTTTGTGAATAAACCACGCAACAAAAAGTAGTGCACAATTATTAAATAAATACTATGGATGCTTTCCTGTTATCGGACGGTACGCAATGTTTAAAAAAAGATCGGGTCCGTTAGTAATTGTCAAGTTATCAATTGGTGGCGCTAGTGTGCCTTACCCTTCGCCTTAAAAACAAGATGAGTTTTTCTAATAAGTATTACGCATGTATATACTGTACTGTAATTTACTAATACGCACTGGGCCCGCGTGGTGGTTTATGGCCAGTTCTCCCTACCCATCCATAGGGAAGGCTCGTGCCCCAGCAGTGGGGACATAAAATGAGCTTATGATGATACTTAATTTCATCGATGTACAGTCACGTTCAATGAAATGTAAGTATATAGTAAAAAAAATTTAAAAAAAAATGGTTATCTACTCGAAACATTTCAAAAACAAATAGTTCTACTAGCTATTCAAAATGTACATAAGTATGAAAAAGATAACCATGTACGAGTAACAAACATCTATGGGACGGCTCCGCTAAATACCTCCTCGATGCACTTGACAGACTGCAAAGGCGAGCGGTACGCATTATTGGAGATGCTGGGGTTACAGCCTCTCTAGAGGACCTCCAGCTGCGAAGAGACATTGCTTCTCTCAGTGTCTTCTACCGGAATTACTACGGGGAGTGTTCTGAAGAACTTTTTGATCTAATCCCGCCTCCTCCTTTCCTCTCCCGGACTACACGTGCTGTTCTTAGGAACCACCATCATACTGTACAGACAATCAGTACTCGTACCAAAAAATTTGGCAAGTCGTTCCTCTGTAAGACCATTCGGCTTTGGAATTCTTTGCCGGCGCATGTGTTTCCCAGCTCCTATAGTCCCGGGTCTTTTAAGCGGGGCGTGAAACGGCATTTATGCATGCCGTCATGAGTGGGTGCGCTTGTCACCGTGCTTGTTCCACGGTGAGGAGCGCTCTCATTATTTTGGACTGCATCGGCTGCTTACCATCAGGCAGGATGTGGTCACTATGACGTGTCAATATAAAAAAAAGAGTAAATAGATACCTACAGTGTTTAGAGGTGACATTGTTTTTTTCTATCGAGGAAATTCCATAATTCTGCATGTTGGAAACAATAACATTACTTAAAAAAGTAGTTTATTATAACTTACCTATATTTTTCTCGCCGTTGTATGTTGTACCTATACTTTTTATATTATAAACCATGATAATTATTTATTTCACAGATATCAGCGCCTTAAAAAGCAAAATCGAAGCCCGTCAGTGTTAAAGAAATACATTTTAAGTAACAACGCGTTGTCTATCATCGTGAGAACTTACTTCGCCCAGTTTCACTATGCTTAATTACAACTTACGGATTAACATAATGACGTATTTCGTTTAAAGCCACTAAAGCACGTGAGAAAGCTTATTGGTTTCGGTAGGCGCATCCCATTTCCATAGCTTACCATGCTTTCGTTTAAAACCAATAGAATTATGTCGATAGCAATGGGAGGCCTATTACGGAACACGAAATGGCGATACTCGAAGGCTTTATTTATGCAAAGAATTTTGGCTTTTCAGTGTTACTTTAAAATAAACATTTTAATATATATACATCTTGAAAAATCGATGCATATTATATCGGAGATTAAACGCGAACATTTATGTACATAAAAAAATCATATAATTGTACAGACGACTTTCCTCCCTCTTTTTTTGAAGCCGGTTAATTAGTAATATTGAAAAAAAAAGAACTTCCAAACTAATTTCGTCATCTCCTTTCGTATTTCAAATAATATGCCTAAGTATGTAATTATGTGTAGGTATATATATTATTTATTAAACATTTACATAACATTTTTTACAAAACTATTTTAAATAAACAAAGAATTAATATTCAAACAGGTAAATTTAAAATAAAGTATCTTGATAAGAAAGTTTTTTTTAACTAGGTAAAATGCTTTGCGCATACACCGGGGCTAGAAGCAACCGCAGGTTACGTGAAGTCTCCACCTCTTTCCTTGTTCAGCTACTAAAAGCTCGAAAAGGGGATGAGAGATACCCACTAAACATAGTGCCACCACCCCTTCTCTGCCTCGGGGATGGGTCGTGATCACGAATAACAAGCACTGAGTTCCTGATAAGAATGCCTAGATACTCCCATACTCCCAGCCTAGGTACTCCCAGCCTGGGAGTATGTACTCCCATACTACATACTCCAAAAATGCATAGTGCAAGTTTTATTCACCGTTCCCTTTAAGTTATGGAAAACTATATAATTTTTAACTATATAATTTTTTTGGAGAGATTTTGCTGATTGCCTCAAACGGCATTTTCAGCTTCATCGAGCTTTTTTGGGAGCGGCGAAAAACTTCCTCAAGCCGTGTGAAACGAATCACCTTCAGAGGTTTTCTAGAAGGAACGGCATCACGCACTAGTGCGTATTCGCGTGCCCTACTAGATTCTCCGAGGGGTTCGGATCGGATTAAGGAGCGGAATAACGGGTTGACCGGGCCGTAGTGGTGGGCAGAAGCGCCCAGGTACATATCTGTACCTGGTTTAAAGCGCGTGTGAACCGGCTCGTCGTACCCTTGTTCTACGAGTACGGTGTCTTGTGCCTAAACTAGTGTGCATGTTTAGTGTATTCTGTAAATGTGTAATGGCATTTAGAGGATCGGGCGGGATGGAAAACGAGTATTAGTATTGTATTTAAGTAGCGTCTACGTCTTTATTGACATACGAGGAGAGTTGTAATTTGTTCGTACAAATTAACTCTCTTTCTCAATAATGTAATCGAAAGCACTCAGTTACCATCATAGGTAGGTTCTATTATAACTATCGGAACTATATCGACACTATACAAGATCGGTCACTGAAAAATCGACTTTATTGGTAAGATTAATGTCACCGCGGCGGTATGTAACCCTTATGGATATGTTAATTTGTTTAATCAACATAAGCTTAGAACTGTTTATACACTAGTACAGTCGGCACCAAAACTGCTATCTATTTATGTTGTGATATTAACAGTCAGCCGTTTTACCAATTTATAACTTGATCTTAGTGGAATAGGTGAATTAAGTCTACCAAAGGTTAACGTTTTCCTTCAGTAAACTTAATTTTCCCATTTGCAAGTGAATTAAGTATACCATTTGGTAGACTTAATGTACCCAGGTGATATCAGCCAGGTGAATTAAGTCTTATCATCATCATCATCACGTCCTCACTGCTAGGGCACGAGCCTTCCCTATGGATGGATAGGGAGAACGGGCCATAAACCACCACACGGGCCCAGTGCGGATTGGTGGTTGTTAACGACTGCTAATGCAGCCGGGACCAACGGCTTTACGTGCCTTCTGAAGCACGGAGGAGCTCAAGATGATAAATTATTTTTTTTGGTCACTCATCTGATGACCAGCCTTTGCAAAAATTGCTTAACCTCAGCACTCGCAGACCGGGCGCGTTACCCACTACGCCATCGAGCTCCTCCTCCTCCGAATTAAGTCTTTAGTAGACCATAAAATCAGGAAGTAGTTGCAATATAAAATTGTGTATATTATACGTAATTATGTATTGTATTGATATAAAGTAAACGTGATAAATAAAGTTGAGGGTTTTGTCAACAAAAAAAAGGTAAAACAAGAAAACTAAATATTAAAAAAATTTCTTTATCTTAGCAATTAGAGTAGCAAAAAACTAATGCACATTCGATGTAATAAAATTTCAATGAAATTCTAAATAATTCTTTGAAAAGATATCTGATGTCAAACACTGGAGCCATAATGTAATATTGTGTTATGGTGCCGATTGTACACACGTTGCGACTATTGGAAAACAGAAGTCCGTTTGGAAACGCCGCCAATCGTCGTTTTAATTATTATGTCGTTAGTAGCGTGACTACTTGCATGTTTTAGTATCGTTTATCGAATTCAAAAATATTTACAGCAATTAATTAAAATTAATATGTAATTCCAGAACGTATAAGAAAATCATTTCCACTGGGAATCGAACCTGAGACGAACGCGCAAGCTTCATTCATTTGAACATTGAACATTTTATTTATTGCAACGTTAAAATGGTCCCCATCAATCAAATTTACAGATTACAGACAATTTGCCATCGTTATCTACAGACATTCAAGAAATACGCTTTAGTAGTAAGTCGGCATACAAAATCCAAGGAATTAAGACTTCCACAAAATTTGTAATTTTCACAAACACCAAAAAATTGTATGGTAACTTTCATATTTTTGTCCAATTCAGAAAGCGAAAACAAAAATACAGTCACCGTTTTAAAAGCGTAGATAAATGTGACTACGGTCGGCCATTCAATCTCGCCCCGTGATTGATGAGCGGTAGAACGAACGGGTGACCGAACTGATGACCGAACGGAATCGATTTACCGACCAATGGCGGACATTTGCATATGTATAGGCGCGAAATGGTGTTTAGGAGATGGCACATCTATAAAGAACTTTGAACAAGATTTTTATCTTTTGATGATCGCAGTCACTCGAGTTTCGTCACATAATCCTAGCTTTGTTTGATAAACCAGGAAAAAATCTAAATAAAATTAAAACTTCTGAAAAGCTAACTCAGTTTTTTGTCTTAGTTGAATCTATGAAGACTTTTAATGACATTTTACCTATTTATAATGAAATTATCAAAAATAGTCTATTATTACTACTTCTCCTCTTCTATACTAAATAATAATAAATGTTGTTCATTGGCAAGCGCATCACTTGAGAAAAGCCGAAAGGATATTGGATGAAATTTTGCACAAATAGACGCATGACCCGGATCATAATCCGGACGGATCCTGTGCCCTATCACAGGACATTTTTTTTATTTTTAATATTATTATTGAGGAGTTCGATGGCGCAGTGGTTAACGCGCCCGGTCTGCGAGTGCTGAGGTTGGTGCCGGTCATTGGATGGGTGACCAAAAATGTATCATCTCGAGCTCCTCCGTGCTTCGGAAGGCACGTTAAGCCGTTGGTCCCGGCTGCATTAGCAGTCGTTAACAACCACCAATCCGCACTGGGGCCGCGTGGTGGTTCATGGCCCGTTCTCCCTATCCATTCATAGGGAAGGCTCGTGCCCCAGCAGTGGGGACATAAATGAGATTATTATTATAATAACATTATCTTTAATTTTTATAATTATTTATGATTACTTACATATAATTTTACGCAAATATAGTTGCGAACAAATTACAATTTGAAAAAGACAAGGTGTTGGGTTCGAATCCCGCTCGTGGAACTTTTTCAACACTTTGGTCTTTTTTTATAATAATTTTTATAATAATAGTAATAATTATGTATTATAAGTTCTTCCTTACAAATTTTGATGTCGGTAATAATCCATAGGTAAATATTTTTTGTTCAACTCAGGCACCTATTTTATTGCAAATTGTTTAGTACCTACAATAATTTTGCATCAAAGACAAACAAATTTAATGTGGCTTAGTTTCGCATTCAATCTCAAACAACGTCGTATACGGTATTTTCTAAACATAACAAATCGAACAATACCTACATTGCTCGCAAAATAAACAAACCTTTGTAAGCCAGCTAAGAATATTCTCATAAACCTGTTTTAAATAATTTATCGGCAATAATACCATACCACGAAGTTTAATTCGACTTTCATTTCAATAGCTAAATTCAGAGGATAGATTCATATGCGAAAAGTCGTCGATGTTGAGGTCAAATTAAACAATTAACCCGGTACAGTCAGCCACAAATAAAATGCGACTGCGGCGGTCGGCTAATGAGTTGTTACGGCGGCGAGCCGTGCGCTGAAAAACCACATGCGAATTGTTAGTGATGATAATAATATAGTTGAGAAATTTTTTTGTATATCGATAATTTAGAAACATATTTGATGTACGTAAATAACAAAAAGTCACCCAAGCTAGTAGTTTGTTAAACGGTAATAATGTTAAGTAAATTATTTTATTTATGAATAACGGCATTATTGGTTTGTCTTTTTTTGAGTACTTTTCCGATTTCGGCACCTTACTTAATGTAATTGAATTTATTATTACATCTTAGTTGTGCTGTGCACTAATAATAAATTCTATTTTTACTTAACTTTCTTTGTAGTCTTGCTGCAAGTCTGAAATAAACAGCGCTCGTGTATTCATGTTGTGTGAGTAGATAATAACTTTTCCGTAACATTTTCTGTTAAGAAAGTAGAAAGGTTAAAACACAAATTGCAATATTTTTTTTAACTATTATTTTAAATTATATGTAACTAAAATTTTACACATTACTGACGTAAATAATTGCAAGTAAAAAGGAGAAGGTATTGAAAAATAAGAGAAAGAAAGAAATTAATTAATCGGAATCAGAATTAATTGGATCGTGCTCAGTGACGTGCACTTGGAGAAGTCAATGTACCTATAGCAGTGGACTAGTGTAAGCTGATGATGATGATGATTAAAAATTAAAATCTATCGATAACACCGCATTCCCATCACTAGGGCGCCGGAGCCGCGGTCGGCTGCGTAGTGCCACACTAGTGCAGTAATTGGTTTGCTCTGCCGCTACCATCCGATTTTTATCTCCAATTATTGAGTTTTCACGCCAATTAAATATTATCTCGGTTCCGGCGGAAGCGGCGGCTTATTTATTGTTAGATTATCGTGTTATTAAAGGAGGCTGCGGACAATAATATAAATTTAAACAGCTAACTGTACTTGGACTAAAGGGTTAATATAAATCTATTAGTTAATGTTGGAACGATAAAATCTTAAGAACCAGTTTTAACATTTCATTATTATAATATGCCGAAGTTTTTTCATCATATATCAATATTTGATTTTAACCGCCTCTGTGGACTAGTGGTTCAGACTACCGGTCTCAGTTTCAGGTTCGATTGTTTGTGTACTTGGTTTGGTTGGTGGTAGGGCTTAGTCCGCCTGGCTAGCTACCACCATCTTATCCAAATATGTCGCCATAATATCAATGTTTGTAGCATGGTTGTGTTCCGGCAGCTAGGGATAAGGTAGCCAGTGCCTCAGTAGTTGAGGTTCCCAGGTGAAGTGCGCTTACACCATTGGCTTTATCATCACTTTACATCAGGTAAGATGAAAGCACCCGTAAGATATTAACAAAAAAATAAACAATTCATATCAAACTAAGGGATAGGCTATCTGACACTCATAGGAACTCGTGTTAGTGTCTTTCTGTGTACAAACGCCATTTTACCCCACTTACCGTGTTAAGTCAAGGTTTCTACATAAAATTATTATAATTTTATGTAGAAACCTTATAAATTATTAATAATGATTGATCTCCATAGCCTAGTCGTCGAAAATAATGATAACGAAATAAAATAACATCTTTCCGCTCGCTTTCTATATGTATAAGCAATTTGTAGGAGTGATTTCGTGAAATGGGACAGAAGTATGTGTAACAGTGTAACAGGAAGTCAGGGAAGGGCGCAAGCGCGCGCCATTTTGTAAATTTAGGATCGATATTATGAACATGACATATTATTAATATATGTGACATATTGTGTCATTTGACTATCAAAGGTCATTTTGAAATGTCATATGTCTTCTAATAAGTATTTACTGCATTTATTTTATACTTGACCCATTTTTTCAGAATATAATGTTAAAATTGCTTATTACTAAGGTGAGATGTCAAACGTTACACATCATACGCGACTACTGTAAGGCTCGCTCGTTTGTTTTTCTTACATCATCATCATCAACATCACCAGCTCATTTTATGTCCCCACTGCTAAAGCACCAGCCTTCCCTATGGATGGATAGGGAGAACGGGTCGTAAAGCACCACGCAGGCCCAGTGCGGATTGGTCGTAGTCGTCGAATCGAAGAACGGAAAGATATACCTCTGTTATAATTATATCTTATGGGTATAATTTAAACGCTCACCAGAAATATTTTTTAGACCCTAAGTACCAAATAAATTAAGTGACTCAAATAAAAATAAAATGCCTTTATAAAAAGGGTCCTAAAATATACTATATTATGGTCCAAAATAAATAAACACACATCACAGTAATTGCATATATTGTACAAATATTATTTTTGCTTCCCAAAATGGAAAATGATCACCAAATTTTTACACTATTTTTCAAATGATTGAGGATACTAGCTGCCCTACTCTTGTAGGTCACGCGATAGGTTAGAAATTTAAGACAATCGCGAAGCGCAGCGTAGCGATTGTCTTGAATTTCGAGGTTATTTTTTTTATTATACAACAGAAAGCAAAAATTACCAAATTGAAACTCGAGGCATAAAATATTGGTGTTATCTATTTGGTGACAAAATAACATATTTGGTCTGAAATGCAGTTAAAAGGTATTCATATATTTTTACAATATTTTAGGAAACACAATTTGGTGATCATTTATCCGTTTTGGTAAGCGTTTCGAATTTTATTGGTAGTGAAATTGATACATTTTTGGTAGGCGTTTAAACACAAGCCATTTCTTATTTTGATTTACCTACCTCTTTAATCTAACGCACGCGATTGCCACCTAACGCTATATCAAGCATCCTATTCAGCCATACCTTCAGTGGTTACCGATTTCAATACCATTTCTTCGTATTCACAACAACCGATTATACTTTACGAGTGTACATTCGAAATTCAATCAAGCGCCACACAAAAGCTATATACACTAGCACAACAAGCAATATGTGTTTAGCAACTTAACTTTTTGCTACAAAAAAATACTTATATCCAATTTTAAAAGCTTTGCCTGCAGTTTAAAGATCATTTTTGCGTAAATTACTTTTATTTAACTGCACAATTAAATTTGTGTTTAACATGAGATTTCTCTAAAGGTGTTAAAGGGGATGAAAGGAGTTACACTATTGTGACTGGGACTTTGAATATGCAAGATTTATTATATTTAATTGCATCATCTATTGCGCATGTAAATGGCGGGTATTAAATAGTGATGTGACTTTCAACGATGAACTGTGTGATGATACGAGTTAAATATTTTATAGATGCGATATTAAATATGTTATTATAATGTTGGAGAACTTATTCTGATTGGTAGTATAGCTTGTTTTTAACGTTCAGATATAGAAATGCTCTTCTGAAAAGTAATTGCGTTAACCTTCCACAATCCTGGTAACTGCTCTTTTGATGAGCTATGGAGACCAAAGATAAAAAGTCACATTTGATAAATCAAAATGACCTTTTTTTTTTCAAATGTCAAATGACACAATATGTCACATACGTATAATATTAGTCATGTTCATAATATCGATTTTAAATTTACAAAATGGCGCGCGATTGCGCGCTTCCCCAACTTCCTGTTACACTGTTACACATACTTCCGTCCGATTTCACGAAATCACTCCTACAAATTTCTTAAAGAAAGCGAGCGGAAAGATGTTACATGTCATAAACACGGTAAATGTTAGAAAAAAACATTTAAAAAAGTATGTATGTCTGTTTCTTTGGCACGCCCTACAGCCCAAACAGCATGGTGGATTTTAACATATGAGGCAAGCCGAGACCAAGCGGCCGTGGCTGGCTTAATTAAATCCGCACTCTCTTTGGTTGGTGATTGTCCCCGCCTGCGACAACTATCAATATTCAATGTATTTATAAATACTTATTTCAAATCATTCAACATTGCTCAAATAGATTCTGTAGAGCTTGTTTTTTTCTTTTCAGTTTTTTCTCTTTGCAGTTATTTTTTATGTTAGTCCGGTTTTTACGAGTATATAATTGTTTTTTATATAGTTGTTTTAGCAGTCGGGTTTTTTGTTTTATTTTAATAATTTTGTCATAATAGTTTGAAAATATTACTTTGTTCTGTTATTCTATCAGGAACAAGCTTAAATACTAGTGTTAGTCAGCATAAGGGCTTTGAACTTTTGATTTGATGGATTTAATTTGATTGATTCGTTCGACTGCCGACAAATGAAAAAATATGGACGCTATATACTAACCAGTCAACCGTCCTACTGTTTCAGGATCTGGTCATCATCATCAGCTTATATCCGCTGACACGATCCGCGGCTACTCTCATCCAACTCTTGCCAGTCATCTTGCGAAGATTATCGCTCCACCTAGTCAAAGGGAGTCCTACACTACAGGATCTGTATCAGCCATGCAAAACAATTGAAAAATAAACAAAACACGTGTGAATAATATTAAGATACAAAAGACGCAAAGCCCCCAAGCTCTAGGCTGTGGTAATCTTAAAACAATTCCTTTATCTCCCAATAGAATTCTAAACGGGCGCTTTTGTTTTTCGAACGGAATCCCAATTGGTCGCGTTACCATATCGCACCGCGGATTCCGCGCAATATTCGAACAAATTATGCGGCACTCGACTCGAATCGAGATAATGTATTCGATTCCAATGACTCGATGGCATCGTTCACGCGCGCTTCGGATGGCGGCGCGGCGTTTCGGGTGGTACCACGGTTTTACGACTCGATTTGTATTCGCTTTTAATCGTTTATAAATTTGTTTTTTATTAAAATCATTGATCGTAATTTGGAATGGTATTTCGAAATAAATTAACGGTCGTATGAGGTATGTAAAGTTAATGGTTTTACGGATGCTACTGAACTTCATTATGTTCTTCAGAAATTAGGTGTTTTTTTAAGACAGTTTGCTGATTGATTGCTTTAACCTTTTCACCGCCAACAACTTCTATAGAAGTTCGAGATTTTCGTGCCCTCCACGCCAGAACTTCTATAGAAGTTCTTCATTGTACCTACTTTAATAAAATACATTTACGATACGTAAAACATTTGTTTCTTTTGTAATTTTGTAAGATGGACACAATTGAAGCCCTATTTTTTTATTTTCCCAGGCAAAACAGGCTTTTTTGTGTTTTAAAATGGATAAAAACCAAAACGCCTCAAATATTTTTATGTCCCGCACGCCAACGACTTCATATCAAGTAGGCCAGTGATGTGACGCGAAAGTTGCATTCATTACAATCCTCTATATTTACTTTGTTTTCTATCTATGATTGAAAGTAAATTCTAGTTTAGTAAATAACGTATTACATAATAAATTTTAAAGTTAATGTACGTATCAAATCACTTGATTAACATTAATTAAGTTTACTGAGGACTTTCGATATAGCAACACCCATCTCTACGTAATGGCAAGATGTAAGTGCTACCAGCGCCATCGACTTTATTTCAAGTTTCCCCGTGACGTTATAAGCGCACAGGTGTCAATGTCATCGTGTCATATTTGTGTTTCTTTACCGGTTCGGGTAATACCTAAACAGTGCAAAATTAGTGAATGTTATTCTGATGAGTTGTTGCGGATTTCAGAAGGTGTGGAACCTGATTTAGAATTGGATTACTTTATTATATTATTTTAGTAGGTACATATATTTATTTATGACGTACAAAGGGAAGGTACTTACTGTCCATTCTCGTTCGTGCGTTTATAAACAAGAAAGTGGCTACTAAAACACTATTCAAATGTTTATTTTAAAACAAAACGTACTCAAACGTACACCGAGAACGTATACTCGGTAACTCAGCGATAGTTAAGTCTGTAAGCCAGGCACTTAACCAAAATACGCTGTATACCTATAAACATTAAAACTGAACGTGAACACAATATGTACATGATACGTCGATAGGTTATTTTAAGTATAGACCAACAAAACTCTGTAATGTAAAAGGCATAGACATCCCTTTTCCTTAAGAAATTTATCGTGCTACGAGCGCCAAAGACTTGATATGAAGTCAACGGGCTACGTTATGAAATGAATAGTGAAGTGCCTATTATAATTATCTCTAGCAAGTATATGCATGACTTTTTGTCTCTGATAATGGATACTCATTTTTCTTACTAAAAATGTTCATAAAATAAAACAAACTACCATTATCCATCTATCAGTGTTTATTTATATTGTAAATTTAAATACAAATTTAAATTTACACATCTATTTTTCTATTATCGATATGACGTTACCGCCATCCTTGCTTTCGAACTATAGAATCTGTTATACATTTATATGTTGGCGTACAGCGGGACATCGCGTTTAGGATAGTTGGGCGGTGAAAAGGTTAACGGCATTTCAGCATCACCGGGCTTTTTAGGGGCAGCGAGAAACTTAAAGGGTTTTTTAGAGGGAACAACATCACATACTAGTGCGTGTCCCCGCGCCCTACTAGATTTTGACCTAAAGGCCTTGGTTCGGATTGACCTGGCCGTTGGGTTGGAGAGAAGCACCCAGGTACATCTGTACCTGGTATAGAGCGCGTGTGAATCGTGTCGTCGCGTCGTACCCTTGTTCTACGAGTACGTTGTCTTGGGCCTAAACTAGTGTACATGTTTAGTGTATTCTGTAAATGTGTAGTGGCATTTAGAGGATCGAGCGGAGATTAGAGGATCAGGCTGGGAGGATAGGTCATGCACCAGGGTGCCTAGCACGAGTTTTATTTGTCTTTCGATTACGTTAACGGAAACGAGAATTTTATGATAAAATTTTAACTGTCTGCATTTGGCACTAGGAGGCGCTGCTTCAAGCCATACAAATTCTCGTTTTTAACGTGTTCGAATGGCGAAAAAAACTCATACTAGGTATGATGAGATAAAGGTTGTACGTGAAAAACTCCCACCCGTTTCTCAAAATGCCACTACACACTCACATGATATACTAAACATGCACACTACAGGCCCAAGTCACCGTACTCGTAGAACAGGAGTACGAAGAACCCGGTTCACATGCGCTTTATACCAGGCTCAGACATGTACCTGGGCGTTTTTCAACACCCGATCAATCCGGGCCGAAGTCCTAGTCTTTACAGGCAAACTCAGGTTATTTCCTCGATCCTTTAGGATAATCTGGTAGGGAAAAGGGACACGCTAGCTTCATGCTTTTCTCTCTAGAAATCCTCTAGTTATTCTGACGGTGTCTCGATCACGTGATTTGAGAAACCTTTTAAGTTTCTCGCCGCTCACGCCCTTAAAATGTCCAATGCCGCTGTAAAAGCCATCTGCGGCCAACAGCAAAGTCTTAAAAACTATTAACGTAAAGTAATCTATAGGACTTCTTGGCGGGAAAGTGAATAGCCAAGTATGCGGTTTTGTTTTTTTTACTAAAATTTGTGTTGTAAGTATGTCGAATATTTATGTGAAGTAATGGTGGATTATTAACCGTCAAGTGTTCGTGAGTGTGAGTGTTGGGAAATGAAACAAAACAGTACAACGGCACTTTTTACTGAAATACTCGAGGGGTTGGGGGTATATAATTTCTCACTTCTCATTTCTACTATCATTCATCATCATCATACAGTAAGGAAATATTGTTTAATTATGTATTACTGTAAGAAAAAATACTTTGACACTGGCTTAATGTGCTAATCGCACGAAACCATCAAATAAAGGAAAAAAAAAGAGTAATCTATATCTGTACTGTTAATAAAGAGGTAAAGTTTGTGACTGTTTGTTTGTTTGCGGAGGCTACCCTCTGGAACTTTTGGTCTAATTTCAAAAATTCTTTTCCTAATGGAATGCTACATTCCTTGATAGTAACATAGGCTATATTTTATTTTGATAAAAAAGTGTTTCGTTTTAAAATCACAAATCCACACGGACGGAGTTTATAATAATCTGCGAGTTAAATATTAGCAAATGGTAATGGTAATTCAGCCGGGTCTCGCTCGACATTTTGAGCATTCGAGCATTCGTCCGATTGCGATCTCTGCGCGCATTATTGTGTTTTGAACGAAGCTTACAAAATAAGGAGACGAACAGAAAGTAAGCTTAATACAGACCGTGCTCGAGCAATGCACACATACCCCTCTCACAAACACGAATCAAGAACGGCTCGGAGCACATATCAACCTCTCACAGAACATCGGCGTGAAACAATGGCACTCGTTGCTGTTGTGTTTCGTCTGGTGAGTAAGTGTACCAGAGGCCCATCTCTCACCCCCAATTCCCAATTCCTACTCCCTCCTCAAGATCCAACTCCTTTCTCAAGGCCGGCAACGCATTTGCAATTACTTTGGTTTGGGTGTCCATGGGCGGCGGTGATAACTTTCCATCAGATGACCCTTCTGCTCGTTTGCCTCCTTCTAACATAAAAAAAGCAGTCAGAGCGCAGGTGTTCCGTTTCGTGTCCCTGAGAGAATGTGAGGAGCTCGATGGCGCAGTGGTCAACGTGCCCGGTCTGCGAGTGCTGAGGTTAAGCAATTTTTGTAAAGGCCGGTCATCGGATGGGTAACCAAAAATGTATCATCTCGAGCTCCTCCATGATTCGGAAGGCACGTAAAGTCGTTGGTCCCGGCTGCATTAGCAGTCGTTAACAATCCTATCCTATCCGCACTGGGCCCGCGTGGTCCATGGCCCGTTCTCCCTATCCATCCATAGGGAAGGCTCGTGCCCCAGCAGTGGGGGCATAGAATAAGCTGATTTAGAAAATATCTATCTGTACGTTGCTCCAGCTCGTTAGTATGAAGCTTACTTACTGCAGTCTCATTATTTTGCGACGAAGCTTCTCATTGGCGGCCTGGGAAACAATAAACACTGGATTTTGTTACACCATACGCGGAATGTTTGTTTAATTGGTACAATCACTTTTGGAATTAAATTTTCGGTACCGTTCACACGAAAAGTATAAATAAAATGATATAAGTGTGAGCTCGACGGCGCGGCGCAGTGGTTAACGCGCCCGGTCTGCGAGTGCAGAGGTTAAGCAACATTCACAAAGGCCGGTCATCGGATGGGTGACCCAAAATTTATCATGTCAAGCTCCTCCGTGCTTCGAAAGGCACGTAAAGCCGTTCATCCCACGTAAAGCATTAGTAGTCGTTAACAACCACCAATCCGCACTGGGCTCGCGTAGTGGTTTACTCCCCGTTCTCTATCCATACGTAGGGAAGGCTCGTGCCCCAGCATCGGGAATATAAAATGAGCTGATGATGGAACCTATCTTTGTACAGTACAGTGCACACTATTGCAGATAGAAGAAATACTATAAAAATAAAAATAACATAACTTTACAAAAAATAACAAATTAATATGAAATATGTATGAATAAAAAATGTCCTCCAACCGTGTGCTCCGATATTTAATGTCCTAACTTCACAGTGTCGTAATACCGCTTGCAGCGTAAATGACAAAGTACAAAGAATTCAACGAGTCTTCTCTAGCTCAGTAGCCAGAGAAGACTTCGTTTTCCTAGACTTGGTAGCTCAGCAGTCAGAACATTGGACCGCTAGTCCAAAGGTCATGGGTTCGATTCTCACTCTAGCATCCTGAGACTGGTTGTTTTTTTCTAGTAAAATTGTATCTTGTCCATATATTTCCATATATTTACCAGTAATCACCAAATACCTACCCTTACAATATTATCGGGGAACAACTTGAGCGCGTCCCACTTATTAAAGACCTAGGCTTGACCCTAGATCCGGAATTGACATTCAATGTCCATATTGCTCAAACGTGTGGCAAGGCTTATAAATCCTTAGGTTTCGTGATGCGACAAACTGCTCGGTTTCACGACAGAGCCACCATTCTAACTCTTTATTACGCATATGTAAGAAGCAAATTGGAATATAATTCGTTAATTTGGGATCCCCATGAAGCCAAATATAAGCTTATGGTGGAAAAAGTACAAAAAAAGTTTGCGCGTTACATATCCGTCCCTTTTCATAGCCGGCATGGTGGGTATTAACACTTTGGAGCTCAGGCGAAAATGTGCTCTTCTTTTACATTATTTCCAACTCTTCAATAATAAGATAGATAATCCTGAAGCCTTGTCAAAGTGTTCGTTTTTCGTGCCGAATAAGTTGGCGCGGCTGCGCACGCGGCGTCTATTGGCGGTCCCGTTGGTTCGCACGCAAATGGCAAAATATGCACCCACTGCCCAAGCTTTGGGTCTATTCAACGCTCTGATCGCTCAGCAACCAGATGTTGATATTTTTTGTGTACCTATTAATTTATTTATAAATAGTGTTATACGTTTTTTAGAAATTAAGTTGTTATCTGTCTACACAAAATGTAATTGGCCTACTGCACGCTTTGGTGTAACTGTAAGTGTAATGGGCAATTCAGATTTAAATAAATAAATAAATATATTTACATAGAGCGAGTCATCCCCAACACGAGTGTTGTATTTTCTGGGGTGTCTCAACATTTTGTAAAACCTATATTGAGAAATAAAGTCGATTCCTAGCTGGGTCGAGTAGGCATTCAATTTTTTCACTGTATTTATACATATTTAACTCAGCTTCAGTGCAGCAATCAGCACTTAAAAATAAAAAGTAGAATTTACTATAGCGTTGTGTTATCAAATTTGTGGTATTTTATCTGTAAAGATGAATCTGCATAGCCATCGGTTGCAATAACCACTTAATAATTAAAAAAAAAGCAGGGTAAACATTTTGTACTTACGTCAGCCTTCCCGGTAGCATAATGGTCAGTGCAGCCGCCCGGACTGCGAAAGACCCAGGTTCGATTCCTGGCTGAGTCGGGGATCATTTAATTTTTTCACTGTATTTTGTAAATATTTAAATTTACCTCCGTAAAGATCGGAACAAATGTGATAGTAATAACTCTGATACCAAAATTTTAAAAATATGTTTTTTATTGTACATAATTAAACTTAGGTTCTAATGGTCGCCCAGTGGTCGAAATTCGAATTTTTATTAAGGTTGCACGGATTGTATCCTAAGCAATGAAAAATCAAAAAAGATAGAATGTGAGTTGGGATTGGCATTGACAGATTCTGGCCGCTCCTCATCCATTTTTGAAATTTTTGTAGAGTATATATACGTGTGTGTCACATACATGGTAGCGTGTGTAATGTTTGTTTTATTGATTTAATATCTTTTTTATGCATAATTAAAAAAAAAATTAATATTCTGCAATCCTTCTCTGTATAAAGAATAAGTGTGCGAAATTTTATACTCTTCAATCCGCGCAATTTTCGTAAAAAGGGGTACAAAGTTTATGCTTCACGTATTAATATATAGATTAAGCTCAAGTCACTTTCAAATAGCTTAGACAATACTCCAAGAAGGCTATCACCACAAATAAAGAGACGGCAGAAGGTAAGCTTCATACTAACGCGCTGGAGTTGCTCTCACACATAGACAACCTCTACGGACACGGAATCTCGCAGCATCTGCGTTCGGACTGTTCCGAACTGTTCCGACATCCATGGACTATGTGCGCGTTGCTCAAGCGCGGTATGTTCTAAACTTACCTTCTGGCTATTTATATTTGTGCCATAACTCAGAGGCACAAAAGCTTTTATCGCATGCCTGCACCTGAAATTGCAGGTTGTGAATGAAATGGTAAGATTTGTTGTTCAAACGATCGGTTTTGCCCGTAATATTGGGAGCGGGGGCCGTGATTGCTAATCATTACTGACTTACTCGATGCTGATGTTAGTGTGGATAGCATTAGTTTTATCTAAAAATATATATTTTTTATTTCATATTAATTCATCCTTCCCTTCATAGGAGTACACGTGCTGCTCTTCGGAGTCACCGCTTCACTGTCTCAAATATCCCATCGCGCACGTTTTTCCCTCCTTCCTATGATATGGGGTCCTTCAAAAGAGACGTGAAGAAGCACCTTGTGGGCCGGCAGAGTGAGGTTAACTGATGCTACGTTTGTTTTCACGCTGCACCAGTTATCTTCGCGTCTGGTCTCCATTTCCACTTAACATGAGGTGGGATGTGTAGTCATTTGCCGAGCTATCTATAAAAAAAATATTTAAGCCTTGCTATTTCAAATTGAAAGCCTTTTGGTCTAGTGGTTCAAACTCTGTTCTTAGAATCAAAGGTCCCAGGGTAAATGTGGTAAGTGTGGCATGCTCTCTTTATTGTCTCTGCGGTGGTGGCATGTGCGTCGGGTCGTTACATTCCCTAAGATATGGTTGAGTGAAGCGATGGCTGATTCATATGTCATACTCGTGAACGGGTGCCTCCTGTGGAGGCAGGTCTGCTCTTGCTTACTTATCTAATTTTATTATTATTGTACTCGTATACTTTAACTTTGTTTTCTTAGAAAATTTTTGACTTTTATTAGTACTGTATGACATTGTGAAAATTGAAATTGGTAGGTACCTGATGTAATTTTTGCAAAACTTATTATTATTATTATTATTATTATTATTTTTTATATTTTTGGGTGTTGTGATTGTCCTTTTTTTGTGTTTGTTTGTGATGGAAAGTGTCCTTTTATGATAGGGCATTTTCCAATATTTTTGACGCTGTAAGGGAGAAAAGAGCTTGACACTTGCTGAGTTTCTTGCCGGTTCTTCTCAGTACAAGTTCTCCCGCCCAGAGTAGACTTACGAACCGATGGCATAATGACATTCATAAGAGCTATTTGTAGCCTAAACTGAATAAATGATTTTGAATTTGAATTTGAATTTGAATTTGAATTTGAATTTGAATTTGAATTTGAATTATTAGTTAGTAATAACTACTAGTAATAAGTTTATTCTTGCTGTTATGTTTAGCACAACGTAGTAAGATCCTTATATTCACAAATGTTCTGCAATATTTGCATTTAATTTTTTTTAGCCTATTATTGAAAGCTTAATATAAAAATCTGGTATAGTTTCGTCCTGTTGATTTTCATTATTTTAAGTTTTAATGAAACTTGTGTACTTTGTCTTTACTCGTACAGTGGTCTAGATTGTCTTACATAAACTAAGTACATTAAGCTGGCTGGAATATCCACACTATTATCTCGTGCTTTGCGTACGGCGCGCGTAATTCAGTCGCGTACGGCGTACAAACATACGCGCGGACAATAGTGTTTGTGGCGTGCTCACGCGCATCCGGCAATCTGCGCGGTGGAGATTGAGCGAGCTGTGTGGCCGGCCATGCTTTTATTGTTACCATATTTACAATACAACCTAGATTTACTTTAAGATTACTAGTAGATTGACTTATATGGAAGCAGGTAGTCTATTCGGTTTAAAGGGTATCGGACACAAAGCGACACTCGTTACCATCTTAATGTCATTACTTTTAAGGTTTAAATTCATCATCACCAACGATCACAACGATCACCAAGCTAAGGAGAACCGGCTATAAACCACCACGCAGGCGCAGTGCGGATTGTCGGTTGCTTAACGACTGCTGATGAACCAACGGCTTTACGTACCTCTGAATCACGGAGGAGCACGAGATGATACATTTTTAGTCACCCATTTGATGACCGGTCTTTACGAAAGTAGCTTAAGCAGTCGCAGACCAAGTAAGCTTAGAGTAGCTCGAGCTTCTCGTATTATTGTATTACAGTTATTATTTAATTAGTTAAACCGCCTCTGTGGTCTAGTGGTTAAGACCACCGGTTTAGACCCAGAGGTCCCGGGTTCGATTCCCAGCGGGGGTACATCTTTGTGTACTCGGTTTGGTTGGTGGTAGGACTTGTTTGTCCGCCTGGCTAGCTACCACCATCTTATCTAAATATGTCGCCATAATAACAATGTTTGTAGCATTGTTGTGTTCCGGCAGCTAGAGATAAGATAGCCAGTGCCTCACTAGTTGAGGATCCCGGGTGAAGTGCGCTTCCACCAAAAGGCCTTATCATCACTTAACATCAGGTGAGATCAAGGCACTGTGCTTACCCGTAAATATAAAAAAAAAAGAAAAAAAAATTGTAAAGGGTAGTTTACTGGTTAGTTAATAAAGAAATTTTGTACTTCACTTCCTAACAATATTCTCTCATAGAAGTTGTAAGGAAGTAGCGAACGATGATGTCACATTTGAAAGCTGCTCCCTTATTCAGTTTTTCAGTCAAAGTCAAATCGTTTACTCAGCATAAGCCTTCACATGCACTATGAAGTCAAAATTATAAAAAATATTTAATAAAAAACTAAAAATTAAAAAATAAAGCTTCACTCAAGACTCTCTTGAGTGAAGCTTTATTTTTTAATTTTTACTTGGCTTTTATCACAACTGGTGATCTTATATCTTATCTTATCTTATCTCTAGCTGCCAAATTACAACAGTGCTACTAACTTTGATGTATTGTCGACATAATTAGATAAATGGTGATAGTCAGGCGAACAAACAAGCCTTACCACCAACTAAACCACATCGAACCCGGTAACTCTAATCTCTTGGTCTGGATCCTTTGGTCCTAACCATTAGGCCACAGAGGAAAAGAGAAGAGGTCTTTGAGAAACGTCAACATTATGTACCTACATCATAGTGATTCAATGAATAAAGTTCTAATTACAACCACATAAGGTTCAGTTAAAACAATTAATTCCCGAGACTTCCTGCTATTCCGCTTTCATCAATCGGAATGTAAGTAGTGTCACTAATTACCGTTGCAGAAAAACACCCTATGATTGTAAGGAAAGCGTACAAGACCTCTCATAATTATCCGTTATACATAAGTATAACGGATAATTATGAGACTCCTATAGAGTAGTGGATACACTATCAGATAGATATGTGTAGAACTGGATAAGCTATCCAGTGCGTAGTTATGTGTTGCGCCAACCGATGTTTCTTAACCGCAGCGTCGGAATGAAACGAGTCGGCGACACTCGTCTATTGACAATCTAATTGCAATCGTTTATGTATACAGAGCTGTAACAACTATAAAAAAAGTTTTGAGGTCCTAGCACGAGCAACTATAGTGTTCTTATGGTGGCGTAAAATAGGAATATTGTATAAAAATTTATGCAGCGTTATAACGTCCGCAAATGGAAATAATAATCGACTGACGTTATTTGATAGATTCTATGACATTGATAGCATGTGCCATATGTACTTTACGGTACAGTTTCAAAGAAGTTCGCGCTATTATGGAAACTTGTACTATATTCGTAGTAAATGACTGATAGATGAAGAGTCGAAATTTCAGATTGGAATTTTATTAGCTCCGGTTTCCGGCGATTTTCAACCAGCTTTTGGCATTATAGCGAGGCCTTGATTCAGAA
Organism: Eudonia mercurella; assembly: GCA_963082485.1. NCBI lineage: Eukaryota > Metazoa > Arthropoda > Insecta > Lepidoptera > Crambidae > Eudonia > Eudonia mercurella. Next base: position 4,084,260 of record OY720040.1, read on the forward strand.
GGATCAGGAGGAAAGATAAAAGGAAAAAAGAAAAATTATTTATTGATAAAGCATTTTTAAAACTAAATCTAATTAAATAAAATTTAAATTAACATAGTTGCCGACCAAATGGTTGCCACTTAGGATAATGCCATGACATTACTACTTTCTACTGCTATATACTAACTGTTGTGAAATCGTTTGGAATCAAATGAATTACTAAGCAAACTATCATTTAATTTGCAACCATTAAAACACAATTAAATTTAAAATGTTCAAAATAATTTTTAACGCAAATTTTGTTGTTTTTTTTTACAATTAAATTTGTAAAAATATTCTGTCTATACAAAAATGAAGTTGTGGCCACTCTATATGGATCTCAAATAGTTAACAAAGTGCACGCAAGCAGCGATTATTGTCCGGTGGGACAACTGACAAATAAACAGGATCCTGTTGTTACATCATTCATTACGATCTATCTTTAGAAATATTATCCATGTATTGTACAAACCAGAATGTGCGTCTTGTGAACGCAATTATCATTTATGAATAGCAATGAGCGGTATTGTGTTTGTTTGTTTACTTCCTTGCGTATGGCATGATGTAATTAGTTGTATTTTTATTGTTATATCATGAAGTCCAAATAGGCCAGGATCTTACGAGGTATTTGAAATGTTATTATGAATTGAATAGGGCTCCTTTGGCTTACAAAGTAAGAGTAGATAGTGTTGATTAATTTCGGCGAGTTGGATTGAGCCACGATAGCTGAGTTGATAGTGCACCTTACCCGGCATGTCATGGGGTGCGGGTTCGAATCGCGCTCGTGTATTTTTTCAACACTGTCTTTTTTCAATTTGTAATTAGTTCGCAACAATATTTGCGTAAAATTATATGTAAATCATCATTATATTATTATGAACATTAAATAATTAGTAAAATGTTCAAATATTTATTAACGCAAATTTTGTTGCAAACAAATTACAAAAACATTCAATAATTAGCCCAAATGCGCAAATTCCCGAAGGAAAAGAATTTCTTTCCGGATTAGAATACTATCTCCTATTATTAACTAACGAAAACATATTTGTATTTCAAAATTTGATCTTCTCGTGTTTACGTGCTCACATAGATACTGTGATATTGAATACTATCATTTGATGGTTTTTTACATATTTTATCAAATGTTCAGGTTTCCTTAACTTAAAAAAAATATGTTAAAATAACGCGAGTCGATCCGCATAAAATGTTTCATTAAAAAAACATTAGTTGAAGCAACAACTCTATATATTTACTGTTAAGAAAATGTCGCATGTAATAATTTTATCTAGGCAGTGGGAGCAGCTACCGCGGCTTTGTCGCAGAGATTATCTCGCGTCATGTCTCGTTGCGAACTTAATGTATGGAGATTGGCTCAGACAATAACTCATTGTGAGCAAAACAGCGTCGGGCATAGGCCGTACTGCACGTGAGATGCACTACGCAACGGACGACGAAGAAAGTACCAGTCAGGTGCTATTGGTAGAGATTCTGAGTGCCAAGTGCGAAATATAAAATAATTATTTTATACCAAATTATAAATTTGATATTCTTGTTGTATAATAAATAAAAATCTTAAAACTATAAAACATATAAGTCCACACCAAAACCCTGAAAGAGCCTTGCAAATCTTAAGTAAACGTATTATAACTTTAAGTAAAACGAGAATTTTTAAAGCTGAAAAGATGATGTTCATGATTTTTAATGACGGATTTTAGAGCTCGCAGTTTTGCACTCGGTCTGTTACTACAGCCACTATCACATGCCCACAATAGCAGATAAAAATGTAGCCTAAATGTAATTCCACCTATCTTTGTGCAAAGAAATACACGTTCATTGGCGCATTTGATGCTCTCTTTTTTAATATTAATTTGATACATAGGTATTATCCGCTCTTGCTATGTCACAATCACTCGGCCGCGGTTTTTCTAAGTGCCGTATTATCATGTGCAGGTTGTCGCTGCCGGTCGCCGGTAAACAGTAGCTGTTGTTATTACGCCGCACATACCTACGCGCGGGTGCGTTGACTCCTTTTAATAGTATATTGCGTACGCGCAGGGTGTAAGAGCTGGTTTCTATGGAGGTGACGTAAATATGTAGTGGTAATGCGGAACTAGGAGATGGATCCTTTTTTGAATGTAAAATAAGGACGGGACAGAAACAATTACACAGACTTCTAAAAAAGATGGAATCAAAAACTCACAAAACTCAAAAATTTATACATATGTGATAACTTTAAAATGGATCCAGTTTTAATATAGAATAAAATAAAAATCTGTTTTTCTTAGCTGTGAGTTTTATACAAACATTTGTAACGTGATACGAGATAGTTATTACCTTCAAAGTTGGCAATCTACAATCTACAGATAGCATGAGGATGTATTTAGATAAACGCTTCTATTTTTTCTAATTTTCTTTCATTCATCAGGTATATTCAAAGACTTCACTGGCTCGGCCACCTGGGTAGGATTACAGTAGATTGTGCGGTGAAGCGGCCGGTCTATTGGCCGAACAACCAGTTGGTTGTCCCAGGTACAGCTGCCAGGGGGATGAGATCGAAAAGGGTTTGCGCGATCTCGACGTGGTTGTCTGGTAAAACAGGAGAGAACTACGAGAAGGATTTTATTAGAAGCCAAGTCTCACTTGTATCGCTTTGCCATTGTAGTTTCTAAAGCGTAGGGTAGTGGATCCAGTGTTACTGGACACTGTAACACTGGATCCACTACCACTTTAAGACCAGCCCCCCAACCGCGTAACACTCTCGCTTTCGATCGCTTTGAAGGCGAGGCCCTCGCCTCGCTTTCTAATATAATATCGAATAATATCGAAAGCTATAGCCTATAGCTTTCGATATTGTTTTCATATTGCTTTCGAAATGACAAGATGACGTCTCCTCCTCGTCTCGCCTTCAAAGCGATCGAAAGCGAGAGAGTTAGGCGGTCGACCCCCAGAATTAGACATATTTCTCATAAATGTTCAAATAATTTTTAACGCAAATTTTGTTGCGAATTTCGGCGGGCTGGTTAGAACCAGGATAGCTCAATTGGAGGAGCACCTGACCCGGAATGTCAGAAGGGTGCAGGTTCAAATCCTGCTCGTCGAAATTTTTTCAACATTTGTGTTTTTCATTTTTCTCATCGCAAAAAAATATCATCAGGTATTTATTTGTTGCGAATGACAGTGCCAATATTCTTCTCTTCCAAAATAAATCTTTTTATCCTACCATTAGAGTCTTTAAACTGATTCTTATAAACTTTCTAATTGATTTCCAGCACCATGTAAACCGGTCAACAATAAGGAAAAGATTGGCACATCTCGGCTACCGTTGCTCCGGGCACCGTCTTAGGTAATCACACTTATTATGTATGTATTAACTGGCGGCGTGCCGCGTCCCGATTAGCACATAAGTGCCTGCTATATGCCTGCTTATACATACCTTGTTTTGATATCACACAGAGCAGGAAACGTAGGTACATTAAGCTTATTCGTTGCTTAATTTTTGTAAGTTGTACATAATTTGTTACTGTGTTTACCTTTTGCTTATATGAATAATAGTTGTGGTAAGAGTCTGCTTGGAACCCGACTGGGTTGCCAATCACTTATTTTCGCTTCTAGGTACCACTTCGTAGGTACTACATCGCTGTGTTCCGGTTTGAACGGTACTAGATCCAGAGGAATGACAGGGTCTTAAGAAAAAAAAGAATAAAATACTTATAAAATACAGTGAAAAAATTAAACGCCTACTCACTTCACTGTATATTATAAGTATTTAATTTAGTTTCAGTGCAGCATTTAGCACTTAAAATAAAAAAGTAAAAAATAAAATAAAAGAGGAGCTCGATGGCGCAGTGGTTAACGCGCCCGGTCTGCGATCGCTGAGGTTAAGCAACTTTCGCAAAGGCCGGTCATCGGATAGGTGACCAAAACTTTATCATCTCGAGCTCCTCCGTGCTTCGGAAGGCACGTTAAGCCGTTGGTCCCGGCTGCATTAGCAGTCGTTAACAACCACCAATCCGCACTGGGCCCGCGTGGTGGTTCATGGCCCGTTCTCCCTATCCATCCATAGGGAAGGCTCGTGCCCCAGCAGTGGGGACATAAATGAGCTGATGATGATGATGATGATGAAAAAATAAAATAAGTCTATGCACGTAGAGGAAAGAATCAATCAAAAGTTAAGCATTAAATTAGTCTTAGATCTATATGTAGGTACTGATAACAATATCTTAAACTCCTTATGTACCTACTCCGGAATGTATTGCAGTCACAGTCGTAAAAACCCAGTGATAGGTTATGGCCCTATCACATGAGGTGCTTTTGTTTATGAAGAAGAATAGACTGAAGATGATGATATCATAAAATGATGGATTGGTGGAGTACACTCAGTAATAAAAATATGCTGCATGCCTGCTTATATTCTGCATGTTGCTTGCCTACTTGTGTTACATATAAGGTCACTTTTTATCAACTGCAAATATTTTGACAAAACATCTAATTATATCAGAGAAATAAGGCCCTGTCATTAAAAAAAATTCAAGCTAGTTTTTTTTTTCACTTTTCCTGACACAAAAATTGTAATATTTTAAGAGCGGCCTCTCTGTCGGTTTTTTTGAATGAAACTAGGGGCACGGTGAAGGCACTACGGCCTCTCTGTTTCGGCTCCTTTGAATTGAAACTACCGAAAGTGCTTTATTTTTCTTTTTAATCGAAATGTTTTTTGGCGTTTATATTATGTTGTTGAATTTATTCTCAAAATATTTGCAGTCGATAAAATGTGACCTTATATATGCTTGCATGTTACATGTCCACTTGCATAATGGTGTGCCTTCTTTCATGCTGCTTAATTATGTTTACATGTAATAACGTTATATGTGTTTTTTAACAAAAATAAATTAAACTAATATACTTAACATAGCTCTTTAATATTGATCCGTGCGGCGTAATGCTACGGCCCCTTATTGAGACCTGCAAGTCAAACTTCAAGTAAGCTGTCCTTATAAGGCTCAGAACTACAAAGAAGTATGTATGCCATCACAAATAACCCTTACATATTCCAAACAGAAAGGCGTTACTAATCTGTCCCATAACTCCTACACAACGTTAGAAGCGAAATAAAGTCGTTCACAATAAATTGCCAATACGCAATACGTAATTGCAATCTCAAACAAAAAGATTATTAAAATAATAATTAGTTTTCGAACGAGCTACCGGTCGGATTAATGCAATCTATTCAGTGTATCAGGCGTAATTCAGGTTTTGAGGCATAATAACAGGTGCTGGCGTACTATTATCATGGCTGGCGCTGTTTCTATCGAGTAAATATTGTTGAACAAAGACTGGAATTTTGCTGTTGGCTTTATAAGTCAACTTCTGCGTGACACTGTAGTTTTAGATATGGCCTCAGAAATATCACAATATTTTGAAACATAATTGTAGTCTTTCTTAATTTTGGGGGGTTAAAGTTACTCGCGTCCGTAGGTTTACCCTTGATACCCTACACGTGACCCCTGGGTGGTGCTAAGTGAGTGACACTGTCTGAGTGTTAGAGCCACGCTGCGTTGCAGCACGAAATGTGCCGGTTCACCCGGCGTAATACCACCCTCTCACAGAATATCGGCGTGAAACAATGGCACTCGTTGCTGTTGTGTTTTGTCTGGTGAGTGAAAGTACCGGAGGACCAGGGGTGAGAGCCCTGCCTCCTCCCAATTCCTACTTCCTCCTCAAGATCCAACTCCTTCGTCAAGGCCGGCAACGCAACGCCGGCTGCGATTACTTTGGTTTTGCGGCTGTCCATGGGCTTCGGCGATTACTTTCCATCAGGTGACTCGCCTGCTCGTTTGAAGTAAAAAAAGGAAAAAAAAATGTTTTTTATTTCTCTTAGACGATATATGTTAGGTCCCCCAACGACCCCGGTCAACACGAGCCGAGGTCCTAGTCTATAAAGGCGAAAGACTAGGTCCGAGGGTTTCGGCTCGGAGACTAGTAGGGAGCAGGGACACGCACTAGTGCGTGATACCATTCTCTCTAGAGAACTTCTGACGGTGCTTCGTTTCTCACGGCTTGAGAAACCCTTTAAGTTTCTTAAGTTTCTCGCCGCTTAAAAAAAAGTCTGGTGCCATTGAAAATGCCGTTTGAGGTAATAAGCAAACTCTCTCCAAAATAAAAAAGCAGTGCATGGACGCTTGTACCATCAAGGATAACTTCGCATTTCCGATCCTGAAGCTTCAGTTCTTATGGCATGTTCAGGAACAAAATAGAGACCTATTCTCAGGCGTACCTACCTTCGACCACTTGCTTACACTTACACATATTACACTTTTTCTGGTATCAGTGCTGTTTCGTGACGGCCATTACCTTCAAGCTGATGCTGATGGTTATGTTACACTTAATTTTTAAAGGAACCATAAACTTTTTCTGTGAGCTTTCTCATGGCTCTCATTCAGTTTATTGTAGCTTGTTTAACAACTGCAATTTTCTACTACACCAATAGCTTAATGTATCCTCCAAAGCACGAAGCAAAATCAAGGTCAATACGCTAGTCCCCCATCCCATACATGACCACAACAATAGTAGCTCAGTAATTGCGATCATTAACAAAAGACACATAACATATGTAAAAAGTAAAACAAGAAACCATATTATCTAGCCCATTTCATCTGATTATTCTACCGTGTCCTTTAAATATCTATCAAATACTGTTGCGAATATTCGCCATTCAGCATTAGCACTGATAACAGGTTTGTCATAAATAAGATAGCTTGTTAAAAGCTTGTAAATATATTAAAATGTTAGCTCAGACGGCAGCCGCACGGCAACGGGCCGGTAATGGCTCGTGTGATATATTGCTCTCCTATGCAATAGGTCAATAATTTCATCCCGCGTAAGTTTTGCTCTATCTAGTTCGAATGACTTGTAAGGTATTTGTTTTCTATTGAATTGTTGTTTATGTATTATATACTGACAACGACACAGATAACAACCAATTAACGTTAAAAGACGTGAATCTAAAAAGTTCTGTACCAGATTATGGTCAAGAAAGAAAAGTCTACCCTTCCGAAAATGTAATGGATACAGTCACTAAATTCACTTAATCGTAAATATGGAAAAGCTGTGTACATACCTTTGTAAGCGCAAGTTGCTTTACACATTTTTTTAATATACTGTATTGGTACTTATCACACACAACTTAAACAAATACCTCGAGCGCTGAATTTGAAAATTTACGTGTTTTTAAGTCACTGGTGCTAGGCGCTGAATAGGTCTTATACATTAAAAGGACTAGTGTAGGTTAGCTTGATCCTTTCACAAGGTCGTGGTTGTCTTGGAATTTGAAACAAATACCCAGTAACTGCATAAACAATACGTAAAATAATGATATCTAAAAACTTATTTCTTCAGAAACCTTGTAAATATAGCCCAAATAAAACAATGATCCGACATCAAAATGTTTGTATTGATATTCCGCAGGTCACTGTTGTCTTATTTTTCCATTAAAAAACATGAATATAAAAATATTAAGACTTTTATTATTTTTTACCCAAACGCCTATGATTTTACGTAAGTAAACATTGCTCTAATTAAATCACCAGCCTACTCTGTACAGATATTAGTGTGCGTGCGTATTCGTAGTCGTGCGCCGTTGTCACACCACTGCCACGCGCCGCTCGCTCGCTATCATAAAGAAACTTGAAACTCGCAGTTTTGCGTCTGCGCTGCACCCCCTTAATATGTGCAGATGCCGGAACGTTACCTATACGTCTTCTTAATACTCTGCTGTAAACATCATTGCACGTTTAATTGTATTTTATGAAAATAAAAATGGCGGCGAAAACTTTTTAATTCAAATAATAAGTCTGAAGAGGTTTCATTTGTTATTAGTTTTCATTTGTCATATATCTATAGGAGGTTGCCTATAGGAGGATGCGAGCAGCACAAAACCGGTCGTTGTGGAGATCCATGGAGGAGGCCTTTATCCAGCAGTTGACGTCTTTTGGCTGAGACGATGATGATGATGATGATGATGATATTATATACCTATTTGGTTGCTAGATGTTGTTTGTATTGTACGAGTAGAAGGTGTGGTCGTAACCCATCACGCTGGGCGATTACGAGCCAGTGGGTATTAACGACTGCTTCCTGCTAAATATTCACGTTAGACCGCTTTGCGATCTAGCAAAACCAAAACCACCGGTCTCAGAATCAAAGGAGCCGGGTTCAATTCCCATAACCTTGATTTCATTTCCCATATTATTGTAATTTCACTGGATCTCGTCATCTCGTCAGACGTCCACTACCGGACAAAGGCCTCCGCTAAGGATCTCCACAGCGGCTGGTTTCGTGCTGCTCCAGTGGCTAATCCTTATTTTACCAGATCGTCGGTCCACCTTGTTGGAGGCCTGTCTAATGGTGCGCGGTCGCCACTTGAGAACTGTCCCGTCCCAGCGGTCATCAGTCCTACGAGCGCTGAATCTCAAACTTGAAATCGAAACAGTTCAGTTAGATATGCTGTTTAGGCACAGAAATAGTTCAGTGTATTCTGGGCGTGTCCTACCACAAGGCATTTTATATAATAAACAATATTTCAACCAATTTGTTGCCACTATGTTTCTTGATTACTTAGTATCACTAATCATAAATAATGAATCGCTTGTGGGTTAAAGCGATTCGATAAGGCGTAAAATCAAAATGTAATAATTCGAATTCAGTTAACTTGGTAACCGACAATACCGGCTGAGCCTTGTCGCAACTTCCTACTTAAGAATGAAACGTGTAATAAGCGCTCTGCTATGCAAATCAATCGTTGCGAAACCTCTGTCAGTGGACACAATGCAGGAAATCGCTGTTGTGTAGGGCTGTCTATACGAGGAAAGAGTGGACTTGATACTTTGGCATTATTTCTTCTTTGATTAGCACGTGTAACGCATTGCATGGAGACCCGATCCGTTTCGAATCCCTTGAAGATTCTAGAAAGGAACGGAATGCGTTATGTTATTCTCTCTAAGAACCTCTGACGTTGTTTTGATAAGATTGAGAAGTTTCTTGCCTCTCCTGAAATGTAAAACGGTGTAAAACTCTCTCCAAAGAAATTGCAATGAGATATTGCAAATTGCTATAGGGATCGCTAGAACCTAATCTAACTAACAACTAAAAACGAAAAAGTAGACATGATACTTTGGGATTGTTTTTTGCCTTGATAAGTATAACGTGAAAACAAATGAGTTACGCGACAGGGAGAGAGTTGCAAGTTGCAGAAGTGATCGCGAGTAATCCACTATCTCTTCCTTTATTAAATTAAGAACAACTTGGTAAATGCGATGCGTTTGTTTTATTTATCAGACTAGCGTGTAGCGCAGTGCAGGAGCAGAGTTGCAAATTGCAATGGTATTTATAGAGGGAAAGAGTAGACTTGATACTTTGCTTCTCTCTTACTTTTAGGTTTTCTAGTTTTTGAGATTGATATCGCACTTCAGATCTTAAAGCTTATTTCATAGTCTGTACTTTATTACTAGACAGTTAAAAGGTAAACATTATTAATACTGACCCTTTAACTGTACATTTTATTGGCCTGTTACCTGACGCTGTAATGAATGAAAATTCGTTGTGAATCAACTTTACGGGCAATTGTGATTAATGGTCAGCCGTAGAACCTTTTGGAAGGTTCATCGGAGAACGTTTTACTGTTGCTGTTATATTAAGTGTGATAAACTAGCTTTAGGAATGAGGTTAAAGCATTATTGTCCGTAATAATAATTGTAAACAATAAAACTTTGACTACAAATAGCGCTAGTTACGTAGACATTCTGCAATCAGTACGAGTAATAGAACTAATTTAGTATTAAAATAACTTGTGACATTGGAATTAGAATAAATAAAAAGTGTAAAAACAATAAGATAAGATGAGATGAGAAGACAAGATTAAGAGGCGCTCGATGCTGAGGTTAAGCAACTTTCGCAAAGGCCGGTCATTAGATGGATGACCAAAAATTTATCATCTCGAGCTCCTCCGTGCTTCGGAAGACACGTGAAGCCGTTGGTCCCGGCTGCATTAGCAGTCGTTAACAATCACCAATACACACTGGGCCCGCGTGGTGGTTTATGGCCCGTTCTCCCTATCCATCGATAAGGTAGGCTCGTGCCCCAGCAGTGGGGACATTAAATGAGCTGATGATGATGATGATGAAAGACAATAGAACTAACTTTACATTTGGAATAAGTAATTAAATCAAAATAGTTAACTAATAATTTAGAACGATGTTTGAGTGAGGTTAAGTCAAATGGATCGCACCTAGTTAGCATCTGCTTAAAATAATAATATCACCAGATACAAACTCAATGGTTATGGGTTCGATTTAAGTTAGTGGTAAGGCTGGTTGTTAATCCGCCTGGTTAACCACCATCTTATCTTAAAAGTTCACCGTTTAATGTTATTAGCTTTGTTCTGTTTCGGCAGAGATAAAATTACCAGATCCGAGTGAAGTGCGCTTCTCCAATCTTAAGCCTCCTGATCTTACAATTAGGTGGGAGAAAGGCCGAATGTTTTCCTGTTATGGATTTAAAAAAACCACCAATAAGATATTTGCATAGAAATCTAAAAGGGTTAAAAACAAATAAAGGTGTTACATCAGCTGAACAACAAATTCGAATACCATACGAGTACAGGTATAAGACATCATAACTCAGCGTGATTAAACCGAAGTGAATCAGACCCAACCCTGGCAGTAAAGCATATCAAAACGGAGCCAGATGCGGAGATAGTGAATGATTCCAAGAGTAACGCCACCGGGCAATAACTTAACCAATCTCCTTGGGGCTTAGAAACCATTCCTTCCAACAATTGTGGGCATAAATTGTCGAGCTAACTTACCACGGGACACCGCAACAGTAGCTCTTAAAACAAAGGACATGGAACGATAAAATGTATATGAATTTTGAGCTACAGAAATTGCTACGGATGATAGAAATAGAACGGTAATAGGTTGAAATGAAAAACGTGAAGACGACGCGGCTGATAAAATTAAACTTAAAGTAGAAGGTGATAAGGATGGGTTTGCTACTGATGTTCAAGTTGAAGAAGAGTGGACAGAACAGGTTGCGGAGTGAGTGCCGCCCGAGGCGTCGTCATTTAGTTCTGGTGTAGGGTCCGCAAATTTATGTGGCATTAGTTTAACACTCAAAACGTTGTGTTTAGTTGTGACTTTCACACCGGTATTTATGAAGTGTTTCAAGCCGAATGGTGTTTCGTCGATTTGGAGCGGGCAACCGCTTTGTACAAATGACAGTTGGTGTAAATTATGCCGTACGAAAAGCTTTGGGTGGTCTTGCTTTGCAGCAAACAAAATTTAATAATAAGCAATTTAATAATAAATAATTATATAATTAAATTAAGAAAAAACACCGCAAATCCCTGACTTAAATTCCTAGAAAATCATCTTAAACTATTGTGGTCTAGTCTCAGACTCAGTGGCCCCAGATTTAATTTTGTTTAGCATTGTCAAAGCTCACATGGATAACTACCACTGTATTATGTACGTCACCCTAACAAGATCGTAAGAATTTTTATAATAATAGTCAGTTTCTCAGCGATTCTAGAAGTGCACCTAAAACATGTCACATGTATTGTAAACAAAAATTATTTTAATATTTTGATGTATCTCATCATCATCTTCATCATCATCATTATCAGTGTACACTACTAGCATACATTAGCCTATATACTCCATCATTAAGATCAAATAGCTCGACGGGGTAGGGAAGGCCAACTCATTTAAATTCTACCATCAGTCCTTCTCTACCATAGTGGTCCTGACCACGGACAGCAAGCACTAAGTCATAACCCTGCAAAAATTCAACACGCCACGTTTAAATTATCTGCAAAATTATGGCTCGTAGATATGGGTGTTTTCCATCAAGTTAACTAAAATGAAAATTTGTATGGCGAAGCAGCGACTTCTTGTGACAAACGAGTACTCGGTAGCTCAGCGGTCAGATGGACCGATAACCCAAGGGTCATGGGGTATATTCCCACTTGAGCTTTCCGAGACTGGCTGATTTTAAATTGTAAAATTTTTATTTAACATTACATATTTTAACTTTTCTTTTATCTGAAACGAAGAGTGTTAATTTGGCATACGAATTCTCATTTTCAGTAATATAATTGAATGGCAAATGAAATTCCCACTAGGCAACCAGTATAAGTGTTTCATTTGTTTTTTAATTATTGTTTAAGCGGCTATAAGTGCTTTATGCGCTGTCGACAGTATTGTAGAGTCCAGTAGCCATAGCCCGTAGCTGCAGGCGAAATGCAAACTGCGTTGCGTGCTCCGTCGCGCATTAAACGCGTTGTTATGCTGAATAAAGACAACGAAATATTTTTTTACTAAATATCTAGCAGCAAATGATCCTTGATTATTTATGACATTGTGATAAAATCGCAACAATTTAAAAATGCTATTGAGAGATTGCTGATTGCTATAAAAGTTCTAAAAAATAGTTTAAAAAAAAATTGCAAAATCATTTTTAACTTTTATTGGTCGTCATCTATATATTAATACGTGAAGCAAAAACTTTGTACCCGTTTTTACGAAAATTGCGCGGACGAAGGAGTATGAAATTTCGCACACTTATAGTTTATATAGAGAAGATTATCCGAATGTTAATATTTTTTTTAAGTATGCATGTATTTGACACACACGTATTGTTTGTCTTTAATGCGGCCAACATCTGTCAATGCCAATACAAACTCACATTCTATCATTTTTAATTTTTCATTGCTTAGGATACAATCCGTGCAGCCTTGATAAAATTACGGTCGAATTTCGACCACTGGGCGACCACTAGTATAAATAAATGCTTAATCAAAAAGATAAGAGAAAATACATAACAGATGCATGGTCTGCTATGTATTTTCTATATAAAATATAAATCGCATGTTCATTTTACTACGATGTTACTAAACGAAATAAAACCAAATAAAACGGACTCTTTAGAAAATGTGTATTCTAATATGTCCAGACTCAATTAAGGTATATCATCTCTATTAAGAACTTATAATGCTTTCATTATTATACTAGATATTGCTGTGTTGTAATGAAAACTGTCTTTGTTTATAGTAAAAACAATTCAGTACGAAATGTGATATTTAAGTTACAATAAAAGTCCTTTGAAGACTTTATAATCTGTTGTCCACTCGGCGAGATGCTATTATTGTTTTAATCGTTTCTGTTGTCACTCTATTCTCTTCGGAGTAGAGTTCAAATTGGATGTGGTGTTGTTTGGTGTTGATTGTTCATACTTATAATGACTATTCTAATGTCATACGTTTTTGTAAGTAACAGCAGAGACGCCTTGCTTACGACCAACAAGATAATAACTACTTTGAATTGTTTTTTACATTCACAATAGACTATTTTAGATTTCGTTGATTGTTAGCTAGAATAGAACGTGAAAGTTGAAAATGTAAATTACAAGTAAAAGATAATTTTTATGCTATCATCAAGTACTAACACTTATAATTAATTAGCTTACCGACAGACTATTCGTTTGAAGGATATCATAAAATCAAAATGTGAATATTTCCTTGTTTGCAGTTTAAACTAAGGTTTAGCTTGATTCTAATAAAAAAAATAGTATGTTATAAAAATCTGGATTGCAATATAAAAAAATCTTATACTTGAGTGCCTTGCCTTGCCATGTTCCAGGTTTTTTGTATAAATAGTGAGTTTTTTCAGCTGGTACAATATGATATTTTCTACATTCAGTTAACTATCTTATAGTGAAGATGTGGCTGTATTAAAACATCCGGTGTTTTATGAAGTCGATTAAAAAACTAGTGTTGTAAGAGCTAACTTTTTAAATGTGTGTAACCACCACTTTAAAAAAAAAAACAGGTCCGCACAATAATACGCAATTACTCGCCGAAAGCGCGAGCGCACCTGTGTTTTAAATCACGTGCGCGTACGCATCGATTACTTTGTACATAAAATTGGTATTTTATGTGACCCTACCAGAGGTACTCGGTCGGTTGTCGAACTTAAATCTTTTTAAAGAATTCTGGTAGAGAACGAGAAGTAACTTTTTGATTACAAAAATTAAATAAAAAGGTAAGTAGGTACTGATTTTTTATTCCGAACTTGCATATAATAACTATAACTATACTACTTTATTATATTTTTCCCCGTGTGGTGCCGGGTGTAAAGAATTGCACCACCCCATCTCTTCCCGTGGGTGTCGTAGAAGGCGACTATGGGACCATTCTAGAGCATGGGCAGCAGCGTCTCGCTGTGATTATTTTCACCTTACTGCGATCGCCAACCCGCCTGCCAAGCGTGGCGATTATGGCAAATTCCCCTCAAAATGATTTATTCCTGAGGGAGGTCTTTGTCTTTTTGGCTGAGATGATATTTTTTTACATTAAACTAAATAATAAATAGGTAATTGAGTTAATATTAAATACCTAACGAAATGTTGTGTACTATTTCACTGTTACTTTACTTTCAGAATGCTAACGAAATTCAAAATAACTCAATAAGAACGACTTGCCTCAGATGGAACTCAAACCCGATGACTGAAAAAAACCTGCCTCAATTTGGGCGACAATACTTCAAACTCATCAGCTACCAAGATGTCTTTTGTTTCTGGTTCGATTTCGTGACTCAACATTTAACGCGACTTTATGATCGAGATGTGAACCGATAGTACGGCTACTGATAATTTGGGCGAAGTTAGCCCGAGGGCCGAATTCAAAATAACAATAATTTAGCAAAATTCAGATGATCGGCCTTTGTTCGCGTAATGAGCGGTTGTGCGGACCGATTTTTAAAATGCCATTATGGTACGTAATGTCCAGTGAAAATTTAGTATCGATACTTTATCGATGCCGAGCTGATTACGGTCACCGCTTCTACTATAATTTGTCTGTTTACTTGATTATTACGTTATTGTTTCAATACGTTAGGCCCGAAAGATTTTTTGTTGATTAATTCATTGTTTCGGATTACATAATATATATTCTGAGATTTTAATCATTATCATCATCATCATCATCATCAGCTCATTTTATGTCCCCAATGCTGGGGCACCAGCCTTCCCTATGGATAGTTGTTAACGACTGCTAATGCAGTCAGGACCAACGGTTTTACGTGCCTTCCGAAGCACGGAGGAGCTCGAGATGATAAATTTTTGTCACCCATTCGGTGACCGGTCTTAGCGAAAGTTGCAAACCCTAAGCACTAGCAGACCGGGCGTGTTAACCACTAGGCCATCGCGCTTCTCCGAGAGACTACAATACCTAGTTAAAATCGGGCATTCGTCGCAACAGCTAGCGCGAAGAGCTTTGATTCTGCAAATTGAGCAATTTTCACATATGCGGTCGCCAGATAGGAGAGTTTCGGAAGGCACGTTGAGCCGTTGGTCCTGGTCGCTGTCGTAAGATGGTCCAGCGAAGTGCATAATGGCATTCATGTGAGAAGGCCTGATTCCAGCACGCCTGACGTGTCATACATAGTTTGTATGGAACCCGTATTGAATTTTAATTTGCAAGAAGATGCAATTGATCGGTTAAGCTCATGCCAAAAGCTTTTTACCTTAGAAAAACATAAATATTTTTGAATAACTACAACTAGGTTACATCTTATGGAATACACTACACTATCCAGCCATACTACGACGGAAGACATTGCACTGAGATGAAACGGCAAAGAACTCAACAAGGGCATTTCTTTCCCCCTTTCCTTTATGGCGTCAGAAAAGGACATAAAGACCACCAACTACATTAATTACTTTAAATCCAATAATAAAATAGTCGACCGCACGACACCCAGCTTTGAAGCAGCCATCAAATTACTGAAACGTTGAAAGATGAAAATAAAAAAAATAATAAAAAGAGGAGAGGTTAAGATATAAAAGACTCTTTTATTGCGTTAATACTGACCATAAACAATTGTTTTAATTCTGTTGTCAACTCTATGCTCATAATATTTCAAAGACTTAGCGTTCGATGAAAGCCATCGTAATTTCGAACGCTACGAATCGTTAATTACATGATTATTTCTATTTTTATCACCCATATGACATAAAAGAGGCGTTCTCTCGAAAAATAAATTCACAAGATTACACTACTAAACTGCTTTCCATGCTTTTTTAATATACAACTGTTTTTGAAATCTAGAATTAAACAATTTACCGTTACATTAACTTAATAAGTGACCACTAAATATTATTTAATTACCGTCCAATATTAGATAATCGGCATAAATTGCAATTATGTAACGATAACATAAATAATACGGTAGGATGGGGGGTATTAAGCTTTCGGGTTCCGTATGGCAAATGTAAAACCCTTTTTGTAAATCGTTTCTACAGACACAAAGTTCTGATTTAGCTTTGTACTTATATGTTTGACTAGCACTTTACTCGTGACTTCGTCTACGTGGATTTGAGATTTTAAAAATAATTTTTATTTAAATAAAATATAGCCTATGTTACCCGCAAGGAATGTAGTATTCTATCTGAAAAAAAAATTTTGGAATTGGACCAGTAGTTCCAGAGAATACCCTCTACAAATAAACGAATTCACACTTTACCTCTTTATTATGAGTGTAGATATAGATAAGATGCTTGTTAGCTGCATCCAAGCTTAATCAACGAGTTAGTTAGCGGAATAAACACTATGTCTTAATTGCTGCACTTTTGTATGCCATAGATTACATTATTTACTATTATTTTACAAAATGACAACAAATTTTCAACGATTACTGCTGCACTGCAGTTACTGCTGTCTCTCAGCACATGCTGAGAGCATGCCTGTTGCCATGTATATACTATAGCTTAAGATATTGAATGCTAGTAGATTCTTACCTAATTGATTTTTATATTTTAATCAAAGTAAAACGTATTGGCAACCTTAGATGTCTATATAATGACTGGTTTGAACTTGGTGTTTTGTTTCGGTGTAACTGTCAGTGGCCATGGCTACTCGTGATTGGCGACCTTAAGAAAGCGGCGGGACGTGGTCTATTGCGGAAGGCGGAGAACTAGGTATGACGGGGATCCATTGGAGAGGCCACTGCAGTGGACCTCTGTATACGATGTCAAGGAACCCATTGAGTATGTTTCGATCACACGGCTTGCAGAAGCCTTTAAGTTTCTTGCCACACACAAAAGTCCGATTACGCTGTAAAGACAACAGAAATCTGTATGTTTTGATAACGATAATGTTGATTATAAACCCATATTACCAGTGCCTATCACGTTACCACATCGCCAGCTCATTTTATATCCCAACTGCTGGGGCACGAGCCTTCCTTAATGACGGATATGGAGAACGGGCTCTCCCGCCGTATTATACTGATCAGTAACAAAATGTATATTTATTTATTTATTAGGTTCACCCACAGCACAGTTAATACATTTTTACATTTACAAAACATTACATTGTGTATAAAATTTTACAATTAATGCACAACCAGTTAAAGGCAAACACTGCATGATGAGGGGAATTTATACAAAAAAATTACTTAAAACTAATCAAAAACAGAGATCGATCTATATACGAGAATCAACATAGAGTTGTCAGATGCTCACTGAGTTTTTTTTATGGTACGGAACTCCCATACCGCCAGTCGAAGTCGCGCTTCAACTTGCCAGGTTTCTACATCGGCTTGACCGGCTAATGGTGTTCCCGTAATAAAATGGGTTAATAATGGCATCGTCGCCCCACCGAATCTTTCACGGTTGTTCGGTATCGGGAATTAAAGACACAGTCTTTTTATTGGAATTCTCTGACCTCTTTTTGGTGGAAGAATGCAATAATGTTGATGCTTCCTTAAAAAATATGCGAGGACTTTATTGAACTTTGGAGAAATTGCATTAGTCATAGGGGAGTAACCTATATTGGACCGTTTTGGATATATCGATAAATTTCATAGAATCATTTCAAGTTATAAAGTCCAAACTGGGTCATACAATAGCCTGGTTTGTTAGCTACAATATATGAAACAACTATTAATATTGTAGTATAGTTGTTGCTATTAAAAAATAATTATCTATTAATCTCTCCTACTAGTGAAGCCAGCAATGGGACGTTTATATGCTGACGATGACGGCTCATTACCCGCTCGTGGATAAAGCCCATTTCAGTTCAAAGTAATTTTTTGAGCTTTTAAAGGATGTTGACAACTTCATTGTTTTGAAATATAAAAATATCTTACAAGTAGGTAGTCGAGCCTACAACAAAAAGTTTAATAATATAACTGAAATATTGAACTCGACAATAAAATCTCTGGAACAATAGCTTCAATCAGAAAACAATGTAAGGGAAAAAAACAAAATATCCATTGTACTACCGACAAAAGGTTTGCGCTAAAGATAGCTGAAGCTTCAACGAATGGCTTTAAGTCCTAGACTTTGGATAGATCTAAATATTTTTCATAAAATACTTTGATGATGGACGTCAAAAGTAAGGCGAGTTCGCCTAGCTAGCTACCAAAATCTTATCTTAGTCTATCGCAGTAACAATAATATTAGTAGCATTGTGTTTAAGATAAGATAGACTATTTATAAAGGAGTAACGAATTACTCTTATATTAATTATATTTTAATCGCAGTACAATTAATGTTGGAAACATTAATATATCCAGACCCATTGGCATGTAGTTTTTATATGCTTACAAAACGGTAGAATTACTAAACATTCACAAAAACGTAAATTTCGAAAACCCTATGTCAAAAGATTCTGTTCTTTGAGCAGTTTGATTTCCGTTATCTCATTACCTATTGTAAAAAAATTAAAAGTCCGTTATCCATCGAAACATCGTATATAAAATTAAACATAACATATAATATAACTAACAATTTGTTACTAAGCGTGACATATAGCACGTTTTCACTGTATTAATTAATAAACCCACACAATAATAAATGCATCTACGAAACCACGTGTTACAGTTATCACAATATCATCCAACATCAGCATTACAACTGCAAAGCAAGCTAAAAAACCACAGAACTTGCAATAAAACTCCCTAACCCCCATAGAACCGTGTCGCAACCACCGCCTCATAAGAATTGTAAGGCAACTGCTATAACAACTTGCTTCGAGAAAGTGCTATAGCGGGCAGCAACTTGCAGAACGTACCATACCGTGGCGTGGTGCTGAATACAAATGTTTATTATGTTGGAAAAAGTAGCAGCGCCAACGGAACGCCTTGGGCAACTCCACTGAAGGAGTCGGCTGCTATGTAACATGGAGTGGAATGGAGTCGAAACGTAACTTTTTTATTTTTGCTTTAATTTTTATATTTACTAACCACTGTGTTTGTGTCCAACCAAAAAAAAGACCAAGTTATGTACTATCACTAAACTTGCGTCATATTTTTAAGAGTTATTTTCCGCTTGCAAAAAAGGAAACTGTTAAAGCAAAGAAGTTTTAGTGTCATGCCAAAGATAGAAAAGAATAAAGGTATTCCAATTGTATTTGCTTAGTTAGGGCATTTTTGACAAAACAACGTCTCCGTCATCATGGAGTTGGCGAAGCTTTGCCGTTCGAGTAGAATGACGTTCAAAAACCATTTTGTAAAACTTTATCATAATAAATAATACTTAAATATTGCACGTTTATTGCAACATCGTTGAAAAATTACCTAACTTTTTGACATACCTAACTTACTAAGTGTGACTATATATAGTGACCATTACATAATACTTATCTGTAAGTGAATAATTTCTTCTGAGAAATAATAAAACTGTGTTGTATACAACGCCTAACCTCGAAGTCCCCGCCCCAGGTCCTTCCAGAGACAGATATAATAGATAGCTAATTACACTACAGATAATAATTTAAAATCAAATAAATTAACTATTCAAAAATAAAAGGTTTACCAAAAAATATTCTCACTAGTAACCTACTCATCCGCATCTTTGTTCGCCTGTCGCCCGCGCTTTGGGCCAGCATTGTCCGGGCTACAAATGTGATCAAATTATAAAGAGTGGCGTGCGCCCGCGGCGGCGCTCCCGCGGACTGCAGGCGCGAACAATAAAATTGTGGAGCGAACACTATATGTGCAACATTTTAATCATACGTATACATACATTGGTTTTTATAAGACTTCGTACATTAATATGCCTTACTAGTTTATGTTTCACAGACCAAATTCAAAACTTGTTGTGTTATCAGTTGTTACCCGTGAAAGAATTTCACATTATTAACGTTAAATTTAAACCAATATTTGAACTAGAAATTACAAATTGAAAATGTTTGCAATAAAATTAACAAATTTTTGTTTACGCACTGAGTCAAGTAACAAAAGTCACTAATAAGAAAACTGCTATTTTATCTTATCGCACTTATGTAGAATCTGTGTTGCTGTACGGCCTGATGATATGGGGTAACAGCACAGATTGGAACAGATCATTCATAGCACAGAAGAAGTGCATAAGGGCCATACTTGGAATTCTACCTGATGCAGACGTTTACTTAAAAGCTTAGGTTGGCTGTCCCTTCCAGCGTTTTACTTAAACGAAGTAGGTATGTAATTTTGTTCATCAACATAAAAATCTTTTTGCAAAAGCATTTGATGGTCTGGACTCCAAATTGCGAAGGGACACAAACACAAACTTGTCATCAGTAAATGTACTCAAAACATGTCTATATGGTTAAAAGTTGTCTTGCAATGTGTGTCAGAACATATAATAAAATCCCTAATGAAATGAAAGAATTAAATAGTGTTTCGTTTAGGAAAGAATGTTTAAATGGCTTAATAATAAAAAATATCATACTGTTAAGGATTTATTTGACAACAAATTGCATTTATTAACATTTATAATTATAGATCTAGTTGTTAAGACCACCGGTCTACACCCGGATGTCCTGGTTCGATTCTCGGGGGCACATGTTTGTGTTCTCAGTTTGATTGGTGGCAGGGCTTGAATATCCACCTGGCTAGCTATCACAATCTTAATTAAATATGTCGCCATAACATTAATGTTTGTAGCATTGTTGTGTTCCGGCAGCTAGAGATAAAATTGTCAGTGCTTCAGTAGTTGAGGATTTTTTTGTTCCACCTTCGGCCTTAACATCACTCAATATCGTTTTAGGTAAAGGCCAAGTGCTTAATTAATTAAAATATATATTAGGTCCTTACCTATGAAATTGGCGTTTTGTATGAAGATTCTTTATAAAATTATATTTTTCATACAAACGTTTTTTCAATTTTCTTAGCATCTACTTAGGTTAATACTTTAAAAATTGTAGGGCAGTGTGTTTGTTTCACTAGCTAAATACAGCAGACCCTAAAAAGAAAAAAAAAACAAGTACCTTCAAAGCTACAATGAAACAAAAGGTCAATTCCGCTAACAAAAAAAATAAGTCAATTTAAAAAAAATATTTGAGCAATAAAGACACGAAATCAAAAATCATTGTTATTACTGAATCCTAACTAATATAATCTTAATTAAATGTGTATGATAATATTAACAACCGGGATTGAGTTTTAGAAATAATACACCTATTAATGAGTGAGAATAAAACTCCAATTTCATAGGTAAGGACCCAATATATATAGGTATATGCGATAACCTGCACCAAAATCCTGCATTGAGATTGTGACGATTCTACTCAAGCCGTGGGTATTCCCAATAGTCGAATTTAGAGTTAGCTGTTGACCACGGCTGGCGGTTTGCAGATATTAATATAATAGTTACTTTAGTAAAATGTACTTTACATAAAATGTATATGATTGTGAAATGTAAAAGCTTTTACAAGCATAATATTATTACTAACCAGCAGGTAGGTAATATGTCTAGATGATATTGTAATTTTTTTTATGTCAATAAGTGCCTGTAAAGGCTTAGGTATATATATAAGCTTACATCAACTGTCTAAACTAACAGCTTTACATGACTCTCGAAGAACTAAAAGTATACTGGGATCAATCAATGACCACTCTATGCAAAAGTTTCATGCTTTCATGAACGCGAACTCAAACCGTAATACGAACAAACAAATTATGACAAAGCACCATTTTCATAATTAATATTAATTACGACTCTTAGCCGTTGTAATTAATTACAAAACAATAATTTACATTCAACGCATGGTAGGTAAGAAAATTTCCGAAATTTTACGATACAAATATTTCCTCCATAAAATTAACACATTACTCTTTTCGAACGTTACAAATTATAAGTTAATATCTATCCTCATAAAACTCGACAGAAGTATTATAAACAAAGTAATTACTATATTAATCAAAATGGCCTTTCACATGGCAACTTAACTAGTAGTAAGCCCACTGTCTATTGATCAATGCTTACAGACTTGTCGCTAAGCCATTGCTATATTTTCTTTCATCAACTTAGAAGCCACGCTCTTGACGGTGTTGGCTTTTCCATTCATTTCTATCCAAAGCTAAGTCTTCTACTTCTTTATAAGACACTAGCGGCTCGCCCTGGCTTCGCACGGGTGTACTTTTATTTTAAACATTTTGAGATATAAACTAATATTATTTATTTTATTTTTAAAAATAGCCTATGTTACTCAGCGCTAATGTAGCATTCTAATGGTGAAAGAATTTTTTAAATCGGTCCAGTAGTTTTTGAGTTTATTCCTTGCAAACATACATACATACAAAAATACGAAGGTTTCCTCTTTATAATATTAGTATAGAAGTAAAGACTACGTTTGCCTTCCATTGAATTATAGTTATTTAAGTCGTAGAAAGGTTTAAGGCCATCATTCGTAACCGTTCAATTAAGTAGCATCTACAAACTAACAAAACTTCCACATAAAAAATTAGTTCTTTAAAAGCAAATAAATTCATTCAAAGCATCATTGAATGAAAAATAGAAAGAAAAAGAGGTATCGGAAAACCAAGAAAAGCCATATTTTACACAAGTTTAATCAAACATACGGTTAAAGCATACGTTTTAATGTAATTTTTTATTAAAAATTACTTCATTACTCTTGTCCACTCGAAGACTGGGTTTTTAATGATTTTTACCGAACAGATACGCCTTTCTTTGGTTATTTCATTACAGAGACAAGATGACTAATGAGTTATCTTCGAATTGGTTTAAATATAAATATTGTTTTACTAACCTCTTTATTCTTGCTATCCTGTGAATGCAGTTAGAGTTTATAATATATTCGCCAATTAAACCAAAAAAATTGTAAGAACTTTTCTGAAATTCTGACAATTGACATTGATTGGCGGATTTTTCAAAGGTGTAATCCGTAGTTCCTTACGATATGCCAGTTCCGTAAAAAATAATAAGTATGTACTACAGAAGTCAGGATTAAATGGCATCACGTGCCCTCCGAAGCTAATACTCGGTCAACATGAGTGAAGGTAGCCTCTAAAAAGGATTTTTATATCTAAAAACCAGGAGGTAAGTTTGTTCGACAAGACAATCGCTTTATATTAACACTTGGCTTTCATCTCACCTGATGCAAAGTGATGATAAGGCCGAAGTTGGAAGCGCACTTCACCCGGAATCCTCAACTACTGAGGCACTGGCTATCTTATCTCTAGCTGCCGGAACACAACAATGCCACAAACATTGTTGTTGTATTACAGTGCATTTAAGATCATATTTAAAAAAACACACACAAACTAAACCATAAAAAACGCCATTTAATCTATTTTATTATGGCATACACAACAGGTAACAATCATATATTATACCACATAACAAAAATCTTAAATAATAAACTAGACTGAAACCTAAAATCGTGCATACACAGCATGACTAATACGAGCAGCAAATACATCCTCCTTCCTATGATATGGGGTCCTTCAAACGAGGCGTGAAGAGGCACCTTGTGGGCCGGCAGAGTGAGGATAACTGATGCTGCGTTGTTTTCACGCTGTACCAGTTGTTGTCACATCTGGATTCCATATTCACTTAACATCAGGTGAAATGGAGTCATTTGCCGTGCTATGTATAAAAAAAATATATAGCGACACGCCGACACCGCGCACACGCACGGCGACGGCGACGCTGCAGCACATACATATATAGCGACGTCGACACCGCACGCACGCACGGCGAGACGGCGACGCTGCAGCACATACATATATAGCGACGCCGACACCGCACGCACGCACGGCGAGACAGCGACGCTGCAGCACATACATATATAGCGACGCCGACACCGCGCGCACGCACGGGGCGACAGCATAGCAACACTACTTTCCATGTGGACAGAGTGTGTTATCTGCTATCATATCTAGAAGTACTATGGGGCTTCATAATAAATTTGAGTGTAGTGGATATGGTTTGTGCCATGGGAACGTCGCAGTGGCATCCAGAAGCAGTTATCCATTAATATTCAGATTGATTAAGTACACACGCCTGCAGATCAGACTAGGTACCACAAACTGTCAAAATTCCTCAGTAGACTTTGAAATTTATGTCTATGGCATACGGTTGAACATTTATTGAAGAAATTTGACAGTTTTGGATAGGTTGATGTGCAACCGTCTGTACATTTGTAGGTTGTCCATCTGTGTTAAGAATATACATGATCATTATAATAAATTTTATGGTTCTGTTAACTGTCAATAGCGAAAATATGTTATTTTTTTAACATAATATTTCGGATTCGTCTCAAAGTGTTGTATACGTCCTTTGAATTTAATAGTTCAAATACAATACGGTTTTGGTCGGAAATTCATAGTTAATAACGGTTTATGTTTTGTTTAAACAATAACATTATCTATATAGTTACAAGATAAAATTTTACTAGAAAAAATCAACCAGCCTCAGAAAGCTCAAGTGGGAATAGATTAAAAAAATATATCTATATCTATATAATAATATATAAAAATCAATTGTTGTTCGTTAGTCTCGCTAAAACTCGAGAATGGCTGGACCGATTTGGCTAATTTCGATTTTAAAATATTAGTGCAAGTTCAGGGAAGGTTTAAACGGTGAGAAACATAAATAATAAGTAACTAAAAATATTAAAAACGACAATTTAATTTTCCAATACAAAATGATTTATTTGTTTTGTTGTCATGGAATGTAAGAGAATAGGCCGTAAAGTATATTTCATACCGTTAGGTGAATAAGATATATTTTTTTTAAATTATATGGCTGAACAACGTTTGCTTTCGTCTATTTACAATAATCATCATCTTCAGCTTGTTACGTACCGCAGTGGAATATTACATAGCTTAATTAAATTACTATAAAAAAATATAATTTATATGAATGATTAAAGATTATTTACATATAATTTTAAGCAAATATTGTTGCGAACAAATTACAAATTGTAAAAAGACAAAGTGTTGAAAAAATTCCACGAGCGGGATTCGAACACGCACCCCGTGACATGCCGGGTCAGGTGCACTGCCAACTATGCTATCGTGGCTCAATCTAACACGCCGAAATTAATCAACACTATCTATTTTTACTTTATAAGCCAAAGGAGCCCTATTCAATATCGACAACTACTTTTTTTCCAAATTGAATGATTTAAGTTAGCTGTACATGCATACATATATTATTATACTCTCACGTCTTTTCTCATAAAGGGGTAGACTGAACATCAAATTACCGATTTTGAGTATACTCGCCAATATTTACTCAACGTCACATACAAAAGTATGGTTCCGTGGTGGAAATGAAACAAAGTCGTTCAACAATTTGTAATTAATTTAATATTTATTTATTTTTGTAAAATATTAACTAATTAATCGAACAATCGCTTGTCTTCTTCCAATGTTAGTATTATCATTAGCGACTTTCTTCACTGATAGTTGTCCCTCTCATAAAAAACACTGTTTAATATGAACAGTAACACTTTCACCAATGGCCGGTAAACTTTTCTATCAACACCGTCCAACAGTGGTTTGGTTCCCACAATGAGTGAGCCATCAAGCACATAAAACTCGAGATGTCACATTATCAGCCGCTGCCATCGAATGGCGGTCCCACGAGATTATGTAGTGCTAATTTATTCGTTAGTAATTTACTTAAACTTCAATTTCATGTCAGTCTCTAACAGCTTGCAAACGTATTGTTGTTAATGGAATTAATAAAAAACGTGGAATATCCATAGTGAAAGCTCCTTCGGTGAAATACTATTGGGAGTGCATTTAAAAATGGAGTACTCAACCAATGATGAACTGATTATTTTATCTTTAACTGACTGGAGGGGGGGCGATTTTTAAATCGCAATTAAAAGTGACATAAAATACACTATGAAATTATATATA
Organism: Eudonia mercurella; assembly: GCA_963082485.1. Lineage (NCBI taxonomy): Eukaryota > Metazoa > Arthropoda > Insecta > Lepidoptera > Crambidae > Eudonia > Eudonia mercurella. Next base: position 4,110,488 of record OY720040.1, read on the forward strand.
TGTTTTGTGTTATTTGCAATTTGAATATCAAGATAGACACCATTCTAGAATGTTGAGTGTCAAAAATTGAGGAGCTCGATGGCGCAGTGGTTAACGCGCCCGGTCTGCAAGTGCTGAGGTTAAGCAACTATGGATGGATAAGGAGAACGGGCCAAAAACCACCACTCGGGCCCAGTGCGGACTGGTGGTTGTTAACGACTGCTTTTGCAACCGGGACCAACGGCTTTACGTGCCTACCGAAGCACGACGAAGCTCGAGATGATTAATTTTTGGTCACTCATCCGATGGATATTCATCACCATACTGTAAATGTGTGAGATATTGTTATTAATTCAAATAAATGCAAATATAGAAATTGTCAACTGAAAAATAGTTTATTTTCACAGTCATCTGAATCCATCAAATAAAGACATCAACGGGCGGCAGATTCAAAAGCTTCCAACATAAAAATCGATACAGAATCGATGCGAGATGGAAAGCTTAATCGATTCAGCAAAACGATTTCATCGAGATACACCGCGGCTGTGGAGGCAGATGATTTCTCACGTGCTATAACTTATGCGGTGTAACTTCGCTCGAATGTTTTATTAAGGCATTCTTTAATTATAAAAAAAAATATTTTATATAGTAAACTTTTTAAATACGATTTATCTTGTAGCTAGAGAAACATAGATGAATTTTCAACAAGATCTCTCTAGGCCTGACTTGCACCTATTTTGACGCAGCCACCATGACACATGTTTATTTAATTTTTTGTTAACTCCTATCTTCTTTTGTTCCTTGTCTGTGTTAAAATAAATGTGTTTTCGTATTCTTTTTCTTTACACTTTCAGAGTAATTCAAATGCACGGGCTTACCACGGCCGGTGTAAAAGTCGGGGATAAAAAGGTAAAAGTGAATAAAAAGATAAAGGTAAGAAAAATGGAGGATACCTTTAGGTACGGATATTCTCCAGCTCTCTCATTCGTATTGTATTTTAAAAGTATACTTAATAATATTTAAAAAAAATTGTATGTAAAAAGTGAGCTTTGTGAGAACTGGCGTCGAAAAGCGATGGTCAGTCTGCGTTGCATGTTTTAATTATTTACATAATAATATTTTGATTACTTGCAACTTGCAAGTCGTTAACATAATATGTAGTTTATCGATGCTAACGTTTAAAATGCCACTAAGAAAAATTAAATAATTATCCTATTAGGATAAATTTTAGTTGTAAAACAGTAGCAAAATTATTTTGTATAGTTTGTATTTTACAACTTATTAGTTTGTCAATTTCTATGGATTTCTAAAAATTGCCCACAAAACATTAAGTAACACAAAATGTATCATAAAGTTGCAAAGACCACAACTTCTTCTAGTTTTTAAAAAGAGAATTTATTATTATTTTTAATGGAATTCCACAATACGGCCTTTTTGGACATTAGTGTGCCCAAGAAATTGAGTAATCGGAATGTGTGGCTTATCTCTTGGATCTTAAGCGTTACTTTACAACTAATCTAGTTTTCCAAAGATAGGCTTGGCTGGCTTACACACTTGAAAAAAAAATGTGCATTGCCACAATCAAAGATGGCCGAATACGTTCCACGTCATAACACTGCGGACGGGAGAGGCTGCCACCGCTCTTTTAATTGGCTACCGATATTTATTGTTGAGATGAACATATCACCACGGCGCGGGACATAAGTCAGTAGGCCCGATCGTGATTCTCCATTTTGTATCGTTGTACGCGATAAGTGGGACAAAGGTGGCGTGGAGTAGGGTATTATTGTGAATGTTTTAATGGATTGTAATCCGTGCTTTGGAAGGTATGTAATGCCGTTAGTCAAGGCTGCATAAGCATTTGTTAACAACCTGCGATCCGCACTGAGCTTGCCTGGTTTTTATGGCCCTTACTTCCTATAGTGTTTTTATGCATAGTGGGGACATAAAATGAGTTAAGTACTGAAGATGAAAATATGAAAGAGTATAGTTTTGGATACAGCAACGGGGAAGTGTTTGACTTTTATTTTACCCGATAGTGAGTGACGACAAGGTGTTTTTTAAGTAAGCCTTCATTTTACCTGGTGTTAAGTGAAAATAAGGCCGAAGGTGGAACGCAGTTCACCCTGAATCTTTGGCCGCTGATGAATTAGCTATCTAATCTCTAACTATAAACAAAACAATGTTTTATGGTGATAGACCGATATATGATGGCAGTAGATAGCCAGGCGGCCTTAGAGCAAACTTTACAACAAAGTTACAATAATATATACTACCTAGCTGGAAATCGACCCAGTTGGAATATCTTCTGCTATTTTAATTGTTACTATTAGAGTTGTTTTTTAAAGTTCAGGCAAACACTACACATTTAAAAAAAATATATTTTATTTTATTTTACGCGTTTATTTTACACAATAACAATGAGCAAAATAACTCCCTATGGCCACGGACCCTGCAAAGGGTTCGAAACGTCAGGCTTCAAATATATAAAAACATTGTGTAAAATAAACGTGAGTAGTTCTGTAAAACTTGTTGTAGTTAAATACTATTAGTGTAATAACAAACAAAAAATTATACTGCCTTCAGTGATTGCGAAAAATGCCTGTCAATTGCACCGTAATATAAATCTTTACTGTGCCACTGTGTACAAAGGATTGAGATAACAAAATATTCCATTAACAACACCACTCCACTACAAAACAGGGCTCCCGATAGCAATTTAACGAAGCCGCATCACAGCAACGTCTTCATTTATTCAACTCCAAACAAGAACAAAACCAGAACGGATTACAATATCAATTTAGGAAAGTGAACCGAATGATTTATTTTAATGTTTCATGTAAATATTGCTCCCGTATAGGGTTCAGTATACTTTGTCGACGCTAATTACTGTGTTGGGAAACTAAAAAGGATGAAGATGTTGGAACGAGTTCGAGAGATAGTGCAGTTTATGTTTAAATGACAACTCTATTTAGATTGAGATTGCATACCGTGATGGGGCATGAAGTTGTAGCAGCTCTATGTATCGTCAACAGCATCTTAACTGACCTGCATGGAAATGACTGTTTTTTATGGGCCTTCGATGGTCATTGTAACCAGACTTGTGGACGGTAAGAAACGAAAGGTTCCTCAAGCCGGTGATGATCAATCAATCACCTTTGGAGGACCCTGAGCACATAAATCAAAATTTATTAAAAATTTAAATTTTTGAACCCAGTAGCAGGATGTTTATAATTGACTGATGATGATGATAATGATGACATTATAATTTTTTATCGTTTAATTAATACTAGTCGGCAGGTGGTCGAAATTCAACCGTAATTCGTGAATGGGGGGTAGTAGGTAAAAAATGGACGATTCAAAAGCACTTTTCGTAAGTTTATTTGAATAAAAAAATAATTGCGAATTAAACAATATAACGTAACACATCCTGTACATAAATCAACATTGTAAAAAAATGATGTTGCTGTAACATCAATGTTTGTAGTATTGTTGTGTACCGGCAGCTAGAGATAAGATAGCCAGTGCCTCAGTAGCTGAGGATCCCGGGTGAAGTGCGCTTCCACCATTGGCCTTATCATCCCTTAAAACAAGTGCGTCGGAAGCACTGTGCTCAAACGTAAGATAAATTTCAAATTTATTTTTAATGAATTTTACTATTGATAAATCTCACACTCCTCCGTCCGCGCAATGTGCTTCTTTTTTTTTTTTTCTTTATACGTAGCACGGCAAATGACTCCAATTTACCTGATGTTAAGTGAATATGGATTCCAGATGCGACGACAACTGGTGCAGCGTGAAAACAACGCAGTATCAGTTATCCTCACTCTGCCGGCCCACAAGGTGCCTCTTCACGCCTCGTTTGAAGGACCCCATAATATCATAGGAAGGAGGGAAAACGTGTGCTGGCAAACTATTCTATGTTTTGGAGGTGCGACAAAAAAACGAGTCACCAAATTTCTTAGTGCGCGATGGAATATTTGAGACAGTGAAGCGGTGACTCCGGAGAGCAGCACGTGTACTCCTATGGAGGAAAGGAGAAGGTGGAGCAGGTGCTTAAAAAGAGGTACAGTCACAAGCATTAATTATGTACTAATACATTTTTGACTAGTTAGACTTTTATTCCATTGTTTTAAGAGTCACATTGTTTACATGTAAATACATATCTTTATATATAAATCTTCTGTGCGTGTATATGTTATTGAACTCCTTCTAAATGGCTGAACCGATTTGGATGAAATTTTCTATGTGTTTTCAAGTGGATTCGAGAATGGTTTAGATTTTTTATTTGGACCCGATAGGTGGCGCTGCTATAGGGGTCCATCATGGGATACGGGTGTTCTTAAGGGGACGAATGATTTGTTGGTTTTGTTGTCATGGAAACTGTCAAAGCGGTACGAAGTCCGCCGGTCAGCTAGTGACTATGGGTATGTTCCGATATGCACTGCGAGCACTGTAAGGTGTGACGTCAATTTAGTATACTGCGAAGCCGTTTCTTTATAGTTAGCTATACTGGTTACTGTTTAAAACGGAACGCAGTCCAGTATACTGTCATCCATGCTGTCATCCATGTCATCATTTCTCGACGCTGTTGATCACGTGATCAAAGCACTGAGAGCACCTTACCTCGAAAATGCCAGTGCTAACAGTACGAAAATGGCAACGATTTATGACGTCATCTATTTCCCTAGGATACTGCGGCAGTATACTGTCAGTCCATAACGGAACAAATTTCTCACCAGTAAGAGCACTGGACAGTGCTCGCAGTGTATATCGGAACATACCCTAAATATTTTACACTTATGACTGTACAAAGATTTATTTTCATATTGATTTGAATTTAATTAATTCACATACAGAAAAGCTTCTATCGATCAATTAATCTGGATTAGTCTTGATTAATGTATATTACCTTATTATTCTGTCAGACTTCTTTTTGTTGCCTAAATACAAGCTAAGTATACTGGTTTATGAATATTTACTCAGCTGGTTTCAGTTATATAGGACTGGGCAACATTCTGTGACTTACAAGTCGCATTGTGATGGGGAAATCTGGAAAAATGATGCCAATTCGATCGGTTTTAGTACCGTAAAGAATTTTCTTAAGTTTGTTAGTAGTACACATAATTAGGTATGTCGCATTATGATCGGTACGCTAGTAACTATCTAAGGGAACTTCTTAATCTCATTCTTATATTATCACACAAAAAATTGAAGACATTGCTGTGTCCATTTTAACATTATGCTACGTCAGTTACAAACCCGTCGACCTCTGGATTGAGACTGATGATCTAACCGCTAGACAACAACATAAATAATATTCTTATTGTAGCCCAAAAGTGTCAATAACATCAATTATAATTTTTAAAACTTTTTAGTTAAAAGACTCAGTTATCGAGTAGCTCGATGGCGCAATGGTTAACGCGCCCGGTCTGCGAATGCTAAGGTTAAAAAATTTTCGCAAAGGTCTGTCATCGGATGGGTGACCAAAGATTTATCATTTCGAGCACCACCGTGCTTCGGAAGGCACGTAAAGCCGATAGTTCCGGCTGCATTAACGGTCGTTAAGAACCGCTAACCCGCACTGGGCCCGCGTGGTGGTTTACGGCCCGTTCTCCCTGTCCATCCATAGGGAAGGCTCGTGCCCCACCAGTGGGGACGTATACCGATGAGCTGGTGATCTCTCAGTTTAACCGATATATCTAAAAGTAACGCGGCTAGCTCCTGACTTGTGCCAATCGGCTTGCCGCCGACAACGCTCTGTCATCGCGTAGATCAGGTTGTTGGAATGTTGGCTGTTGCACCGCGCTGGGTTTGGCAACACTCAACTTCACGCCCGGTTCCGTCTTACACCTTTTAATTGGAGACGAACTAGATAAATGGATAATAAATAGATTAGGTAACTTGTTTGCCCAAAACGATGTTTAATTAGCTGGCTAACCAGGAATCAACGATGAAACGAAGGAAGAATAACAATCGATCCTACGGGAGTACAAATGGCAACACTTGATCACACATTAATTACATAAATTTTAAAAGATATATTTGTCGGAGACATGGCGCTAGCATCGCTTAGAAACGACAAGTATAGTCTATACTTGAGTGTGGTCTGCGCAGCCTATGCTTTATGGTACGCGAAACGTCAACGTCAGTTGGCGCGACAACGTACTGGGGACATTGGAACGGGAGCGGTCGGAGAGTACGCACGCGCAGAACTCACTTCGTTTCTAAAATCCATTTGCATCGGGCAACTGTTTCTAAATTATTAAATTGAGATGTTAAAATAACATTAAAGTATCTGTAAGGAATACGACTGCGCTTTTATTTTGAAGATCCAAGATGAACTGTGTTATCCACGAATCTGAGTTTGCTTGGACTCAAACGTCCTACCTACAAACCAACCTCGCCGCCGACATATTAATAAAGAAGAGTATAACTGATTATTATTATTAGTAAATTTGGATAGAAAAAATACACTTTAATGTGTTTTGTTTTTACTGATTGATAACCAATAACAATAAAGTTCATTAATCTCTTTAACGCAAATAATTATAAAAAATACAGTTCCGATTTTTTCTAATTTATAAAGTATTGACGAAATGCGACGATAAATAAAAAGGCTTATCGTATAAAACAATTAACGGGTGGTGCCTAAAAGAAATGTGAATAGCGTGACAGAATATAACAAAGACTGTAATTTGAATACTTTGTTTCGTCAATTAACGAGTCTTTATCTCTCACAGGTTTAATGCATTGTAAAAACAAAACACAAAATTAAGTTTTAAGGCTTTCTTAAAAGGTTTCAATCACGCGGCCTTTTTAAAGAACAATATCTCTCACGAAGGCAATCAGCCGGCACGACACGATGCCGTGGCCCTAAAAAGAAAATTAAAAAAGAATAAACGAGACGTTTAAAAAATAAAATTGCATATTCGACCAGTGGCATCTGCATTTGCATTTTTGGCTACCGAGGTACCAAAGAGTTCGCCCTTACTATGTGATTTTATTATGGGATCTAATACACTAAACCGCTTATTACTATCTATATACATAAACGTGAAGTATAGATAGAATATAAGTATAGATACGTGAAGCAAAAATTTTATACCCCTTTTTACGTATGACATTTCGCACACTTATAGTTTATATAGAGAAAGATTGCAGAATGTTAATATATTTTTTTAAATAATGCATAAAAAATACATTAAATCAATAAAACAAACATTACACACACTACTGTGTATTTGACACACACGCTATCTCTTTTTAAAAATTTCAAAATTGGAAGAGAGCGACCGAAATCTGTCAGTGCCAATCCAAACTCACATTCTATCTTTTTTTAATTTTTCATTGCTTAGGATACAATCCGTGCAGCCTTAATAAAATATTGTTTCAAAAATGGAATCGGAGGTAAATTACGGTCGAATTTCGACCACTGGGCGACCACTAGTATTATTAATTGGTATTGTTTGTGACACCGTTTATACCAGAAAAAAAATAGCTTTTGCCGATTTTCTTGCAGCTTCCTCTAAGTACTAAGTCTACACTGTAGAGTCTGCGAAGCCAGGGCATAGATGAGACTGAAAAATTAAATTTTGCGAAAACATCGTGAAAGCAGTCGGCCCGTGACCACGGCCGGCTGGTGCAACTCAGTCGAAACGTCGGGAATAAAAGTATGGATATGATACCTAATTACCTATACGAAAAAGTTTGCTTTAATCTCCGCAAAACTATGTTTTAATTCATTTTAAATTTAAAATTAATAAACATTCATTTATTTCAACTTCTGTTTTGATTAGCACGATGTAATTAGTCCAATATATGCGAAGCGATTTAGTTTGTTGTTCCGTTAAAACATACAGTGGTAAGGGGGCTGGCGTGTTAAAAGTCCTTTAGTAACGTATTGTTGAATTGTACCTTTATTAAGAGAATGAAAACAATACTTTATACCCGAAAGCCACACAATATTCTACAGGCAATTGGAAGAAAAGTCTTGCTAACAGATATAATTATTATTTAATGGTAGATTTATCCTATCATCAAACCAATGAAGTTAAAATATTACTGTTCAAAATTAACTTTTTAAAAGTCAAATCTAAGTCATAGCTTCGTTAACCCTATCTTCTATGGTGGACACCTTGTACCGAGAAGAATCTGCAAGATACTGGGCAAGGGTTACTTCTTTCTCTTTCTCTCTCTCTCTCTGATTTAGGGTTACAATACAAGCTAAGTAAATTAAAAAAAACAATAATTTCTAGTTTACTACTGTGTATAAAAACTTTATCCATATATTGTGCCATTAACATAATCTTCCACTTTATAATAAATCATAAGGGTTTTTGACACTTGTTTTAAAGGTATTTCAAAAATATTCTGTGGGGGTTTATTGAAGATGTTACATATTTCCCAAGAACAACATACTTATCCATCCATCCATCTATCCATCCATCATCAACAGGACATCTATTATCAGCTGCTAGACATCCAAGCTTCTCCAGGAGTCCCGAATGCTTTAATAAAGGTCTACCACCCCATCACCAGCCCATTAAATGTCCACACCGTGGGGACGAGCCTTCCCTTTTGATGGACATCATGGGGAGAACGGGCCATAAACTACCAAGCGAACTGTTAATGGAGCCAGGTCCGCTGGCTTTACGTGCCTTCCAAGGCACGGATAAAAGGTAAAACGCTTCCAATTGTTACGTATTTCAAGTTCCCATATTAAAAATATCAATGTCAAAAACAATAATTTTGAAACAACAGCTGACCAACCCACTGTTAACCCAAATCGGAACCTTGGACCTTACAATGTATTATTGCAGTTGTGAAAACGAGAGGCATGTATACACGCCGCTACACGCGTCTCGTTTTCACAATTGCAATAATCTAATACCTAAACGAGCAAATCTTGTATAAATATTATGTATATAATCTGAATCTCGGAAACAGCTCTAATGATTTTCATGAAATTTAGTATGCAGGGTGTTTCGAGGGCGATAAATCGATCTAGCTAGGTTTCATTTTCAGACAACTTCGTTTTATCTGTAAAAAAATACCGAGCAAAGCTCGGTCATCCAGGTGCTACTACTTTAAACTCATAGTAAGGCTTCTTACACAAAATAAAAAGATTGCAGAAGGTAAGTTTCATACAAACGCTCGAGTAATGCACACATAGACAACCTCTACAGACACGGAATCACGCTACAGCTGAGCTCGGACTGTTCCGGGCTGTTAAAAAATCTGGGTACGTGCAAGGGCTCTGTACCGGCATTGCCTGCCTTAAGCAGCCGATACATAGCGGAAACCTGGTGCGTGAAACGTGCTACAATCAGCTCACACCGGCACCGTGACCGGCAAGACCCCCATCGATGCCTGCACCGGATTCATCCAGTCGCGGGGCGGTAAGTCCCATATATCATCATTCATCCCTCCTCAGCTCCCTAATCCTACAGCTCCCATCGCTGTACCGGCATTGCCTGCCTTAGGCAGCCGATACAGGCTATATGTGTGAATTGCTCGAGCGCGGTATGTATCCCCGATCCGATCCGAACTTCTCGAAGACTGTAGTAGGGCACGGACACACACTATAGTGCCTGATGCCGTTCCCTCTAGAAAACCTCCGAAGGTGATTCGTTTCCCACGGCTTCAGGATCCCTTTAAATGTGTCGCCGCCCCGCCCGGTGAAGCTGAAAATGCCGCTTGAGGCTAGCAGCAAACTCTCACAAAAATAGCTGTATGTTAATGTAAAGAATGTTCTTTACTTTAATTTGCTTACCTTCTGAGTCTCTCTATGTTATGCTTCTTATCTCGTATGTCAAGGCAAGAAAGTGTTAAATCGCACCGATTATCCCGATTGCCTCCGGTGGTCGGAGTTCCGAATGCTTTAATTGCTATTAACTGCGAGATCCTCGCGGCTGCGTCAGCCATTAGTATCTGCCTTGCGTCTTGCGGTGGGCCTTTTGTCTTTGTTGCGGTATTTAGAGGCTTTAGGGTTCCACGTTAAGGGTTTGGAGAGGGGTTCTGATTGATTTTTTTTTAGTTTAAAAATGAGTTATGTTTTTTCAGTGGCTCAAGTCTCGAATTAGGCCTAAGGACTTCTCTTTGAGTCAAAAGACTCCAAAAAACTACAAATAATCCAAAGGACTCGATTCTCGAAATTAGGACTAAAGACTTGTTATGAGTCATAGGACTCGAAGGAGTCCAAAGAACTCGTCATCAGCTCATTTTATGTCCTCACTGCTGGGGCACGAGCCTTCCTTATGGATGGATAGGGAGGGCCATAAACCACCACGCGGGCCCAATGCAGATTAGTGGTTATTTACAACTGTTAATGCAACCGGCAACGGCTTTACATGCCTTCCGAAGCACGGAGGAGCTCGAGATGATAAATTTTTGGTCACCCATCCGATGACTGACCTTTGCGAAAGTTGCTTAACCTCAGCACTCGGAAACCAAGCGCTTTAACCACTGCGCCATCGAGCTCCTCAAAAAGCTCCAAAAAACTCAAAGAACTTATGTGATCTCTTATATTGTGAAAAAAGAACTCGAAGTCTCGAAACTAGGACTAAAAGTCTCGAAATGGTTTGAGTAATTTTGTATGGAAGGGTAGGTTTTTTTTTAAATTAATTCTTACCACATAAAATATACTTCAACATAAAAATAAACGCAAAGTCGGAAACCTCATAGTTTGTGAAAAATTGCTCATAAAAATACGAAAATGTATGAAAAAAAATTTTGCTTGTCGTGCCCCAATTTTATTTGAAAGAACTTGTTAAGACATAAAAAAAATACTACGACAACATTTCCCAGTATTGGGCAGTTTTTGAGATATCGACTCTTGTTTGCTTTCCGAACCTGTTTATGTGTAAATATGAAATTGGAATTTCAGTATTTTTCATTCAGTTTTTTTTTTAATCAAGATAGTTAGAAAAGAACAAAGAAGCAGATTATGTTACAAGAGCAACATACATACTAAATATTTGTTTTTTTAATAAGAAATAGTTCAAAATCTGCCCATGATAGGCTTACTCTGTTTAATATTTTTTTGCTTATTGGGATAAGATCTTCATCATCATCATCATCATCATCTCAGCCAAAAGACGTCCACTGCTGGACAAAGGCCTCCCCCAAGGATCTCCACAACGACCGGTAAGATCTTAAACTTAAATATTTTTTTTTGAAGCGACATCGCCAAAATAAAACCTCAAATTACTCATACCCCTTTACAGTACTAATAACTAAAGTATTAGCACAGATAAAGTAATAGTACCACTATATTAGCTACGGAACCGTTTACTTCACGGTCTATCTCGCACTTATTACCGTAATTAATTCGCGAGTATATTTAATTATCATTAAAGCGAATACCCACCCAATACCTATGTCCACGTCTACTAATTTCACGCTTTACAAACTCAAGAGTTGTCAAGTTTTTTGTATTCGCTAAAAGGCAATGCGTGTATAGATTTGTAGTTGTCTCATTGAATTGTGGCTTTGTGTATTTAATTGCGAAACGGCTTTGATTGGCGACAGATAATACTTCTACGGACTATAAATAGGAGAATGATGAAACATTATGTTTGAATATCAGTGTGCTTATTACAAGGTTTGATAAAGTCTAAGTTAATTTAAAGTATGGAACTGTAGCATAGACAAAAACTCCTAAATGTAAACTGTAACGCATTCAAAAGGAAATTAACGAGGATTAATGAACGACGAAGAAAACTTCTTACAGATACCTATCGTTAGTCCATGAATCACGTGATACATAAGAATTGCAATTTGAAAAAAGACATAGTGTTGAAAAAATTCCACGAGCGGGATTCGAACCCGCACCCCATGGCATGCTGGGTCAGGCACTACCAACTATGCTATCGTGGCTCAATCCAACTCGCCGAAGTTAATCAACACTATCTACTCTTATTCTGTAAGCCAAAGGAGCCCTATTCAATGTCGACTACTACGTCATCAACATCCGATCTTAATATTTTTACAAATATTATAGAGCAGTAAAGAATTAGGCAAGCTATATTTATGATTATCGTTATATATAATTTTAGGCAAATTTTGCGTTAAATTTTAAATATTTATAAATTACAGTTAAAAAATTTAATGCCGCTAAAAGTCGCAAACATTCAGTACTTACTTCAGCCTTCCCGGTAGCACAATGGTCAGTGCAGCCGCCCGGATTGCGGAAGACCCAGGTTCGATTCCTGGCTGGGTCTGGTAAGCATTTAATTTTTTTTCTGTATCTTATAAATATTTAATTCAGCTTCAGTGCAGCAATTAGCACTTAAAAATAAAAAGTAAAATTTGCGTTAAATTATATATATCTATGTGTACTATGTATACCATAATCATACATAGCAATTGATTTTCAATTGTCATAATGTAAGTTTATGTAACACAGTGCAACACTACTCGTAGTTCTTATTTCATTTGTCTAATGGCGTTTGCCCAGCTGTGGGACAGATATCCCTATAGGCTATTACGAAAACCGTTTAAAGTGCCTTATTTCAATTGCTTGTGTCTGTATTAATTACTTAAAATATACTAGCTGACCGGTGGACTTCGTACCGCTTTGACAGTTTCCATGACAACAAATCAAACGAACATTCGTCCGCTTAAGAACACCCGTATCCCATGATGGACCCCTATAGCAGCGCCACCTACCGGGTCCAATCGTAAATCAAACCATTCTCGAATCCACTTGAACACACACAGAAAATTTTATACAAATCGGTGCAGCCGTTTAGAAGGAGTTCAATAATATACACACGCACAGAAGATTTTTATATATAAAGAGGATTAAAAATACAAATGTTAATTTCTAATTAGTATCGTAGTAGAAAAGTCAAATAAAAAACTGATGAATTGTATTTTAGTTATTTTGTACAGGCCAAAAGAGATAGTTAATTCCTATAAATGATAGAATTCTTGTGTAACAGTGTCTTTCTACGATAAAGAAGGCATTTCCCAATATTTCTAAAGCTGCCAAAAAAAGGGAAAAAAGAAATGCCCCTTGCTGAATGTAATTTCATCTCAGTACAAGGTCTCCCGCGGCCCGTAAACTTGCGAACCATTGGCGTAGTGACTTTTATATTATAAGAGCTCAAAAATGTAGCTTGACATAATAAAACTTTTTTGCATTTTGAAACTATTATTTTTGACAATAGCTATTTATTATTATAAAATATATTTTTAAACTTTTTAACTGTTATGGTAACTCCAATATATTTATATTTATCTTTATTTCTCTCCAGTATATGCACAATAGTTTCCCACTGTAGGGCGATTGCCTTCCTTCCTTCTTTCCACGTAGTTCTATCCTGAGGGCCATAGTAAATGGTATAAGGATAAATTAGCGGAATTTAATCATATTATAATTTTGTTGTCTTTGAGTATCCGATATTTCGACGCAGTAGCTTCCGACATGATATTTCGGGAAACCATTAAATATCAAATACACGAATACACTTCGTAAAACCCATAACATTCTAGTCAACCAGTCGTTTACCCCAAAATGCAGTGCGCGATGTTAATAAAAAGGGCATAACGATGTCCCCTGGGAAGATCCGGGAGCAGGGGAGCCGCGACCGGGACAAATAGAGACAATGGAACCAAATTACCACCGGCCAATTGAGCTGCTTGAAACTTGATCCCCCTATTGTTTCCGCCACTCTGCTGTGTAGTTGGTGTTAATGATTTTGATATTCGAGTTATGACAATTGAGCTTCAAATTTTTCACATTTTTGATGTGTAACATCTTTCCGCTCGCTTTATATATATGCAATTTGTGGGAGTGATTTCGTGAAATGGGACGTAAGTTTGTGTAACAGTGTAACAAGTGTGTAACAGGAAGTCGGGGAAGCTTGTGGGAGTGATTTCGTGAAATATGTAACAGTGTAACAAGTGTGTAACAGGAAATCGGGGACGCGAGCGCGCAAGCGCGCGCTATTTTGTAAATTTAAGATCGATATTATGAACATGACATATTATTATTATATGTGACATATTGTGTCATGACCTTTAAAGGTCATTTTGATATGTCAAATGTTTTCTAATGAGTACCTATTTACTGCATACTTTTTATGATTTGTAAAAAAATATTTATTTATTTATTTAATCGGACACCAACATAGTGAACACCAATACAATTTACATAACAAAAATGCACATAATAATGGCACAATCCAAATGTCACTGCAATTACAGGTGAAGACTACATGCAATAAAATGAGCGAGTAAACTAATAGGTATAACACAAATATCAGACGAAATTACTAAATTAATTTGATACTTGAATGACTGTTTACAAAACAAAATCAAATAACTAATAAAAATAAGAATAAATTAAATTAAATTATTGAGTTTACAAAATAAAACAAAAATCGTAATTTTCAATTGGATCCAGATTTAATAGATTTTATAGATTTTCCATATAATTTATTGCAACTAAAATAACTTTTAGTCTTCATAGCATTATCAGCGAAAATATCGATAGTTTCTGCTTTAGAGAGAGCACAATGACGATTATTACTAAGGTAAGATGTCAAATGTTACACATCATATGCGACTACTGTAAGGCTCGTTTTTTGTATTCATACAACTTTTAAAACTATCATAGTCATTTCCATCATCCATCACCATCATCAGCCTTAAGTTTACTGCTGGACATAAGCCTCGCCAAGTGCATGCCATTGCGCATGATCATACTTTACATTGTTATGTATTTTATTTACATTTACTTAGGTATTATGCTAGGCTTTGGTTAAGTTTTAATGTAAGTCACTATGCCATCAGTTTGTAAGTCTATCGCGAGACATAATATTTGTAAGGATAATTGGCAAGAAACATCACCAGTAATATTAAAAGTAAATTGTGTATTTTGTACAACAACTTTATCCGTCTTTTGAAATCCATTAGAAGATTGCGTCCCATGGCGAAATACATCTATGAGTATCTTTACAGCCAACCTTAATAACAGGTAAAGATATTTAATAATCTGGTCTTAGCTTTACGTAGTTGGAATGTAACTGCAGGATTGTAGCATCAACGGGGATGTAAGGCGAACCAGTCTTGTAACTGCCGGTTGGATAGGTGTGATCATTGTATAAATTTACATTTAATTTTTCTTTCCTTCATAAGTAAAAGAAGTAACTACTTAGAAAGGAAAATTAACTTACAGCTCATATAAAATCTTTTGTCGATTTGCAGAATACTTTAAATTTCATTGTATAATTCCCATAACGACCACTTTCCACTAGTTACTATTAATCATTAAAAAAGAAAATGGGAAAGAAAAGATGTAATCAACTGCTTTTTTTGCAAACACCTATTCATTTTATTAGTTTTTTGACTGTCATAATATTTGTGAAATAAGGAAGGCCATTATATAGCTCATTTTACTATTTAATACAATAATATCACTCAAACACATTAGGGCACACAAAATACTTAAATTAATTACTTATATTTTTATACATAAACAGCCTCCACAATTAAGTTTTGTTAATTTTTCATTGCCATTTATCATTATGATAACATAAATTAAGAAATTTTACTTTTTATTTTTAAGTGCTAATTGCTGCACTGAAGCTGAATTAAATATTTTTTATACAATACAGTGAAAAAATTAAACGCCCACCCGACTCAGCCAGGTATCGAACCTGGGTCTTCCGCAATCCTTCCGCAATAAGTTAAGAATACTATTGATATCGGTTATTTTCAGATAAACTGTGACATAATAATTTTATTGCTTCTGTGGCCAACAAGAGAGGTATTGTATTCGATTTAGTTAATGGTAGATCTTCTTATCGGCCTGGCTAGCAAGCGCCAAGTCTGTTGCCATAGCATCAATGTTAGTAACAATATCGGTATACCGACAGTTGGAGGTAAGTTAGCCGCTATTATCAGTAGTTGTGAATTTCAGGTAAAGTTGCACGCTGCACCTGCGTCCTTGCGTCCTTGAGATCACTTACTTGCCTGATAGCAAGGTAAAGGTCAGCGCTTCCCTGCTCTATAAAATCAAACGGGGCACTATATTCTTAAGCTCAATGACTAAATATGTATGCACTGGCCTAACGTTTTAGATATTTATTAAATATTAATAGAGCTCGGTGGCGCAGTGGTTAACGCGCCCGGTCTGCGAGTGCTGAGGTTAAGCAACTTTCGCAAAGGCCGGTCATCGGATGGATGACCAAAAATTTATTATCTCGAGCTCCTCCGTGCTTCGGAAGGCACGTTAAACCGTTGGTCCCGGCTGCATTAGCAGTCGTTAACAACCACCAATCCGCACTGGGCCCGCGTGGTGGTTCATGGCCCGTTCTCCCTATCCATCCATAGGGAAGGCTCGTGCCCTAGCAGTGGGGACATAAAATGAGCTGATGATGATGATGATGATGATTAATATAAAAATAAATTTGATTGTTACATTGAACGTTAGGTGTCTTCAAAAAATACATTTGAAACTTTTACGTTCAATTTTAAAAATAGTTTTATAACGTGGATTGTTGATTGAAGGTATCAAAAGGTTTGCCAAAAATACAAAACGTATTTATTAGTTTGCGCTTATCCCGTTATAGAACTATGTTTAAAAATTAATATATTATTTATTAAAGTATCAAATACGCCCAGTCGCGCTACAATAGGTGCGTTACTGTCACTCAATTAGTTCGCATCATCGCGTTCCTATTTAGTCGGCCGTTTGTTCGTGGGACATTCTCGTTTTATACAACTATATTTTGTATTATATTTTCATAAATTAAATGATTGGTTTACAATATTTTGGCCAAATATGTAGTTTGATTTTACGTTTTGAAGTAACTAATCAAAAAAACTAGCTGGTTGAATTTGAAGATTTAATTGTAATACTTTTATATTTGATTTTGCTTATATATTTAAATTAACGCGTTAGTTGGTATAGCTATACAAGTAGGTACAGCTATCAAACGTACTGTACTTGTTGTTGAATGTACCAGTTAAATTAAATTAAATAAAGACGACCTCCTTGGTTGGTTGTTTGTACACCGGTTTTCATGGTGTCGCTATCTCTGAGGTCCCGGGTTCGATCCCCGGTCGGGTCAATTTATAAATTAATTGTTTTTCTAAATTGTCTCGGCTCTGGGTGTTTTCTATGTATAATAAAGTATGTATTTAAGTATTTTTAGTATGTTTATCCGTTGTCTAGTAACAATTTAACGAGTTTCATAACGAAGCTTCTCTTGGGCTAGATAATTGGTGTGAGTGCAGGATTTTTATTTTATTTTTTAAAGTTATTTTAATATCTCTACAAAAATAGTACTTATTTCATCATCATCATCACTAAGCTCATTTCATGTCGTTACTGCTGGGGCATGACCCTTCCCTATAAGGAATAGGGAGATCGGGTCATAAACCACCACGTGGGCCCAGTGCGGATTAGTGGTTGTTAACGACTGCTAAATGCAGCCGGACCAAGGGTTTGACACGCCATTCGAAGCACGTAGGAGCTCGAGATGAAAAAATAGTATTTACTGAGACTGAAAAAACACCCGAATCTTAGTAAATTATAGCTGAACACTATTGATTTGCCGTCATTGTATTTGCTAGTTTTGACTACTACAGCAATAAAATACAAAATGTACTAATAGTTAAATAAATTCACCACACTCATAAGAAACGTGTGTCAACGAATAAGCGTTCAGTCAATTACAAAAATAAGTAAACACTTTAATACTACAAAATCTTTCTTTCCTCAGTCAGAAGAATTACTAACAGCGATAAGTGTATTCGGATTTTAGCAGTCGACACTACAAAGATAAGTCCATATTGAGTAGTCATTCACGTTTCAACTTAGCTTACCAATTAAAACCAATGTATATCTATGTAGTTATCTCCCATCACCATAATCCAGGATTAAATCCAGATCCAGTTCTATAAGAGTACTGGATATTGCCGCAGTAAATAGATCGAATGAGAAACTTAGGTTAGGTCGAAGATAGAAGCTCACTTTCTCACTCACACACCCGGAATTTTCAACTACAAAAACACAAATGTTGAAAAAATTTCCACGAGCAGGATTTGAACCTGCACCCTTCTGACATACCGGGTCAGGTGCTCTCCCAATTGAGCTATCGTGGTCCTAACCAGCCCGCCGAAATTATTCAACACTATTTACTTTTTTACTTTGAAAGCCAAAGGCGCCCATTCAATGTCAACAACTACCGTCGTTAACATCCGATCATAATATTTTTACAAATACTAACGAAACAAATTACAAAAACATAAAAACACACAGGTCAAAATCACACAAAATCCTGCTCGTGGAAATTTTTTCAACATTTGTGTTTTTGTAATTTGTTTCGCAACAAAATTTGCGTTAAAATTATTTAAACATTTTAGTTGTCAATTGTATTTTTTTTTTTAAATTGGCCTTAAAATTTTACAATAATATTATTTACAGCAACTTTTACACAAGGCTCGCCGGCCTGAATCGCAGTAGTTGAGATCAGTAAGCATACACCAATTTATTAATTATCTAACGTCAGCTCCGGTCCCTTTAACTAAATTTTAGGGGTATGTAATAAAATTAAAATAATGAAAATGTCTATGGTTGCGTGTTGTCTGTATTTGTGGGTGTTGTGTTTATGGGTGTGTGCATGTGAGTGTGAGTATGTATATATGTGTGTTGTTGGTGGATATGTTATACGAATATACAGCATGTCAGGGTTATGGAAGAATTTATTCTGTTTCAAGGTAATTAGGACCCAGTAGCCAGGATTTTATTATTTATTTATTTATTTCCATTTGTACCATAATAACGTGACTGCTCTAGTTGCAGTTGATAAATTGATATTACGGACAGGTATGTAAACTATTACATACATTTAATTATTTATGTTTATAGTTCATACTTTAAAAATAACGATTTCCCCAAAAAAAACCTTCTTCCCTTTTTTACTCCTCCAAAGGAAGATAAACAAAACTGCTGAGACACGTCTTTCTTTATTTCTTTTTAAAAATCCAAATACCAATTTTAATCGCAAATGCACTTAGAGGGCGATATTTGAGAGATTTGTGTGCGTAATACCAATTTATCATAAAATACACATTATTCTAGTATGTTTTAATAGTTTCACCTTTGACCTTACAGTTTATTAGCTCTTTCCATCAGACTGGTTGTCTGGAAGAAATCGCTTGAAAGCGATAAGACCGCCAAATTGTAAATTTGTAATTTTTTTTGTTAGGAATCGCAGTAGGTATCCATAATGCTAGTAGATAGAAATTGTTTCTTTATATAGATTTTAATGTATTGCTTTATCATAATATAATTTGTATTAATTTTCTATACAAACCAAATATGTGCCATCTACCTTAGGTAATGCAGAAGTAAATTGTTTTGCTTCAACCCAATATCTTGTTATACCTGCTTACATGAATGAATGGTACCTTACAACCACTATTCTCTGACTTTGGCGCCCCGAGTTCGGTCCCAGATAGAGTATTATGTACTCGGTTCATTCGGTGGTACGGCTTGCTCCGCTGGGCTTTCGTATTAAAAACAACAATTTTGTTAGTAACATCGTAGCTTTTTTGCACAACCAGTTTCTCATTGGCGAGGATTTTTCAAGTCAGATGTAAAGACCAAAAAATCCAGGGTAAAAAAGTCATCAAAATATTTTTAGAACAAAAAAGAGGTAACCATCAATCGTTTGATCACATCAGTATTCAATTCGTACATTTCGAAACGCGAACAACCGCGGCTCGCAACTTTGCCAATATTTTCAACGAAAATCTTCGACAGCCCTAACGAATACTCATTAGTAACAAAAAGAATACAAAATCGCATAGAAACACCTCATACATCCCAATCAGCGCCACATCAACGCTAAAAGAAACGTCTCACAACAAATCAGTGACAACCCTATGTCGGACACACGGCACTGGCGAATGGTGAACGAGGTTTCAAGCGATCGATTTTACTTTATTTTTTTATTGATCCTCCTCATCGCTTCGTGTTCCACATAAACGACGGGGAGTAAATTTTTCTGTGATGTTGCTTCTCCATCTGAGCCTGTCCTCGGCGTCATGAAGAGAGCATTGTGTAACTTGCATCGTGCAGCAACTTTTTTTGGTGTTCTGCGACTGCAGATTGCTGCGACCTCTCAGTCGTTTACTCTCGACCTTGATTTATTTTATTGATACATGTGAACGTGTAAAATACGTTGCTTTTCATAAAGGCTATTAAGCTGCTTAACAAAAGTAAGCCGCAATATAATAATAATGTTACGTTTTGACGCGCCGTTTTGTCATTTTCACTATCTTGTGTTACCGTAACACTATCACACCGCTAAATACATATAATATTAATGAACCACTCCAATCATCATCATCATCATCATCATCATTATCAGCTCATTTTACGTCTCCACTGCTTAGGCACGAGCCTTCCCTATGGATGGATAGGATAGCGAGCCATAAATCACAAAGCGGGCTCAGTGCGGATTGGTGGTTGTTACCGACTGCTATGCAGCCGGGACCAATGGCTTTACGTGCCTTCTGAGCTCGAGATGACAAACTTTTGTTCACCTATCCGATGACCGGCCTTTGCGAAAGTTGCTTAACCTCAGCACTCGCAGACCGGGCGCGTTAACCACTGCGCCATTGAGCTCCTCCTTTTCAATAACCATCAGTAATTTTCCTTAAACACAGCTCGCCAAACCAATTAACAGTGTGTCAGCCACATAAAACAACGCGACACCCAATTAAGGGGGGTTGAAGAGCAAATTTTTCACTGAGCACCAACCCTATTTGGCGTAACTCGAGTTCGTCAAACGAACGCACTCCACACTCATACAAACGCCGATCAAGAGTGGATTCTTAACACTCCCGCCTCTTTATAAGGCGCCGCTGTTTAAATTAGTAGGGGCAATTGTGCTATACACAGTCCGTCGTTATGCCGTGTACTGGCGATTGTCAATCGGATTTATCAGGTTGTTAAGTGAGAGTTTGCTGGTTTAAATAGTGTGAGTATTATGCGGCGCAAAGGGTTGTGCGAAAGGATTAATGGCTTGTGTGTAGTTGGCCATTTTGTTTGTGCGAAAAGTGTGGATTGTTCTCGATAGTGGAACTCTTTGGATGTATCTGTGATTGTTTTGTTTTCATCCGCTCTTGTATGACGTTACTTAAAACAAACTAGTTACAAACCGTAATTGCTAATGAGTATCTAACATTTTAAATGATATTTTTGAGAAAATATTAGTGCTGTGACATTTTAGATTAATTGAGTATCTTCGCGTAAAAAGAGATTTAGTTTAGTGTACACTTTTTATTAACTAGCTTTGGCCGATTTATAACAAACATACAAACATATCATAATAACAACGTAAAAAGGGTTATTTGTCTTCTGTGAAAAGACCTGACTCTGACCTCACCCATTGACTGATTCATCAATGCCTAGCCAAAGCGTTTAGAGCTTAAAAAAACCTAAATATTATTTTATTAAAGTTCTTTAGAATATAGGCAACAAACAAGACGGAATATACCCACGGGATCACAGTTAACAGTTAACGTGTAAGAAATAGAGGACGGTCCATTCGTTTAATAAAAAAAATACATGCAAATAGAAAAACAGCGTTTCTAACAATCCTCTCACTCAGTACCGCAAACACGACATCAACCATACATCTTAAGCAAGTAGTAAATCATAATTTTAATTCATTGCTTTAGCAATCTAGCCGTTCATAAATAAAGCGCATATGCGCGTGCGAAAGGAAAGCGCGACACAGCGCATGACTGATGTCGCGATAGTTAACAGACACCACATCCTGAAGCGGGTGGCTGGTTTGACGTATTGCATGACCGATACATGTATGCTTTCAATGTTTCAATATACTAACGGTTGCGAGTACAGCAAGCCAGTAATCAAAGCAAATTGATCAGAATTATCAACTACATCCCGTTGGTAAGCATCGCATTTCGTAAACCGTATTATGTGTTAAAGGGCTCTTATACACGAGCGACACGTTGACGATCGCAGAGTAACTGCAGGTACCGTTAGCTGTCGGAGATAGATAGATAGATAGATTTTTATTTTATTTATGTTAATGTTTTTTTTTTTTTTTGTCAGTATTTTAATTATTGTTTATTTTATTCAAACGTGTCTTTTTAATTTTAATTTTAATTTAAATTTTACTTTATAATTTCTCAATGTTGTACGCGCCTGTAATTGGAGCAGATATCCGCTATGTTTTTGCTACTTTTATTAACAATGTATAATGTCTGTTCTGTTGGTGTGTCTAAGATTAAATAAATAAATAAATAAATAAATAAATAGCCTTCGACAAACTATTGTTGAGGAAAACACAATGGCGGACGCAGCACGCTACAACTACAAGCGTCGCCATCTACCGTTGACGCGCCGTTGACGAGTCAGCGGTATTATTTCTTCTGAGTCAGCGACCAGCAGTTGATTGTCGGTCAGTCGAACCACTGTTGAGGATTGGACGCGGCACAACATAACTGCAACCGTCGCCTTCTGCCGCTGGCTTATTACCGAAAAAAGCAACCGTTGTTAATTGTACAATTACAATGAAAATCGCTCAATGTATGTAAACTATAACATACATTTTAATCGAGCGACACTAAGCGAGCGATCATTGAGCGATTTGTGTCCAATACCAATTTATCAACCGCAACTAGAGCAGTCGCGTTGCAATTGTACAATGAACAACTGGTTGCTTTTTTCTCTAATAAGCCTGCTAGTGGCAGCCGCGGACACGTCGACGACGCTGTGACCGACGACTAGCCGCCGGACGGCGCGACGGCTGCAGTTGCGTCGTCGGTAAACTGCCGTTCGTGTGTTAGAGCCCTAAGGTTCAAAAACTGTTTACTAAACGCAGCTTTAGAGACTGTTTAAGATGAAGTTTACCAAGTAGGATTCTTCTCATCATCGCAAACTCATTTTATGTATCCATTGCTGGGGCACAAGCCTTCCTTAATGGATGGAAAAACCACAGGGTAAACGGGCCACCATGGATAAACCACCACGCGGGCCCAGTGAGGATTAGTAGTTGTTTTCGACTAATGCAGCTGGCACCAACAGCTATACTTGTCTTCCTAAACACTGAATTATCTCCTCATTCGACATAAACTACTACCTAACTAAAACAATGCAATTTTTTTGACGTGTAACATCTTTCCGCTCGCTTTCTATACAAGCAATTTGTGGAAGTGATTTCGTAAAATAAGACCGAAGTGTAACAGTGTAACAGGAAGTCGGGGATGCGAAATGCGCGCGCCATTTTGTAAATTTAAAATCGATGTTATGAACATGAAATAATTATCATTATATGTTATTGTGTTATTTGACTGTCAAAGATCGTGTTGATATGTAAAATGTCTTCTAATGAGTATTTACTGCATTTATTTTATAGTTATAAAATTATGTAATACCTGACCCATTTTTTTTCTGAATATAATGTTTAAATTGCTTATTACTAAGGTGAGTAAGGCTCGCTCGCCCCTTTTATCTGCTATTCTTGTATAAATCTTTATCAGATTTGATGACAAAGGGTATAAAAATATTATATTATAATATACATTGACTAATATTTTAGATATTGATTATGAACAAACCTCGCTATTCCTATACAAAACATTGTAATTAATACAACCTCATACAATTTTCATGTTAAAAAGCATTTCTGATCGAAACAACCGTTGCATTGCTTGGTGCATGGGTTCGCGAAATAATAGACGTGGCATATGTAAATGGTGGCATGGATCTACATACATCGATCGTCGATCCCTGATGCGAGAGGAGGCCACGACATGGTCGTTTTCCATTGGCATCGACTTACATTATTAGACATAAATCAGAACATATTGCAATAAGTTCAGCACCATCTATTGGTGAAATGAATGAATGACATAATTATGAATGAACTTTAAAAGATTGTAACAAATGATTGCAAATATAGATTTGAAAATAGTAGTAAGCCAGGTTGGTTGGTTGTAGTTAAAAAAAGCATGGCACTAAACATAAAGAGAGTAACTGGTCATATGAAGATGGTAACAGGAGTAAATGGTAAACGGTAATAAAGTAAATGGTAATTAATGTATGACCTTGCTGGGAATGAAAGCTAAAGAAACAAGAGTTGAAAAAAAATACGTCATGCAGTCTAATGTTTTAAAGGAGAATGACTATTACTTGTTCAAAATAAAAGATATTCTTTACACTTTTTGCTCGAGTCTTGTCATCATCATAATCAGTTTATAGAGGCTGTGCTGAGATCACAGGGGAGATAGGGTAATAACGCATTGTTCCAATGCGGGTAGGTGACCGGCTGCAATCTTACCACAGTAGTAACATGGAGTTTTACGTCCAACTGTTGACTTCAAAAGCACACTGGGCGTTAATTCACCAAGCTGGCTTAATGCAGGTTAGTCTACAGCTGACTACGATAACAGTGTCGACAGCAATCGTGTCGTAACAAATGGAACGCACCCCATCTCAATTCTAGATGTGGGAATGTCCCCGGCCAGCTCTTCTCAACTTGTTTCGTATACGGCACGGTGGGCCAGTCAGTTTTTGTGTCGACCCGGTAATTTGATATTGGCTTTGTCTAGTTCGTTAACATATTCCCTTATTCGGTATCAACATCCGATAGCCAGGAGATTCGTATCGATAAATCTTAGTCGTCTTCAAGTGATACGGCACTGGTTGGGATTGGGACTAGGTTTTTGAATGATAAATGTTGCTGGTTGGTACAATTGACAGTATGTTTACTAATATAGTGGTGTGACCAGGCTATTATGGCTCCATCTCACCATAGGACTCACATAGTTAAGGAGTTAAGCTGTCAGTGGTAATGGAGACGCCACTATCAATTGAACCACAATGGATTGAAAAACACATTTAAGTGTAGGTCCAAGTGAGTAGGTGGGCTTGCGTCACTTACATGTCTAAATTCAAAATCATTTATTTAGTTTAGGCTACAAATAGATCTTATGAAAGCCAATATGCCATCGGTTCGTAAGCATATACAAGGCGAAAGATATTGTACTGAGACAAAGAAAGCTTAAATAATTAAATAAATAGGCAATCTCATGACAGAGATCAACAGACTCATTGGTCTAGTAGTCAGGCCATCTGGCTCTGACCTATATGTCTCGGGTTCGATTTCCATCATGGTAAATATAAGTAGCCTAAACCCTTTTAGCCTTGTTCTAAGTCTGTCTAGCTAGCTAATACCATTTCCTTTTTTGAAATACTCGCTACTGTAATGGCAACTATTGCTCTCTCTCTCTCTCGGCGTTCATAGAAAAAAGACGTTTCATTCAGCAGCCCTGGTATTTTTTTTACTACTGTCAGAACCTAGCAATCCAGCAACCTATAAGCCAAGCACAGACGCTGCTACAATACGTTTGTCTTTATTGTTAATTAGCTGACCCGGCGTACCTTCCTAACTTCGTACCGCTTTGACAGTTTCCATCATTAAGTTAAATATATATCAATGGTTTCCATGACAACAAAACAAACAAATCATTTTGTATTGGAAAATTGAATTGTCGTTTTTAGTATTTTATTTAATATATTTATTTTTAATATAGCCTAAGAGAATTAAGATATTAGATTATATAGATAGATAGATATATAGATAGATTAATAAGAATTTTTTAAATCGGTCCAGTAGTTTTTGAGTTTATTCATTGCAAACATACATACATACATACATACATACAAAAATACAAAGGTTTCCTCTTTATAATATTAGTATAGATTTCCAGTGTCATATATATTTTTATGTCAATACAAAACGGTGCGTTGTCATGTCAAGTGTCAAGTTTCATAATAAATATCGTACGCAAACCAATATTTAAGACTTTCGTATATATGATTCAAGAATTTTCAATCAATCGCACAAGCCATACACGTAGCTTTTGTATGGTACCGGCGGCCCGGCCTTTACCGATGTCCCGATAACGTTTGAATAATCGTTTCATTAATAAATTGCTTCTTTATTAAAGGTAAAATTTAAGTGGCGACTGTTAATAAATAAACGCGCCGCACCGGAGATGCGATCGTTCTGAATAAATGATCATTACCGAGTCGACATTTCGAAGCTTTTTACCGAAAACAATGTGTTTTCGGTGTGATTATGTAGAGCTGTTACAACCAAGTTACACAAAATAAAAAGCTTTTATTTAATAAGAAAAATGTATGTAATGTGTGTGTGTATCTTTATTACTAGTATTCCCTAAACTGCGTACTAGTATATTGTCTATTAGCTATAAAAAAATATATAGGTATTTAAAATGGTTTTGTTGTATCCTTTGTTTTAAATTAGTTCATCCTTTTTGTAAAACATATACTTAGGTACAATTTTATTATGTTGTGTTTATAATAAAAATTAAAAAAAAGTAATTTCACAATTTTTTTTTTTATAAATTCTATACTACGAAATATATTATTAAATTAATATTGTATTGCTATGTGTCATTGAGGTACACCGATAGTGTGTGCACTCTATATAACGAGTATTTATTTATTTGAACCAAAAAAAAACAGATAACAATCCAATGATTGTTATCTATTTTTTTCGTTTGAATATCAATATACCTACTCAAACATTAACGTTTAGATATTGATATTGATGATGATGAGATGAAAGCGTCCATTGTATTTGTATAATAATTTTATTGTTTTCACCTATATGATCATTGTTTATTCAATCCCTTATTAAATTGATAAAATAAGTATTAATTTATTTTAAACTGTAACGTTTTATTTTATACAATGTCTTTTTGTGAGAATGTCTGATACTTATAAGATGCTACGCCTATACCAGCACTAAACTCCGTTAAAAACGTTACACAAGTATGTATTTATATAAAGAAAAAGAAAAAGGAAAACAAAACAGTATGTCACGATAACAAACAATTAAATACACCGTTGACGTTATCGCAGCTCTTTAGATATATCAAAACTGGCACCGCCGTCCTTACTGCAAATGCCTCGCATATCTTAGTTGAATTTTTAACGAAATTAATTACGGTCTTTAGCAGTACACACGATAGATTCCTCGAGATATTTAGATACGTGTTTTTAATGGGCACTTTATACGGCCGCAGCCGACGAAATGTCTATAGAAAAACACCTTTTTTGTTTTTTAATAACATAATTAAAGTTTGTGGTCGGCCATTTTAGATTGACCCCCGATTGTGACGAAAACGTAGATGAGTCAGTGACCTTACGTGTTTAATTTTTATCACACTTTTTATATCGTATTTTATTATAGGTACCTATCCACCTAATATATTTATCACGTTAAATATTTATATCTGATACAAACATATAAATTGGAGTCAGATATTAACAAGAAATCAAAATATTTGTAAGTCGATTAGATAAGCATTATTAGTATGTAGTATAATATTATAGTGATAAGCGACTGGTATCTTACGATAACAACCGGGACCAATAACAATGACCCTACAATTTTAATTTGGCCACCTGCCTGATGGGTCAGCATTACGAAAGTGGCTTATTATGCGAGATGTTGATCCGCGATAGCTGTTGCGTCATCATAATCAAGCTACTCGTCACATGTATTAAAAAATAAATAAAATAATCTCTGTCCATACAAAAGTACTCCTAGAAAGTTAATTATGAGCCAACACAGAAGCTTGCAATTTCCACTAGGCCGGTTGGTAGGACGAAATAATAAATAATTCCAGTTATATAACAGGTTTCATTAAGACAGCAGTAAATCAGGCTACCTGAGATGCGCCGGCGCAACTGACTTGCTGCATTACGGTGTAGCGTCGGCAGGTGAAGGGGATGTAATTGATTGTTTATTATGACACCGCATAATAGATTTATAAGTTAAATTTTTAAGTTATTAAATTATTATTTATTCTTTTCTTCACAAAAAGGCGATGGCGTTGGTTAACGTTTTGAAGTACAAAGTAGGTACAGTTAGAGAATATTTTATTTATTTATATCCACACTTACTTAATTGTGTACCGGTTTAAAAATTGCGTACATTATATAAAGGTATTTTTTTTTATAAAAACAAGAGTCAAAAAACGGAGCAAAACGGAGTCAATGCAGCACTGTCAATCTCTGGCTGGAAAAACAATGGGACTCCTGGGATCGGCCTCTCCAAAACCAAAAGACTTCAGGCTCCAGGCTCTTAAAGAGCTCGCTGTTAAAGACGTTGCAAACCTCTGTAACCTCATCTACCTTTACAGAGAAAAAAAGAGTGAAAGCATGGGGTTGCACAATGAACCTGATGGGTCGAAGTGCTACTGGGAGAAGGAAACCTCAGAAGGCCCCAATAAGATAAGATAAAAAGCGTTAAATGGTCGCTGCTGTTGCACTCCTGGTAGGCTACTCTTGACGCACACTCAATCTCATACAATTCCAATGCGATTAATATGTATCGATATTGGGATAAGTTTCGCAATTTCGGAACGCCCTATCTCGAAAATAATTTGTTCACTCAACTTCCATGCAATTTAACTCCAATGTGGCGCTATTATCACTTTTAAGAGTGCTATTTGAATTTTTTAGATTTGTGATTGGGAATTGATTATTGCAATTGTGTTTCAAGAGTAACCCTACAGATCTGCTATAGGTTGACGCTTAAGAAAGTATGTAAGAAACTAACGTTTCGCCTAAACATCTGTAAGTATCCCATGTTCCGGGAGAATTCCTGAACTCTTGCCTACGTCATGAGAAGTCCTGCAAAATTTCAGCATGCTAGGTCCAGGGAAGTGGACTGTGCGATGGTGATTGTTGATAAGTCAGAACTTTTTTTATAGAAGATAGAGATTCTTTATAACCGCCTCTGTGGTCTAGTGGTTAAGACAACCGATCTTAGACTCAGTTATCCTGACTTCAATACCTAGATCGGGCAATGCTGGTTTCGGTTTATCCGATGCATAACCCGGAATTGCTATCACTAAGCCGCATTAGGCTGATATTTACTTGATTTCAATAATGAAGGCTTTGCCCAACTGTGGGATGGTATATAGGCTATTTACTTTACCTATTTACACCTATGAAAGTTACAATGTTCAAATAATTTTTAACGCAAATTTTTGTTGCGAACAAATTACAAAACACAAATGTTGGAAAAATCCTGCTCCTAGAATTTTTTTCAACATTTGTGTTTTGTAACCTATGAAAGCTGCTAAAATAGCTTTTGAACTTCAGTTCGATCTCTCTTCATTTTCTATAAAAACATTGTCTGCTTTAAATACATTTTTGCTTAAAGGAAGCGGATAATTAGCAACAGAGAGAATATTTTACGGCGGCTAATTGTGGCAATGACGAAAGTTTGCCTCGTAAGTTAACAAATTGCGAACTGTTTAGCTATTCCGGGACTTTCTCGGAGCTCCGGTTGGGTGTAAGTTTGGGGTAAACTCTTTATGGTTATCTTTGGGACAAGCTGAGAGTTCTCTTTGCAAAAACTACAAGCTGTTAAAGTGATTAAAGCTTTGATGTTATTTTTTAAATGCTCATTAAAAGTAAGTATCTATTTTAGTTCACGATTATTTCGGCTATGTTTGTGATTAGGTTCTTCGGTTTGTTGATAGGTTCAAAGAGAGGGCAAATTAAAAATTAAATTATTTTATAGAAAACTAGCAAGCTGGCTGCGGCTTAATATTATAATTATAACAATTGGTAGAAACTGATTTCGGTGTTTTCTATTCTCGGATGTTTAACCATTGCTTTTCCTACTACTATGCTACTTTCTTATAATACTTAGTTGTAGGTATTTATTTCTATCGTTTTGATATTTTCTTTTTTCTTATTGCTATTTTTCGGTCCAATGGATGTGAGATCGAGTAGAAACTAAAATTCATTTAGTTTGTCGTCAAATGGGGGGTGTGTAGCCGTGGCCATTGTCGCCTTTTCTTGACATTTATCGCTTTTAGTAAGGTAACTGTCGCTTTGCCTTTTGACGCCTTTACTATGACGTGTGTTGATAGGGCATTTGTTTCTTGAACTTAGGCGTGACTCACCGGGGCGTTCGCGCTAAACCACACTAAACCTAAGACATTATGTCGCCCTTCAATTAATCATCTAGACATTGCATAACGATATTATGTATCTACTATTGTTCGCCCAGTGATTGGAAATCGACCGTAATTCACAAAGTATGCAATGTTTATACAATGTAATGTAAAACTTACACTTAAATGTTGTAATGACATGTCAATCATACTTAAATTTTATCATTCTGCATTACCTCTCAATGTTATGAACTTTAGGTAGGTAACTATGCTTAATCAAACATTACCTACTCCGTGCACGCAATGTGCTTAGCTTAAATAGGGGTAAGTACAAAGTACTTCTGCCGCAATAAGCACTCAAAAAAACAAAAAAAAAAGCAGTGACAAAATTTTGCGCTTACGTCAGCCTTCCCGGTAGCATAGCAGTCAGTGCAGCCGCCCGGATTGTGGAAGACCCAGGTTCGATTCCTGGCTGGGTCGGGTAGGCGTTTAATTTTTTCACTGTATTAATATTTGTATATGTATTAATATTTTCCTGTGTGGTGCCGGGGATAAAGAATTGCACCACCCCATCTCTTCCCGTGGGTGTCGTAAAAGCCGACTAAGAGACTATTCCAGAGGATGGGCAGCAGCATCTCTCTGAGGTTAACTCTCAATCAACTTACTGCGATCGCCAACCCGCCTGCCAAGCGTGGCGATTATGGCAAATCCCCTCATGTATCCTTATGTATCCTTGGGGGAGGCCTTTGTCCAGCAGTGGACGTCTTTTGGCTGAGATGATGATGATGATTAATATTTACTTCTTCACGTTTAATATTATAGTAGGATTTATTTTCCTTTTTGCTGACCGTACAGCATGTCTAATCTTTTAAGCTATTTGTGTAGTACGGTGAGTGGGGGTGATTATTAAAAGAATACATCTTCGCTGCTTATCCCTCAGGCTGCTCTCTTGTTTTACCATTTACCGTATATGGGGGTATATTACGCTGAATCCTTTATAATTATACCTCGTCTTGCCAGTTCATTGGTATTTAGTTGGTTGAAAAAAGTTACTCTGGGACTTAGCAGAGATACGGGGAAAATACTGGTTCGCTATGC
Source organism: Eudonia mercurella (assembly GCA_963082485.1). Lineage (NCBI taxonomy): Eukaryota > Metazoa > Arthropoda > Insecta > Lepidoptera > Crambidae > Eudonia > Eudonia mercurella. Next base: position 4,141,571 of record OY720040.1, read on the forward strand.
TTGCGTGATTATCTTAGCTGTGATAGACTTTTAACGTAGTTAATCAAAATTTATGAAGTCCTTAAGATATCCTTAGGTTTATGGAAAAAGTTTACAATATAGTAAAAGAGATAGAGAGAGAAAAACTGGTAAAGCCCCATTGTTGGGCTCATGCCTTTCTATATGAATAATAGCATAGGGGGTGTTTAAGTAATTTATCTACTACGCTGGCATAATGCGAATTGGCGTTTCGAAGTGAGGAAGAGCATAGATGTTTTTATTGGAATTTTAGTAGCTTTTTTTCAAGACTCAAAATTCAAAATTTAAAATTACTTTTACAAGCGTTTTTTGGACGTCAATTTTGTTTTTGTTTGCTTGGTTGTAAGGCTTGTTCTAATAATCCTCTAATCATTAATAACTACAATGTTACTGCTTTTTTGGACGTCAATTCAAAGCCATGACTTCGTAAACCCTACGGTGGAGACATTGTACCGAGAAGAAGCCGCAAGAAACTCGGCAAAGGCTCACAGGAATCTAAGAAATCCGCCAAGAATCTAACCCAGGACGGGTTTCTGGCGATAGGTATATGTTAATGTCCTCGGTTTGCTTGGTTGTAAGGCTTGTTCTAATAATCTTCTAATCATTAATAACTACAATGTTACTGCAGCTTGTTGTGGATTGACTGTTAGAGATAAGATAACCAGTTTCTTAGTGATAGAGGATTCGGGTGAAGCAGAGGGCTTACCACGAACCACGTTCGACGTGTTGCCTCCCTGTCACACTTACGCACGAATTTACAAGTGCGACAGAGAGGCAACACGCCGAACATGGTTCGTGGTAGGCCCTCAGGTTTCCATTCTACCTTTTGTTCTCGTACCACCAGATAAGATTGGATTGAACGTAACAAATGTTTAAGACGACCAACACTATAGTTTCCAGTAATCTCCATTTAAGCATGAGGCTTGAAATGCCATCGTTAGTCTAAAACTTTATATTGAAACTAGCTGACCCGGCGGACTTCACACCACTTTGAAAGTTTCTATGACGAGAAAACAAACAAATTATACTGTCACCTTTAACAGCTGTTGGTTGGTGTTATGTCAAAACTACGGAGTTTCATACAGACTTACCCCCCCCTTTTTTCTCCTCCCTTGCTTAGTGCAAAATTTCATTGTGAAAATGCAAATTTTCAAAATTTCTAATTCTAGTAGTTTGTGCTGTGCGTTGATATGTCAGCCAGTCAGTCAGACATTACCTAAATTAGTTTTCCTCACATTTTTTTCTAAAGCGCATTTTTTTTCTCATACTCTTGATATTCTATAAACTAGACTACTCGTAGATAAAAAAAGCCCGGTGAAGCTGAAAATGCCGTCTGAGGCAATCAGCAAACTCTCTCAAAAAAAAAAAAAAATCGTAGATAAAATGACTCAATCTATTCACCTTCACGTTTGACGATTGAAATAACGAGTACAGTCACGCACACACGCCTTACAGTTTTAAGCCTATTAAGCGAGTTACACACTATAATTGCGTTACTATGAGTTCTCGATACAGGAGCATTTAATATTTGCATACAAATGGCTGATGGATATAAATCATGCGGGACAGTAATCTGTGGCCATTTTGATCTACACAGCGCCATCTGTGTCAACTGAATGAGTTATTATACTGCCTTATTAGGGTTGTTAAGGGTATATTTAATTTTGAAATAAATATTTTTTCGTAAGATTTTGTATAGGTTTTAATTCCGAGTGTATATTAAAAGTAAAGTCTTATAGAAAAGTTGAATAAATTCTAAAGCGGTTTATGATAATTTTTAAATCTTTTGCTTTTTTTTGTGTTTTTTGTACCTCTGACTGCTCTTGCAGCTTGGTATGCAAAGGTTTTTCATACTACTTTATCATCACGTCATCATGTTATTTTGTAGGTGTAAGAATAACATATAACAGTAAACTAATTTGTGTTAAAAAATATTTTTTATAACAACATACTGATTTTCTTTACTTTTCAACTTCACGCAAACACTACAATTAAAAGAAGCTCTTTCTCGATAAGTGAATTGATTGTTGAATCATTGTAATTGAATCAAATAGTAGATATTATGCAAAAAATTGTACGCCAATATTCGTAAAACTAAAATTTTAGTATATTAATACTTTTAATAATGCAACATAAAATGAGCAACCCTGCACTGGTGAAACGTAACATGATTTATAGGCCAACCCCTTAGCGAGATTAACCCTTAATCCGGGGTCACGTGACACAGGCGCGCGAGGTCCAAGAGGCCCAGACACTTGTAATTTTATTATTTATTGTATTCCGTTACGCTTGGACAGATTGATTTATTTAATATCTTTAAATTTATTATGCCGGTGATTCTTCTACGTTAAAGACATTGTCACGGCTAACTGTAACTGTTAATAAATATAGAAAACTAAAAAAAAACAGATAAATCTTGCAACTGACATTAGTGAGATGACTCTAAATTGAACAAACCTTGTTGTATTACGAAAAGTTGAATAATAAATTAAATATACGAGTTTAAATAATTAAATATAAAATATTATGCATCGATTGCGTTCTATGTTTTAATTTTTTTTATTGTTTGCTCTGTTTTCCCATTAGTTAATGGTTTCGTGCGATTAGCACATTTATTATTATATTCTTTACTGCACAAAAAACACATACAGAGAACAGTTCACAAACAATGGTGAGCAATAGTGGACTTATCTCTAAAAGAGATCTCTGCCAGCAAATCTAAGGTGGAATGTCTGCGGATATTTAGCCAGTGTCAAAGTAATGTGTCTTTCAAGTTATACCTATTAATTAACAATATTTCCTTCCTGTATGATTATGATGAATTATAATAGAAATAAAAAGTGAGAAATGATATACCCCCCCAACCCTTTGAGTATCTCAGCAAAGATGTGGGGCTCTACTAAGACCTCACGCGGATTTCTTAAGATAATTGGAAAAGGGATGTTGCAATGGTTTGTTTCATTTGCCAACACTCACGAACACTTAACGATTAATAATCCACCTTTATTTCACATTCATATGCGACATAACATTTTTAAAACACAAAACAAAACCGCAGACATGACTCTTCACTTTCCCGCCAAGAAGTCCCTTGTTTGCTCTTGGTTGAAGACTCACTTCTGTTTTTTTTATTGCCTCCATAGATCAGACACAATCTCAAACATATAACACAGCCTCACAGGCAACTAGGAAGTATGTGACGTCTTTAATTAATGACAATTAAATAGGCAATGTACATCCTTTGAAACAATATTACCCTTTTGCCATCAAATCTGCTATGTAGGTAATACGATCCTTATATCATAATATCAATGGAACAAATTACATCAAAGATTACTGACTTCATACTGATTACTTATTCCGTGTATGACAAGGGCTGTTTGAAAGCAATAATTCATAAATTGAGCCGATTAATTGATAGCAATGAAGGGTTAAACCCTCGGAGGGGTGATGTTTGTTTTGACAAATATGCAGCCATTGGCGTCGGGGGGTTAAAAAGTCTTTGATGTGTCGGCATTTTAGGGTGCAGTTTAAATTAAGTAATGAGAATGTGTTTTAAGGATTGATTAATTTGTTTCAACGGATTCATTGACATAATAACATTCTGTAGAGACTTACTGGTTATAATGAGGCATCTTGATATTTTATATACTTCATACTACTTTAAATAAATAACTTAATTAGCCTCTAACAAAAAAAACACAGTACATACCTATAGTAAGGGTAACATCCAAGTAGAGTACAGATTGCCTATGACCCACAAATTCTGTTATACTGAAAACATGAGTTTGAAACTCACTAAGTCCATTGATAAGTCTATGGTGCAACACCTTGTACTTAAAAGAACTAACAAGTAAGCTAAGTAATCTTTTTTCATTTTCTCTCCGTTTCTTTTTACAGCGTCAATATATTGAATAACCCCTTATGTACAGACGCATGCACATGAACCTATCCAAATCTGTCGAATTTCTTCAATTAATATTAAACTATATGCCACAAGAATAAAGTTCAAAGTCTGTTGAGGAAATTTGACAGTTTGTGGTAGTCTAATGTGTAGACGTGTGTACTTTAGAAAAATAACACTACATTGTTATAACAATATAATATAATATATTAGGTCCTTACCTATGAAATTTACGTTTTGTATGAAGATTTTTCATAAAATTCTATTTTTCATACAAACGTTTTTTTTATTTTCTTAGCAAATACTATAGTACCTATAACAATATTTCGGAACTCTTGGCGGGAAAGTGAAGAGTCATGTCTGCGGTTGTGTTTTATTTTACAAAATTTGTGTTATGTCGAATATTAACGTGAAATAATGGTGGATTATTAACCGTTAAGTGTTCGTGAGTGTGCATGAGTGTTGGCAAATGAAACAAAACAGTGCAACATCACTTTTCAAATTTTCTCAAGAAGTCCGCCCGAGGACTAAGTAAAGCCTCACATCTTCACTGATACTCGAGGGGTTGGAGGTATATCATTTCTCACCTCTCATTTCTATTATCATTCATCATCATCATACATAAAAGAAATATTGTTTAGTTAAGTATTGTAAGACTTTTTCATTGGCTAAATGCTGGTGCAAAGCCATAAAAAAAAACGTAAAAAAAACCAATATTTCTATTATTGTTGTCTAGTGTTTTTGACAAATCTTTGAGATGTCAAAATAAAATAGAAGTGACTTCTAAAAAAAAATATATAAAAATAAAAAAATTAGTTAAGATAAAAAAAAAAACACAAATGTTGAAAAAATTCCAATTGAGCTATCGTGGTTCTAACCAGCCCGCCGAACCACGATAGCTCAATTGGAAGAGCACCTGACCCGGAATGTCAGAAGGGTGCAGGTTCAAATCCTGCTCGTGGAATTTTTTTCAATATTTGTGTTTTTGTAATTTGTTCGTAACAAAATTTGCTTTAAAAACCATTTTGAACAATTTATAGTTTAGTTAAGTTAATAAAAATAATAATCTTATTACACATTTAATAAATCTTAACTACCTAGGAAAACCTCTTTCGTAGGCAATTAAATTGTTTGAAAATGAAATAGTAAAGTTAATCGTGATTACATTTATATAATAAAGTGAACATAACATATATCTGTCTCACTCCAAAGATGTAAAGATGTTGCATTTCCACCCCTCCTTGTTGAATTATTAATGAACATACTTTGTTAAATTCAAAATTCAATTAAAACAGACAAATTAGATGTATTGCCCCATCTAATGCCTTTTAAATGGGGTCACAGAATCACTCTTTAATTATGTATCTTATTACACAAGGGACTTTAGTTTGCATTAAGTCCTTTGTGCTTTATTGACTAGCGAATAGAATTCGATTTGCTTTGTTAGATTTGTTTTCAATATTTGTGATGTAAATAATGTGTCTTTTCTATGTCGTAGTATTATTTAAATTTATATGTTTTACTGTCTAGTTATAAACGTATTTAAAATAACAGTTAGGTCAAAAAGCAAACATATGAAAAAATGGGTTTTATATTTTTTGTTTAATGTCATTTACTAACTTTAAATTTATAGTAAGAATTATTGAAAAATAACACAAATGTTAAAAAAAATTCAGAGTGCTCTCAGAATCACAGAGTGCTCTCCCAATTGAGCAACCACGATAGCTCAATTGGGAGAGCACCTGATCCGGTATTTCGGAAGGGTGCAGGTTCAAATCCTGCTCGTGGTTTTTTTTTTTACATTTGTGTTTTGTAATTTGTTTCGCAACAAAATTTGCGTTAAAATTATATAAACAGAACAAAAACATTTTAAGAATTATTGAGTTTAATGTGTTGAAAAGTATTCACCCATGTAGTTTTGTATGAAATGTGATCATAGCGTTTGCAACAGTGCCGAAATATCAGACACACACAGAAAACTAAAAATAATAACTTACTCTTATTTTAGTAGAGATGATAGTATGAAAAGTTCTAACTGCATGAACTTACATGTTTTGCAATTTATAATACATAATGATATGAAAATGAATAATGAATAAATGCAACCATAAGAATTTCTTAGTCGAAAACCAACAACGAAAAACTAATCCATCAGGTATCCACAGACGCTGCACCGTTGATTAGAACCTACTGTTTTGGTAAGGAATGGTGGAGGCGCATTGCTATTATTTCGCCATAAGCAGAGAGAACTAGATGCCTTTGCCTAAAGAATATAACGATACTACCATTTTAGCTGGCGGCATAGACCACACAACATTTAGAGGCGACAGTTTAAACGTAACTTAAGTTGGATGTTTGTGAACAAGAATTTTTATAAATTTCTTACAGAAAAGCGATTTAGCACTGAGACACATTTGAATTATTTACTAACCTTTGTGTACTTTCAAAAATACAATTAACGGGTAATACTCCATTGTTATAACACGTTAATATTCGTTAAAACATTTAAAATCATAACTGCAAGCTCGACTCTTCACTTTCCCGCCAAGAAGTCCGTTCTAAATGTTTTAAATCTACCGAAATCCATCCATACTCGGCCAATTGCAGCTCAGTTTGTCCACGCAGCGCGGGTCAATCACGCGGCTGAATTTAAATTTGGAATCCCGATTGTTCTATTCTTCTCAGCGAGTGAGATGCTGCCGGTTGGAGGAAACTTCGTTAGAGACCTCGCCATTATAACTACGAGTACAACGACGTTCTAGAACGCATTTCAATGAATTCAAAAATACATGTGTTGCAATCTGAAGTTGTAGGAGCTTGTTGCTGTCAAAATTTGATTGTGAAGAGCATGTGGAGAAGAAACCGAGTAAAGGCAATACTTAGTTATTGTGCCACTTGTAATTCTCAGGCCAGGAAAATAATGGAACGCCTCATATCGGCCTATCTGAAAACAGAAGACTTCAGGATCTTCTCCCTTGACGACTACGACGTTTACAGGAGGCTTCTATGTTGACGAAGAAGGGTGCACAAAATATCGTAATTGGTGGAAATATACTGAGATAAGAAAAGCATCGCAATGTATGTTATACTTATTCATTATTATGCATTAATGAAATGTTAGGGTCTTGAGACGGAAAATTTTAACGGTTTTAAATATTTATATTCATCAACTTTCTTAGAATAACTGAGTGCCTAAACGAGTTTAAGTTTGTAAGTGTATTATTTTTAATATAGGTTTATAGTTATGAATCAACCAACAGACAATAATATTTAAATAAATATTAGTTTATTGAAAAACGTCAAATCAAATTTTTTTATCACGTTGCATTCCCAAATTTAAAAAAACGCGTCGAAAGTAACATTTCTTTTAACAAATCTAGTTGTGCGAAAAATATCAATTTAAACTGTTGTTCAGAAAAGCAAAACGCATTTAAAGTTTGCGCACGAACACAGTTAGCAAGTCAAATACTATTCTATAAAGTCATTGACACTTTTACATAACAACGTAGCTATATACACGGCGACTTTATTACCAACGATATTAAGACTACCTAACACGTTTATTTATGTGTATTTAAAATTATACACACATTTCCAAATTTAAAGGCGAGTCAAAATTTCGTTGCCTGAAATTATATCCATCAAACAAAAAATTTAAAATAATATACTTATAAGTATAACGATATAACGTTATAATATTGGTAGTGTTCTTCCAAAGTTAATAGATACGTAAATAATATAGTCACTTAGATAGGTCTCATTAGTTTAGGATTCCGTACGGTTCATGGGTCATAGGTCACGTGTGCTTCCCCGTAGGTCATATCAAAACTTAACATCAGGTGAGATGAACGACAAATGCATGTAGAGATACCTAATACAAATATACAACCATACAATAATGAATAAATGAATGAATGAATGAATGAATGAATGAAAAAAGTTTATTTGGCATAAATATACAACATACAACAACAACTAAAAAAGAAATAACAACAAGAGTGCCACAATGCTGGTATTCTGCGGATAATTTTACGGATGGTGTCCGGTTATGCACAAATATCAATAAATCAGCTTTCTTTGCTGCATATCAAACAATAACAAAAACAATTAAGGCACTTAATCATAACAGTAAAATCTCTAAAATATGTAATGTAAAAACTTTAAACATAGCAATTCAGTACATCATATTTAGTGGGATACATAATGATCAAAATTCGAAATTAAAATTAAAACACATAAGTACAATTGATAGGTTCATAAAGGAATGGCGTGATGTTGCAGAGGACCGGAAGGTGTGGAAAAAGTGTGGGGAGGCCTTTGCCCAGGAGTGGGACAGCTATGGCTGATATAATAATAATATAATAATAATAATAATAAGTACAATTAGCAACGCTTTACGATACTATTCGACTTTCGGAGTGTTTAGCAAACGCTTTCTGTAATTAATTTTAAAAGAGCCAATATTCTATATTTAATAATAATAATAATAATAACTTTATTTTCTCTCCACAAACACATGTATACAGTTCATGATAACTTTTAAACAATGTACATTATATAATAGTTTGTGTGAGACTGACGCCTGTGATTGATATTAATATATCAGTAGTACAGGTCATCAGGCCCCCACCACCTCGGTAATGAACAGAAAGTAGAAAAAAGTTAACCTATAAAGTTAAAGTAGTTGAAAGTTAAACACTTTAATTAAAGAAACCTGATAAGGAGTCTTCTAAAACAAAAGAATACGAAAAATAGAAAAAAATAAAATAATAATGGTAATAACAAGTGCGTAAGAGAGCAGCTGAAGAGCGAAAAGAGGTTACTCTTAACAATTATTCTAAAAACGTGCACACAAACACGCGCGCGCGCGCGCGCGTGTGTGTGTGTGTGTGTGTGTGTGTGTGTTGTGTGTTGTGTGTGTGTGTGTGTGTGTGTGAACTCGAACGTGTGTGTATATGTGTATATAATATAATAATAAGATAATATATGTTACACAAGAATGTATTAGTTAATTAAGTGTATGTGTATAAATAATGTTCCGTTTGGTCGTAATTTTTACTGAGAAGAATAGAGCGAACACCCTTTTTACATTCAAAGGAAGTGAGATTGTAAATAGGGATTTCAGCATTGATTTTATTATATAAGGAAGGTCCTAAGTAGTAGAAGAATCTTTGCGTCAAAGAGAAGGACGTAGACGGAACGGCACAGATTTTGTCTTTACGTCGTTTTCTGATCTTAGTATATGGAGTGTTTCGGTGTTGGAGACGAACAACTTCTAGTATGAACAGTTGCCGAACAGTTAAAACTTTGCAGATGTTATACAGTTCATTAGTTGGGAAAAGTAAATGACGAAATGTTGCAACTTTAAGGATGGCACGTTGTGCTATTTCTAAAGGTTTCATCGTAGTCTTAGGGACACCACCCCAGCAAGAGATACAGTACGTTATTAGTGAGCGACATAGGGCAAAGTAGACTTGTTGTAGGACTGTAGGATTTGCGACATGTCTAAGTACTTTAAAAACAAATATAAGTTTACGCATCCTGCCGGAGAGTGATTGTATGTGGTGCTTAAAATTGAGGTACTTGTCGAGAGTTACGCCTAGATATTTGATGGTATCAACTTGTGAGAGTGGAGGACATTGACAAGAAGAGTTGATGTTGCTGACACAAGAATGGGCTATTAAAGAAGGAACAATAGTGGGTTGAGAGCTAGCGCTGATAGAAAAAGTGATAAATTTGGTTTTATTAGTATTTAAGGTTAGTTTATTTGTGTGTAGCCAAAGAGAGATGTTTTCGATCCCGTTTTGGGCAGCAATTTGGAGCTCAGACCACGAGTCAGCATAAAAAGAAACAGCAGTATCATCAGCAAAGGAAACAATGTGGCCATTAGGTAGCTTAAGATTGCTAAGGTCATCAATAAATACTAGGAATAGAGTTGGGCCAAGGATACTGCTCTGGGGCACCCCGTAGTCAATAGGTAGCTCATCACTAACATTGTTATTAATTTTAACAGTTTGAGACCTGCCGGTGAGATAGCTCCGGAAAAAATCAAGCTGAGGACCTCTGACACCCTTCCTCTCGAGCTTTATTAGGAGAGTACTAGTTGGAACCGTGTCAAAGGCTTTGGTGAGGTCTAGAAATACAGTAAGAACTCTTTTGTTTGTATCCAAGGACTTTACAATATAATCAAGAAGATCGTGGAGAGCATCAGATGTAGACCTCTTCTTTCTGAAGCCAAATTGTTGTGGTGATAAAAGGTGGAAGTGCTCAAGGTAGGTGACAAGCCGGTCACCAACTATGCGTTCAAGAACTTTAGATAACGCTGGGAGTATTGCAATTGGACGATAGTTAGTAACTAGACTATCATCACCCCCCTTGAATATGGGTAGAACTACTGCCTTTTTTAATGCTTCAGGGAAGACACCTTTGAGAAAGGACAAGTTAAATATGTGTGCCAGGATAGGCGCCAGAATAGTGCCATATCTCTTTAAAATAACTGGAGAGATGCCATCTCCACCTGTTGCAGCGTTGGATCTTAGGGAGAGGATTGTATTTAATACCTCTTTAGCATCAGTTTCGGTCAGAATGAAGGACTGTGGATGTTGAGGCAGGGGAAACTTATGAGGATCTGATGGTTCACTAGAAAACTTTTGTGCTAATTCTTCTCCTATGTTCACGAAGTATTTGTTTACTTTGTTACAAGACTGCACTGGTGTGGAAGAAAGAGTAAGTAATTTAGGCGATGGCACAGATGATTTTGCTGTGTTTGTGATTCGTTTGATATTATCCCACAAGAGTTTAGGGTTATTACGGGCTTTGTTCAGTTCTTGGGTATCATATTGTCGTCTAACTTTTTTAAGAATTTTTGTACAAAAACTACGATATCGAAGATAGGTCACTTTAAGTACTTCATTGCCAGGAGATCTTTTATGGGATTTGTGAAGTTTATCTCTAGTCCTCATACATCGCAAGAGGCCAGCAGTGATCCAGGGCTTAAGAATTTTGTTTCTTGCGAAAATTTTACGAGTGGTGCTGTTGGATGTTATGGCTCCTGTGATTGACGCAATTAAGTTATTTGTAGCCGTATTAGGGTCATCAGAATTTAGGATTAGAGAAAAATCAATGTTATTTATAGCTGAATCAAGGCTAACGAAGTTAATTTTGGTGAGAGTATTTAAGGAGTTTACTCTATAGGGTTTTTTATTTATTGAGAGTAAGGGCGAGTAGTGGTCGGTAATTGTAGCTTGTAGAACTAACGTGGTAGAGGGCAGCTTAGAGCGGATGAATATGTGATCGAGACAATTATTGTCTCTGGTTGGCAATGTGTGTGCTGGTAAGTAGCCATGAAACGCTAGACAGTTTAAATAGTCTTGGAGTCGGGGGTCTGAGGAAGTAGGTTTAATGTCAATATTGATATCACCTGCAATAATAACAGTGTGGAAGTTTGTAAGTCTAATAAGAATAGAGTACAGAGAAGAGAGGAAGGTATCAATATTTTGTAATGAAGGTGAGCGATATATACAGAGGATCGCTGTATCCGATTTAAACTTTATAATCAGACCGGAGGCGGAAGACTCAAAATCGGGCTCATCAGTAGTGGAAAACAAGTTTGATTTGGCATACACTACAACTCCGTCACTCTGATTCAGATGAGTTGTGGTTTTACTAAGTGTGTAGTTAGGTAGTGAAGGAATGTACGTGTTGGTATAGCATGGTAACCAACATTCGGTTAGAATCAAGACATCGCATTCAAAAGGAATACGCGCAAGGAGTGTTTCAAAATTTTGAAAGTTTTTATTTATTGACCTAATATTTTGTGAGAGTATATTAAGAGACTCAGATGGATGTAGTATAAAACGTTTGGCGTTCTCTGGGCTACATAGGATTGATTGTGATATTGAAAAATTATCCACTTCATCACACAAATTCATGTTGCAAACAAACAAAATATATAATTGAAATAAGTCTATTATAAAAATAATAATTGGATAATGAGAGGAAGATACTAGTCTTTTGTAGCAGTTTATATTAAAAAAGGTATTTCAGTGAGTAATCACAGCTACTTACTAGCACAAACTATATGTAAATATAATTTATAACATATGATTATTTAGTTATCAATTTTAAGTTCAGTGATAACAAAATAAATTAATGAAGTAAACAAAGTTTATATATTGGTATTGCAGGGTTTAATTGTTTTTTGAGAATGTAAATAAATGTTTGTCTTTTCATTTATTTTATATGCAAGTGTAATTTAATTAATAACTAATAGTATGACATTGCATGTTAAGCATCAATTTTATTTTATATATTAGTATACCTAAACAGGCAATTAAAAAAAAAATAAAAAAGTTTGTTATGAAGATGTTTGCTGATATTTATTACAAAGTTACGCAAGTTAATAGCTAGTAAGATAGCGATTGAATTGTTTATTATTAGTATAAATGAAGTGTTGTATTGAATATTGTGCGTATTTGACTTTTGAAATGTGTAAAGAGTAACCTAATAAGTGTATAAATATAATCAATGTAAAATGTTTGATAAAGAAAATTAAAACAACAAAAATAAGTTTTCTTAAAATTTTAGCATGCAATAAGGTAATTTTTTAAAGGTATTAGTTATTTTAACAAATTTTCTCTCGTATTATTGCTTTTAAAAAGACCGTGTAAGGAGTAACTTAATTAGTGTAAAAATACAATAAGTGTAAAATAATTGATATAGATAATTATAAAAACAAAAGTATAATTTCTTAAAATTAAAGCATGCAACAAGGTACTTTTTTTTTTTTTAAACGTTGTTAGTAACTTTAATAAGTTCGTTCTCGTCGCTCACGCGCTCGGGAGGTTGATCTTCTGCTCTTCGGATGTACACCTTCCCATAAGAAGTCCAAGTAGCCAGTAGTTTTCTGTTTTTCACGAGGTCTCTTGCGAGGTAGTACACGCGACGGGCTTTAGTTGTTAAAACCTCAGATAAAAACACCAAGTGGTTCGGTCCCGGGATATTCAGAGCTGCAGAATTTAGCGGGGATAGGCTAGACTGACGCTTTTCTTTGTTATATCGCTTATAATTCTGAACAAGCTCGTCCTTTCTGATGGTAGTAGTGAAGTCCACAACAATAGCCTTGTTTTTGGTTCTGTGAATTTTACGTATCTCGAGATCTTGAATTGGGGATGTGGAGCCGATTTCAGTGCCTAGCTTTTGGATAATAGTGATCAAAGACTGCTTGTCTTCATGTTCCAAGTTCGGCACGTTACGCAGTTCAATTGAAGAGGCTTTCGAATCTTTTTCTAGAATGTCGATTTTCTGATGTAAAGACTTGATGTGGGATTTGAGGTTAAGATTCTCGCTCTCCACTACCTCAATTTTGCCTGCTAAGATGTCGTACTGTGCGGACATAAAATCCACTTTATTTTTAATATCAGTGTTTTGATCAATCAGAGTATTTATTGATAAATTCAATGCAGTGAATTTAGCCTCTTGATAGGAATGAAGCTGTTTGAACATATCCCTAAACTCGCATATGAATTCGTCCGAGCGCCCCAGAGTATCCGCGAGCCGGCGTTTGGCCCTTTTTGTGATATTAATAACACTATCGTGTTTAACTGTGCCCGTAGAGGATAAATTCAGGTCCGAGTCTGAGCCGTAGTGAGCAGGGGAACGATCAGATAAAATATTAGTTGAGGAATTTCCACATTGCGGCGGCGTACGTTGCACTTTAGGCATATTTTAAAGTAAAACAATTAAAAATCCGCAGTAGGACTAAAAGTTACTCAAAAGCCGTCGGCAAACTTTCTGTTTACGTGCAAAGATAATTAAATTACATATCAAATGTGTGGATATTATTAACGTAGGTATATTAATTGATTAATTTGTGGTATTCATCTGCAAAGATGAATCCGCATGTCCATCGGTTGCAATCACCTTTGGATAGATGGCACTAATGTCGCTCTAAAGCATTTAAAAAATCAAAAAACTGTGACAAAATTTAGCGCTTAGGTCAGCCTTCCCGGTAGCATAACGATCAGTGCAGCCGCCCGGATTGCAGAAGACCTAGGTTCGTAGGCGTTAAATTTTTCAATGTATTTTATATAGGTATATTAAGTTGTTAAAATTTATTTGCATTGTATTGTAACCGGCATAAATAAATAAATGAGAGTGTAGATGTACCGAAAGAGGTAGGTATTTAAGAATCGTAGCAAGTGGCAAGAAGTGGTCTCTGCCTATCCCTATGGGAGACAGGCGAGACTGTATGTATATGTATGTACTAGCTATTGCTCCTGGCTTTGCTCACGTGGAATAGTGATTTGTTTGTAATAAAAGTCGAAACCCGTCAAAATCTATAGGGATAATTACTGAAACACTACATAATTTCTTGAAAAATGACAGTTTTCCGTACAATTTTCCTCCCCTACTACATCTCTCTAAGGATTGTTTTTCGAAAAATGTTACAACACGTCATTCTTTATTTTTATTGAGAAATCGAATTATCGATAAAAATATTTCATTTTATAGTTCTTACTTTAAAATAACGATTCCGCCAAAAAAAAATCTTTCCTTTTTTACTCACTTAAAGGAAAATACCTTATAATATTAACCCTCCCTATGGAATGATTTCCGTAAAATCATTTCTTAGTGGCTGGTTACGTCACCTAATTAACGTACAGTCCAAATTTCATCTAACTAGCTTCAGCGGTTTAGGCTCGGCGATAATAAATCAGTCAGTCAGGACAAGTCATTATATGTATACAGTTGTATTGACATGTATTAAAAAAGGGGATTTGCACATTTGTTGCTTCTTTTAATAGATCGCGGTGGTATCTTGACCTGCCCTAAGTGCGACCGCACTTTTCTCGCAAAATTTGGCTATATTAGTCACTTGCGAGTGATTGACCAACAGAACCTCCGTGACGGCAGCCCATAAAAGCGGTCGCATTATATGATCACAAACCCGGGCTATGTATCGAAAAATACAAAACATACGAGAACACACTTCGGGTATAGGGTCGAGAAAAAAAAGAAAAAAAGGAGACTTACCTAACTGCAGTATGCCCATGACGAGCTCGACGCAGCCGGAGAGGAAGGCGAGCAGCACCGCGAACTCAGGCCCCAGCCCGTGCAGGTTCTCACGCGTGAGGATGGCCGCGATGGCCGTGGGCCCGATGGCAGAGCCCTTCGAGATGAAACTTCATTTACTTCAGGTAAGCTGAAAGAGTTCTGTTTATCCTAACCATTGTTTGTACATTGTTTTTTTATGTATGTGTGTTTTTTGTGCAATAAAGAGACTTCGTCCTCAGTCTACCCGCTCCCATATCTATATACCCGATTTAAAATTACCTAACAAAAAATCCTAACTCTACCCGATATGATAAAAAGTACAGCCAGAATAAAAAACATTTAAACGATATAAAACTGCTTTAATCACCAACATTTTTATTACCAATTACAACAATCGACATTTAAAATAATGTAATAAAATAATCTTTTTAATGAAAACCCTTAATAATAATACTATTAATTAATAATGGTCAGATGCAAAAGGCAGTACTCCTAGACACGGCACGTATTGTCAGAAGGTTCCTCACTCTGCAGCCCTGACCACCGGAAGCTTGGGCCCTGCCCCGCTGCTGGTGGTACTCTAGGATTAGGTTTTTATAATGTTTTATTGTTTTTATATTAAAATATTGTAAAAATCTAGTTTTAAGAAAGAAAATAAATAAAGGAGATAATCATAATACGATTATCACAAAAAAAAGAAATTGTAAAATACAGTGGTCGCCCAATGGTCGAACTTGGACAGCTTTTTAAATTAAAATTAAAAACACAACATTACGTAATCGTCATCTTTCTGTACTCCGTCTCCATATTTAATTGTGTCAAATCTCACACCTCCTTTTCGATTTCCTTAAAAAGAGATTTATGCACATATTTATACCTATACGGATAACAATATGTACAGCAGTATAATCGCATGACATATATGTATTGTTTATTAAATTATATATTTTAAGTATTATTGTGTGTACTTATATTATTTTTTAATATTACTACTTGACGTTCGTAAGTGCAATTTATATGCCTAAATTAAATAAAGGATTTTCATTTCATTTCATTCTAGTCCTACACGGACACATATTTGCGCAATATCTCTACCAAGCTATGTGAAGCAACACACTATATACATAGTAACTAATTAATATCCGGTGGATTTTTAAGAAAGTGAAATCGGCCACACCTATGCGTATGCGCACCACCTAATGGGTTCACTATTGCCTACTTTATATGATAATCTCGCTTATAAAGTGGGCTATGCTTCCTTCACCATGTTGTATGTACTGGCACGTACTGGCCCGTTCTAATATAGGGTACATGTTAGTTGAAGCAATTAAGCGAATGCAACATTATGAACAGTTTCTCCGTAAGTGGGTAAACAAGTCTAATATTGTCTTTGTTATGTTTAATAATGTAACAAATTAATTGGTACAGATATAGAGAACGAAATAAGTGCCCTTAATACCTAGCTTTCACAATCATGTCATGTAGGCAACAAAGTTATTAAACACTAGTTATCATCATCATCATCGCCAGCTCATATACGTCCCCACTGCAAGGGCACGAGCCTTCCCTATGGATTGATAGGGAGAACAGGCCATAAACCACCACGCGGGCCCAGTGCGGATTGGTAGTTGTTAACGACTGTTAATGCAGCCGGCTTTACGTGCCTTTCGAAGCACGGAGGCGCTCAAGATGATAAATTTTTAGTCACCCATCCGATGACCGGCCTTTGCAAAAGTTACTTAACCTCAGCACTCGCAGACCAGGCGCGTTGACCACTGCGCCATCGAGCTCTTCAAAACTCCTCGAAACGCTAGTAGTTCCAGAGATTAGTCCTGACATACAAACGCCGTCACAAACGTTACCCTTAACTATTTCTAATTATTATTATTAAACATAATTACAAAAACACAAATGTTGAAAAAATTTCCACGAGCAGGATTTGAACCTGCACCCTTCTGACATTCCGGGTCAGGTGCTCTTCCAATTGAGCTATCGTGGTTCTATCCAGCCCGCCGAAACTATTCAACACTTTTTACTTTGTAAGCCAAAACCACGATAGCTCAATTGGAAGAGCACCTGACCCGGAATGTCAGAAGGGTGCAGGTTCAAATCCTGCTCGTGAAAAATTTTTTCAACATTTGTGTTTTTGTAATTTGTTCGCAACAAAATTTGCTTTAAAAATCATTTTGAACATTTTATTAAACATAATGTTAATTTTATAAGTTCAATAATATTGGTGTTTGTTAGCACAATAAGTAAAAACTGAATAAAAGTTTTTTTCGATCAAGAAAGAAAGATACCACATAACCTGGGCTCGCCCTTAGCCCCGGTGTAGGCGGTCTCATCGCTCTAAAGTTTTTTCCAGACCACCAGTCCGATGTAGAGAGCTAAAAAATTGTAAAATTGGAGGTGAAACTATTTCACCTAAAAAAAGGAAAGAATGAGACAGCCTGCTTGGTGATTGTATGGTTTAGTGTTTTTTACATAATAAACCTTACGAAAAATATAAAGACCGCCGGTCTAGATCCAGAGGTTCCGGATTCGATTCTCAGCGTACATGTTTGTGTACTCAGTTTAGTTGGTGGTAGGACTTGTTTGTTCGCCTGGCTAGTTACCACTATCTTATTTAAATACGTCGCCATAACATCAATGTTTGTGGCATTGTTGTGTTCCGGCAGCTAGAGATAAGATAGTCAGTGCCTCAGTAGTTGAGGATTCAGGGTAAAGTGCGCTTCCACCTTCGGCCTTATCATCACTTAACATCCGGTGAGATGAAAACCAAGTACTTACCGGTCAGATATTATTTAAAAAAAATAAGAGGTTATTATGTACTCCATCATCATCATCATCAGCTCATTTTATGTACCCACTGCTGGGGCACGAGCCTTCCCTACAGATGGATAGAGAGAACGGGCATAAACCACAACGCGGGCTCAGTGCGGATTGGTGGTTATTAACGACTGCTAATGCAGCCGGAACCAACGGTTTTACGTGCCTTCCGAAGCACGGAGGAGCTCAAGATGAAATTTTTTGGATAATTAATCGGATGGCTGCCCAAAAATTTATCATCTTGATCTCCTTCTGCATTAGCAGTCGGTAACACTGCACTGGGCCCGCGTGGTGGTTTATGGCCCGTTCTCCCTATCCATCCATAGGAAAGGCTCGTGCCCTAGCAGTGGGGACATAAAAATGGGCTGATGATTATAATGAACAATGACTGGAACTGGACAAAATAAGGAAGAAATGGGCAGTTTATAATGTAGGACACTGGCCTACTGTGTAAAGTCAGATAGTATTTTCTTCTTTCTTTCTTTTTCTGCGTGGAAGCAGGAATTAGTAGTTTTAAGACTGTCACTGCCAATATGGCCCAGCGGCTTTTTGTTTTTTACACCTCGGCAACGGTACCTGAAGCGTGAGGTTGAAAGGCAAAGGTGCCAATTACGAGTTAGGCTTACAAGGCTGTAAGGAGCTCGAAACAATGGGGCTTTTTTGAGGCTTAATTTTGGCGAGAACAGTTATGTTCTTGT
Organism: Eudonia mercurella; assembly: GCA_963082485.1. Classification (NCBI taxonomy): domain Eukaryota; kingdom Metazoa; phylum Arthropoda; class Insecta; order Lepidoptera; family Crambidae; genus Eudonia; species Eudonia mercurella. The sequence continues at coordinate 4,160,075 of OY720040.1, forward strand.
TAACAAGTAATTTCAACACTTTTATCCTTTCCACATCGGGAGGACGCTTAACCTTAAACTTACTTGATGGTAAATGAAAATAAGGTTCAGGTAACGAGGAGCTTCATGGCGCAGTGGTTATCGCGTCCGGTATGCAATTGCTAGAGTGCAACTTTCGCAAAGGCCGGTCATCGGATAGGTGACCAAAAAATATCAGCGCGAGCTCTTCTGTGCTTCGGAAGGCACGTAAAGCCGTTGGTCTCGACTCCATGAGCAGTCGTTAACAACCACCAATCCGCACGGGCCCGCGTGGTGGTTTATGACCCGTTCTCACTATCCATCCATAGGGAAGGCTCGCCCCAGCAGCGGATCTAACAGAAAGTGATAGCTAATCAGACGAACTTTAAGCAAGACCGACCGTCAATATACCACAAGAACAATTTTCAATTTCCATGCTAGGAGCTAATAAGTTAATTATGATGCTAGAACAGAATAGTCTTTATAGTTATAAACTAGGGGCTGATTTTTCAATCGTCAGTTAATGTTTATTCATTAAATAATTTTGACATAATGAGAGATTCTCTTTAGAAAATATGTCATAATGACAATTTTATTTGTTGGATAAAAGTTATCTGGGGATTGAAAAATCGGGCCTTAGAAAAACATGTTATTTGCTCTTAAAAACGTTTTAATTTGCATTGCATTCTGATGATTTGAACCCGCATGGTGGTTTATGGCCCGTTCTCTTTGTGGTGTGTCCATTCATAGGTAAGGCTATTGTCCTAGCAGTGGGGACATACCATAAGCTTGGTGATGGTGACGGTGACGGGATACGAACTCGGCACCTCTGCTTCTGAGACCGGCGGTGGTCTAACCACTACACGATAGACGAGTTTAATTTTTCACACGCACCTTTTTAGGTCATCCGCTGAGCCCTTTTAAAATGGAAAGCAAAAGTCAAAAGCCTATTTAGGCAACTGCCTTACAGATAACGCGGCATCAAAGGTTTCTACCAATAATATGGCTGCTTTACTAATAATTATATCCAACTGTTTCTTTGCCAAAACCACTTTAATTGTGCACTTAAACTGTTCAATTATGCTCCCTATTGATAGTACATTTAAGTGTTTCTGTTGTGTACAGTTACGTTGGTATAGTTTTAATGAAAACGGTCGGCTTCCCATCCATCAGTCTGCCAATTACAAGCGATCACGCGTTCGACCGCTAAGGCTATTTCGCGTCAAGCGTTTTTTGTCGCCGAATCGAAGCGTGATATTGAATACTTTCAAGCTGGTCGTTTTCAAAGATGTTACTCATAAGAGTTGGTTTTTGCGGCGCAATTAATGGAGCAAACTCCTTTTTTAGACCTCCTTGGTTTTTACTATGACGTGTTTTTGCGAGATGTTTCGCTTTGACATGTGTGGAGGAACGCAACATCGTAGGGGAAAAAAAATTAGGCTTAGGATGCGCTCTCTCAATTTCATTGGTGATCTAAAATTAAAAGTGATAATGATACTACTAAATAAAAAACGCGGTTATATAAGTAAGTATATTCGATGCGATTTGGAAGAAAGTGATGAAATTAATGGAGAATTTTCTTAACGGCAGATCTTTTTTTTTTCAGTGGGGCAGGCCGAGGTTTCTCTTTTCGTAGCACGTTGACCAATCTTATTACTCTTCTTCCTTAGTTGGTATGACTGCCATAAGTTTGGCAATGTCTTTAAAGACAAAGAGCCTAAAGTTTACTGTTTCCGGAAAGGCCAAATCCAATGAATTAATGAATTAAAGTTTATTTGACCTACACACAAGACAAAATATAGAACAACAACAAAATTACAACTTAAACAAAGATAAATTAAAATAGTTATTAATTTTAATAGCTATTAAAAGTGTGATCATCATCAGCTCATTTTATGTCCCCACTGCTGGTGCACGAGCTTTTCCTATGGATGGATAGGGAGAACGGGCCATAAACCACCACGCGGGCCCAGTGCGGATTGGTGGTTGTTAACGACTGCTAATGTAGCCGGGACCAACGGCTTTACGTGCCTTCCGAAGCACGGAGGAGCTCGAGATGATAGATTTTTGGTCACCCATCCGATGACCGGCCTTTGCGAAAGTTGCTTAACCTCAGCACTCGTAGACCGGGCGCGTTGACCACTGCACCATCGAGCTCCTCAGAAGTGTGATAGGCAGGCATAAATATCCAGTGTATGTCATATATATTTATTTATTTACGAATAAGGTATGCTTACAGCTAAACAGGTACATAAAAGTACGTAACAAATCATTGCCATTTAAAAATGACATAATATTATGTGCAGGACTATTAATAGTTTTTCACAGCATTTTTTACTTATCATCTAAAGAAATTTAAATTACACTAAAATATTGCTAATTACTAAAAATATATAATATGCCGAATAGTATATTATGTTTTCTTGTTTTTTATTTTTACGTCAAAACGGTGCAACGGAGCGACGTGATTGAAAGATCATGATATACATTTTTATTTCGATCAATTACACCTTTTTATAAAGACTATTGTGATAAACAGGCGTTTTCCTAATAAACCACTAAGCGATTACAAAACTTCTTGTTAAGGACTCCATTTGGCTTATCGTGTACACAAGACAATGTTTATATATCAGTATTCATACGAGATTGGTCATTAAGGTCATAGGGGCAGGGATTAAAGTGCAACATGCTCGTTCAGAACACGTTTACCAATGAATGACACATATGAACTAAAATATGTCTCTTTAAATTCTAATAAATTTCATTTATACCAAGCAAGTAAGTAATGAAATCTATATATTGTCCCACTGCTGGACAGAAACCTCTATCAAGTAATCGTTACATTTGATGGGCATTGGCATCATCACCACGCTTGCCAAATGCGGGTTGGTGATGACAAAAGCGCAGTGGTTAATGTGCCCGGTCTGCGATTGCTCTGTTAAGACGACACCTCGCTTTGTAAATATTCAAAAAGGCTGATCCTTACCCCGTGTGGTGCCGGGGGTAAAGAATTGCACCACCCCATCACTTCCCGTGGGTGTCGTAGAAGGCTATGGGACCATTCCAGAGGATGGGCAGCAGCGTCTCTCTGTGATTATTCTCACCTTACTGCGATCGCCAACCCGCCTGCCAAGCGTGGCGATTATGGCAAATTCCCCTCAAAATTATTTATCCTTGAGGGAGGCCTTTGTCCAGCAGTGGACGTCTTTTTGGCTGGGATGTTGTTGTTGTTGTTACTGGCGCTGTCATAAGCAAAATAAAATCATAAAATACGTAGCGCCTGCGACAACTGAGACCGTATATTAAAAACAATATATTGGTTTTAGTTATTAACATATGCAGCTACTAAATTACGAATATTGATGTTATCAATATATTTAACTGGTTTCCAAGTGGTGTTTTCGAAAATAATTTTATTATGATCGAGTCAAAATTATACAATCGTGTATTTGAGCAAGCAAATTCAAGATAAAGACATGAATTTACATATATCAACATTTCAGATTCGTGAGTCAGTTGGTGCATTTCTTTAGTGTGTCGCCTTAACCACCCTCTTAGGTGCCAGTTATTTGATGGGTGTCCCAATATGTATCATCTCGGGCTCCTCCGTGCTTCGAAACTACCAACCGGGCTTGCGTGGTGGTTTGTTAATACGCGCAAACTCCGAAACACATTTTGCTCGAGCAGGGATTTGAAGCCAGCTCCTTCAGATATGAACGGAGCACTTTCCCACTCGGCCACTGAAGCACCTAAAACATGTCCCTTTAAATTCCAATAAATTTATTTTGCACCAGAGACAATAAATTTATAGAAACATCCAAAGACAATGAGTGTGAGAGTTGTAAACTTAACAAGTCTCGGAGTCACTTAACAAGATTCAATTTAAGATAAAAACTGACTGCTGATACCGCTCATCTTATGACTTCTGACCTGCGGGTAGGTGACATAGTAATATTAAATAGTAAGTAGTTTTTATTTATAAATGAAAACATTTATACTTAAAATATTTTAATTATAAGATAAAATTCTAGTAAAAAAAAGCTTGAGTGGGAATTGATTTTTTTTTCTTGTAACTATAATATAATATAATAAGGTAATATTTTATCAACTGCAAATATTTTGAGGATAAATTCAACAACATATATGTATAAACAATTTTTTATTAAAAAACCATAAATTTGTATACGCTAGTTTTCAAGAAAAACGCCAAAAGACATTTCGATTAAAAAGAAAAATAATGCACTTTCAGTAGTTTCAATTCAAAGGAGCCGAAACAGAGAGGCCGCAATGCCTTCACCGCTTACACGTGCCCCTAGTTTCATTCAAAAGAGCCAACGGAGTGGCCGCTCTTAAAATTACTAAAATTTTTGTGTCAGGAAAAGTAAAAAAAAAACTAGCTTGATTTTTTTTTAAATGCTAGGGCCTTATTTCTCTGATAGTAGTGATCTTGCAGTTGATAAAATGTGACCTTATATAGAATGCCAAACTCAAAAATATTTAAAGGAATGTAACTTCACAGTGACGTATACCGCTGGTTTGCAGCGTAATTCACAAACCACTAGAAACATTCAACGCGTCTTCTGGGGCCCCGGTAGCTCAGTGGTCATAGCTTTGGACCGGTTATCCAAAGGTCGTGGGTTCGACTTCCACTCGAGCTGGTTGATTTTTTCTAGTAAAATTTTCAAAAATCAAAACTAATAACAATACTTTTATTATTATGATCTTACACGGTCACCTGAATAGTTTTGTTTTATGTGGCCCCGGATAGGAGTGGAGTCGCAGAGGGTAGGCCTGTTGTTCAGCAGTAGGACACAATATAGGCTACAAAGAAAAGTATATGCAAATTACTCTGCTCCACCTGATGTTAGGCAGAAGTCCAGATGCGAAGACCTAGTGGTGCAGGTTTGTGACGAAGCCGTCCTCATCTTGCCGACCGTAAGTTGCTTTATACCTCGTATAAAGGACTCCATGTTGTAGAAAGAATAGAATACGTGTGCTGGGAGAGCGTTCCTTTTTATTAAGCAAACAATTACCAAAATTGAAAAACAAATACTATGCCCGCATATATTACAAAACAAACATTATTATGTTATTACGTTACAATAACTTAATAAAACTTTTGATTAGCGATAAGCATTTTAAATCGGCCTTGCTGACTGACAACATGATATCAAAATCAGTAAGTCATTCAAAAAATTTGAATTCTAGACGAATAAATTGATCAGTGTCAAACTATAAAAAGTGCGACTAAAAAATAAACTATAAGATCTATATTTTTTTAGATTACAAAGCCTGTGTCTACTCCATCTACAGTCCGCTCATCCTCCAACTATATCCTCACCCAATGATAACATTAAAAGCGTTTGTAACAAGTTATAGCGTACACGGGTCACTGTGGACAGATACCTCGGATTTACGGCAACTTCGATTTTATTGCATGTCTACCGTGAGAATATAGCCTTCAACAGATATTTATTCCACTAGCGTTATGTGGGAAAAACATGTAGGTAGACAGCTGCGGTCGAGATTACCAAAAACTTTTAAATTTTGAAATTAATGAATGCGACACGCGGGATTCGTGTTAAAAGCTTGGTAATTTGAATTCGTATACACGTGGTAAGTTCCAGCAAAAAATTTAAGTAAACGGTAAAGTTATCGGTGATCAGTTAAAATGTGACATGCTTGTGGGAACCAACGAATATCTTCATTATTTTCATAGCTTCTATTAAGAGAAATGACCAATGGCGTTTTAAGTAATCTGGAAATCGTTATAAGCTTTTAAACAACTCACTGCTAGTGCCTAGGCTAGTGCGTAAAGCTAGGCTCAAACCGACATTAACAATTGCTCATGGGCAAATCGGGCCACAACTCACCACACTTGGCAATGCTTGTTAGTGGATACAATTTTTACGTTTTCACGACTACAACAACGACATAACCAGCTCCTGAGACCAAACGCTTTACCTGCTTTTTGAAGCACGAAGAAGGATATTTTTAAGTTGATTAATTGGTAAGTTATTAAGTACCCAATGACCCTTCACTGCAAAAGCTATATTTAATCTGCAAGATCACAATTTGAACGGGTCGGGTGGGCATTTAATTTTTTCACTATATTTTATAATTATTTAATTCAGTCTTAGTGCAGCAATTATCACTAAAAAATAAAAAAATAAAATTTATTGTCATAGTTTATAGTAAGTCACATAATAAATAAATTTAAAATAATTATATTTGATGATTCAAACGAACGTCAACTGTTTGTAGATCTTACAGTCAGGATCACACTGAATGGATCAACTAACCCGTTGACTGATATTGTTAGATAAGGACTGACTAATGTCTAGATAATGACTGACTAAAGTTTCCTTTAACAAGGAATTTATGTAAATAAATAGTTACATTATAAATAACAAAAAAAAAGTTACACGCAACGTTTTAAAGCCTATTTATTGGTTTTAATAGCATTTGTTGATTAAACAACTGAGATAAATAGAACTTTACATGCATTACAGATACCAGCTGTTACATCTCGGCATAGATAACGTACCAATGGGTACAAAGCACGCACTTTTAATTGCTTACCTGAATCTAGTATTTAATAGTAATTAGCTTTTTAATTGATAATATTTTTTTTTATTTCAAGACTGCTTGCAGAAATGTTGGACAGTATTTTCAAATCTACGATCTACGTTCGTAAGCGAATTCTTTATAGATAATATCTCAAATGTTTGTTTGATACACAAAATAAAAAAAGCATTTGAAAAATCGCAAGTTGGTAAGTACATTAAGTTAACACAACCGACACAAGTGATCAAAATTAATCTAAAAAATAAGGATTTTCTTATCTAAATATGTCGCCATAACATCAATGTTGTAGCATTGTTGTGTTCCGGCTGCTAGAGATAAGATAGCCAGTGCCTCAGTAGTTGAGGATTCCGGGTGAAGTGCGCTTCCACCTTCGGCTTCATCATCACTAACATCAGGTGAGAGAAAGGCAAAATATAAAAAAAATAAGAATAAGAACCTAAGGCGTTCGTTTTCAGTATGTTGTTGTTAAATAACTTCAGAGATTAAATGTAGACTACTTTTACTGTCCTAAGATGTCAGGATTAACATAATAACCACGATTAGGTTTGCCTATATCAATCACTGGGAATATTATAAACGAAAAGTTATGTAAACACTACTCAGTTTATTTGACATCCCTAACAATAAGAAAACTGCAGGAGTGTTGCCCTAAACAGCCGTTTAAAGGTTAACAAATATCTGCCCCATCAAAGCTTCCTCCAATTGACTGGACACTCAAGAAGCCTCTTCAGTAAACCCATAAAACACAAATCGCTCCCCCAACGCCTATTGTCACACAAATGTGTGTTTTCTGTCTATTCAACAATCCAAGGGCATTACTCAAAGCCGGTGATCTGTCAACGGCTTAATGGCACCGAAACAATTTCCCAACAAAAAAGGAGGAAAGACACGTCCCTACAAGCTAGTTCCGTTTCCTTGCGACAACAAAAAAGTAACGAAGAAAATGTTGAGGCCGAAGTGTGGTACGTTTACCTTACAAATGTGTTGTCAAGCCATTTTCAACTTTGTTGCTAACGAAGTAAGAGTTAAACTTCCATTGAATCTTTACGGCGGTTAGGGTAAGTGCCCCTATAAAGGAAACCATTATTTTCGAGGGTTATACCGAAGGCATTTGTATTGCGAATTTGAAGAAGTTCGACAGTTCGTTTGCGAGTGCATTTCGTCATTAATCAATGTTTTGTTCTTGTGCGCTGCGAAGTTTTATATTTCTCTCGTTTCACCTGTTTTCCCTCGGCGAAGTTTTCTTTGACAGTTACTCTTTGTAATTGATTGTTTGCGGATACTTTGGGCTTATTTGAATTTCTTTGTGAGTATTGCTTTTGTTGACGACGTGAATAGGTTTACTTCAAATGTGGTAGAGAAAAGAAATTGTAGCAAAAATTGACAGTCGCTCTTTCAGTTTTTCTCTAATGTTTCTTCTACGAAATCTATTAAGACACTAATTTAACGGAACTGTGCATAGGTTAACTAGTTAACAATTTTTAGAATTTGCAAAACTGTGTAATTCCTCTTCATGTAAATATCAATGTATTTATCCCAGTATTTGACCCGGTCAACCCGAGTCAAGGTCCTAGTCTTTTATGCATTCTCGAGTTGTTCCACTCCCGATCCGATCCCTTCGGAGTATCTAGTGGGGAACGGGGACAGGCTTGCGTGACGCCATTCCCTTAGAAACTCTTTGACAGTGTTTCGATCACACGCCATGAGAAACCCTAAAATGTCCGGTACGATTGTAAAGGCCACCTGCAAACAAACTCTTTGTAAACTCTTTGTAAGAAATAACAAAACACCACTAAAAAGCTGAAAGAAGGAACAAACAACTGAAAACAATTCTAGTTGCAAAGTATATCATTTCGCGTAAGTACGTTCCATAAAGTTCATTTAACATTCATATAACAGGTACACTTAAACTTCAAATTAAAAAAGATAAAGGCCAAGCGCAGGAAAAATATAAACAAAACACGACTAAAAAGCTGAAAGAAGGAACAAACATCTGATATCGAAAAAAATATGAATAAAAACAAAAGAGGGTTAATCTATTCAAATTGCAAAGGTACCATAAAGTAACATTCCTATAACAGGTACACATAAAGAGGTCGGAGCATTATACGATATCCGAAGTGATTACGGCGCGGACACGAGGCTTTGAGGCGGGCTGGTATTGAGAGATTTTCTATATCCGCCCGCTTTCCTTTATGCTACCTGCAATTTTATCCGCCACTGCCGTTATGAACTTGGGGCGCTAGCGATAGTGGGGATATGCCAGATGAGACGTGCATAAAAAAATACAATTAGCATAGACTATTATTTTAGAGTTGTGAATGCGAGAATATGTGCTCTATCACTGACTAAATATATTTTCTTTAATTATAAGACTACAATATATCATGAGTTACATATAATTGCAATTGTCTTTTCTGGAGTTTTAACCGGTACACAATAAGTTGTTTTAGCGTCTATTCTTCTTTAACGCCTTCTTTCTATTGTGACATAACAATTAAATAACTCTGGAAACTATACTTATAAAAGAAAAACAAGCTAAAAGAAAAACAAGTTATTGTCATCAGCGTCTTCTTGAGAGAAGTTATTGAAATTTGTTTTTAATTACAATACAAGACATTACATATAGTAAACAAATAAAATACAGCATGCAAAAGACATACCTACGTAACGCAATGAAAAACATACAATATGGCAGACATTTTTCATTAATTCTTTAATATCGGCGTATCCCCACTATTCCAACGTATGATCGGACATCATTTTCTTGGCTCCTTTAAGAAAATGCAGCTGACTTGGAAGTCTCTCAATAAGTTCGTCTATTAAGATACCTAGACTTATTTTTATTAATATCTGGAGTCTGGTGAGGGTAGTTCTTTGATAGCATCCATGTCAATGAAGTGATTGGCAGCAAAGGAATTGTGGGAACTTTCATTAGTGTCGCCAACACATAAATTCAACGATGTTTTATATTTAATAAAACATTAACTGAACGGCGTGGTAACTTTATGTTTAAGCCAATGATAGGAGTCATTATTTATACTTGGTTATTTTTATCGATTGCAAGCTTGAAGTAAAGCACCCGGAAGTACGTACAGCTGCATTAGCAGTCGTTAACAACCGCCAATGCGCGCTGGGTTCGCATGGTGGTTTAAGACCTGTTCTCTCTCTGGTGTTTCCATTCACTTCACCAGCTCATTTTATGTCCGCACTGCTGGGGCACGAGCCTTCCCTATGGATGAATAGGGAGAACGGGCCATAAACCATCACGCGGTCACAGTGCGGATTGGTGGTTGTTAACTACTGCTAATGCAGCTGGAATCAACGGCATTACGTGCCTTCCGAAACACAGAGGAGCTGGCCGGAGGCTGGAGCTTGAGATAATATATTTTTGATCACCCATCCGATGACCCGCCTTTGCTAAAGTTGCTTAACCTTAGCATGCGCTATCGACCTCCTCCTAATAAATAAATATTTTTTCATCACAACGCATCAAACACTGCAGTGTGCCATTTTCTGTACCAACAAACACAATATCATGTTAAATCCTCAAAGAAATTGGAGTTTTCTTTTCCCATTTCTCGCATTCGTTACTAAGACCCCCTCAGGTTTCCGCCGCGATGTTAGTGATCGTGTTGGTGCCTAGAGGGCGATAAATTGATACACAAGCGGTTACGAGAGCCAATTAAACATGACACCGTGTAACCTTAACGAATGGTGTGGCTATTTTTAAACTGGGATCTATGAGATTTTGAAATAAAATCTCGTAAATCAAAGTACATTTTAGAAGGTGGTGGATTTTGACGTAATTTGCGGAATTTGCGGATTTTTGACTTGTCTTTACCAAATATTAAAAATGCCCTGTATCACAAGAGTGCCTATGTAACTGGTATCCAAGTATTCAATCATCTGCCCAAAGATCAAAAAGCCTCAGTAAATTTAAGTTGTTTTAAAATTAAATTAAAAAGATGGCTGCATATTTCGGTACAAAAACAGCATAGCGGCTGTTTCTATGTAACATGTAGGTACAGCTACCTACTAAAAATTGCATGCCCGACTAGGGTAAATTGTTTGTTCCCATTATTATGCTCAACACCTGTTATGTATCTTACACAATTTTATGGCAATAAAAAATTATTTTATCTTATCTTATCTTATCAAAATAAAATACTTACTTACTCTGCTGGCTCAGCGACCTGAAGTGGGTCTTGGCCTCCGACACAAGATGACGCCACTGCTCTCTGTTTTTGTGTTAATAGGTCCTCCCAGCTCAAACTAAATTTAAAAAAAATAATGCCAAAGAACTGTAATACGGAATATAATAAAAATTAGACAAATTGATAAATAATAAAAAAATTATATGACATAGTTACTGGATGGGGGGCGTAAAACTCATAGGCCCTCAAGTTATAGTGCTTGAACAATTCCTAGAGGGTTTCTAGGTAAAGTGTCCTCGTACCTTAGGTACTATATTCTCCGAGACGTTTGAGTCTGATAGCAGTATAGTCTGAAGATGACTAAAATTATCAACACCATCTCCTTTGTTTTATGTCTCCACTGCTGGGGCGCAAGCCTTTTCTATGCATGGTGGTTGTTAACGACTGCTAATGGAGCTGGGACCAATGGCTTTACGTGCTTTCCGAAGCATGGAGGAACTTGACATAATACATTTTTGGTCACCCATCCGATCCGAAAGTGACTTAACCATCGAGCTCCTCGATGACTGAATCAGACAGTCGATATTATTATTTGATGAGCGGCCAAGCTAAAGCTTTTTTTTATTACTTATCTTTATAATTTAAAGCACGTCAATCTGGTCCATTATCTACGGAGAGATAACACTAACCATTACGATAAACTAAATGAATTGTGATAGTTGATTTGAGATAAGCATCAATAATGTAACTGATACTTTGGTATCACCTTTATCTAACTGTCGTAAATCTTATCTTTACTTGAATACTGATGCAGTCTGTTTTTTAAGGATTTAATGACATATTATTTGTACATTCCAAACTTTGTGATGATAATAATATTAGTTTTTTTGGATGCGTAGTCAACAAAAAGAGTTTTCTCACGTAGGTACCTATTTGTTATTGTATATTGCATGTTTTAGAAGCGATTATATTTAAAGTTGGGCATTTTATGGCGCCCATTCTTTAACACTAAATATAATAATAATGAATAAAACAATAAATTTATTTCTTTCTTTCTCACACGTTTAAGTTAATATGTTATCAGCCAAAGTGTGAGAGACTGGTGCCTGAAAAAGGTTTCTTTTAAATTAGTGCAATAAATGATTTGTTTTGATTGGTTTTCTCTACGAGACGACGACGTCCTGAATGGGTAGTAGATAAAATATTTTTATAGACGATTGAAATTTACTTAGTTAACTTGAACAAAGCAATTATGACTTTTGGGGATGGAATACGCATTCATTGCATGCCTTCCACATTTTATGTAGACGATAAGCAATAGCACATCAAAAATGTTTAGGGATCAAGTACATTTTAAAGTATCGTTGCGTTATAGAATTGATATTTTAACTGTTTTGGATATTTATTGATTCTTTTTAGTGAATTTCATGATAATATGAATGAAATTTTATTTACATTGTTTAAATATGGAAAATTAACTGTCAATCTGATTTCCTTTAAAAGAGCGTAATGACAATTTTACAAAAGCAATACAATTTCTACACTGGAAGTGTAAAAAATAGCAACGATTTGGAGCGACGACGTCATTTGACAAGGAAAGAGATGTTGAGAGTCGTTGGAATGTTGGAAGCTGGTTCCAGGCAACGTACTGTGGCTGCCACCATTGGCACCACACAGAGTGTCATAGGCCGTCTCTGGACACGCTATCGTATCACGGGCACCGTGGTCGAGCGACATGGAGGAAGATCTCGTATCACCACTCGAAGGCAAGACCAGTACATCCGGTATCATGACCGTTATGATGTTGACCACAAGGCTCCACAGCGCTTCAGGCTTGCTGATAAGCGACCAAACCATCCGGAATCGTTTACGTGAAATGCGTCTGTGTTCTCGAAAGCCGCTGAGGGTTCCACCCATAGCACCCCACAATCGTAAGGCCCGTTTACAATGGGCTCGCGAACACCGAAATTGGGAGGAAGAAGACTGGCGCTGTGTTTGCTTCTCTGATGAATCACGTTTCGGTATGAGGCCGGATACAAGACGCACTCGAGTTTGGAGGACCTCTGGACGTCAAGGACGCTTGAGATTTTGTCAGGAAATTCATCCATATGGAGGGGAACACTCATGGTTTGGGCCGGTATTTGGATCGGTGGAAAAACCGATCTCATTTGGAGAGAGGATTGTTTCAGATGTGATTATCCCCTTGCGAGGCCGATTGGGTGATTCGTTTCGACTAATGCATGACAATGTACGTCCACACACGGCTAGAGTCGTAACACGCACTCTTGCTGATTCTCATATCAACGTCCTGCCATGGCCTGCACAATCACCAGACCTCAACCCAATTGAGCATGCATGGGACATGCTCCAAAGAAGAGCTCCGCCGAGTATGGATGCCGTGCACACCCCACAACAACTTTTTGACTTGTTAGTAAGAACGTGGGCGGCTATTCATCAAAGTGATTTGGATGAACTGATTTTAAGCATGCCAAATCACTGTGCTTGTTTGATTCGTAGAAATAATAATTATTATTTTTATTTTTACAATAAAATTTTAAAAATATTGGGTGACTTTAACGTAAGCTAATTTTCGCCAAATTTGTTAAAATTTAATTTTTTCTTAATTTTTTCAACATAATAGGGATAAAATTGTTTACCAAAATATAAAAAATAGAGCAAGAAGCTAGTCTGGAAAACTAGATTAGGAAAATATTATTAGATTTTTTTTATATAGCTCAAAATGTACTTGACCCCTAGACATTTTTGCCATGTGGCATATTATATTGGCATACTAATAAGGTTTTTTTTTTAATATTATTATTCTCTTTATTTAGTTTTAATCTTAGATCTAGGTTTTATAAAAAATATATAAAAAGTAAAATATAACAAAATACATATGTACAAAATACAACTTTTATAAAAACCTAAACCTAGAACACCGCCAGCAACGGAGCAGGACTCAAGCTACCGGCGATTAAGACTGCAGAGAAAGAAACCTCCTGACAATGCGTGCCGTGTCCAGGAGTGTTGCCTTTTGTATCTGACCCTTGATCCAGCCATCCAGCAAAAGTCTAATAATACATCAATAAACATCCTGTCAACCCACCCAGAAAAGCTAATACGCTTGCTTATAGGTCCCATACCTTCACGTCAGAAGCTTTAGAGAACCACGATGTCATTCAACCCGAGTGTTTATCGTTTCGGCTACTGACACTTAAATCCAACCATCATCATCATCATCATCATCATCGTCATCACCAGCTGATTGTATATCCCCACTGCTGGGGCACGAGCCTTCCCTGCAGTTAGAAAAACCACTCCCGGTGGTGCTAATAACCTTATAGCTAATAATACCTTATAATACCTCACATAGTTTACAATATATACGTTTTAACACTATTGACGCGTCTGTTACTAAGATTAAACACGAAATCTAGGAAAACGTCACCGAACCATATACAATTTCAGATACAAGGACTACCGAGAGATAGCATCTGCACGCGTCTACGCCTTTGTGTAGACAAGATTGTAATTTGAGAATGCTCATGCCATATTAAGTGTACGCACGGGTGTATATTGCGTCGAACTTGCTGGCGAAAAAGTTAGTGGAGATTATAAACTCATAGCTTGTATTGTGTAGGTCTATGCCACTCCCGAAGCACGGAAGAGCTCAAATTATTTTTTATATGATCTCCAACTGTATGCAGTAACAACCCTGCTATACAACGTCACCGTTGCCTAACGGTAGAACATATTGTATGACTGTGGTAGTCATTAGGACCGGTTCTGTGTGCTTCCAAATCTGTAATGATCAATCTATAAGCTTTCTCACATAAACAATAGAAAATGTTGAGTAAGAGCCCATAACCCATCACGCTGTTCCAACGCAGTTTGAGATGAGTTAACAAATGCCATCTTGTAACAATGCAGGACGATTAGGACCAACGGTTTAACGTGGCTTACAAAGTCAGCTTCAGATGCTTTTTGATTTGATCAAAGAGAATGTGCATTGTACCTCAATCCTGCTACCTTGCTATAGCAGGTTATGTTCACAAAATTTGTCTTATATGTGTTTTATAATTCTAAAAATATGTATATATCACAGGTAACCCTAGAGCGTGATGGAAGCTGACCTGCGCGACCTCAGAGCCAACCACTGACAAGGGACTGCAATGGAGTTCTCGTTCGGAAGCCAAGATTTACTTTGGGTCCAGGCGCTAATGGAGTAATAATAATATTAATGAATGTATGGTGCGCCCTTTTAAGACCCTGTGTGTACCCCTCGGTTCAGAGCGTAACTTCAAGTCAAACACCTATAAATCGAATCGTACTCCATATTAATTAGCTCGCGTGAGAGCCGGCTACCGTATGCTCTGTCCTTCTGAATTTATGCCCCTTGAAAGGGATATTTAAATTTATTTATGAAAAATATGTCCATATTTTGTGGGAGCGCACTACGAATTGCTATTGCGTGTTTTCGTTGTATTTAATGAACTTTTGCCTTAGAGCTTATAATTTAGTAGGTATATTTTTTATTTTAAATCAGCCTTTGTAGTTACCACCGTTTTATATATGTATGGTGCCATAACATCAATGAGAATCGTCATCATCATCATCATCATCATCGTCGTCTATTTTGACGTAGGCGTAAAACATTCTAATTTTCTTTTTTTCTGTTAAAATTGCTTGTATTTTCTATTGTATTTTTTTCTTTCATTTATTCAATGTTGGTAGTATTGTTGTGCCCAAACAGTCAGAGAGAAGACAGCCAGTTCCCCAGTAGTTAAGGATTCCGGCGCTCCTAATAAACTTAGCTTGATATTTTCAAGTGTTTTTTTATACGTAGTTGGCAATGACTCCATTCTACCTCATGTTAAGTGGAAACGTAGTCGAGGACAAAAAGAGTTAAGTGCGTGGTTTATCACAATTGGATAGATTCCAAGAAAACTAGGACTACTCAACTAGAAGAAAATGACAAACCTGTCTCTAGGTAGCAGTTTCATTCCCATACAAATTTTAAGCGAAAAAAAAATCACACTCCTATCTTTTGCCCACGCAGCCATTCACAACTGAAACCAGTCCCCAGCTGGTAAACAATAAATCTGCTTCCAATGTTAAGCGTGCGCTCCCATCAACATATTTAATTACACTCGCGTGATTTGACTCGCTACTGGAATAGCCTGGAGGTACTTAACGAACCTGTATAGTGGGACTCATAGCTAAGGATATAGATTAAAAAGATATCAGTGAACATCTCTAGGGAATAAGTGAGTTAGAAGCGGGCCTATTTATAAATGCAAGGTGTTCCAGTTGACTGTTATAATCAACGACTTTGTAACTTAAGCCGTTATTGAACTGATAAATGTATTGTGTATTTACAAGTACTAGTGGTCGCCCAGTGGTCGAAATTCGACCGTAATTTTATTATGGCTGCACGGATTGTATCCTAAGCAATGAAAAATTAAAAAAGATAGAATGTGAGTTTGGATTGGCATTGACAGATTTCGGCCGCTCCTCTTCCATTTTTGAAATTTTTGAAAAGTGTATATATGCGTGTGTGTCACATACATGGTAGTGTGTGTAATATTTGTTTTATTGATTTAATGTATTTTTTATGCATAATTAAAAAAACATATTGACATTGTGCAATCCTTCTGTATATAAACTATAAGTGTGCGAAATTTCATACTCCTCCTTCCGTGCAAATTTTCGTAAAAAGGGGTACAAAGTTTTTGCTTCACGTATTAATATATACAAGTATAAATAATATATATACTGGTTATTAACTTCAGTCTGGGAAATCTTGGTGCTTTGGAAGACACATTAGGCCGTTTTTTTGCTTGTTTAGTTGTGGGTTAAAGCCATCCCATATGGCCAATAGCACAGTGTGGGCAGGCCTCCAACAAGACGGACCGACGATCTGGTGATCACGGGAAGGTCACGGGAAGCCGCTGTAGGCGAGCAGCACAAAACCAGATGTTGTGGAGAGCTTTGGGGGAGGCCTTTGTCCAGCAGTGGACGTCTTTTGGCTGAGATGATTATGATGATAACAATTTGGTTAATAGTAAATTACAACGCTGCTGGCTCAAAGTTGCTTGGTGGGTTTTAACGGCCTGCTATATACATCAAAACATTGATGAAGATGATCGGGTCCAGTGCGGATTAGTGGTTGTCAACGACTGATAATGCAGCCGGGACCAACAACTTAACGTGCCTTCCGAAGCACGGATCAGCTCGAGTTGATAAATTTTTGGTCACCCATCCGATGATGGGCCTTTCCGAAAGTTGCTTAACTCGGCACTCGCAGCCTCCTTTAGGCTTAAAATAAATTAAAATAGGTTTATGTTTAAAAAAACTGTTACGTGGCCGACGTCATTTATACGTTTAATATTCTAGAATTAATCGTTGTTATTGCCAACATCCCTATTTCTCTGCACTGCGTTTGCCGAAGCTGATGGTGCCGACAAAAGCAAATTTATAACACTATCACGTTCTTAAATCATTTGAATGAGACGGCGGCGGGTGACACCACAGATAGCCAGTACCAACAGTAGCAAGGAGACCACTTATCCTAACACACTGTCTCTCACGCCTGATAAAATCTAGATCAACTTACGAACAATTTCTTAGCGTGAATAATCACTTGGCCGGCCGTTGTTTGGAACAAATATATAGTACTATGTTGGTTATAAATATACTGTGGTGTTGGTGTTTATGTTAATTAGAGTGGCCGATGCCACCGTTGCGAGGGTTGACGGCCGGTTTCACAATCGCACGACGGAAGCGGGATCAGTTTTAAACGTATAGTAAAGCTGGTTTGATAAGGGGATCGGTGGTTTCCATTTCAATTCTGGTCTTGGAAAATTATTCTGTGTACGTATTAGTAAACTGGTAGAGGCTATGGCTTTATGAACTGCTGTTATAATGGTCAGAAACAGCATTCTAATGTTTATTCTCTAATTTGTGTCTCCTATTGGTTGTATGGTAAATGGATAGAGGTACGAATATTATACATAATGTGAGACCCCATTCAAATATAAACCAGTCTTTCGGCTTTCTCACGGGCTGTCAACTAATCAATCCTAATCAGAAAACTATGTATTACTTGCAAAGGTATTTATTTTAAATTTAAACTGTTTTGGCAATTATCAATAATATTAGTTACTTATTGTGGAACCTCAAGTGGAAATCGAATCTAAGATCTAATTTCTCATGTGCTATACTAAGTGCGTTTATGTTTAAGGGCTTTAGCCCAACTTTAAAAGGTTAATAGCCCGATGATGATATTAATATACAAGCCCCTAGACCAGTGGCATAACGCTAATAGAATAGAAATCGAATAGAAAGGTTATCCTTTAGGATTGACATAAGCCAACGATACGTATAAATGACGTTTTGACCTTATGACAATCCTATACGAAAATCATTCTATTCTATTTGGGGCAGCTCCCTAAATTTTAGATATGTATAAGTATTTTAACTATCATGGTCACTTGCATTAGAGTATTTATTAACGGGCTCATTACCATCAGATACTCACAAATAATAAACATGGTAAGAATCCCGTTAATAATTACTTTTACATTTAAATGTTTAATAAATCTTAAGTTTTGTTCGGTGCAACCGGCCCGCGAACACCGAGGGACATCTGCGACCTCTCCCGAGACTAATGTCCGCGCCGGGGCCTGCTCGCCGCATTGTGCTTTATTTGTACTCACTAATGTATACAATCTCTAATTACACGCAACGCCTGCGACTGTCCACTGTGCAGGGCTTTCTCTACGGTTCGCTTGATAATAAATTCAAATTTACGATAGAAATTAGAAAGAAATTCAGTATTCATTGCATCAGCATTTGGCCTTCATCGCACCTGATGTTGAGTGATGATAAGCATTAAGGTGAAAGCGCACTTCACCCGGAATCATCAATTACTGAGATACTGGTTATGATATTTTAGCTGCAATAAAACTACAAACATTGATGTTACGGCGACATCATCATCATCATCATCATCTCAGCCAAAAGACGTCCACTGCTGGACAAAGGCCTCCCCCAAGGATCTCTACAATGACCGGTTTTGTGCTGCTCGCATCCAGCGGCTTCCCGCGACCTTCACCAGATCGTCGGTCCACCTTGTTGGAGGCCTGCCCACACTGCGTTTTCCGGTACGCGGTCACCACTCAAGGACTATTCCGCCCCAGCGGCCATCAGTCCTGCGAGCAATGTGCTCTGCCCACTGCAACTTGAGCTTAGCAACTCTTCGGGTTATGTCGGTTCCCTTTTTTTGCGGATCTCCTCATTTCTGATTCGATCACGCCGAGAAACTCCGAGCATAGCCCTCTCCATTGCTCTTTGAGTGACCTTGAACCTTCTGATAAAGCCCATAATGAGCGACCACGTCTCAGTCCCGTATGTCATCACTGGCAACACACACTGGTCAAAGACTTTCGTCTTGAGACACTGCGGTATATCGGACGAAAATATATTTCGTAGCTTACCGTTTATGGCGACATATTATTATTTAAATTAAATGGGTGTGGCAAGCCGTGTAATCAAGTACACGAACAAAGACCTCTGGGTTTGAGATCAGTGGTCTTGACAACTAGACAACAGAGGCAATTACAATTAGCCTACATAATTCTCTCTGATGGGAAAAGGTCGCCATCACCAACATTAAGTCATCGCAACAATTGATGGGTATTGACATCATAGTCGATTGCTATAGTAGATTAATGATCACATATCCGGCAATCTAATGTGTCGAAAAGCCCAAAATGCACTTTGCCCAACCTGGTAATTTAACCCGGAGCTCCATATATTAAGCCGATAAACGCTATGACGATATCAGATATAAGAACACACCAGTGTTAGTATTTAGGACAGCCCTACAATACTAAACGCCGAGGCGTTAGGTGACAAATCCCGTAGGAGGTGTTTTCACCCCTAATTAGGAGCGCTTAGGTGTTGGTATGCTTGTCTGCTTCTATTCTGGGCTGTGTAGGGAAATGCCTTTGTTTGACTCTTAATACTGGTTGCGTTAACCTTTGTAATTAGAAAAACTTAATTTGAATTAGGAATTACGTAGCTAGAATAACTAATTTGTTTACTTTTTAATGTTTGCCAGTATTTGTTGAATTATGAATTCAACAAATCGTTATGTTTTTTGTTTTGTGAAACAAGTGTATGCCAGTCAGTACCTATCTAAGTCAATAGTCGATTTTTTTTTAATTAATTGATTTCATTAAGAAAGAAGTCTGTACCTAATAGAAATCAAACTTTTTGATTTTAACAAACTTTTTATGCAAACTTTGCTCCAATAGTACTTATTTAACAGGTAAAATTCATAGTGTTATATTGTGTTATTTTTGAAATATAAGTTTAGAACGAGGGCTTTACATTAATTTTAAATAATTTACCTTTTAAAACAATGAGAATTCAATCATTGTTAATTATTTCTTATCCAACAAAAAACCAGCAAGACCTGCACAACAATGGTAGTTAAACATTTTTTCCTTACGTATTAGAACGTCGCACGCGCTGACAAGCGTGACGTAATTTTTTATGTTCTATTGTTTTTCAAATGGCACCATCTCATTGGCCAGCACGTGCGCGGGAGGAGCATACCATTCTCCTATTGGTTGACGCGATATGAATGCGAAATAATGATGGCCACGCACATTGGTGTGACAAGACTTATTGTTGAATAAATTAGTTACAGTCGCGAGCACGATTCTTTTTATTGGACCCGGTTCTTTAATTGTTGCCAGTTATGTACCGTTGCATAATTATACTATGGCATTCTGTGTTTGATCAAACTCATTTGTGTAGTAACCTTTTTCGTTAAATTTTGCGGTTCAAATTGGCGGCGAATTCAAATTGTCTACGTCTAAATGGAACTATGAGTTTTGATTTGCCAATAAAGCGATTAACGCCAAAGTTATGTTTTTTTTTTAAATTTTATGTGCCTGCATTTTATATGTAATGTGTTAGGTACCAGTTAAATAAATCTATAAAAGCGATCTGATAGGTGCGGTTTTTGTTTGAATTACAGATGAAAGTGTTGAAGATAATGTATTAGTGTAAAGGCAGACATGTTTGTTTAAAAGCGTACATATCTAAAATAGTTTTTTTCAATAACATTTCAATTTACTTAAAAAAAGTTAAAAAATAAATAAAATTTATTAAAGTTTTCAGTTATATTTTTTTTAATGTTAAAAGAAGGCAAACTAGCAGGCGTGTCACCTGATGGAAAGTAATCACCGCCGCCCATGGACGGGTGTCCATGGGCGGCGGTTGCAAACCAAAGTAATCGCAGATGCGTTGCCGGAATTGAGGATAGAGTTGGATCTAGAAGAGGGAGTAGGAATTGGGAGGGGGAAGGGGTGAGATATGGGCCTCCGGTACTTTCACTCATCGGACGGAACACAACAGCGACGAGTGCCATTGTTTCACGCCTATGTTCTGTGAGAGGGTGGTATTACGCCGGGCGAGCCGGCCTATTTCGTGCTGCAACGCAGCGTGGCTCTACCACTCAGACGAAATTAAAAAAATAAACAATAATATTACAATAGAAAATGCAATCAAATTAATCATCATCATCATCAGTGTAGGTATAAAGCCTTCTTTTAACACCCCGACTTAGCCTTCTAGGGCCTCGATTCTACAAGTATTTTGAAACGCTGCAGTCGTGTGTGTGGCTTGATGTCGTCAAATTTCCTATAGTATTATTGTCAAACAAATACTACTATTCGTATAATGACAATATGTAGGTATGTATGTCAGTTTTTTTTTATATTAGCGGGTAAGCACAGTGCCTTGATCTCACCTGATGTTAAGTGATGATAAGGCCAATGATGGAAGCGCACTTCACCCGGGATCCTCAATTAGTGAGGCACTGGCTATATTATCTCTAGCTGCCGGAACACAACAATGCTACAAACATTGATGTTATGGCGACATATTTAAGTGAGATGGTGGTAGCTAGTCAGGCGGACAAACAAGCCCTACCACCAACCAAACCGAGTACACAAACATGTACCCCCCGCTGGGAATCGAACCCGGGACCTCTGGGTCTAAACCGGTGGTCTTAGCCACTAGACCACATACGCGGTTAAAATAAATATAAAGAAAAAATAAAATAAAAAGTTCTGTTCAGTTTGGAATTAATTATTGTTGTCGCCAACATCCTTACATGTCCACTAAGAAACCAATAATAATGTCATTTCGCGGCAGTCATCACGAAGCGGTACTATCAGAACTCACAACGAAATCACCTCACGTAACAGCGATCAACAGGCAATTACACGCGTCCGCTTCGTCAATCAGCCGGCATCAAACAACAACATTACACGTCAAATTAAATCCTTAGAACATATCCATTCGTAGCCATACGCCTGCATCGCAAACTACAAAATAATAACATGCCTGTTACCGGCTCCGCCAGTGCCTGCATGTTGTCAATATATCATATCTGCTGGTGCATTAGCATTACTCGCAGTCGCGGCCATCTTTTATTTTCGTGCACTCTCTTTTGTTTCGGCGTTCGAGTGACGTGACGTTAGGAACTGTGTGTTGGGTTTGGCAGCTTAGTGTGACTTTTTTTTTCCAAACTTAACGAAAACGAGAATTTGTATGGCATTGAAGCAAAGCCTCTTAGTGACATACTAGGACAGTTAAAGTTTTGCTAAACCATGGTTTCCAACAAACAGTTCCTAACGTTACGTCACTCGAACGTCGAAACAAATGAGAGTGCACGAAAATAAAAGATGGCCGCGACTGCGAGTAATGCTAATGCACCAGCAGATATGACAACATGCAGGCACAGTTCACGTTTTCGTTAACGTAATCGAAAGGTTAACAAAGCACGTAATATAAATTAGTGCGGGGTTATACCTACCAATTTTTTAATAAAAATGAGACGTACCTCCTTTTATATGTCTAACTTGCGACTAGACTGAAATGGACTATAAACAATCGGTAACCCTAAAATATCAAAATCAGCAGGTCGTGGTACATCTGACGACCAACTAGGGGCGATATAACCCGTATAGCTAGATCTTAATACCAGATACGTGATGACGAGCAGCAGCGTTCTCAGTACAAAAGATCCGGTGACTTCGATTGTCAACCCGCCTGCCCAGCATGACGATTAAGGGCATTGCCTCCAATGGGAGGCAATGCCCTTAATCGTCATTATAATGAAGCTTATAATGAAGCGGTAAGCGATGATCCCCATATGACGGCTGGCAGAAATGGAATGTAGGAAGTCGAAGATCGGGCTCAATGACGCTCCTTGGGAGAGGTCTTTATGCTGCAGTGGACTGCGATAGGCTGATGATGTTGATGATGAAATTGCGACTTGTCATAGCACACCACATTGGCCAGAAATGGGTCGATCCGTCCATATATAAATAAAATATAAAATGTATTGTACGTAACACGCAAACATTTCATCCACAATGGTGCATTCATTTCTGATGCCACGCACGGCGGCGCTTGTAATCAAAAGCTTGTAATCCCCAAAGTTCATTCATTAACCTGCCAGTTTCTTAACGGTTCTCAAACTCACGCCCCATACACAGGCGATTATACAAAATGTCGGCACAACATAACACCGACCGCCGCAGTTCACCGTTGCACGGTTGCCATAAAATAATTAACATCATAAAGTTATTATCGGAACCATAGAGTGCTTAGGGTGACTGTGGAGTTTGTGGCGTAGTAGGGGATATACTGGTCAACCCTGTAATAGGTAAAGCAAAAGTAAAATGTTTTAATTTCATTATTGCAATTCTGCTCACTGTTAAAACCATTGAACAATTTTCGTGATTATTCGAAATGCATTTTTCTATGAAGTAATGAAGGTAGGGTATGGGTAACTGGATTCCATATGCCTCCCTTCTTTTGCTTCAGTTCTTATATATCTATGCCATGTAACTTCACTGACTTTATAATTCTTTAAATTGGAACACAGTAATACAAAACATTGTGGTTTGGCGGCAGAATAAGTTATATTTTGTTCAAAGTTGAATAGCCTTTTTCATGTTATTCACACTTATTCTCAGTAATAACCTCAAATTAGATATAAATTGGCCAATCATATTAGACAAGATAAAGCTGCTTTTAAATAGAATCATAAAATGAAACCATATCAAGACTTTTTTAACAAGTCCAACAGTCAAAACTACGTCTTTAGAGTAAGCGTCGTCTCTATCTATCTATCTAGGTGACAGTTAAATAATTTGCTCATATACGGCGTACCCGGGTTATATGGGACTCTCATCCTCTCCCTATCAAACCACTAAAAGCTCGACGAGGAAGGAGAGATCAACCGATTGAAAAGCCTAGTACACATGCCTGCACATCGGACTACTACAATCTGTCAAAGTTCCTCAATAGATTTTGAACTTTATGTGTATGGCATATGGTTGAAAATTTATTGAAGTATTTTGACAGTTATGGATAGGTTGATAAGCAGGCGTTTGTACCATTCTTTTCCTACCCCGAAGATGGCTAAGGATAATGAACAACAAGCACTGAGTTCAGCTAGGTGATATCCTTGAAGGGGAATGTACATTTTTAGTGGGTAGGCATCTCCTCCTCCCGAATCCTTGTCAAGACCCTCGGGTCTGGGCAGGGAAGCGGGAGCTGGAGGGGAACCCCACATAACCATCCGCGCCTCCCCGGGCGCGTTGGTACTAGGCCGACGAGAAAAAAAGGTGATATCCTGAAACTATCAAAATCGTGGTATCCGCAATTGAATAATACTTTGCCAATTTCCCCTTGGTATAAATCCCACATAATGGCCGCTTACACAATAACGTTTAGCCTGTTATTAATTACGGGACGAGCTTTGTGATTAGGACATAACATACCGGACCATTAATGGCCGTTTTAAATATGGTAATAACTTTCTTGGAGGCCTAGAAGATATAACGTTACTATATCGTATTTCAAAGGCCTTGTCTTTTATAGTTTTGAGACCATTTGATGTCACCTCTAATATATCTGTTGTGATAGTTCTACGCTTTCATTGGTATTATTTTCGTGTCTTACAAATAAACAAAGAATAAGCGCTGAATAGTTATTCCGTGTTTTGTTCTTGTCATGTGAACTTTATTTCAGATTAGAGTAAAAGAGACAAAACACGGAATAACTGTTTGGAGCTTATTCTTTGTTCATTTGTAAGGCACTAACAGTTTTGAGACACCAGATTGAAAAATGCAAGATGAAATATTTTTTTTATAAAATTAAAAAATAATAATAATTTGCATGACTTTTAATAACTTTTTTTTAACTTAATTTCTTTTCAATCCGTTGACTGATCTAACTACGGTTGTTTTTAAGGGTCGATCACACGATCGTGTTCCCATACCTTTAGATTCTTGGGCACATCCGATTTGTCCGTCAATCTCGTGAAGTAAGGAAAAAGGTTTGAAAACCTAAAAAGCTGAAACAATATTTACATTAACTTATGAATATTCGAAAACTTTAGGGGCTATCACTAGGTACTGCCATAACATGAATTATGTATGTAGAATGCGTAAAATCCTTTTCTTTGGCTAACTGTACTTTCTCCACCCCTTAAATGTCATAGTTAATATGTGAACAGTACTTCATTCGTACTTGCCTGGTTTCACTGATGACCTTTTAGTTTTGGGTACCCCTTAGTTCATATTAGGTGACGGTAGTCGAACTGCAAAGTGGTAACAATAAGTATATTGACATTTAAAAAATAAGTAGGCAGTCATAGTCATAGTCATAGATATTTATTGCATCACATTGTACAAACATGGCCCTGCAAGGGCATTGCAACAATAAAAATATTTATTCAGTGAATTTTAACTAAAACAAATAATTAAGATCTGCTTTTTAACTTTTTAACCACTTAACAGTAACACTTAATAAAAACTTAATTCAGATAAAATCAAATCAACCTTACACTTTGAATGATTCATATTGACAAATCATGAACACGTTTTGGTTTCATTTTTATATTTACTAGTCGCCCAGTGGTCGAAATTCGACCGTAATAATTATTAAGCAATGAAAAATTTAAAAAGATAGAATGTGAGTTGGATTGGCATTGACAGATTTCGGCCACTCCTCTTCCATTTTTGAAATTTTTGAAAAGAGTATATGAGCATGTGTGTCAAATACATGGTAGTGTGTGTAATGTTTGTTTTATTGATTTAATGTATTTTAATAATTTAAAAAAATATTAACATTCTGCAATCTTTCTCCATATAAACTATAAGTGTACGAACTTTCATACTCCTCCGTCCACGCAATTTTCGTAAAAAGGGGTACAAAGTTTTTGCTTCACGTATTAATGTATAGATGTTTGCATATAAAAGGTATAAATCGTATGTTTTTACAAGATACAATTTTACTTGAAATTTTTTTTTGTTCTAGCTCTACTGACGAGACCGTGACTATGTAGGCCTCTGACCCTCGACGCCTCCCGCAATTATTGACAATTCAATTTCAAATTTTATCAGATCCATTGGCAGTACGTGCGCATGAGGCCGGCGCATTTAATTCCACGCTGCGCACTATGGTAATTAATATTTTAGTTTATTAATTTATACTTTATGACAGCTTTTCACCTGTGTCGGGGAAGGTTCTACGATTTGAATCTGTACGTTCACACATAAATAAGTGTTTAGACATTGTAGTGCGAAAATAATATTTTACAGGTACGATATTATTAGGTTTTTGGTTTTTAGATGATGATAATGGAACTCTAACAGTCAGTATTTTATTAAAACTAGTGGTCGCCCAGTAGTCGAAATTCGTCCGATATGTTATTAAGGCTGCAAGGATTGTATCCTAAGCAATGAAAAATTAAAAAAGATAGAATGTGAGTTTGGATCAACATTGACAGATTTCGGCCGCTCCTCTTCTATGTTTAAAATTTTTGAAAAGAGTATATTAAGCGTGTGTGTCAAATACATGGTAGTGTGTGTAATGTTCGTTTTATTGCTTTAATGTATTTTTATGCATAATTTAAAAAAAATATTAACATTCGGATAACCTTCTCTATATAAACTATAAGTGTGCGAAATTTCATACTCCAACGTCCGCGCAATTTTCGTAAAAAGGAGTACAACATTTTTGTTTTACGTATTAATATATAGATACCAGCTTCTAGTTCTTGTCTAACAGTATGTATGTATAAGATATATTATGTATATAGCTTACGGCCGTACTCAGAGACTTCAATTACTAATCACTAATACTTATTATAAAAAGTACTTTAATAAAAATGTCGTTAGTAACATTTCGACTAAAAATTTTATGGTTACCACTTACGAGTAGTATAACCGTTTCTATGTGATTTTTTATTTATGGTAAGTTAGACAAACGACTCTGCTCTGCTTGATGTTAAGCAAAAGCAGAATCCAGATAAAAAAGCTGTATGTGGCAGATACTATATTGATAGGGCTTTAAACACTTATAGGGTTTGTTGGCGACTGGCTGGTCCAAAATTTTTTTGCTATTCAAATTGAGAAATGTATTTACTTTTTCTAAGACTTTTTTGATATGATGTTCGTTTTTTGATTGAAGTTGTCAGGTTATTAAAAACTTTAAAAAAAACTTATTAAATATTTACAAAATACTACATGTTTCCAACAATTTATCATACAGTCCACTACACCTTCAGGGTTATTATGATGACTCGTCTACAACTAATCTCGTCTACACGTTGGAAATGGTTTACAAGTCTCAGATAGACCGGGGTAAAAATCTATTTGGTAAACAGAGGGACAACAGGAAACTAGCCTCAGGAAGCTCGAGCGGGAATCGAACCCACGACCTTTGGATAACCGGTCCAATGCTCTGACCGCTGAGCTACCGAGACCTCACAAGACTCGTTGAAATAACAATATACAGGGTCACTTTTTTATCACTGTCTAAACCTTCTGAGATGACTCCCATGATACAAACGAACAAATCTTACTATTGAACCAACTCATCATCAGCTCATTTATGTCCCCACTGCTGGGGCACAAGCCTTCCCTATGGATGGATATATAGGGAGAACGGGCCATACACCACCACGCGGGCCCAGTGCGGTTTGGTGGTTGTTATCTACTGCTAATGCAGCCGGGACCAACGGCTTAACGTGCCTTCCGAAGCACGGAGGAGCTCGAGGTGATAAATTTTTGGTCACCCATCCGATGACCGGCCTTTGCGAAAGTGGCTTAACCTCAGCACTCGCAGACCGCGCGCGTTAACCACTGCGCCATCGAGCTCCTCAACCAACTCCCTAACTCGAAAATAATATTCAGCTGTGCCATACAAAACATCAATATTCATTCAACTAAAATGTATGGAACAGCTGAATTTTATTTTCGAGTTAGGGAGTTGGTCCAATAGGTAGTTGTTCGTTTGTATCACGGGAGTCATTTCAGAAGTTTTAAACGGTGATAAAAAAGTCAACCTGTATAGCATTGTGACTGCGAGAGTCAAAATAATAAAAATATTCTTGTAACGCTCATGAAATAGTAAAAACCCATCTTCTCGATTAAGATCTTTGCATTTCGTATTTTCAATCGCTTCTCTGACCTATTTAAATTTGCAGTGGCGGTCTCTCGAAATTATGCAATTGCATACTGTGCCATGAATATTGACAGGCACAGTCATGTTATCATGTGTCTGTCAATATTCATGGCACTTTGCTTTTGTGACCGAATGGTTAAGAGATTGGTTAAGTCAATGCCAATCAATGGTAGCGATGACTGGATTTCAATGATTGAAGAGGTCTTTGCCTACCAATAAAAAAGTATATTAATACTATTTTCTACATGTAAAAAGGTACTATTCTCTACAGTATAACAATCATTGGGAGGCCAATCTCCTTATATACTTATAGCCTTTGAATTATTAGCAAAAGTTCATCAGTTATCTATATGTATATTTTGTGCCGCTTTTAAGCAAATTGCGGGCACGGAGGTGTGACATTTGGTATAATAAAAGTTTATATGAAAAAGGAGTCCCGAAATATAAACCGACCACTGGGCGACCACTATCATTAATACCTATGCTCCATAATTAAAGGTTGCCCTTTACAATCATCCCGTGATCATCCAGGGCCATCAACATAGATCGGTTACGTGACCGATCCGGAACGCATCCGTTATGCGCGTTTTAATTGAACCTATCAACGAAAAAAAAGATATTTTGTTTCATAAAAAACGGCTACGCTTCTGATACTCTTAGTATATCATGAAAAGTGTTGATATTTTTTTTGCTGTATGGCTGTCTCCTGCGCATCGAACAAAGCCTTGTTTATTTAATTTCTTTTCCTAAAACGTTAACTAATAATAGCTGTTTTATGAAGACCTCGCCGTAGTTTCTATCTTCACAGGAGTCGCAGTAGAGGGGCTGAATGGGAAGGTCTGGATGGCGCAGCGGTAAGCTCATTCAGGCTGTGATCTTGCAAGATAACCAGCTTCCACGAACCTAGTTCCAGATGGGTGACCGAAATAAAATATCTCTCGAGCGCCTTTGTGCTTCGGACAGCATCGAGCTCGGGTTATTGTGTCGATGTAATTTTTCAATTCTTACCAAAACGCATTTACCAAATGTGGTAAGTTAGGGGTTCGATGTCCCCGTGTTCTCTCCGCATATAGAAAGGCCTGAGTCCAAAAGCTGGCGCGGTTAAATAGTGATGACCAAACGCCACCGTCTCTTGCGTATTGAACTTAGCAGTTTCATTTCATTTCCCTGGGACGAGCTGAACTGACCATTTTGAGACGTCACCGTCGCTGCAGGTTCTTACGTCACAAGAGAAGAGACGCCTAGACACATGAGGAGAGAGTAGAGAAGTGCAGTAGTGGGACATTTATATGCCATAGATGAGTAATTAGAATCAGAACGACTGATAAATATGAGTGATCATAAGCTTGCGTGGTCATTACCCGCTGATGTACTCGTATCGTGACACAGCCAATGAGCGATTGCCGCTGTCTCCTGCGCATTGAATAAAGCAGTTTTTATTTAATTTCCCTAGGACGAGCTGAACTGCTCAGGACCGTATTGCATAGATGTCGCTTCAGGTAAGTACTGACGTCACAGAAGTTGAGATGCTGCTGCTGTGGTTGATGGGTTCGGCTGACGTACTCGTAATATTAGCGGGAAAACGACTGATGAGTGATTATAAGCTGCCGCGTTCATTATGCGTTGATGTATAGCTGATGATCAAACGCCACCGTCTCTTGCGTATTGAACTTAGCAGTTTTCATTTCATTTCCCTGGGAAGAGCTGAACTGACTATATTGAGACGTCGCCGTCGCTGCAGGTCCTTAAATCACAAGAGAAGAAACGTGTAGACACAGGAGGAGAAAGTAGAGAAGTCCAATTGTGGGACAGTTATGTGCTATAGATGAGTTAATAGAGTAAAACGGCTGATAAATATGAGTGATCATAAGCTGGCGCAGTCATTACGCGCTGATGTATCGTGACATAGCCGGTGAGCGATGGCCGCTGTCTCCTGCGCATCCGACGCGCGCTGGGCGCTCTGTAATTATTTTATTTGCGTTACAAATAATTTCCTTTACAACCGTGACGTTGAGGGCTCAAGTAATCGCTAGTAATGCGGTGTGTAAAGTAAGTAAAGACTTATTATGTGCTGTTAATCATGTTCGTATTTGTTTGTGGGTAGGTACTTATACTTTTTTAATTTCAAAATTTTAAATGCAAACCTGAGTACAGTCGGCGAAAAGGTCGATCGAGAAAGATTAATCTCGACTTTTATTATAGACTAGCTGACCCGGCGGACTTCGTACCGCTTTGACAGTTTCCGTCATTGAGTTAAATATATATCAATGGTTTCCATGACAACAAAACAAACAAATCATTTTGTATTGGAAAATTAAATTGTCGTTTTTCGTATTTTTTTTTAATGTAGCCTATGTTACTCAGCGCTAATGTAGCATTCTAATGGTGAAAGAATTTTTTAAATCCATCCAGTAGTTTTTGAGTTTATTCGTTGCAAACATACATACATACAAAATACAAAGGTTTCCTCTTTTTAATATTAGTATAGATATAGATAATGGTCGGAGGCTGCCAAAGTACCAGAGACGTATGGAGAGATTTGGAGGAGACCCTTGCTAGCAGTGGAATGAAATAGGTTAACTACATACTCGTTTAATTTTACGCAAATATTGTTGCGAACAAATTACAATTTGAAAAAAGACAGTGTTGAAAAAAAATCCACGAGCGGAATTCGAACCCGCACCCCATGACATGCCGGGTCAGGTGCACTACCAACTATGCTATCGTGGCTCGATCCAACTCGCCGAAATTAATCAACACTATCTACTTTTACTCTGTAAGCCAAAGGAGCCTTATTCATGCGGGTTCTAATCCCTCTCTTGGATTTTTTCAACACTTTAATAATAACATTTGCTTCAACAGCAACTCATTTTATGTCCCCACTGGTGGGTACGAGCCTTCTTTAAGAAACACCAAAGACAACACCACGGTCAGTGCGGCTTGGTAATTCTTAACGACTCCCTTTGCTGCCGGGACCAAAGGCGTGCTTTCCAAAACTTGTGATAATATTTTTTTATTATTATTTTCGAATTTTTGGCTTTCACAATGATAAAAATAAATAAATAAAATAAATTTATTAAACAACATTAACACTAACATTTAAAACAGATTCAAGTTTGAGGTGGGTTAATATTGCACCGATAAACGCCTCATGGCCATCGAGTTATAAGGATTTCTACCACTAGGCTAGGCCTGTCTTGGTAGAAATCTTTTAAATACACGTTGCCAGGGATCGGAATACGCTACTTTTGTCATTAAAAACTAGTGATATAAAATAAAAATAAAGTAAAATGAATGGACATGTGTGTGTGTGCGTGAAAGGGTGCGTGTGTGTGTGTATACTTGAATGGGCGATTAATTATAATTATTGTTGTCTTTAAATTGATAGGCGAAGTCGTTACTCTTAACTGCTCCAGTTCGTCGTAAGAACGTATACCAATCAGTACATATAGTTACAAGATAAAATTTTAGACTCAGGAAGCTCGAGTGGGATTCGAACCCACGACCTTTGGATAACCGGTCTAATGCTCTGACCACTGGGGCCTGATAGAATTGTCTAGTAATTTTTTTCCTTAAAAAAAATTTGGCCAACCGACCGATGATCGGCCTTTTCAAAAGTGGCTTAACTTCAGCAATCGCAGCCATATACAGTTGCATCACCATCAACTAATCATTGTTTTAGTGGTCTAAAGGCCGGTATGCAACATTGTGTTTGTACAGCCACCCCGCTGGCGACAATGAATGGAGACTGAGGCATTGGCTCCGGGCCGCGCACCTGTAGCGAGCTGCACGCGATCTAAGGCTGCGTTCACGGCAGCCCTAATTTTTTTTCAATTATTAACTGTAAAGTAAGAGTAAGTATGTGTAAGAGTCGTGAATTACTGCAGACCGTTAAAAAAATAAAAGTTGGATATCTCGGCCATTTCTTGCGGCATGAAAGATACCAACTTCTCCAGCAGATAATGATCGGAAAAGTTGAAGGCAAACGATGAGCTGGAAGACGGAGAATCGTGGCTACGAAACATCTAAGAATGGACCAGCATTGCCAGGGTTGACGACCTATTCCGCTTGGCGCAGGATAGAGAGAAGTTCGCTGAGCTGATGGCTAACCTCCAATATTGGAGAGGCACCGCAAGAAGAAAAAGAACTGTAAAGTAGGTTTTATTTTTTTATTTTTTTCGGTGGTCGGGTGGCAAAGAGCGCTTTACCAGACCGATCGGATCGGACTTATACATGTCGATACAATGCATTAAAAAAAAATATTACGGATTTGTTTTTTTTTAAATATATTTTTTTTGCTTTCAATCATAGAGGCTTATCCAATGGAACAGTATATGGCTATTAATTACATCGACGTCTAAGTCTGCCTAATCTAATTAGCTGTCGTTGTAGTACGTCGCTATGGCAACAATGTTAATGGCATTGTTACACAATTTATTTGAAGACTTAACACTCCAACGTCTTCAAATAAATAAGGTGCTGTAACCATAATAAATAATTAAATATATGAGGAATTCTTCAACAAATTTCTGATTTATTCCATTCTTAACCATCCGTTGTTGACACCACTATTAGTTTGTGAAAGTGAATATTTATTTGCAAATAGCATCACCTAGTACGACAAATTGCTGCACACTCGATTTGCATGAATGAAATTTCCATATTGTGAACGCGGCCATAGGTTCGGTGCCGTCGCCTGTGATTACCCGCAAACGGCCTCCGTTTAACCGATGCCTTTTTAAAACTCGACGTTCCTGTTTCGAGAACCAGCGCCATTATTCCCGCGTCTTCCTCGTTTTGAATTTGGAACGGACAATGGCGAATTTTCGCGGGCACACAGTCATGTATGTGTTATTTTTTCCTTTTTTAGCGTAGTGGCTACCAAATTAGGCCAGTTAAGTCATGCGAACAGGTTGTCACTAAACTGAAGACCAGTAGTCGAGGCTTCGGACCTCTTTTGTCGTGAGCTCTTTGTGGTTCCAAAATCGGTTGGAGGGAACAATTCGTTACATTGTTGTTTGACGTTTTTATTTTGTTTGTCGCTGCCTGGCAAATTGAGAAAATTGAGCGACTCGCACGGAGGACAATTGCCAATTCCTCCGGCCACTTTGTTCGGCCGAGAGGTCTCCGCAAATTGATAAGCACTTATCTCATTTTAGTCTGTACCGTAAGAGGCTGTAAATTAAACAGATTACACAGGCGGGGTGTAAAATTAAAAGGATGAATACTGCTTTTTATATCATTGTGTTTAGTGCGATGCGATAATGGTTGAGGTCATCTTATTTTTGTGGGACTTAAAATACTATTAGTATAAGTATTTGTGTTAATATGTTAAAGGTTTGTAAATTTACGGCTTTGGCAAAGATAACAGGAGTTCTTCAAGTAATTTAAAGCATTTCTGTTGGTGATTTGAGGCTATTTCTAACATTATCTATAGATTTATCTAATTAGCCTTCATAGATGATACAATCATAATAAGCCTCCTTTTATTCTCCAATTGTTTTTGCACTGAACCAGCCTGATCCGATACCTTCTGATAAGTTTAACTATGTCGGCCACCCACCGAGCTCATTACCATGGTGATTAGCATTGATGATCGTCAACTGTTAGTTTTCTATGGACTTTGTATGGACTTTCGGACGCGAGAAACTCAAGGTCTCTAAAGGGGATGCCGTCATGTTAGCGTATCCCCATCTGTACTAGTCTTCTCCATGGCATTCGAATTGGTATTGAGAGTGGAAAACCTGAAACCTCTGAATGCTGCCCGTTTCTTTGGTTTCTTAGCCACCATTCAGTAACTGCCTCTACAGACCGTTGTCCTACCTCACCTTGTGTCTTGCTCATCTTTATCAAAGCTTGGCAATTTAAACGATCCAATCCGAACCCCTCAGAGAATCTAGTAGGAAACGGGAACACGCATTAGTGCGTGATGACATTCCCTCTAAAAAACCTCTGACGGTGCTTCGTTTCACACGGCTTGAGGAACCCTTACCGTTTCTCGCTACCCCCAAAATAGGTGACGATGAAAATGCCGTTTGAGGCAATAAACAAAATATCTCTAAAAATATTACCGATAAGTACCTGCCTACTCATGTCCTTTGACTCTTTTCCTTCGTCGTATCTTGACGTTTGTATTGTACCTGATCATCTAACCTAATATACCTAACATGACGCACTCCGAGCCTCAATTGTAACGCACACTTCCACGAAATCATTATTGTACAACTAAAATTTAAATGAAAGATGATGTGGCTCGTGATTCACAGTTTTATTGGACGAGCAAAAACCCGACAGAAGCTAACAATATATTCTTCGAACACAGGCGATTACTGATTGAAGCGTGCAGTACCCCCCGATAAGAATCTACCAGCGATTTTTCATAAACAATAGCCATTTTAATATCGCAAAAGGACGAAGACTATACGCTATTGATAATACAAAAAATGCAATAATAAATTACCGGGCGGTGGGTAATAAACCGCGATTTGCTCCGGGCGACTCGGAGAGCTACCAGTGCCGTCTCACAAAGAAGAAAAAGCAAAAAAGGGGCATGTTAAAAATAATACGCTTAATATCAAAGGTGTACTTCGTTAATGCATTCGCTGCCTTGAGGCTGCGCGTCAGTCGGACATTGTTTTCTGGAATGCGAATTTAAAAAGTTAGCGTTTTTTGTTTTGTCTTTTTTTTGCGTTCGGGATTCAAATTTTTGATTTCGTCGAATCCGCTCGGAACGTGTTCTGGTTGCGCGCGTATGACATAATTAGTACTGGCATTATTTTCGACTGTTTTCTTTTTTTTTCTTTTTATAACCACACAGATAACAAACCTTAATAAATCGCAATCTAATCATCAATTTAATTATTATATGGATTCGTAATACCGTCAACGATATTAGAAAGGTTCTATGCATACATCAACTGCAAAAATAGTTCGAAATTTTTCACTTGAATTTCGAATGCGGCGGCAGCACAGATACACATTTTTAATCTACCTATATATTAATACGTGAAGCAAAAACTTTGTACCCGTTTTTACAAAAAAATGCGGAGGAGTATGAAATTTCGCACACTTATAGTTTATATAGAGAAGGTTATCCGAATGTCAATATTTTTTTTAATTATGCATATTAAATACATTAAATCAACAAAAACAACATTACACATACTACCATGTATTTGACACACACATATTGTTTGTCTTTAATGCGGCCAACATCTGTCTGGTTTAATGCTCTAAGGTCAATGCCAATCCAAACTCACATTCTATCTTTTTTAATTTTTCATTGCTTTCGATACAATTCGTGCAGCCTTAATAAAATTACGGTCGAATTTCGACCACTGGACGACCACTAGTTTCAATTAATAGTAGTTGTTACAATTTATTGTCAAATTATGTAAAGGAATAGTATAGTTAAAGCAATAAGAATAAAAAAGACAACTAGTGTTTGTTTAATAAAAAAAAGTCTGATTTCTAAGAAAACTGTGATGTCACTCTTATTTATTTGCATTTGTGTTTGTTTGCGTTGTTCAATATTGAAATGCTTTTGCAGTGCCCATTTGTGGACGTTATACCTAGTTTTAAGATCATATAAACCAAATGGATCATGATAAGGATTTATGATTATGTTTATTATTATAATGTTTAATAACGTATCGAAAGTATTATTAAGAAGGCCTGAGCCCACCGTTGGGATCTTAATGGGCTGCTGATGTTGTGTCTAATAAATTTATAATTATAAAACACAACGTTTCATTCAATTTACATGTTTATACCGCGATTGCATCTGTGGTTTACGATTTAACCATAAATCATGAGATGCGAATCGATCATTCGGTCACGTCCGTGTCTGCAGTACCTTATACTGGGCTATTAATTACAGGTCTTTATGTAAAACCTTCAATTCAAGTACTTAGCACAGTTTATAAAGCTTGTTTATATTATTATATGTTATTAAATGCTTCGGTGGCCGGGTGGCAAAGCCAGGAGGGTTAAATTTCCAGGTCAAGCAGAGTGTGTAATTTCACATAGGGAGGCCGCGGCTCTTCGCGAGGAATCTATCCATGTGTACCTCATCCAACGTAGTCTTATCTAAAATTTGAATTTGGCAAACGTCATAGTTTAACTTACTTTCGTCTTGATTTCAATGACGGAGGCTATTGCCCGGCAGTGAGACAGTATCATCTTTATCATCAGCTCATTTAATGTCCCTACTGCTGGGGCACGAGCCTTCCCTATGGATGGATAGGGAGAACAGGCCGTAAACCACCACGCGGGCCCGGTGCGGATTGGTAGTTGTTAATGAATGCTAATTCAGCCGGGACCAACGGCTTAACGTGCCTTCCGAAGCACGGAGGAGCTCGAGATGATACAGTTTTGGTCACCCATCCGATGACCGCCCTTTGCGAAAGTTGCTTAACCTCAGCACTCGCAGACCGGGCGCGTTAACTACTGCGCCATAGAGCTCCTCCGCCATCGAGCTCCTCAGTGAGACAGTATATAGATAAGCTATTTAAAAAGAATTTAAAACCAAATTTTGTTTTTAATTTTTAAGTCAGTAAAGCTTCTGTTCCAGCTATTCTTATTTCATTGTGTATGTATTTCCATCTTTGGAAGATGAGTTTGCTTAAGTTTTATAAATTTACAAACAAATAGTCATTATCATCAACAATAGCTACTACCTAGTGGCTATTGTTGATAATCCACTACTGGATGTAGGCCTCCAGTTAACAGCAAATCTTTAGCATCATCAACGTCTAATTGTAAATGAAACAATACAGTATATGTACGTACCTAATATACCGGTTGCCATTTTTATCACCGTCCAAACCTTCTGAGATGACTCCCGTGATACAATCGAACAACTCTTATTATTGGACCAACTCACTATGTCGAAAATAAAATTCAGCTGTTCCATACATTTTTGACGAATGAATATTGATGTTTTGTATGGAACAACTGAATTCAACCTGTATACGTACGTCAGACCTGAGGCGTTTGAGGGCGCAGTGGTTAACGCACTCGGTCTGTGATTGCTAAGGTTAAGCCACTTTCTCAAAGGCCGGTTATTGGATGGGTGACCAAAAATTTTTATCAAGCTCCTACGTGCTTCGGAAGGCACGTAAAGCCGATTGTCCCAACTGCATTTAACAGTCGTCAAAAACCACCGCACCTCACTGAGCCCACGTGATGGATTATGGCCCGTTCTCCTCATCCATTTATTCTATAGGGAAACCTCATGCCCCAGCAGTAGGTACATAAAATGAGCTGGTGATGGCAGTGATGAACCCCTACCTATACTCCAGCAAATATTTACAAACTTTTAATAAGCTTGTAAGATTGTATTTTTTTTTATTTAACACCGGAAGGTATTTTTATTTATTTACTTATTTAGTATACCTTAGTTGCTCCGTGCATTTATAATGAAGTCATCAAATCAAACCACATTAGTGACGAATCATCAGAGCGATCACTATTATAACTGTATCAATGCGTTTGGCGGCCCTAATGAAACCGTTGCTGGTCACTCAAAAGGCAAATTAGTAACTGATTTCAGTCAGAACATCGTTATAGTGGCATTAAATAATAATTAGAACTGTAGCGTTGTGGTTTGCATAGAGTAATAAAAACGAAAACTAGACAATAACGTTTTGTAGGCAAAATTTCAATTTTTCTCGTTTAGCACCAAGAGGCTATTAGGTACAATATTCTTACCATGATCTACCTTTGAATAAAACTCGCTAGCAGCCTGCGTTTTAAGCACAAACGAAACCAGTGATATGAAGTACGTCAACAAAGCAAAAAACAGCTTTGCCTCATAAGCACTCCGTTTCCTACAAGCTGTAGCGATTAGCGGCCGCGCGAATAGCCGACACCTTGCAAGCAACAAAGCTCGTTTCAGTCGTGCGAAACGCATATTTAGATGGGACTGAGTAGCGTTTACTAATAAAAAACGGGATCAATTAAAATGTTGCTTATGTTGAATAGAACTTGCACTAAGCAGTCTTCGCTTGAAACGCAAATGGAATGAATATAGAATTAACGTGTGCTCAAAGAAAACATCCTGTGACAAGACACAACAATTAAATTACTCATATCACAGATCGCTAAGCAAAAAGCAACTGTGCTTAATTACCAGTAAGCTAAAATAACGCGTTTGCCACAAGCTGACGCGATTTGCGGTTGCGCGAATAAGCGACACCAACAGGCCATCGATCGGCGGCGAATTGTTACAGGCGCGTTTTATTCGCGCGCCGCTCGCTGGTCCGCGTTGCGTTGGTATTGTGAATGGTACCAGCTATGTCACGGGTAAGGCTATCATAGAAAACATCGAAAAACGCAACTCCTGGTAAACGAGACGAGTAAAATTTTTTGCCAAAAATAGTCTCTGCTTTGTTTTGGCCGAATTATAAACGAAACTCCCACAAAACACTACACTTGAATAAATCTTTATCCTAATTGTTTCCTAATAAATTACTCATAACACAGATACTCATAACATAACATAAAGCAGCTGCGCCTCATTAGCAGCGCGTTATAATCACGCTGTTTCCCACAAGCTGTAGCGATTAGTGGTCGCGCGAATAGGCGTCACCTCGCGGCCATCGGCGGCGATTTGTCGCGGTAACGAGCAACAAAGCGCGTTTCGGTCGCGCGCCCCCCGCTGGCCCGCGTTTGTTGTGAGTACGTGGGGCGGGTACGGGGCACACTGAGTGAATTGACCTGACCTACAGTCAAAGTCAAAATCAAATCATGAATTCAATATAAGCCTATAAAGGCACTAATTGCTTAAACTAAACTACTGAATATCTCACTAGTTCGGGTTTTGGTGAGCCTTCGAACGAAAAGAGCTGCCACTAAACTCAGGAGGTTCCTACTTATTACTCCGAAGGTAAAATCAAATGGTGTCATCTCGCACATCTGTGCAAATTTAACGTGTGCGAGTTGACGAATAACTCGGCTCAGCGACCCAAGTGGCCAAGACACACCGAG
The DNA here is from genome assembly GCA_963082485.1 of Eudonia mercurella. NCBI lineage: Eukaryota > Metazoa > Arthropoda > Insecta > Lepidoptera > Crambidae > Eudonia > Eudonia mercurella. The sequence continues at coordinate 4,199,371 of OY720040.1, forward strand.
ACAGACCGAGATCTATCTCTCGGTCTTGTACGGTTTCGCGCCAGTCACCAAACGTCAGTTAGCCGTCATACTTTCAACTAAGTTACAATTATGTAACTTACAATTTTAGAACAGTTCTCTAGGCCTACACTCAGCGTTGACTGGCGACAGGCTAAAGAAGAGAAGGTCTTATGTAACAGGTATCACACCCACAGATTTGATTCCCAGCGGGGGGAACATAAAGAGGAACATTATTGGATTTGGTTGATAAAAGGATTTGATATATTTTATTATGAGTCCTAAGGATATTGTTTTAAGTCTGTCTGGATAGCTACCACCCCTATAACGTGGGTTACAGATTGAACTATGATTTTTCTTATTCAACCCGAATAACTTCCCGACTTAACTTCTTAGTGATAATGTAAATTCACTTGACTAACAAAGGCTGATTGATCGATGAAAGCGACAAAAAAGACAAATATACTAATCAGATAATATATGAGATATTTAACTCATTTTTAATGTAAAAAATTATATTGGTAACAGCAGAATTATTGATAACAACTGGTAGTAAAACCAGTAAATCAAACCAATAGCAGTTAGGGTAGATGACTAAAAATTTTGTGCTTCAATAACTAATGATAAACAATATGCATCAACTATCCACTTCTTTAAAATCTTTATTTTTATATCCTAAAGAATAAACAACTGTTAGAAATCCACTAGAATCCTTCACATATACATACTTATACAATATTGTTATTAAGTTATTAATTTAAATCTTATTTTAAGCATACACTATTTTAATTTAAAAAGCCATTGAGCGGATGTTGTAACATTGAGTTGCTATCATTTTCCACGTTAATTATTATTGTGAAATGTAATTTTAATCTTAAATCAAATAAATTAAGCGTTGTTTTTATTTTCAAATTTAATTAAATAGTTTTGGTTTTTGTTATACAAAAGTTGTTCAAAAGATGTATTTCCGTTACAAATTAAAAGTTGTGAAACGATGCCAAAGTAGAGGAGAAGGGGAAGTCTAATCTAACGTCGGCAACCGGCATTGCCAACGTTGGATTGGGATTGTTGTGATTTGGATTTTGAAGTGGAATGTCGTGGGAAAAATAAAGTGTTTTGCTGAAGAGAACGTGTATCACTTCGAAAGCCCTAATTTACGCACTGGTTCTTATTATCAGAAGTGGGATGAACAGGTACGTTCACTATACTTATTTCGTTTTCATTGCACCTCATAATTGTACGTTGTAAATATCTTGATTTAAATTTGATATAAGTCGCTACACTATTCATTTTTATCAATATCAGCCATTTAATAATTGTTTTTTTTTTTATGGCGGTAGTTTTTATGCAATAAAACATTTGAAACGTTATTTCCTAAAGCATTTCAAAGTTATAAAACCAATGCATGCAATATGTAGAACCCTGCCATCATCAACATCATCACGAGCACATTTTTATGTCTCCGCTGCTGGCCACGAGCCACGCGGGTCCAGTGCGAATTTGTAGTGGTTAACGACTGCTAATGCAGTCGGGACCAACGGTTTTACGTGCTTTCCGAAGTACTGAGCAGTTCGAAAAGATAAATTTTTGGTCACCCATCCAATGACCGGCCTTTATGAAGGTTGCTCAACCGCAGCAATCGCAGACCGGGTGCATTAACCACTGAGCCATCGAGCTCGTCTGAGAACCCTTTAGTTCAATGAAATATTAGTATACCTTATCATTTTGAACATAACTGTAATGCTGTTATTCTGCTACACGTGTTACTTTTTTTTTACCAATGTTCTTTTAGGCTGTCTTTAGGGATTGCATAACGTGCCTCTAGGTAAACTCCGGGGGTGCATGGGGGATCGAAAATTTCGCTATTTTTGCGCTGCGACGCACCGTTTTTGAGATACGATTAAAAATGTAAAATAAATAAATAAAATCATTGTTATCTATTATTAGTATATATTTTAGTTTAAATATTTTTATAACGGTCTTAAGCGACGTGTCCGTAAAGAACAGAGTATGTCCGGTTCTCTTTATGGCATTCCAGGATGGACGACTTCGTGGACAAAGATAGAAACACTCCTTCGCGTAGTGGCAGGAGGTCTCGCAGTCATCGACGAAGCGACGAGAGGCGGTACAACCGCAACGAGCGCAGCCGTTCACGATGCAGTCGTGGAAGGCAAAGCAGAGCGTCTATCAGGAGTCGCAGCCCTATACTGCCACATGCGAGAGCGACGCAACGCCGCAAATTCACAATGGACGGTTCACTGCTACAAAACTCAAGGCAGCGAGTGCAATCGCCGCCCAGGGATCATTCGCTGCTGCGCCTGTCCAGACGGCGCATGCGGTCACCATCCCGGGATTCTCTGGAGCGACGTCGGCGCAGCCGCTGTGGTTCCTCGCGTAGCAGATCATCAACGCGCTGTTTGTCCAGGCATCGCAGCAGTAACGACCACCCTGCCACACAGCCCCAAAGGCCGCAGAACTTCAATGCAGATGGTATGAACGCTGAACATCTCCTTAATAGTTTAAACTCTAATTCAAACCTCTCACACTTACTTAATTTTATGAGTAATTTTATGAAAACAGATCATTCTCAGCGCTTACATTATGATAAAAACATTATACCAGAATTTGATCCAACGATAAAAAATCACAGAATCGAAAATTGGATTTCAAAGGTTAATGAGTGTGCTAGTATATATAAATGGTCTGACCAACAAATACCTCATTTTGCTTTACCTAGGCTTGTAGGACATGCCAAAAAATGGTATGAGGGATTACAGTCGATCAATCGCACTTGGTCGGAGTGGCAAGATTATTTAAAGAGGGCTTTTCCATCAGAATCAAATTATGGAACCCTTTTATCCGATATGTTAGAAAGACGTTTTAAAATAGGAGAATCATTGGATAACTATTATTATGACAAAATGATGCTTTTGAACGCATGCGAAATTACGAGCAAAAAGGCAGTGGATTGTATTATACATGGGCTTGATGACAGAACTATAAGGGCAAGTGCATCGTCGGCCCGCTTTACTGAACCAGAACAATTACTAGGATTTTTGAAAGATATATGTACTGAACGTAACGATTATAAGGGTTCTAAATTTAGATCAAATGTTCATGCCAATGACGTGACCTGTTCTTTTTGCAAAAAGACTGGTCACAATATTAAACAATGTAGAGCATTGTATTGCTATAATTGTAAACAAAATGGGCACAGAATGAATAACTGTAGTCAACCTTTAATTAAGTGTGATACATGTCAAAAGATAGGACATAAAAAGGAAGACTGCTTCAAAAACAAACCTAGGCAAATTATAGAGAAACGTACTATGAACATTGCTTCGTCACAAAATTATCATTCAAAATTTTATAAACAAGTTTCTATAAATAACAACCCAATTAAGGTAAACTGCTTTATCGATTTTGGAAGTGATTGTTCCCTCATAAGTAAAGACCTTATCGACCAATATAGTCTTATGACAGAAACTGGAAATTTACCTACTATAAAAGGTATAGGTGAAACATGTATTACCCCATTAGGCAAAACAAACTTTAAACTTTGTATTAATTCAGTACACGCTACGATAACCGCTTATATAGTTAATCCTGATCAGCTACATGTCCCTCTGTTAATCGGTCAGAACCTAACTGAATTGCCCCATATATTAGTTATAAAAACTAATGAAACTCTTGAAATATTAAATAGAGAATCCTGTTTACCTGACATGGAATCCGAAGAGGTTTCAGTAGTGAAGTTAGTCACTTCAGCCTCTTGTACAATAAACAAAATTGGTATTGTACCCTGTTTCACTGCGGAGATTTTAAGTGGACCCATACTAGTAAAAAGCAGCTACCGTAATTATACTGGGGTAGAATATTGGATTCAAGAGGGCGTTTATCAGATCAAAGAGGGTCAAACTTCGATACTTGTAATAACACCATCCACATGTCTTACCTTAAAGTCAAATACTCTGTTGGTTCGAGGTGAAATAATAACAACAGGAGTTGACAATTGCAATCGTTGTCTTAAAGTTCATAGCAACTATGAACCGATTGACGAAGTTGAAATAAATATAAATGATGAACTTTCTGCAAAAGAGAAAAATGAAGTATACAAGCTGATTAAATTATATCGTAAAACATTTGCACAAAATTTATCTGAATTAGGTTGCACTTCGCTAAGCGAAATGGATTTCAATTTAACTGATCCAACACCGGTCGTTTATAAACCATATAGGCAAAGTTATAAAGAGCGTGAAATTGTACAAAACATGGTAAACGATCTTTTAGAAAATGATATTATTGAAGAATCTTCTTCATCTTATGCCAGCCCCATTTTACTCGTATCAAAAAAAACTGGTGGCCAACGCTTATGCGTTGACTATCGAGCATTAAATAGTCGGACAGTAAAAGATCATTTTCCCTTACCGCGTATTGAAGATCAGCTTGACATGTTAAGTGGTAGTAAGTACTTTACAAGCCTGGACCTTACGAGTGGATATTACCAAATACCTATAAGCTCGCAATGCCGCTACTTGACAGCATTTGTTACACCAAACGGTCTTTATCAATTCAAGAGAATGCCTTTTGGTTTAGTTAATGCTCCTGCTGTCTTTCAGCGAACAATAAATAAAGCGTTAGGACTCAATAATTCAACGGCGTATCCTTCCGATAAGCCAGCTTTAGCATATATGGATGACCTAATTATAATATCAAAAGACTTTACCGAGGGCATTAATAAGTTAAAAACTACATTTAATCTATTAAATCGAGCTAATCTTACGCTAAATATAAAAAAATGTACCTTTTTCCAAACTTGTATTGATTACTTAGGATTTGAAATTTCCGTGGACGGAATAAGGCCTGGTAAAACTAAAATAGACGCAGTAGAAAAATTTCCGGCTCCAAAAAATGTCCATGAGGTGAGGCAGTTTATTGGATTGGCGAGTTATTTTAGGAAATTTATAAAAGACTTTTCACTTTTAGCAAGGCCCTTAACTGATTTGACTAAAAAGAACTTTACTTGGCAATGGGGAAATAATGAAATTGAAGCATTTAACAATTTAAAAGCTAAGTTGATTGAAAGACCTGTACTGGCTTTATATAATCCAAAATACATTACAGAATTACATACAGATGCTAGCAAAGTTGGTTTAGCTGGCATTTTACTGCAAAAAGAAACCGAAAATGATTCTCTGCGCCCTATAGCATTTTACAGTAGGAAAACAACTATCGATGAGCAAAAGTTCCACGCCTATGATTTAGAAACTTTAGCTGTTATAACTTCGCTAAATAGGTTTAGGGTTTATTTATTAGGCAGTCATTTTACTGTAGTGACAGACTGCAACGCCTTACGTGCTACATTTTCTAAGAGGGATATTTTACCTAGAATCGCTAGATGGTGGTTAACGATGCAGGAGTACGATTGTAATATTATTTACAGGCCCAATCATAATATGATGCACGTTGACGCTCTTAGTCGTAACCCTATAAATGCTTTACCCCAAGACTGTGACCCTGCAATTCCACGTGTTATGGCCATTACCCAAAATGATTGGCTTCTAAGTCTACAATTAACAGATCCCAAGTTGTCTCACATTCGTGAAATTCTAGAAGACCCGAAATATAATGAATTAGTTGACATCAAACAAAATTTTGTCATAAAAGATAATAAATTATTCCGAAAATCAGCAGAAAATGGACTTAAGTGGGTTGTGCCAAAAGGTGCCAGATGGCAGATTTGTATTCTTAACCACGATGATGTTGGTCATTTTTCCGTTGAGAAAACTCTTGCTCGTATTCAAAAGGATTTCTGGTTCTCTAAAATGAAGAAATTTGTTACTAAATATGTGAAATCTTGCGTACACTGCGCTTATGGTAAAGACACTTGTAACAAAAAAGAAGGATACTTACATCCTATTCCAAAAACTGATATTCCGTTTCATACAGTCCACATAGACCATCTAGGCCCTTTTGTGAAAAGTTCTCAGGGACATATGTACTTGCTCGTTATAGTAGATGGTTATACCAAGTTTTGCATTTTAAAACCTCTTCGTCATTTGAAGTCCAATCCCACTATTAGAGCTTTAAATGATGTATTTACTATCTTTGGTTTTCCCACGAGACTAATTTCCGACAGGGGCACTACTTTTACTTCAAAAGAATTTGAAAAATTTTGTGTTGATTCTCACGTGAAACATATATTAAATGCAGTCTCGTCCCCTAGATCTAACGGACAGGTGGAACGTTACAATAGAACAGTATTAGATGCGCTAACCTCTTACACAGACAAGTTAGGTGAATCCAAATGGGATCAGGAGTTAGGAAAAATACAGTGGGGTCTAAATAATACTCTAAATAAAGGGATTGGCCGGACCCCTTCCGAAGTATTATTTGGTCGTAACCTCACACACGCCAATGAAAATATGTTTAGTAATCTGTTTCAAGAAACGCGATCCCCTATCTACAATCTCGAAGAAATACGATCAGATGTAAGTCAACACATAGAAAAAGATCAGCAAAAACAAAAAGCGCGTTTTGATAGTCATAGGAAAAAACCAAATGTTTACTCTATAGGTGACCTAGTTAAAATTAAAAAACAAATAGCATCAAATGAAGGACAAAGTAAAAAACTTCTTCCTGTTTTTTCTGGGCCATACAAAATCTCTAATATCCTAGATAATGACAGATACGAAGTTTCCAGTATACCTGGAACTGATTTAGGAAAGAAAAAATACTGTAATGTGTGGGCGGTTGATCAAATTCAACCTTGGATTAATACTCATATTAATAATTCAAGCTCAGATAGTGAAACAGAAGAATGATTTGTATTCCTTTATTTTTAGTAAAATTTCAAATGCCAAATGTTACTTGATGAATGTTTCCAAGCGACAATATTTCAAAAAAAAAAAATAGGCTTAAGAGTTACTTGATGAACTTACCAAGTAACAGTAAATAATAACATATAAAATATTTATATTGAATCATTTGATGAATTTTTCCAAATGATAATATAATATCATGATGATAATAATTTATGATCACTTGATGAATTTTTCCAAGTGGCAATATTTTGTATAAAAAAAAAAATTAAATAATAATAATAACTATATAATGTAAAAATCACTTGATGAAGTTCCCAAGTGTTAAGATTAAAAGAAAGTTGATTGTAGAGTCGCTTGATGAATTTTTCCAAGTGATAATATTTTGTAAAGTTTATTATTTTGGACTATATTCAATGTATAAAAATAACTTGATAATAATTTTTTTTTCTTTTATTTTTCTTCTTTCCAAGTGGAAAAATTTGTAAAATTTATTATATTGTATAAAGTGTCTATATAAAATTATAGATGGATATCAGTTGTTTTAAGTTATTTATTAAATATTTTTCATTTTCTAATTTATGTATTATCTAGTTGATTATAGTTTTAAACTGTTAAGGATTAAAGTTAATTTATAAGTTTGAGGACAAACTTGATTGTCAGGAAGGCCGATTGTTAGAAATCCACTAGAATCCTTCACATATACATACTTATACAATATTGTTATTAAGTTATTAATTTAAATCTTATTTTAAGCATACACTATTTTAATTTAAAAAGCCATTGAGCGGATGTTGTAACATTGAGTTGCTATCATTTTCCACGTTAATTATTATTGTGAAATGTAATTTTAATCTTAAATCAAATAAATTAAGCGTTGTTTTTATTTTCAAATTTAATTAAATAGTTTTGGTTTTTGTTATACAAAAGTTGTTCAAAAGATGTATTTCCGTTACAAATTAAAAGTTGTGAAACGATGCCAAAGTAGAGGAGAAGGGGAAGTCTAATCTAACGTCGGCAACCGGCATTGCCAACGTTGGATTGGGATTGTTGTGATTTGGATTTTGAAGTGGAATGTCGTGGGAAAAATAAAGTGTTTTGCTGAAGAGAACGTGTATCACTTCGAAAGCCCTAATTTACGCACTGGTTCTTATTACAACTAATTATTTTTGTTATAATATTCTCAGTGTGGCCACAGTACGATAGAGCACCATCCCAGCTAACTAACTAAGCAACAAACTATCGGTTATCCATAACGCGGTATTGTGTTCCTTTGACAAATGCGCGCGCGCACCGCTCGTTAATACAGCCGCGCGTGGTGTGCGCACGTATTTGTCTTACGCCTTTTATTGTTTAAAAAGTTGTTGTTCCTTTTTCGAATATCAAATGAGTTATTGATGAGTAGCTTTATTTTTTTAAATAAATCTTCGTTTTGTTTTTGATTGTTGTTTGTTTTATAGTCAGAGTTGTCTAGCGACAAGTTTTCGATGAAAGCTGTTATGATTTTCGTTTCATAAAGGATGTTTTAAGTTCGCAATGCCAAGTCATCGATGGATGACTAAGTTTAAAGCATTTGGTTCTGAAATAAAAACATATAAATAATAGTGTTTTTTATCTGTGTCACAGGCTATAGCTACTTACTCGTACATTGCTAAAATCAACTAAATGTATTTGCCAAGTCATAACCATCCATTATCACATACATCTATAAAGTTTTACGCCAAAGCATTAAAACTTAATTACTTTTTATAGCGGATATTATGAAACTAAACTCGATCAATTAACTAGCTTTTACATTTTTAGATAGAAGGTAACTAATTTTAATAGCTACAAAATACAAAATGTTTTATTTCGCTAACCCAATCTAATTACATGACTGTGTATACGTTCATGGAGCTGCCTTTTAATTAGAAATAAATATCTGATGAAAAAAGCGCATTTATTTTGTTAAAATTAAAGTCTTTTTAGACTAAACTTAAAGTCATATTTAAGCTTCCAAATATGAAATAATATGTAAATTAAACGCGAGTAATTTAGTAAAGAATTTAGTAAAATGTGTTAATCTTATCTTATCTTTTCTTATCTTATCTTAGAGGGGCCTGTTGAGGTTTCCCATTCCCAGCACTTCGAGTTAAGGATCTTTTGTGCATTCTTCCTCTGTCAAGATAGATGCCATAAGTTTGACAACGTCTATGAGAGCGAAGAGCCTGAGGCGTCGTCCTATTGACAATGATCGTACGATGACACAATGTGTTCTCGTCGTGCAATAAGTTCAAACATACAGATTTCTTCAGAGTGTCCTAATCCAGTTCGCAAGTCATCAAGATCAAGGTACGATCATTTTCATCGCACGACGAAAACGCACGTGTCATCGTACGATCGTTACCAATTTTCTGCTTTTTGGTTACAAATGTTTCAATTTCGGTGTGTAGTATTTGCGTAAACTCCAGAAAACAAAGTCACTTCTCTCGCTCTTGTCAATGGCTCAGGGACAGACATGAATTTCTCTCGTACTGTTCGAAGAGTGTTAAAAAAATTCCACGGGTAATTCGAATACGCACTTTCTGTAGTACCTACGGAATCAACCGATCCAATCCGAACCCCTCGGAGAATCTAGTAGGGTACGGGGACAAGCACTAGTGCGTGATGCCGTTCCCTCTAGAAAACCTCTGACGGTGCTTCGTTGCACACGGCTTGAGGAACCCCTTAACTGGAGAGGCGAAACACGTGTCGGGTATCGGTGTTGGTGTGTATGTTCGCTTGGATCCATTGTTTCTTCCGCCTGTGCTTACATTTGCTGGCGGGAGGGCAGTGCATGCGTGCTGCCTCCAAGCTGGATAAACAAGTGAGTTAGCGGAATTAACACTACATATTTTTTTAATTACATTTTTTGTACCCTTTAACTTTTTCGCCGCCCCCAAAAAAGCCCGGTGAAGTTTAAAATGACCAGGGCTAATCAACAAACTCTTTCAATAAAACTACGGGATCAACATCAGACCAGAGAATGCACCTATCAGCAGACAGCTTGTGTAGGGCATAGGAAACGGAGTCAGTGCAACATCTATTGTGCGACTGCGACTCTGTAGCTAGAAAATGGGACTCATGGAATCGGCCAATCCGTAACCAGAAGGCTCTTCACTCTCAAAGACGTTGTTAAACCTATGGCATCTTTATTTACAGAGAAATAAAAGTAAAATAAGGGTTGCACAATAGATCCCGATGGGGCGAAATGCTACTGGGAGAGAGAAGCCACAGCAGGCCCCACTAAAATAAGATAAGATGTATTTTCAATTATGCTATCGTTGCTCTGTCCAACCCATGCAAAATTATCAAAACTCTTATTATGAGCTTCAAAAGCTTTGTAAGCTAAAGTAAAGACTCCTTAATAAAATGTCAACAACTACGTCATCAACTCTACTGTTCCGACAACCCTGCCTAACGTCATATCCAACTGTGGCAATTATTAAGAAATAGAAAATGGCGTATTGGCGTGGGATTCGCATTGGGATCACGTGCGAGCAGCGATCAGATGCGATTGTACCGATGAATAGATCGTCCACCTCTATTGTAAGTTAATGCTTGGAGACAAGACTTGTCGATCTGTTTAGGGGCATACTGGTCACATGTTCAGCTAACTGGGGTTAAAAAAAATATGTATTTTTCTATATATTGCCGTTGGTCCCGTCATCAGCATTAGCAGTCGTTAACAACCACCGCACCGCACTGGGCCCGCGTGGTTGTTTTTAGCCCGCTATCGCTGTGGTGTTTCCATTCAAGAAGACTCGTGCCCCAACAGCGGGGGCAGCAAATGAGCTAGTTATGATGATACATTGAGATAGTTATTATCGTATCTTATCTTAGTGGGCCCTGCTGAGGTTTCCCTCTCTCAGTAACACTTCGACCCATCATCGGGATATTTTGTGCAACCCCATCCTTTCACTCTTCTTCCTCTGTAAAGATAGATGCCATAAGTTTAGCAACGTCCTTAAGAGCGAAGAGCCTGAAGTCCTCCGGTTTCGGAAAGCCGACCCCAGGAGTCCCATACTTTTCCTAGCCAGAGAGTCGCAGTCACACAGTAGGTGCTGCATTGACTCCGTTTCCTCTCCACATGCCCTACACAAGCTATTTGTTGAAAGATGCATTGTGTGAAGCATTTGTTTTGTGGCATAGTGCCCTGTCAAGGCACCGATGGTTAATCGGGCCTGCTTTCTACTGCCTCCGCAAATGAACTTACTCCGTCCTAAGGCATTTTCGCCTAGGAAGGATTTGGAGTGTTTCATACTTATTTTTAGTCTATGTAACGCTTTCTTTGCCTCTGTTTCTATTACAATGTTTTTTTTATATTTCCATTTCAAATAATAAAACGTATTTTATTTTTAGAAGTCTTATCGTCTTTTTTGTCTTGTCGCAACTCACTATCAGGTGAGATGAAAGCCAAAAGAACAGCGCTTTTCCTAAGTAAAGCAAAAACAAAAAAAATATTGTTGTACGTTCTCGATATCCGTGTGTCGCCAATCAAGTCGCAACTCCGGAATGGTGATGCAGCCTCAACAGGAAGCCTCAGCTTTTGTTCGTTGCGAATGATAAAAACGTCAAGGCACACCGCGGCGCGGGCCTATTGTCTCGACCGGCTCTTGTTTGTTTTATTGTCTGTGCGTTGGTAGCACTGACCGGTGGATAACAGTGCGTATGAGTATGAGTGCGCAACGTTGGTAGCGACGTTTAATTTTAATGAGCATTAGGAATCTTGGAGAGTTGTCCACTTTTTGCGCTGTAGAATGTCTATGGTTCTATAGTTAGACTGGAAGTTTAATAGTTTTTTTTAAATTCAATTTTAATATGAAAAGTGCCTTTAATCCGTCGTCTGCCGTAAATACAGACACAATAGAATTTTATTTGTTTGACGGCGCTGATCAGCGCTCTCACATATAAAAGGTTAAATGACGGTAAAGTGTACATAATACACTTAAAATTTGGAAAATGGAGTATACATTGGATTGATATAAATGTAATGTAAATTCAACACCTTAAATTATAGTAGGATACACTTTTTTCTAATTCTAATTATATTTTTGTTTACAATCTGAAAACGTATAGATACGAATGCTCCAGCGCCGAATCGAATACTAATGGCCGTTGCATTTAGGCTAATGCACAGTTGGGCCAGCTAAAGTTGATACTTACTCAAAATTTTTCAGTTACTTTTCACATCTATCTTTAGCCATTAAGTTAATAAAGTCGGGAAGAAGTGTACACAGAGAATCAGCAGCTACTGTGTTCTGATCCCATTGTCCACATAATAAATCAAAAAGATAAATTTCTTATACATACAGTAGCTTCACTTTTCACTTATAAACCCAAGTGCACTAATGGTATTGTTTTGACATCGTTTTGATATGTTACTACATACATTAATGTGTGCCTTTACGGGTCCGGTTGGGTCATAAAACTGCATAATAACTCACCTCCGGCCGCTCTCATGGGAGAAAGTCAGAAGCCTCATGAAATTAAATCTGGACATAGAACATGCCGCTATAATTTATGGAATGTGTGCATTTGAATATTCATTGCGCGATTGCAAAAGACAAATGCCGTTCGTAGTTAACAGCTTCAAAACTATTTGCTTTGGAACCATAGACAATAATTAATCAATATGACACTTTGATAATAATTAATGGAGTCAGGCGTTTTGCGGAAATCCATAACACATCATGTTATTATCATCATCATCAGCAAATGTTCATGGGCCCAGTGCGGGTTGATGGTTGTTAACGACTGCTAATGCAGCCGGGACCAACGGCTTTACGTGCCTTCCGAAGCACGGAGGAGCTCGAGATGATACATTTTTGGTCACCCATCCGATGACCTTGCGAAAGTTGTTTAACCTCAGCACTCGCAGACCGGGCGCGTTAACCACTGCGCCATCGAGCTATTTTGTGGTGTTAATTTTGGTAGATAATTCGTTCATCAATCTTGTCAAGCAGACAAAAATATGCAAAAATATGCACACCAAAACCGATAATGATAATATCAGATCAGGGGTGCGATTTTTGAACCTGTGACTCATTCTCACGCTTTGATTTATCGATAAAACGAGTGCTTCCTTTCACTAATATTCTAAGTTACTAAGTAACTAATATGGATACCGAAAATTTCCGAACGTATCTTAATCACATTATAAATAATGCAAAAATTACAAGTATATTTCATTTTCACAGTGTATTTCATATCACTTTTAATTTATAAATATATTTATAAATATTGTATGATTTGGTAACGAGATTCTTTTTTTTATTTTTGTAAATGTGTCTTTATTTTTATTAAAGCTGTGGAGTTTCTTACGCCCATTCTTCTCCACAGCTAAAAAATAGACGTCCTGAATGGGTAGTAGGTGAAAAATGTATGGACGATTCAAAAGAACTTTTCTTAATATATTAATTTTCAAAAGTTTACGGGAACACTGCACATTGAAATGAAACAACTTGTACGGATGTACTCGCGTTTATTTTACACATTACTACCGCCACGGACCCTGCAAAGGGTTCGAAACGTCAGGATAAACATGAATTAAAAGTAATGTGTAAAATAAACGCGAGTAGATCCGTAAAAGTTGTTTCATTTAATTTTTCTTAAGTTTATTTGAGTGAGATTCAAAACTCACACCCCTAAGACAGAAGTCGAATAATGTTATCACGACACTATTATAAATTATCGGCAGTGAAAATCGAACTTGATAAAAGACGACTGCATCAGTTGAGACTCAAACCAAAGACCGATCCGGAACTATATGGCAATGCCCCGGAAAATAATTTAAAACATTAAAAGAAAAAAGAGATCCATACTTGAACCTGGAACATTGAAACAGAAAAGTGAATCAGAAACATCAGTCATGTTTCGTAAGTAAGTTTGTGAGAATGAAAAAGGTTATAATGTAAATTTCAAAGATCTAAAAAACAATAGTGGAACAGATACATAATACAGTCATGTTTAGTTATTTAATGGCATTTGAAAAAGAAAAAAGGTCCTAACCTGGAGTACTCAATAACAAAAAAATTTGAGTATTTGAATATCGATCGTCCAAAAACGAAATTGAACCAGAGACGTCACATGGCACAATTGCACGGCACCTGCAAAGTGCCGGACGCTGCGGCGCTGATTGCCACATTGTCCCGCTCACAATAACTCGATTAGAGTGGCGACCGTCGCCGGACATGCTACCGGTTGACATAACGTGGATGCTGCTCTCGATTTAAGTAAACAAATAATTTTAAGGCTCCACTTCAGAGTAAGTATGTTATAACAAAAAACGTTGACCCGTAATTCTCCTTTATTTAGAATTTAAGTTTAAAAACAATGTTAACGTCTTAGGGGAACCGCTTGGCCTTCATTTCATGATGGTAAGTAAAGCTAAAATTGAAAGTCACCGGTAGAAGTATTTTCGCAGAATCCTTTGACATGTACTCACTTAAAAAAAAAGTTTCTAATTGTAATTATGTATGAAATAATATGTGTTAGGAGAGCAGTAGGTATATGTTACCTATAACGCTTACTTACATTTTAACTACACACATATTACATTACACATATTAAAACATATATAAGAAAAACTCTTACAGAAAACGTTTGTAGCATATCCATACCAAACCATCGTCTCCACACCCCCAATTAGGCGAGCACGGTGCTACCAAGGCACAAAGGCAAAGATAATGGTCAGTTAACTTAGTTCGGGAGATAGTTCACTTAGAGCCAACTTAACTTTATCAAGTTGCAATTAAGTTCGCCCGCTTAATTTAATATTCTCACGTTCCATATCACAATTACGACCTCGTGAACTGGACGCTATCGATCGGGACTTTCGTTCGCCATTAGATGGTGCTTCGGCGACTTTACGATGTGAGTGCTGTGATAATATAATGAAGACAAAACTTTCTAGTGTTCGCTTACTTTGTTGTAAAGTTACATGAACAAGCTCATTGTTGCTGAGGATAATAGGAGAGTATGTTTACCTTTAGAAAATTTTCTAAGGCAAGAGAAATGCTATAAGATAAAAACAGTTTCACTTCTTGCAGCCATTCCGCGAAAAGAAAAAACAAAACGAAACGTCATTTGAGGATGGTACTAATTTAAAAAGGAATTATGTCAAGAGTCAGTAATTACGTAATATATAGACCATCAACTACTCAACTTCAAACAAATGACAGCGTCATAATCATCAGCATATATCAGTCCACTGCTGGACATAGGCCTCTCCAAGTGCACGCCACTGAGCACGATCCGCGGCTACTCTCATCCAGCTCTCGTCAGCCACCTTGCAAAGATCATCGCTCTACCTAATCCAAAAGCGTTCTACACTACGTGACACTTTTTGATGTGTAACATCTTTCCGCTCGCTTTCTACATATATAAGCAATTTGTGGGAGTGATTTCGTGAAATGGGACGGAAGTATATGTAGCAGTGCAACAGGAAGTCGGGGAAGCGCGTAAGCGCGCGCCATTTTGTAGATTTGAAATCGATATTATGTACATGACATATTATTATTATATGTGACATATTGTGTCATTTGACTATCAAAGGTCATTTTGATATGTCAAATGTTTTCTGATGAGCATTTACTGCATTTATTTTATAGTTATAAAATGATGTAATACCTGGACCCATTTTTTTTTTCAGAATACAATGTTAAAATTGCTTATTACTAAGATGAGATGTCAAATGTCATCATATTATGCGACTACTGTAAGGCTCGCTCGTTTTTTTTTTTTTGAGATTTGAGAGAGTTTGCCGATTGTCACTGGGTCAGCTTCACCGGGCTTTTTGGAGAAGAATCTTAAAGGGTTCCTTAAGCTGTGTGAAACGAATCACCGTCAGAGGTTCACTAGAGGGAACGGCATCACGCACTAGTGCGTGTCCGCGTGCCCTACTGGATTCTCCGAGGGGTATGTTACACGCTTCGATATACTATGACATAGTTGACATAAATGATTATGGTTATATTTAATTATACGCAAATTTTGTTGCGGACAAATTATTATTAGTAGTTGTCGACATATAAGGCTCCTTTGGCTTACAAAGTAAGAGTAGATTATTGTTGATAAATTTTGGCGAGTTGGACAGAACCACGATAGCGTATCGGTAAAATGCACTTGACCTGGTATGCCATGGGGTGCGGGTTCAAATCCCGCTCGTGGAAATTTTTTCAACACTTTGTTCAAATATTTGACATAGTTGACATGTTATTATGTCCAAACAAATTTATAAAACATTTAAAAATATAAAAAATAGGGGTACGCCGGCATCGGGACCAGGGTCCAAGCTACCGGTGGTTAGGGGTCCAGAGACAGGAACCTCTTCACAATGCGTGCCGTATCGAGGAGAACTGCCTTCTGAATCAGGCCCTTGATCCAGCCGGCTAACGAGACCCTCATTAGATATTAATCGAGGCTGTTATTATTATTATTAATGAAGAGGAGCTCGATGGCGCAGTGGTTAACGCGCCCGGTCTGCGATTGCAGACATTAAGAAACTTTCGCAAAAGTCGGTCAACGGATAGGTGACCAAAATTATTCATCTCGAGCTCCTACGTGCTTCGGAAGCACGTAAAGCCGTTGGTCCCGGCTGCATAATCAGTCCATCCATAGGGAAGGCTTATGCCCCAGCAGTTGGGACATTATGAGCTGGTGATGTTATTATTAATGAAATATTTACCTGTAACCTGCTGATTTCTACTTGTATAAATATTAAATCTTAATTAAGTATGTGCGGTTTCCATCGGTCACATCGTAAAAGGTGAGTTTAACGTAAGAGATAGTCGTAAATAGCAGCTTACAATTTGAAAGTTACGACCGGTGTATACTTTATTACGTTGGAATAAAGTTCCATTTACAATGTATGTAATGTCAAACATTATGAGTCTGGTCGATTCCTGAAACGTGTGTGAAACGTGTGGATGTTTTTACTTACAAGACCTTAGACAAACTGACAAATTTCCTCAATAGACTTATATGAATTTTATGAACGTGGCATATGGTTGAACATTTATTGAAGAAAAAAGACAAAGTGTTGAAAAAAAATTCCACGAGCGGGAGTGCACCTGACCAAGCATGTCATGGGGTGCGGGTTCGAATCCCGCTCGTGGAATTTTTTCAACACTTTGTCTTTTTCCAAATTGTAATTTGTTCGCAACAATATTTGCGTAAAATTATATATGTAAGTAATAATTTATTGAAGAAATTTTACAGTTTTGGAAAGGTGCAGTCGTCTGTCCAGTACATTACAATAAAAAAATTTCTTTGTCTGTTTAAGGGTAATCTTAAAGACTACTAAACCTATCCTAAAATTTCTTGGACCAATTGAAAACTAAATTAACCCTGAGTAATTCAGGCATTCGAGGAGATTGAAGGCGCAGAGGATAACGCGTCCGGTCTACGAGTGCTGAGTTTAAGCATCTTTTGCAAAGGCCGGTCACCGGATGGGTGACCAAAAATGTGTCATCTCGAGCTCCTCCGTGCTTCGGAAGGCACGTAAAGCCGTTGGTTCCGGCTGCATTAGCAGTAGTTAACAACTACCAATCCACCCACGGCCCGCGTTGTGGTTTATGGCCCGTTTTCCCTATCCAGCCATAGGGAAGGCTCGTCCTCCAGCAGTGGGGACATAAAATGAGCTGATGATGATGATAATTCAGGCTGTACTGAAGACATTAATTTAAAATCCTATAGGCAATGGGATACTAGTGTTTACGCGGATGGAGTTGTTGGCGGTCGCTAGTCTTCTATTGCATACTTTCTTATAATCTACGAGTATACCTATCCTATTTTACTATTAACACTTTAACAGCCGATCACGTACTGGGTACGGGTGGATGGGCTCGTCTCAGGACGCTTGTCACGTCCTCTGTACGGCATTGACTTTCTTAGCGTTTGATTTAAAATGACGTCCGTGGTACGTGATTTGCGTGTAACCCCGGTGTAATGAATAAACAAAAATATATAGATGTATTACAAATAGTTTTTATTTTATAAATCTTACAATATCGGCAAAAATTGCCGGCGTACCAGGAAATGCGCGCTTTAAAATAGTCGGCTGTTAAAGTGTTAATAAAGAGGTAACGTTTATAACTTTGTTTGTTTGTAAAAGGTAATCTCTGGAAGTACTGGTCCAATTCTAAAATTTATTGCACTGATAGAATGCTACATTACTTGCAAGTGACATAGGTAATATTTTATAATAATAAAAAAGAGTTTCTTTACAAATTTCAATCCACACGTACGATGACGCGGGAAAAATTCCAGTTATTTGTATAAATCTTACATGAGCTCCTGGAAACAAGCGCATAAATAAATCTTAACTTAGGACCTTCTTTGTACATAAATAAGGGTAGGTTACAAAATTGTGTTTCTCATTTCGAAAATTGTTGCAATCATTTTTTGGTGATCTGACAGCAGCCACTAAATATAGCATATTCGGAAGTGCTTCTGCCCCCCTAGATAAGTAACATAACGCTAATAAAATAAAAAATAAATATTAAAATTATTGTACGGTATTGAATAAGTCAACGATACGTATAATTAATGACGTTTACGTCAATCCCATACAATAATCATTATGGGTATGTTCCGATATACACTGCGAGCACTGTAAGGTGTGACGTCAATTTCGTATATTACTTATAGCTATACTGGTTACTGTTTAAAACGGAACGCAATCCAGTATACTGTCATCCATGCTTTCATCCATGTCATTTCTGGACGCTGTTGATCACGTGATCAAAGCACTGGGAGCACCTTACCTCGAAAATGCCAGTACTTACAAATGGCGACGATTTCTGACGTCATATATTTCCCTAGGATACTGCGGCAGTATACTGTCAGTCCATAACGGAACAAATTTCTCACCAGTAAGAGCACAGGACAGTGCTTGCAGTGTATATCGGAACATACCCTATATTTAATTTCTATTCTATTAGAGTTATGCCAACTGTCTAGAGGGGCAGACCAGGTATGGCAGAGGATTTGAAGGGATAGTGTTGTCCTCGCGAACGAAGTTGCGTGCAAATGCTAGTTCATTATAAAAAATACAACGGCGCATCATTGAAATAAGTATGCATTTGCACAGTAATGGCAAGTTGTTATTTATATCACTTACTGTTCTACTTACACTCTGGCTGGTATTAAAATATCGTTAATGTGGAATTTTATGTCGTCCGCTTGTTAAATGCTAATTATTTTCCTATTAACTGTAGCGAACATGTGGGTAGGTAAGTATGTTTTTTGTTTTTCAGACTTTAACTATAGGTACGTAACGTCATGTCACTACGGCGCGTCGTCAATTTACAACCCTTTTTAAAGATAAAACATATCAAGTCACTATTTGGATACATTCACGTTTAATTTTATCTTGACTTTTCGAAGAATATCTATATGTCTACGGAATAATTGATATTTTGAAATAAATTTGTCTTGAATAAACATTATTACTCCTTGGCAATGCAGAACGTTTTCTAGCTGTAGAAAAAATGGATAATGGGCCCAAGAATATGTTATAATTAAATATACGTACTTGGAAAATATATCATTAATTTAAACCATGTAAAAACAATGGCAGAGTTAAAAATAAAACAAAGGAAATATCTCTTTTGTCATACGTTTGACCTCGGTGCCAGCATTCGTTAAAACACACCCCCGTAACAACATTTAGCCATCGTGGTTGGTCCCATCTCCTAAAATATCATGTGAGAAAGGCTGTGCCCAACTGTGGGACGTTCATCAACTTACGATGATGATCTTGAACAAAATTTTAACTTGAGTACTAGTTTCAATAGTTCCTTATACCACAGTTGGACACGAAAGCCCACATTACTATAGAACACGGTGTTTGTGCGTCAATCTGTCAGTGCGCCTTCCTCCATGGCGGATAATATGCTACAAATTGGCACCACTGTCACACTTGAGCATTACACTGAAAAAGCCGCATCGATAAGAGTGTGGCGCAAGGGCATAGCTGAAGCGATTAGCAGATTTTGTAGTATTTTTTTGCACGCACATTTGATATTTTACTTTATTTATTAAGACAAGCAACAAGACAAACACATTTATTTTAATTAAAAGTAACAATACACACAATTACTAAGCAGAATTATGTTTAAAGAATAAAAAACTAAGTGTCACCTCAATTAGTTGCTGCCTCGGCATGTAACGAAGTTTATATTTTATTTATTAGTAAATATCTGCTACTTATTAACATTCTATCTGTTTTTGGTTTACTAGTATACTGCAAAGATATAACTTTACTTATTAATTTTTGAACTAATTAACATCGCCACTATTTCCGGACAGTTAGAATTTAGAAACCTTTTAAATCTTTTACGAACATACTCCTTTCTCAGAGATCGGCAACGCATTTGCGATTCCTCTGGTGTTATATTTATTATTTATTTAATAAACAAAAAAGGGGAGTTTGTTCACAATTTTAACATGTCACTCCCGTAATTACGACATAGAAATTACATAGATTCCTCTGGTGTTGTGGTGTTCTTGATTAGTGCAGTGATTACTTTTCAGCAGATTGCTACATACATAAGTAAAAATGGTACAAAGATTAGACTTTTACACCTTTACAGTTGATGATATCGGGCGAAGTGCACTTTCGGATTTAACGTTAGTTACCATCATGTAAGTTGACATATCTGGCTTCCTAGATAAGTGGCATAACGCTAACAGAATAGAAATTAAATAGACTGTAGAGGATTGACATAAGTCAACAATACGTATAAATGACGTTTATGTCAATCCCATACAATAATCATTCTATTTAATTTCTATTTTATTAGCGTTATGCCACTTATCGAGGGGGGCTTTTGTGAAATTAAAAAAACAAATACCTTACAGGTTTTCTGATACGCCGTAACCATTCACATGGACCAAACAGGCGGCGCGGACGCAAGAAAGGCCCGAGCGCGACTACACCTGTTCGTCAGCCCTTTGCGCTCACCGCGATTGTCAAACCCACCGAATAACAACTGTGTGGAGACGATTTGACATCAACAGCAATAATGAGACTTAACAGCCTTTAGCGGGGATACAAGCTATTGGACACCGAAATTTATTGGCCGATTCTGCAGTAATAATTGAGTTTTATGCGTTAGGAATGAGCGGTCGTTAGTTTGATACTCGCAGTTACAATGTTGAAGGTTCAACGCAAGTCTTTAGTATTATAAACAGCCTATAAACTTCCAAGTGGTGGGGTTAGGTCATGTCATATCCATCAGATGAATACGGAAACAAGAGAAAGCTGAATTTAAATGATTGACATTAGGTGCACGTTTGGATCACTGTTAATAAAAGCCCGCTGAAGCTGAAATGCCAAATAGGCAATCAGGAAATTCTCTCAAAAAATCACAACAATACACACCGATCACCGATCACAATACAGTGACAATAAGTTCATATAATTTATTATTATTATATTATCTTGTGGCAGTGGGCAGGGCACATTGCTCGCAGGACTGATGGCCGCTGGGGCGGAACAGTCCTTGAGTGGCGACCGCGTACCGGAAAGCGCAATGTGGGCAGGCCTCCAACAAGGTGGACCGACGATCTGGTGAAGGTCGCGGGAAGCCGCTGGATGCGAGCAGCAGAAAACCGGTCGTTGTAGAGATCCTTGGGGGAGGCCTTTGTCCAGCTGTGGACGTCTTTTGGCTGAGATGATGATGATGATGATGATGATATTATCTTAAGTTTTGTTATTTTGAAGCGTTTACAATCACGCCCAAGCGGCTGGATTCTTACATTTTTCCCATAGTTCAAATGACAAAATCAAGCCGCTCAGCCCTTATGTTACTACGTTTTTGATATACGGACCATTAAAAAAATAAAATATTACACAAAATGTAGGTAGTTTGAATATTTTTTTGTCAGTCGTTGTTCTAACTCCACAGTTCACTCACTCTGTCGAACGAAATTTGTTGGAGCTGATCTGAGTCAAAATTTTTTAATTAAATTTTTTTTATATACCAAGAATATTTATCATGAGTGTTTTACGGTGAGTAAATAATATAAACTACATTAAATATATTAAGATTGCTGCTTGTAAAAATATGGACATTTGTAATTTTAGTATTATGATAAATCAAATTATTTACTGATTTTCTAATAATTCGTTCCGTTTATTCGACGTTTAATTATGTGTTCCGTATATCAAACGTTAGTAATATAACCTACTGTGTTTGTTGTTTTAGGCCAACGATGAAAATTTTGAGTTTTAATGAAATTATCGAACCATTGGAATGCAATGACGATAAAACCCTACCCGACACAATCACAATTTTTCCCCCAGAAAATTGTACTAGTGACGTCACGGATGAGGATTCAGAAAAGTAAGTAAGAAAAAGTAGTAAAACTACAAAATTTGCCTGGTTCGCAACTAAGAGCAGAGGCCGAGGTTACCGGTAACAACTCGTCTGACGAAAGTAAAGAAGATGATTGCATCTCGGTGGTTCAACTGGCAAAATGTTCTAAAATGGATAACCTAATGCTAACCGCTAGCTCTCAAACTGTGGATGTGGTACATCTCGAAATCCAGGCCGGACGTCAAAAAAATTACGAGAATCTTCCCTTTTTGTTTCTCTGCACCTAAAAATTTGCTTCGAAACTTACCAAACACATGTTAAATACATTTTATTATAAGTTTAAATCTAAATTGAAGCTCTAACATACAGGTTGACGAACAACTCTTACTATTGGACCAACTCCCTAACTCGAAAATAAAATTCAGCTGTTCCATACAAAACATCAATATTCATTCGACCAAAATGTATGGAACAGCTGAATTTTATTTTCGAGTCAGGGAGTTGGTCCAATAGTAAGAGTTGTTCGTTTGTATCACGGGAGTCATCTAAGGAGGTTTGGACGGTGATAAAAAAGTCAACGGGTATCAAAATTACAATAAATTGTTTTTTTTTTAATATAAAAAAACTTGTTTTTATTGCATACTTAAATTGTTATACAATTCGATTAAAACTGCTTCATACCAGTACATATTACTAGCGTTCCGTATATCAAACACCATTTTCTCGCTTTTCCACATATGATGCAATTTTTTTTCAAATTTTCCTTTTAATTTGAAGCCATAATTAGACAATATTATACGAAAAGCTACGAAGATCCTTTGCAAAAGGAATATCCGTAATAAGTGGGTAAGAAACGATTGTAGTGAATATTTAAAAATGACTGAACTTATGTGTTCGGGTAGTGACCATGTTTTTTGTTTTGTTGTTGGCTAGACAACCTTTACAGCGTCACGTCAGAGGGTTTCTAGAGCAAATGGCATCGCATAAGGGTGTCCCCGTACCCTACTAGATGCTCCGAAGGGTTCTGAATTCTGATCACCGGATGGCTGAATAAATTTAATATATCTCAAGGTCCTTAGTGCTTCTAAAGTGTTCATCATTATCATCACCAGCTCATTTTATGTCCCCACTGCTGGGGCACGAGCCTTCCCTATAGATGGATAGGGAGAACGGGTCATAAACCAAAACGCGGGCCAAGTGCGGATTGGTAGTTGTTAACGACTGCTAATGCAGCCGGGACCAACAGCATTACGTGCCTTCCGAAGTACGGAGGAGCTCGAGACGATACATTTTTGGTCACCCAGCCGATGACCGGCCTTTGCGAAAGTTGCTTAACCTCAGCACTCGCAGACCGGGCGCGTTAACTACTGCGCCATCGAGCTCCTCAGTCTCCTCGAAAGTGTTACAGTTTGGAATAGCCTGATAGACTATGGCTCGATCTTTCAAACTGCTAGTGTTCTTAGGAGATAACCTGTGTCCCAGTAATGCGACAGTTATAGATTGATGATGATACCTGTTGTTTTACAAATCTTTACTATCCAATTTTAATTAAAAAAATAAGTATTGCTAACCTCTCCACCGTTTCCTAATTAAAACCAATCAATTAAACAATGCGACGTCCGAAGATAAAATACATGGCACTATATCAGACCTTTGACTGATCATCAATAACCATACAAAAAAGACAAGCTTCAAGCAAGAAAGAGACGTTATCATGGCGTCCCACTCGCTGAACCTAAGAAGCAGTAGATGCGTTTATCTTACAGCCTTTGATAACAGCTTAAATGCGAGCTAATTGCCATTAAAGTACTTTGGAGTCAATTAAAATTGCCCAGATCAACCTTTGGGCGGTCGGAATGGAAAAAAGTATATTTAATTACTCCAATACAGATAGGATTAATTTTAATGTCGCTTAAGAGTAAAACTTAGTTCGAGATTTTAATATAGGTTTTTGAACGGACTTTTTTTAGATTAAAACACAACCCATGGTTGTTAACTTGATTTGAACTTAAGTTAAGTTACGCAACTTATGATATCTCATTTTAGTTTTCTTTTTAATTAACGTAATATTAAACAGTTATTTTTACAAAAAGTTTGACTTACCAAATTGCAATTTATTTCGTGCCGAAAAAATATAGCTGTCAGACAAGACTGCCATAAAACATGACATTAAACAAATGAAATTAAATGAAATAAACTGAAATGAAATATATTTATTAGAACACCGTATAGACTTATGTAAAACAAAACCAAAAAAACATATTTATAGTGTGTTATAAAAGGAATCCACTCACCATTTGTTGCAGTGGACAAAAACTACAACGCTGATCTTCCATGGAGACCCCAGTTTTGTGTGTATGTGCGCGGCGTCGCGCTGTACCTACATACGTAATATGATTTAAAAGTACAGTGCACATACTAGTTCAAATTTTTATATAAAAAGGGATTAACTTTGTAATACTCGTTATTGTTATTGAAATCCCAACAAATTCAGTTGAATACAACTAAGGTAAGATCAAATTAAAACCCAATCATCTTACACATTATCAGATGCCTGCAAATTAAAACTGAAACAGAGTTACGAAGTGGTGGTAAATTGTTGCAACACTTCGTTGCAGCATACCGATAACTTCCATGAAAAGCCGCCGTTCTATGTTGGGAGCCAATCAGACGTATTGCAAATTGTCATTGTCATCTAAATTTAAAAAAGAACACGTTAATAAAAGCGTTCAGGGCTTTGGTCGAAACCTCTTTTGTTGAAACCTTACCTCGAAAGAGTTTGGACTTAACATTCTCGTTAATAAAAAAACAAAATCTAATCGGAGCTGTCATCGGTAAGGAAAATATGGTTGGATATGAAACCAGGGTCTAATGAGACAAAAGGTTAATGAGTGTAACAATGGCGGCGCAGTAAAATATTGGATTTATTTACGTGGGACAGGTCCGGCGATGATCTGATAAAAGCAAATGCCATGGTTAAGGCGACGCTGCTGGAGGTTTTGACGATTCGGATTAATAATACTTAGGTAATTGTTTATAACATTTATATTTTTTGTTCGCTAAATGCAAAATTTGTGGATGCTTTTGATTCACATAATTATTTTAAGCAAACATACAAGCGTCATCATATTTTTTATGAGATGAAACACATATTTTGGTAAATGATTTAATCATTATATCATGATCTCTGAGATAATTTAGAACTCTCATAATATCACTATGCTTTGATAATAGTATCATGCTTATTCTATTTACAAAACTGTGTAATACATTGCCGAAATATGGAAATTAGTGAAAACAATGGAACATTACTGAAATTATTTTTTTGATTGATTCTTATTAGAATTAATAGAAAGAATTAATGACTACTTTTTAAGTTAAGAACTTACACTAATTTAAACTTCTGCCACTCACATCTTTTTTTTAATGAATTTATCCGTTGTTTAATCGATAACCCTTCCCTTAACAGAACGCAGCGCGGTCACAATGATCAAATTTCGTTTTTATTGTAAATTCAAGCCGTAAATGAGCAGCCGCGGTATTGAGACCACTAAACAACTGACGCCAACGGACAGGATAACATAAAGGAACGACAAAACTTAAATGAAAACAACTGATTCCAGGATTTCGGAGACGTTTTCGAACGTCGCTCAAACTTACTTGCTTGTGTGAAGTTTCGATGTCGTTTCTTGGTTGATTCTGCGAATGTAACCTCCTTCTTCGATTGTATTGTTTTATAAGCGTGTTGTATTTATTGTTTTTGTTTTAGTTTACGTGAACATTACACGTAGAATTGAAACTTTTTATACATCTACTAGGCAGTGTATATTTTTCTGATGCTAATCGAAACGCAAGTAGTATAAACTGTATACAGTGTTTGATTGGATGAACTCGTCTTGAAAACTTAGTTGCAACTTTTATTATTTACTAGCTGACCCGGCGGACTTCGTACCGCATTTCTTTTTTGAAATATAGCCTATGTTACTCTGCGCTAATGTAGCATTCTAATGGTGAAAGAATTTTTTGAATCGGTCCAGTAGTTTTTAAGTTTATTCGTTGCAAACATACATACATACATACATACATACATATATACATACATACATACATACATACATACATACATATATACATATATACATATATACATACATACATACATACATACATACATACATACTTACATACATACAAACAAAGGTTTCCTCTAATATTAGTATAGATAACATTTTTATTATAACTTCTTCCTATGTACAGAAAGGTACCCCAAATTCGAGTTCAATAAAGGGTACTCAGGGTAGCTAGGTCGGGGTGGCTCCAAGTCCCGCTGTATGAGTAAGTTAAAACTTTACCTAGGAACCCTTAATAGGGCTCTGTCGATATAGTGGACACCAAAATTTTAACTTTATTACCTTAACATAAGATCGAAAACTAATGAAAAATATGTACATGCTGGGCCTATCAAAAGTAAAAAAAAGTTAGAGCATGATTATGATGATGGCATGATAATGGATGGCCAAAATAAAATATCTTCGGTGTGGGCTTTAAGCCGTTGATCCCGAACGTTGTCTCAATGATGGCAGTTTTAAAACCCACTAACCAGCATTGGACAAGCGTATCATGACCCGATGTCCTCATGTGCAGGTCTCTTGTCCTGTCTAGACTTACGAACCGATGATGGTATAATGACATTCTTCAGAACTTATTTTTGTAGCCTTAACTGTATAATGGATTTTTCTACTTCTTCGTGTATCATCTTCTATTGGGGGTCGGTCATCATTATTGCCACTTGGGCCCGTGATGTTGCGGCTCGGAAAATAGAAAAAATATATAAAAAATGATAATAAAACATTGTTTTTTTGCTATTCATCATCATCATCATCTCAGCCAAAAGACGTCCACTGCTGGACAAAGTCCTCCCCCATGGATCTCCACAACGACCGGTTTTGTGCTGCTCGCATCCAGCGGCTTCCCGCGACCTTCAACAGATCGTCGATCCACCTTGTTGGAGGCCTGCCCACACTGCGCTTTCCGGTATTGTTGCTATTGTTTACGTGGAAAGGCTGAGCCCAGCAGTGGGACGTTGAAATACTTATAATGAAAGAATGATGAGATATACACCGATTTTGTCGTCAATCTCTCATTGACTTCAACACTGGTATCTTATCTTATCCGTATTGTAAATGATCGTATTTCTCTGAACGAATAAAAATATTAAAGCCGATATTAACTTCTTAATGGGAATTTTAAGAGTCCAAGACGTTTTTCGGGGCCATTTGGCTGCTGACAAATTGAGAAATATAATTATGAGACAAATTAAAAACATAAGTGATATGACATCGTATTTTTTTATAAATTCAAAGTTGCCAGTAAACCTACTACTAACCAGTACTTTGGCGGTGTTATTTTGAAGATTTTTTTTTATTGATTGAGCTTGACGACTTTTTTGTACAAGGATATAATTCTATGCGACTCACTAACACACAATCTGTGTTTTCTACCCTTATACCTAATATAAATAGGTAAAAATATAATGTTTGTATATAGAAAAAGCCTTCTAGTCTAAATAATCGCCTCTGTGATCTATTGGTTAAATCACTGTTCTAAAACCCGGAGATTCTGGGTTCAGTTACCAACGGAAGGATATACTGTATTCAGTTTGGTTGGTTGCAAGCTGGTTTTGTATCCACCTGGCTGGCGGTGCATTTTTCGCGGGAAATCAATATTTTTTTACTATATTTCCATAATTTCCCATTCATCATCAGTCCCTCTCGACCCTGCTGGGCATAGGTCGGTATTTGATTATGCCATTCGCCTCGATCCTGCGCTTGACTTGGCCACGTGCTACCCACGGTCTTGGTTATATTGTCGACCCATTTTGCCGGTGGACGTCTCCTTTTCCTGGTATCCGTCTCTCGACCACCACACAATCAGCGTCCTGGTCCACCTGTCGCCACTCCGTCTGGCCAAGTGTCCGGCCTAACTCCACTTGAGTCTAGTATCCAGTCGCTGGCATCTTGGACTTATTAAAGTCCAAGATCAATCACCCATCAATCCATTAATTAAGAAAAAACCTTTTCTATCTATGTACTTACATCACAACTACATCGATGACAAAATAATTCAAGCAAAGGCATTCACAGCGGCATCCTCAAACGCACGCACGAAGAAAAACAATTAATGATTTCCTCTAAGGGCATGCTTTCATTGTACCATGTGCATAGTACAAACGGTAGCATAGTTTACTGAGCGAACATCTACTAACTCTAATTAGCATTTTACGGTACGCCGGCAATTTTTGCCGATATTATATTTATGATATAAAAACTTTTTGTAATACATCTATATAATTTTAAAACAAACGCGAAGAAAATCAATGCCGTACAGAGGACGTGATCAGCGTCCTTAGACGATTCGAACCACCCGTACCCAGTACGTGATCGGCTGTCAAAGTGAAAAATGAAATTAATATTTAATAAATGTATTAAATATACCTATACATTTCTAGCTGAGCCTACTGCAAGGGCTTGGTGAGTCCTTACTCTTGTCTGTTTCTGTTTCTGACAAGAATTCCATACTTGAACGACGACGTAAGTCTCTTTTTTTAAGACCTAAGTAAACCGCATCTCCACATCACCATTTCTTTGGATAGATATATATAAATATATATTTAAACTTCGAATAGTTATTTCGTGCTTTGGGCTCTTTTACTATAAAATTAACTTTTTTAAGCTAACTTTTCTCTGTCGCACCGCCAAGAGATGGAATAGCTTACTAGCACACGTTTTCCTTCTTTCCGGGGTTACGGGGTCCTTAAAACGAGGCGTGAAGAGGAACCTTGTGAACCGGCAGGGTGAAGGTGACTGATGCTGCGTTGTTTACACGCAGCAGTAGTTGTCTTCGCATCTGGACTCCTTTTCCACTTAACATCGAGTGGAGTGAAGTCATTTTGTGCGCTAAATATATAATAAAGACTACACTATAAATTAAGACACTTTTTACGAATCTAGTCCCGTTTACATTAATATTTTGAGGATGTTTTTGAATTATTTATTTGTTTGTGTGTACCGGGTCGTTGTTATTCCAGGTTGACAACAGGCTCGTGAAAAACAAAAAATAAATTCTCATTATAAGCAGTTTTCTTCTCACACAACTAAAACAACGAAACAACAGCCGCTAGTTAAGTCCAATTTTTGTTTTTGTACAGTGAAGTACAAAAGTGAATCGCGCAACTACTTTTCCCATAACGACATCATTGAGGCCAATTGTCGCCTCATCACTTTAAGGCACAGGCGAGCGCAGACGCGCGTGTGACTGCACAATGCGATGTTGTATTTCACATTTACATTATGTTCACAAGGTGAACATTGTCTGCTATTGTCCACTTATGTTCGAGATCGGGTTAGGTCGGGGATACATGGTGCGAGATTGCGGCAGTCGTTTTGAGGTTAGCGATAAATGAAGGTTTTTAAATTTCAACTGTTTGTATGTACAAAGTACACATCATGTGAAGTAATTTGTAAGTTATAGAGACTAAATACTCTAGAACAATAACGTTTTAAACTAAGCATCTTTATCGATTACGAATGTGTTATGTACAAAACTCTATAGTACATTAATAAGTGCCCAGATACATAAAAAAGAATCGACATAATAACAAAATTTTGAAGAAATAAAAACTTATTTCGTGTAAGTATAGGTATGGTCTAAGTAAGAAATACTGCTAGCTCCTCAAAAAAACGAGGCTGTTGTCTGTCGTATTAACATACTAAAGAAGTTGCCACCTTTATTATTCCAGGTACATACTGAAAATATAAAAAGACGATAGTTTACATTAACATATTATGAACTCATTACTTATATAACTTCAAAATTAGTGATTATTTCATCTACAAATCAGTCATGTCAAAAATAGTCTATTGTGCTTAGCGTTTACTCGAACATTATATTCCGCATCATGTAAAATAAACGCGAGTGGATACTCGCGTTTATTTTACATATTTCTTCAAAGTGAAGAAATATGTAATTACTACCATTTATTTCCGGCAGTGGATATAGATGCACTGCCTGAAATTAGTGGTTCAAAGCGCAAGATTTACTAATATGTATATAAGCGAGTGTAGGCTCATATAACCGTATAATGTTTTAAAACAAAAACGGTCCTTCGAACCGGATTTTATCTCAAAATGTGCATAACACTACAATATTCCAACAAATCTTGGCAAACAAACCATGTGACCCCACGCTTACACCCCTCATTGTGGCGGCATAATCCATTGAAAAGGCTACCTATTGTTATTTCACTTTAATATAAAACAATACTCGGTGCTTTTCACATTGGCTGCTCTTTTATTTGCCTCCACAGTCCCTTTGTGCGACGCCGCGGCGGCGTTTTTATCTTTCCACTCATTAAGACCGGTGACGTTTTTTTCTGAATGTCACTACTCATTGAGTGTGTGAAACGTAGGCTCATTCATTTGTTTGTGATCGGGTGATAAGGCTGGTCTATTCTGGTAACTTGTCTATGCTTAGCCAATAAGACGGATGTAAACTCGCACTCTCGATTAATTTTTGTTTCACGAATGCTTGCCTTTCGATATTTGATAATGACGATTTAAATGTAACAGAGTGGATAGATCATCTTAACTGTTGACTGTCAACTAAACTAATTATGGGTAATATACTCGGATTGAAAATGTAACACTTTTTTTACATAACAAAGTGACAAAAATGTTTCAATATGTCAATTATTTTAAACGTTTCATGTACTATCGACAAAGCTTAAGGATATCCAGTTACAAACATTTTTGCCTTAACGTGGAGATCGTAGTTTACTCCGCCTACCACGAAGATGACCATAGGATGACCAATATAAACCTTCCGACCTTTTTTTTTTTGTCAAATCTATTTGTTTTAGTTCATTGTTAAAGCCTCATTGTAAACGCCGGACCCCGCACAAGTACGGGGCGACAATTAAACTTCTATTGTGTCTGGTTTTAAGGCAATCAACGTGTTAAATATAAATTCATTTCTTTCTTAAGATTCCTAAAGGTGGATATCCCGAAAATTTGTCAAAAACAAAAGGGCCCGCCCCTTTTAGCCTTATAGCCACTGACTCCTGCACAGAAAAATCGCCCTAATGGTGGGTAGTGGTAATATCCAGACATTTTGTTGATAGTATCTAGTAATAGGAATTTACAATATAAGGAAGTTGTTAACGAATGCTAATGCAGCCGGGACAAACAGCTTTACGCGCCTTCCGAAGCACAATATTCAAAGATTTTCAAAAAAAAAATCATGCTCACTGCATTGTCTTACTTATGAGAGCTGTCTGAACTAAATAAATATTTAGATGCGATACTATCTCTCGTTATTGTTTTACCCCCTACCTAGATATAAGATCTAGAACGGATTTCACGCATTAGCTCCTATGAATGCAACTGCAACTTAATATCGCTGAGAAGAAAGGACGCGTCCGTGGTACAGGTAAATAATAAAATCTTATCCGATACGTCGTCAATAACTTGACGTTATCTCGCGAACAAAAGCTGGACAGGCGGCGACAAAAGTGTTATGCAATTGTTTTTAAAAGGTAAATAAATTATTTATGAATTCAGTCATTTCAGTTAGAGGTTTGAGAAACACATAATACTAATATACGAAAAATACTAAGAGGGCTTTTCTTATATAGTAGCAATGTTACAATATTATGAGCAAAGTGCTATTGAGTGTAGCAATCATATATTAATAAGAGCGAGGTTCTATTAATTGTGGAAATGTTATTGTAATGTGAGATTTTTAGTAGAATTGATATACTATTCTTCATAGCAATTTTATGATACGAGGCTGATTTTATTCTTCGTACCAATATTATCGTCATTTGTCATCGGATTAAATAAAGGTCAAGTGGTTACCCGTTGTTGTAAAATAGAAAAACCTCCATCGTCATAAAACAAACGATATAATATTTTACTTCATCATCATCATCATCATCAGCTCATTTTATGTCCCAACTTCCCAACTGCTGGGACACGAGACTTCCCGATGGATGGATGGGGAGAACGGGCCAAAAACCACCACGCGGGCCTAGTGTGGATTGGTGGTTGTTAACGACTGCTAATGCAGCCGGGACCAACGGCTTTACGTGCCTTCCGAAGCACTAGCTCGAGATGATAAATTTTGATGACCCATCTGATGACCGGCTTTTGCAAAAGTTGCTTAACCTTAGCACTCGCAGACCGGGCGCGTTAACCACTGCGCTATCGAGCTCATCTTTTACTTATAAAAAACAATTTAACAACAATAAAAAAAATGTATTTTCAATTTCAATTTTCATTCCCACCGTACCACTCGACTGTTCGACATATAGTCCAAAGATAGGATTATAAAAGCTAATACAAAAGTTATCTGTGTAACAAACGTGCCTCAATAAAAAGTGCGATGAACCCCGACGGTAGTAACCTATATGAAAAATGTGGACGCTCGGCGTATGCACCTGTGGAGCTGATACAACCACTCGTTGCATATCTTTTTTAGAACCGTTGTTGACTGTCTTAAGCCGACCAATTTTGGGTTTTACGGTAAAGTATAAAGAGAATAAGTGCAAATCAGCCCAAAAGCTAAGCTATTTTATTATAAATTTGTATATGAACTTTATTGTTAATATCAGGGAGACATTTCATATATAAACACCTTACTTGTCAAAACTAAATAGGGCAGACGAAATATTAATTAAAAAGAAAAAACATTTAATAGGCAGTTATGATATTACTAGCATGCTAGCAGTATTTTTTTTAAATAAAACAATTATAAAAACATCAAATATAGATTAAACTAATCTAATAATGTTATTATGGTGTACTATAAAGTGATTTTTATTGTCAACTTAATTTATAGTTTACCGTAAAAATTGTATTTATTTACTAGAAATATTAAACTATTGCGACACAAGGTATTGAAATTAGAGGTCATAGTTATAATTAACGAACATAAAAAGTATTTCAACTTGAAGAATGATATACCTACGTTCTTTTTTAGTATCAAAAAAGTTCAGGGACTTGCAATACGAGTGTGTTTATTATTATTATTATTTGCACCACGAGTTGTTGTTTTAAAACCATTTAAACCTAGTGGCACCAATGTTCGACACTTTAAACCCAGTATTTGACACAATTTCGTCGCCAAAAATTAACATAATATATGAAATACACATGAAGTATGTATATATTGTATGTATGTAAATATTGTATGTATGTGTTATGTAAGTATATGTCTTTTTATATACTGTTATATGATTCTATTATATTCTACTGTATTTGCGCATTTCCTCTATCTCCTTCTTGGGTTCCTAAACCAAAGGTTGTCTGGAAGAGATCGCTTAAAGCGATAAGACCGCCTTTGCCCATGCTAGCTTTAAGATTATGTGTACTTGTTTTTTTGTTTTTATTTGTGTGAGCAATAAAGTATTTATCTATCTATATTTTCATTGAAATTTCACGAGATGACAGCTAGGGCGATGATAGCAGGTGATCTGTATTAAATTGTAACTAAATATTAGAATCAGTTATCTATTGATCCCAATTTCTAATGTTTAAAGAGAATGTGTCGACTACTGGTTCCTGTCGAAGACTGGTGCCATTACGCTTAATCATTTAAATATAATAAAAGAATGTTGCAACACCTCTATGCAGATCTGAAATCAATCCTTAGAAGTTACCGACCAGCCGGCGTCGATAATATGGGGACAAATACAAATTGATAAACAAAAAAAACACACGTTTTATGTGCATAGTTAATTTTAGCGTTGAATAGTCCCAGAGTAGAGTTACGGATTATCAGTTTATAAGTGTGGAGACATTAAATGGCCAGATATAGTGTACTTATGGCTTTTCAAATGCTTTTTATAATATGGCTGCTATGTTACCAGGTTTTGTGGTAATGAATCTATCTATTAGCATACAGATAATACTTACTGTACATTATTGTAAATTGTAAGATCGTTGGGAATTAATGGAAATGAGGAAGGCCTATTTCCAGTACTTACTACATTTTTTAGTTATTAAAGAAATTGTGATTATAATAATATACGTAATACATTTTTTTATGCTGGCGTTTGAAATGAAACTGTTTAAAAACTAGAAGACTCCCTGTAACCACGAACCCTGTAGAGGGTTTAAAAGTAAAAAATATATATATAAGTAAAAAAAAACGAGTTAAATTCATAAAAAATATTTATTTCCATTTACTGAATGTTGCCTCGAATAGATTGCTAGTTAATAAGGTCTATTCTATTTTGTCCTATTTTGGACTCTATTTTAAAGTATTTTTTTGTTCAATAAAAGTAAATAATTATACTTACTATTTTTTTATTATTTTCTATTGTCAATTTTAAAATATAGTTAAACTGCCCAATTATATCTAATATCTTCTATCAATACTTTCAGAACTTCGGCTGAGCCTTTCTGAGCGCCTTTCAGCCATTGTGCGGCGTCGACGGACGGCTCAATGGGCCGCTCTAACTAGGAGCTGTGAACTGGTACAAATGGCCAAGCCGACGCTGAATTGTGTGACATAGCTTGTATATAATGAGTAATAAGCTTACACACATAATAAGCTAGTACATAAACTGTACAGGCTAAAGTTATATTATATATTAATAGCATATGAGATGATGATGATGATGGCGTAGTGGTAATAGCGTTCGGTATGTGATTGTTGAAGTTAAGCAACTTTTTGAGGAGCTCGATGGCGCAGTGGTCAACGCGCTCGGTGTGCGATTACTGTAGTTAAGCAACTTTCGCAAAGGCCGGTCATCGGATGGGTGACCAAAAATTTATCATCTCGAGCTCCTCCGTGCTTAGGAAGGCACGTAAAGCAACAGCCACCAACCTGCACTGGGCACGCGTGGTGGTTTATAGCCTGTTCTCCCTATCCATCCATAGGAAGGCTTGTGCTCCAGCAGTGAGGACATAAAATGAGCTGAGGATGAAGCAACTTTCGCAAAGGCTGGTAATAGCACCAGAAACGTATTATCGCGAGCTCCTCTGTGCTTCAGAAGGCACGTAAAGCCGTTGTTCCTGGCTGCATTGGTAGTCGTAACTACCACCATCCGCACTGGGCCCGCATGTTGGTTTATGGCTCGTTCTCCATGTGGTGCTTCCTTCCACAGGGATGACTCGCTGGTGATCATGATACGAGGTGAACAAATGAAAAAACATTTTTCTAATTGTTTTAAAGCTCTTGACCTCGATCTCACCTGATGGTGATCGTAGATGAGGTCTACGATGGAGCGAGCTGCCCCAGAAGATGCCTATTAACTCTCGCCTTGAAGGCATTCAGGTTTTAAGTTTTTGGGAACACAGACGATGGCAGAGAATTCCACTCCCTGCCACTGCGC
The DNA here is from genome assembly GCA_963082485.1 of Eudonia mercurella. NCBI lineage: Eukaryota > Metazoa > Arthropoda > Insecta > Lepidoptera > Crambidae > Eudonia > Eudonia mercurella. The sequence continues at coordinate 4,234,929 of OY720040.1, forward strand.
GGTAAAAATTATGACATGAAGCGCTTAGTGCGACATAATGGAGTTTCTACTAGGTGAGGATGATATTCTGCAGTACGTCTGGAGGTTCGGTGGTAAAAGGGCGATGGTGGTATGAGCTCAAAAAGCTCCCCGGCACACTCTCCGTAGTAAAGTCGGTAAAAGACACCAAGGCAGGCGACACGACGCCGGTGTGCTAGGCTGGTAAGCTTGGCCTCGACAAGCTCGTCATCACCGATGAGCCTTATAGCTCTGCGTTCCACCGAGTCGAGTGCGGCCAACTGGTATTTGGCAGATCCGTCCCAAAGGTGACTGCAGTATTCCATGCACGATTTGACTTGAGCCTTGTACAGGCTAAGGATCTGCTCTGGTGTGAAATACTGCCGCATTTATTTGAAAAGCTCTTCGGTGGCTGACTGTGAAGCGCACGATCCGAGAAGCTGTTAAAACTACCACCTGTCTGGTCTAGTGGTAAGGCTATCGGGCTCCGATTTGGAGAACCCGGTTTCGATTCCGAGGGGGTGTATTTGCAGGGTTTGTTCTTATAGTTACTTTTCATCAGGAGGGATGAAATACCGTTAACCCTATTGGATGAAAAAAAAAATCCCGTTATTATTATTAAATATAAATAATAGACTTTAAAGTAAGCTTTATGACCATATATACTAATCAAAGAAACCAGAACACCCACTATGCAAAATATTATCCTTCATGATTTATAGAAAATAACAGGCCATAGATAATTTACGACAGGGAGTGGCATTCCACAATAATTCAAAAAACAAAAAAAAAATAAACCATAGTCAATGATTAAAAATAAACACCGGCACGTGCCTTCCATAACTTTTTATAACTCATAATCGCAGTGGTATAATCGATTTTATACCGAGCCGATGGTTATTGATAAATCTGTGTATAATAGTAGAGTGTTTTTGTGTTTATTTTCAACTCTATTTCCTTAAAGTTTGCGTACATTTTCGTTGTTTAATAGTACATACTCGTATAAGCGCCATTGACACTTAAACAATTACGCGTTGGAATGTTACAAAGCAATTGTTTTTTGATATTCTAAGCGAATGGTGTTATAGTGTTGTGGTATGGATTTTTTATTGGGTGATATAAAAATATTTCTATTGTCAAATAAAAATCTTTATTTTTTTTTATTTTTCAACACACTCATTGCGGGAGACAAATACCCGTCCTGAATTAATGTGCGTTACGGGGCATAGTGCGCCCCGTAATAGGCCACTCCGTTGTGCGTTATGGGTACCAAAGTACCCCGTACACCCAAGTTCTTTAAAAGTCGTGATTAGGTTTATAGCTTCTTTCAATAATGTACCAAAGGTTTATAGGCTGCTTAAAACATATTAAACATCGCAACAGCAGCCAGCCCGTGACCACGGCCGTTGTAACTCGGTCGAAACGTCGGATATAAAGAAGGTATGATACTCACATATAACCCCTTGAGCGTCGAGCGACCAGCAGGTGGCCGATAACAATTAAAATTCTATTGTGTCTGGGTATTCGACGCTTGAGCTCTTAATAAACATGGTAAGAGTCCCGTTAATAACTAATTTAAGTTATGATACCTTTTACTAATTAATTAGCGTTAATCCCAGTTTAGATTCTTCGTTTAACTATAGGCTGCTTATTATAAAACGTATGTTATTACCTGACTAACTGTGTACAGAATCTTTTTTTTTTGCATATCATCATCCTCCAAGGCCTCCCACAAGAAAGTCCACAACGACCGGTTTGTTTTGTTCGCATCCAGCGGCTTCCCGCGACCTTCACCAAATCGTCGGTCCACCTTGTTGGAGGCCTGCTCACACTGCGCTTTCCGGTACGTGGTCACCACTCAAGGACTATGCCCACTGCCACTTTTGTATATAAGATGGATGTCCAAGGCTTTCGATTGCGTTGAGCACCGGACTCTGGTGATGAAGCTACATTATTACGGTCTTAAAGATTTTGCTCTAAATTTAATACAGTCATATCTTAGCGCTAGAACACAAACTGTCGATATAAATGGTACTAAATCATCTGGTTCTCATGTAAAAATGGGAGTTCCACAAGGGTCGATTCTTGGTCCTTTTCTATTCTTGATTTATGTTAATGACTTGCCATTCTTTGTAGAGAACTTCTGTGAAATTGTATTATTTGCAGATGATACTTCACTCATTTTTAATGTAACTAGGTGTAGAACTAATTATGAAAATGTAAATAAAGCTCTTTCAGAGGTACTCCGTTGGTTTACTATTAATAATTTACAGCTTAACGCTAAGAAAACAAAATGTATTAAATTTATTTTACCAAATGTCAGAAATGAACCAACTGATATTAGAATAAACGGTGATCAATTAGAATTGGTAGATTCTACAGTCTTTTTAGGCATAACCCTTGACTCAAAACTTCAATGGAATCCTCATATGTCGAAATTGGCCGGTAAACTCAGTTCTGCTGCTTATGCCATTAGAAAAATTAGGCAGTTAACAGACGTTGAAACTGCTAGAACAGTTTATTTTAGTTATTTTCATAGTATCATGTCGTATGGCGTCCTACTGTGGGGAACAGCGGCTGATATTGAAACTATATTCATTCTACAGAAACGAGCGATAAGAACAATCTATAAACTAGGATCACGAACTTCCTTAAGAAATCTTTTTAGGGAGATTGGTGTCCTGACAGTTGCATCTCAATATATTTATAATTGTATAGTTTTTGTACGTTGCAATATCAACTCCTTCACTAAACATGGTGACGTACACAATTTCAATACTAGAAATAAGACAAAACTTGTAATGCCACTGTTCAGGTTACAAAAGGTTCTTGGTTCTTTCTTGGGGCAAGGTATACACTATTACAATAAAATACCAAGTACTGTACTAGATTTACCTTTAGATAAGTTTAAAAAACATGTGAAATCTTTATTACTCATAAAAGGTTATTATACAGTAAAAGAATATTTAGATGATAAAACAGCCTGGTTATAATAAAAACACATTATACTCTATTTGAATCATCATAATAAAATTAATTTATATAATTTTTATACTGATATGATAGCCTTTATCAACAGTGTCCTACAGATAACAAACAGCGTTGCGTTAAATAGATCACTAAGTTTTTATTTAGAGTATCTTGAGTGTGTCATGCTCTCTTTACTGTCTCTGCGGTGGTGGCGTGTGCGTCGGGTCGTTACGTTCCCTAAAATATGGTTGAGTGAAGCGATGGCTGATTCATATGTCATACTCGTGAACGGGTGCCGCCTGTGGAGGCTGGTCTGCTCACGCATACTTATCTTATTTTTAGTATTATTCACTATAATTTGACTTTGTTTTTCTTAAACAATTTTTTACTTTTACGATAGTACTGTAGTGGTACTGTATGACATTGTGGAAATTGCAACTGTTACCTGATGCAAATTTGTTAACGTATATTTTTTATTTTGTGTTTTTTTTTTTTTTTTTTTTTTTTTTTTTTTTTTTTTTTTTTTTTTTACATGTTGTGGTTGTCTTTTTTGTGTTTATTGTAATGGAAAGTGTCCTGCTATGATAGGGCATTTTCCAATATTTTTGACGCTGTAAGGGAGAAAAGAGCTGGACACTTGCTGAGTTTCTTGCCGGTTCTTCTCAGTACAAGATCTCCCGCCCAGAGTAGACTTACGAACCGTTGGCATAGTGACATTCATAAGAGCTACTTGTAGCCTAAACTGAATAAATGTTTTTGAATTTTGAATTTTGAATTTTGATGAAATAGGGATGAGAAAAGGTTTGCTCTCCGACCACTCGTACTCGTACTCCTACAACATGGGGTCCTTTAAGGATCTCGATTGCTAAGATGCTTAATCTTCGCAAAAACCGGTTATCAAACGTGTGACCAAATGTATCTTCTCGAGCTCTCCCGTGCTTCAGAAGGCAAGCAAATCCGTTTGCATTAGCAGGTCGTTAGCAACTACCAATCCGCACTGGGCCCGCGGGTTTATGGACCATTCTCCCTATCCATCTTTAGGGAAGGCTCGTGCCCCAGTGGTGGGGACAATAATGATCTGGTGATGGGGCCCTTTAAACATAGTAAGGAGAGGACGGCTATTGCATCACTTTCCTGCTTCACCATCTTGGCATCTTGACTCCGATTCCGATTGTCAACACAACTTTTCAGTTTATTTTTACAGATACATAATAAGCTTAAGCGTGTAAGCTTATACTGCCTTACATTGGCCTGTACATTATGTAATTTTAAAAGGCAATTATTCTGTAACCTACTTTTATGTGTTCAAGTAGAACCTTCATTATCTATACTAATCTATACTAATATTATAAAGAAGAAACCTTTGTATTTTTGTATGTATGTATGTATGTATGTTTGCAACGAATAAACTTAAAAACTACTGGACCGATTTAAAAATATCTTTCACGATAATAATGCTACATTAGCGCTGAGTAACATAGGCTTTATTAAAAAAAGAATATTAAATCAAATTTAATTTAATTTTCGAATATAAAATGATTTGTTTGTTTTGTTGTCATGGAAACCATTGATATATATTTAACTCAATGATGGAAACTGTCAAAGCGGTACGAAGTCCGCCGGGTCAGCTAGTTTACTAATAAATAAACCGAATTTATCGGTTTTGTGGGACCTTATCTAATGTAAGTTAATAATGTTTGTTATCCCCTAGAGCGTCGATCGACCACCAGATGGTCAAAAACAATTTAAAGTTCTATTGTGTCTGGTATTCGCGCGCTCGAGCTCTAATAAGAAAATAAATAAAATAAATAAGTAAATATGTAGCATATTAAAAAAGCTTTCCATAAATCCTTACTCAAACAAATGTTTTACAGATAGGGATAACTCTTAAAATACGGGCTTACCTATACTTTTGTACAACATTAACCATTTTCATCTAATAAGTGAAATAACTAAAGTAAAATAGAAAAAAAATAGAAAAAAGTCTTTTCTTTAACCTACTGGTTACAAATCCAAACGTAACGTTCGGCGTTCTCTCCATTAACCCACTGGGGTTCCATATCCAAACGTAACGTTTAAGTTTCAACATGCAACATCGTTTTCCGTTGCGCACGCGCACAGTTTTTCCCAGAGTCTATTACGAGGTCAACAGAGCATGTAACAGCGGCTAATTGTTGACGTACGTTCGTGCAAAAAGCTTAACCTACTGTTTACATGATAAATTAGCTTCGTGTAACGATGTGTATCTACCGGAACGTGTAAAGCTTGAGCTACTGGTGTTTAATTTAACACGTCATTTGCTTTTAATTAATGTTGTTTTTTTTTGGATATATAGTCACCTGCAAAGAAAAACACAGTAACTCGAAATTTGGTTATTTTGAGTCTCAGTAAGAATATGACTGTAACTCAATTGTACCTAAAACAGAGATATTATCTTTGTGGGGTCGAAGAAAGTTTCTATCCACCATACAGTTGTTTTAGGTTGCTGGGGGCACTCTTCTGAGGAAGCTGAGCTGACCTGGTGCGATGAAGACCAAAGTCAAAGGCAGGATAGTAGAGGTTTTAATACTCCTCGTGAATGAACAACTGGGAGAAACTTCAAATGGCAAGAGTCCGTTTGAACCCTACCTTTCTATATTTATTAATTCCACAAATCGCTTGCATATTAATAAAAAATATGAAAATTCTCTAAAAGTTTATTTACATAATTTAATTAAAAACCAAAAAGTGTGTATACCAAAACCGATCGAAAAAATAGAAAACAACATTTACACCCTAATTTTCACAATGCTCCCGCCGAACGCCATCGCCATCTTCCCGCGCTCCTGACAAGCTCCAACTCTTGTCTCTGGCACCAGCACAAATTGCCTAGAACATTCTACGTCCACTCAATGGGACGTAGCCAATTAAGCCGGCCCACTTGTCGCCAACGCGTCGCCGACGTATTGTCGGTGTCGCATTCAAAGTCGCCTACGAAAAATGTTGTTTGAAAGACTTTTTGTATTTTATCCGCCCTTAGAATTTTCCATTTTGTTACTTACATAGTCTTGTAATTGACAAGCAATAGTTGGTGAAAAAGCGTGTTTTATAAATTAAAACGTTCACATTTAACTTAGAATTGCCAGTGTCTCAATGCTTGAGATTCCGGGTGAGGTGCACATCCATCTTCAGCCTTATCCTCACTAACCATGAAACGAAGCGCTTTGTAAGAAAGCAACAGCCTCTGTATCGTTGCAAAGCTTTCAACGCTCTTAAAGTATACTTTTACATGTAATAAGATATTGTTTTTAATTATAATACAACTAAGATTAACTCTTACTTTTACAAATTACAGTTGTGTTGGGTGTGTTGACCATAACACAAATTTATTCTCTTTTAACGCTTTTTACCAGCCAATAATTAAATTGACTTTTATACGAACTTCTGTAACCCATCAAGTAATTAATAGACATTAAATTTAAATAATTACAGCAAAAGAACTTCGGTTTGACAGGAGCTTCATAGCTTCTCTATGTAACACAACCTTCCAAAGTTTTTTAAGAAAATCTTCTTCAAACTATAAAAAAGGTTTGCTACCACGCACCCAACGACAAAGCTCTTCTGATACAATAAAAAACAAATTGCCTTCGAATTTTAAAATTGGAACTAAAAGCGATTCGTTGTTCCGATTACAATTCGAATTTAGAAGTCAGGTGACGCTATAAAAGAGCATGTTTTTGACTTTCACCGTCATTTCGGCCACGTCTTCCCACGATGTTGGTTGTTTAGTAGGCAACAATTAGACAATTGTCGGCCATTTTAACGATCAAACCATAAAATCTGGTTTCAGTCTCTCATTAACCGCATTCTTGTGATACTTCCGCTTTTATAGTTTTACTAATCAACGCTTCGATATTAATACGGTCTCTTCGGTAATGGCGTCGGTTGTCGAGATTAATTTTATTGAACCGGGGCTCAGACAATTGGTCGTAATAGATAATTGAGTTTCGGACGCTTCGGCGTTTTTTATGTTTACTGTTAAGCCACTTATGTTAGTAACTTATCAGTCTACCAGCTAGTAGTAACGGGTTGAAATGTCTGATTCCGATTAATGGTATGGAACAGACTATGTTTTATAAGACTCTAGAATTTCCTTTAAGTGTATGCAATAAATAATCACAAAGCGCCGATTATACTACCGACTTGTTAGTGGAGACTTTGTTGTGTTAACTTATAGTTTCTTCATTCGTATACCACGTATTAATAGCATTTAAAAAGTATTTACAGAAACGGTTATAACACAAGCGGTTATTTTAGATGACATAATATTACTTCTGCAACAAATAATTAATATACGTTACACATTTTTGAAGTCGTTTTTAAAGCTTTTCTTACTTTGGTCCGAAACGTCACCTGTTGAAAGGGGAAGTGGCAATTCGGACCACACCGTCAATGGTCCAGTCGACTACTGAAGTCGTGGACGCTCACCCGTTTCGTATAACACCGTGGACCCGTTATCGATACGAACGAAACAATAAAATTGGTCGGTCCACCCACCCGCCGGCATAAATCAACACAAAACACAATTATAAGAAATTACGCCGCGTCTGTAATTAAAAATCGGTCTGCATCTTAAAGTGTCGATTATTAACAAATAGTTAGTAGACCACCCGCGGTACACCTTTATGAGAAATGGCTTTACCAATGTTTACTTTTTTAATATTACAAGATGGAAACAAATTTTGCATAATAAGTTTTTTTATCTTATCTGACCAGTTATCCATTCTATTTTTGAAAACAGGTCAGTGACGATATTAGTCTTTAGCAACAATTAAATACAGACCATATACTTAGCCATGGCCGTTGGGGCAGACGTGTTCTCGAATGGATGGTCTCCAAGTGTCGTGTGGGCCGGCCTCCCGCTCGCTGGACCAACGACCTGAAGAAGGTGGCGGGAAGTGGTTGGATGCGAAAGGCGGAGGACCGAGTGTGGTAGCGATCCTATGTTCAGCAGTGGACCTTTGCAGGATGAGGATGATGAAAAGGGTATAAAGGCAAATATGAACTGAAGCTTTAAGTCCGGTTACGCACGCGTGACCCTTGGTAATAAGGACAATAAATTACAATATTATCAACGCTATATATTCTTGCTTTGTAAGCTAAATTGAACTTTATACAATGGCAACAACTACGGCATAAACAACTGATGTGTAACAAGTTCTAACTTGTATAAAAACTTCTCTCTTTTAAAAGTAAATACAACCAGGTTAGTATAAGGGTAGGGCAACCTAAACCGACAGGCTTTTTACCGAAAACAATCGCTCAATGATCGCTCGCTTAGCATCTGCGATTAAAATGTATGCAATAGTTTACATACATTGAGCGATTTGTGTCTGTAATAGCAAATTATTATCCGCAACTAGAGTAGTCGCGTTGCAATTGTACAATTAACAACTGGTTGCTTTTTTCCGTAATAAGCCTGCGGATTGAGGAAAGTTCAAAATTCAATTTTAGATTACTTACTTATCAATATATTAGACTTAATACAATTTGCGTTAAAAATGCTATAATGGTTTTTTGCTGAAATTCTAGCCACAGCTATTGTCTCTGTTATTTTATATATCGTAATGGCACCAGTAATCGACACTTTAAGCCCAGTTTTCGACATAGTTTCCGTTGCTTAACATAATAAAGATTTTATTAAAGGTTTACGAGATGATTCAATAGCTAAAGACTAAAATCAGATGCTAATCCGTATTTTTACTGAATAACCCTAAGTAGGGCTCTGTCGATATATATGACATCATAATTTTAACTTTATTACCTTCACATAAGGTCGATAACCAATGAAAAGTTTCAACATACTATGCTTCTTGAAGTGTTAAAGGAAGAATATGACGTTCATGTCGGACACTGGGTCACTACCCTACGTTTCATCATCATCATCAGCTCATTTTATGTCCCCACTGCTGGGGCACGAGCCTTCCCTATAGATGGATAAGGAGAAACCCTATTGAACCCTACGTTTGAAAGAGATAAAACTATGAAGAAGTGTCGAAACTATTAAAATGCAAAATTCTGTTGAACAATCTCACAGAATAGTTTATGTTGGTCTCGTTCGTCTCAAGAATGTGAACCGTGTCCGGTGTGGCAGAATCTGTTGAGATTCGATCGAACTCAATTAGTACTGGCCATTCCGTCATAAGAGAATTAGTAGCTACATATTAAGCCGTTCTACTCTAATCTTGTCTTTTTTTCTATTGGATGAGAATTCATTTCACATATTACTAAACATACTAAAAATATATTTGTATTGGTCATTTGAACAGACATAGTTATCTATACTACTACTATAAATCTGTAGGCTCTGTCTGTACATGCAATGTTTCTGACAAAAGTTGGGATAAATATTCGTTTTATGACTCACTGACACCAATTTTTGTCTGTATGTCTGTCTGTCTGTATGTCTTCTTTTTACTCAAGAACGGCTTGACCGATCTTGATGAAAATTTGTATGCAGTAAGAACATGTCCTATCTATATACCTATCATTTGCACAATCTCATGTTCTTACGAGCCGTTCTTGAGTTATAAGAGGTCTTACAGGCAGAAAGACAGACATCCCCGTTACACACGATTTTAAAGTTTATACTGACACCCCCCACCAACCGTCAGGTCATAAAGTAGGTGTCAGACATCCTTGCGCAAGGCACAAGGGACCATCTGTGTCAGGTCATAACGCCAGATCAGGACGCGCCGAAGCGCATTCTTCATCCGGAACTCTTAAGACTAGTGTCTCGAGCGAGTTGCCCCGTGGACATATATAATCCACTACCTAATATATATATACCGGAGCTGTAAGCTCGCTCAATTCTCGCTGCACTAAGAGTACAACTCGCAGTTTCCATTGCTAGGGTCGTCAACTCTAAATTCGACTATCAAATGTCCTCTTTGGTGGCGGAGTTGTAAGCCCACTCATTTCTCAGTACCTATCCAGGTACCTCGCCAGTTCCACAATCCTACGCGGCTGGCCTAACCGGAGGCATTGCATCTAGCGGGCGCCTCTACTAGTTATCCAGACTAATGCCGGAGATGTTGGAAGCCTACTCAATAAAAAACCACCGAGCAGAACAACCAACTATGGACAACTCACGTGCCCCACAGAACCTTTCGCTTCGGGTTCCACCGAGACCGCTACTCGAACCCGCTCGTTGCGCACGAGATGGAAGCCTGGCCAGACCTCAACCAGACAAACAAACATTCCCACCTCTACAGCTAACCACATAGCCACCACGAATCCAACCCATGTCCGGGCCCTGCCAGAGACGCCCGCGAAGGCATAATCAGCAGGGGGCTTAGGATCCGAACTCCCGTGGTACCCTTGAAGAGACAGCCGGACCCGTAGTTCCAACTGCCATAGTAAGAACATAGGTAGGGACCTATCAGGGTCAATAGATAGGGACTCAGACAGACAGACAAAAATTTCAAAAATCATATATTGGTGTCAGTGAGTCATAAAACGAATATTTATCCGAAAATTTGTCAGAAAAATTGCATGTACAGACAGAGCCTACAGATGTATATAGTAGTATAAATATAGAAAGATAATGGCATTAAGATGTAAAATATTGTTAAGGACCTTACAGTCACCTTAGACTAGTTACAACAAGCAAATCAAATAATCCACATTTATCGTTATTGCAATTCTATTTTATAGAGCGTACTATCTATGACATATATAACTCTGTGGCAACAAACACTCATAATAGGGTTGTAAACTATTTTAAAAACAGAATATTATATATATATTATTATATGCCTAGTAAAGTAAATAGTGTATAAGTGTCCCACTGCTGGGCAAAGGTCTCTATCATTGAATTCACCACAATTTGATGGGTAATGGCTTAGTCACCACGCTTGCCAAAATCTGGTTGATCACAAACCCGTTTATGCATCAAACATCAGAAACACACTTTGCCCTGGGAATTGAACCCGGAAGCTTCGGGTATTAAGCCGAGCTCTTTGACACTCGGCCATCGAGGCATTATTATACCTAAATAAATTGTAAAAGTAATAAAGCCTATATTAGTGTATACTGTCCCGTATACATCTATAGCAAATGCCTATAATATTGTTATAATAATGAATACATATAATAATCCTGACCTTATGATGCACCGTAGTCCAATTGAACCCCTGCTCCTTGTTGACAAGACACACACACCACAGCACTCGTTATTTATGAATGAATGAATGATTGGTAATACACGACACATACACAACATTCCCATAAAAAAACGGGAGCTAAAAATAGAAAATAAAAAATACAAACTTACGAGTAGTGTAACATAAAGTATGTGTCGACTCAACCAAAAGGCTCCGACTTAGTTATCATATACGTCTTTCTTGATTATCCGTTTTATAGTAGGTTTATATCATAAGTAATATCATCATCATCATCAGCTCATTTTTTATGTCCCCACTGCTGGGGCACGAGCCTTCTCTATGGATGGATAGGGAGAACGGGCCATAAACCACCACGCGGGCCCAGATTGGTGGTTGTTAACGACTGCTAATGCAGCCGGGACCAACGGCTTTACGTGCCTTCCGAAGCACGGAGGAACTCGAGATGATAAACTTTTGGTCACCCATCCGATGACCGGCCTTTGCGAAAGTTGCTTAACCTCAGCACTCGCAGACCGGGCGCGTTAACCACTGCGCCATCGAGCTCCTCATAAGTAATATATTTTTTTTATTTTTTTTATATTATAAGGAGGCAAACGAGCAGGCGGATCACCTGATGGGAAGCAATCACCGCCGCCATGGACGTCCGCAAGACCAGAGGAGTCGCAGATGCGTTGCCGGCCTTTATATCGTTGTTGCGCCTTTAAAAATCAATGAGTTTTTCCTGTATTTGGGTTTTTAGTTCTGACTGATAACAGCGCAAACTGCCAAAACCGCCATGTAAGTAATATAATGTAGATAACTTAATATTTGTATTGTATGTATTTCTTCTATCCACTGGTAAAGTAGGTCCACACATAGCGACTTTTTTAAGCGCATTGACGATATAGCGTAACAGATTTACTTAATTTTAATAAGGAGAGCATTTTCCAACGGTTAAAGAGAGGGAGAAAAAATGCCGTTACAGAGATTCTTGTCCGTTCTTCTGAGTACACCCCAACCTCAGACCAAATAAAAACTTTTTATTTGGTCTGTGACCCCAACTAGACTAGAATTGATTGTAGTCGTTCACAACCCTATCGAACGCATTATTATCGCCGATCGGTGTATAACGAAGCGACCGAGAGTGGACGCAAATGACCCCCTTTTGCTATTCCTTTTAAGCGGCCACAAGGTGGACTGCTTTTTGGAAAGCATACACAATTAGTGGATCGTTTGTGAACGTCCTAGCTATGGATTGTGGAAAGGAACTGTGCGGAATGGACGTTGAATGTTTTTTTGTTATGTAAGCAAGTGAGTGAAAAACTCGATGGCGAAAGGTTAACGCGCCCGGTCTGCGAGTGCTGAGGTTAAGCAACTTTCGCAAGGACCGGTCATCGGATGGGTGATCAAAAATTTATCATTTCGAGCTCCTCCGTGCTTCGGATGGCACGTAAAGCCATTGATCCCGGCTGCATTAGCAGTCGTTAACAATGACCAATTCGCACTGGCTCCATGTGATGGTTTATAGCTCGTTCTCCCTATTCATCCATAGGGAAAGCTCGTGCCTCAGCAGCGAGGACATATAATGAGCTGATGATGAAGTAAGTAATTAATTACTTTTGTTAACTTTGAAAAGAGTTTAAAGTATTTTTTTACTACTAGAACAAATTTGAGACCTTTAAAAGCGTCTATGGTCTAGGGGATATCTTATCTTATCTTATCATAGTGGGGCCTGCTGAGGTTTCCCTCTCGCAGTAACACTTTGACTCATCTGGATCTTTTGTGCAACCCTATCCTTTCATTCTTCTTCCTCTGTAAAGATAAATGCCATAAGTTTGTTTAGGGCTTACACCATCATCGGTACTGTTAGCATTAAAAGTCACTGATCATTTAACTAGTTTGTCAAAGCAACTAAATAATGTAACAGGCGCTTGTCAACTCAAAATGAAATGACTACTTAAGTGTTTAGCTACTTTCATTGCCGACCGTATCTAAGGTTCTGAATCGATTCTCAGTGAGGGCTAGATGTTGTTGTAAAATGTCGGTAGACTTGTTTTTAGGGTTCCATGCCCAAAGGGTCAAACGGGACCCTATTACTAAGACTCCGCCGTCCGTCCGTCTGTCTGTCTGTCTTTTCGTCTGTCACCAGGCTGTATCTCATGAACCGTGATAGTTAGACAGTTGAAATTTGCACAGATGATGTATTTCTGTTGCCGCTGTAACAACAAATACTAAAAAACAGAATAAAATAAATATTTAAAGGGGCTCCCATACAACAAACGTGATTTTTTTGCTCGTTTATGCTCGATATTGATAACAGCAACAGGTAGACGCTTGAAATATTCACAGAATATTGAGTTATATTATTCACTTTAAAAAAAAATTAAAATTAAATTATTATTTGAGGAGGACTCAAACAACAAACGTGATTTTTTCCAATTTTTTTCTCGGTTTTAATAATGATAACAGGTAGAAAATTGAAATATATTTATAGATAATGGTACGGAACCCTTCATGCGCGAGTCCGACTCGCACTCGGCCAGTTTTTTATTTTCACCATCATAAGATGCGACCGATGCGTCCCGCCTGATGGGAATTCGTCAATCATCAAATCGAATCAATCAAAAGTATGAATACCATTCTTCTGTAATATCTATTAATAATCTTATATTTTGCTTATAAGAACTTGTCTATTGTAATGTATGTCTAATGGTTAGGAAATCATGAGCTGGCCAGCGCAAAAAAGCAAGCTATATTAATGGGCTGCATTGTCCATCTATAGCGGAAAACATTAAAAGTCGCTAAGGGCTACTAGACACTAGACTTTCATTTCCTTAAAACGGTTTTTAAATCAATTTTTTATTATCACTTATACAATGTAACAGTGACATATTGTTTTAATTTTTTAATTGCCTCTGTAAGACCACTGGTCTTAGAGGTACCAGGTTCAATTCACAGCGAAGGTGTGCTCGGTTTGGTTGATGGTAGGGTTTGTTTGTCCGCCTGGCTAGCTACCACCATCTTATCTAAATATGGCGCCATAACATCAATGTAAGCATTGTTTTGTTCTAACAATTAATCTAAGGATCCTGGGTGAGTTCGCTTCCATCTTCGGCCTTCTTTTATTAGCACTTACCATCAGATGAGATTAAGAGCGATAGAAAAAAAACTAAATAACATTTTAATATTACGGGGTTTAACACAAACTGCCTGTTTTAGATATCTTTGGCGTACCTTTTTTAGACGAAGGTCAAGTTCTTACCGCCAAAAAAAGTAAAAAGTAAATAAACAGCCTACAACTGTCCCACTGCTGGGCAAAAGCCTTCATTGAAATCAAGTCATCGCTACAATTGATAGGTAATGGCTTAATCACCACGCTTGCCAAATGCGGGTTGGTGGCCACAAACCCGGGCTATGCATCTAAAAATCCGAAATACATTTTGCCTGACCTGGGAGTTGAACCCAGGACCTTTAGGTGTCGAGCCGAGCGCTCTGCCATTTTTTTACCCTCAAAGAATCTTATTAAAACGTGCCCCTTTTTGGGCACATTACGCACAAGTCGTAGTTTAAGTTATAGTGTAGTTAAAGTTCATAAGGAAAAGGAGACACGAAACAAAAAATATGTATAAAATGTATTACATTATCTATACTACTAATATAAAGCTGAAGAGTTTGTTTGTTTGGTTGAACGCGGTAATCTCAAGAACTTCTAATTCGAATTGGAAAAATTATTTTATTTTGAATAGTCTATTTATTGAGGAAGGCTATAGGCTATATAACATCACGCTATGACTAATAAGAGTGGAGCAGCAATAAAAAATGTTGCAAAAACGGGATATAGTTTTATTGTTCGCTAATTAACGCGGGTAAAACCGCGGGGCACAACTAGTATTCTATAAACAGTATGTTTATTTATTTATTTATGGAGTACACAACAGATGACAGTCAACATTAACATTATAATAGAACAGTGTAAGACCAACATCCAGAAAACGTTTACACGCAGCTAATCGTGCAGATGCGAAAATAATGGAAATGGTACATACAAGAAATTTTAAATTAAATAGAACTCTAACACTTGTTATGCAGTAAATTGAATTGAAATCATTTTTTATGCGAAATTAAATAACATTTAAAATTGTATCAAAATAATAATAATTTAATAAATTGCAATGAGAAATATAAAATAATATACGTACACTTCTTATTCTGTGAACTACGTCAAATTTTTATCACTGGACGATCACTTTTATGTTAATAAAAAGTCTTAAAGCAGTGTTGCCACGTCTGCAACCACCCTTACACTGGAAAGCATTGGAGCCCTCAAAAGGCGATGCGGAGTCAACAGCCGGACAGTCCACCCATTCGGGATGAGTCCAGTTTTTGTGCGCACGAGTACTTACGCATTGTATTACAAATTGTAATATTGTCCATGAAAGGTGTAACCGTGCAGGTAATTAGGCATTGCGGCTAATAAGCTGTGTAAGTGATTAACACTTGCGATGGATGAGATTTCTTTCGATGAAGGAATCGCGGGGATTCGTTTTCGGTGATTTATAGAAAGGAAAGTTTCGAGCTTGCTTTGATTGAACCCGCACTTAGTTATAGTTGAGGCTAGGTCTCGTCACTCGTTAGGATTCGATTTTGTTTACTTATCCAAATTGTAATTTTCATATGACATAATTCCCTTTTAAACTTGTGTGTTCAATATTAGTCAAACGCGAATTAACGCGATTGTGTAGTTTGTTTGTTGTAGTTGTGTAGAAAGTAGTTTTACTTAGTATAATAACATAATCTTTGACAAACGTTCAGGTATTCCCCTTCTAAACTTTAATGGAATATGACGTAGTTTTGACGTATTTTATTTAATAAAAGGGTTAAAGATACTCGCGTCCGTAGGTTTACCTTTGAGACCCTTCACGTGACCCCTGGGTGGTGCTAAATAAGTGACACTGTCTGAGTGGTAGAGCCACGCTGCGTTGCAGCATGAAATGAGCCAGCTCGTCCGGCGTAATACCACCCTCTCACAGAATATCGGCGTGAAACAATGGCACTCGTTGCTGTTGTGTTTCGTCCGGTGAGTGAAAGTACCGGAGGTCCATGTCTCACCCCTCCCCCTTCCCAATTCCTACTTCCTCCTCAAGATCCAACTCCTTCCTCAAGGCCGGCAACGCATTTGCGATGTTATTGCTGTTTTTGTTTTTGTCTATTTTCCCTTTTATACTGACGCATTTAATTAAATTCATGCTAATTTATGCTGAAAGTTAGTTAAAATAAAACCTCATTTTACTTAAACCTAACTGTTTTCTGACATCACAATAGAATGACGGAAGTCAAAAGTAATAAATAAAAACGTTTGAAGAGTAATGATTACATCAATCTGGAATCGACCTTTATTACTCTACAGACGTTGCATAACTAACTGATGTTTCGTGAATCTAGAAACGAATATTGATTGATACAGTAATTTACGAAAGTAAATATTATTATAGTTACATATTCAAAAGATTTATCGTTAGTTGAATTCAATTAAAAAAAAATTGTAGCCACGAAGTAATTCGATTGTGATGTAAAAACTTATGTAACGTAACTTGGTAATACATATACATATCAATATTTTTCGAAGCTTTTGGTTCGACCGTTTAGTTGGTATAGCGGTCAGCAATCTTAACTTCAAAACTGACGGTCACAGATTTGCATGAGAACCCACAAGGTTTGCTACTTAGGCTTAAAATTCCATTTCAAATGTTCGCTGTCGTTTCCGATAAAACAGTTAGTCTATATATTGCGAAAATGTTGTTAAGGACTTCATTATCTTGGAGCACACAATATCTTATATATATTTATATTTATTTAATACCTAATGGTTAAATATAGGTTAAAGCCAAATGGTTTTTTCCTGTAATTATCATCAACGAGAAAGCGCTTGATCTTCATCTAATATAATGGTGAGTGACTATGGCAAACAGATAAGACAGATAAGACATTTGCATCTAACTAGGCGGATTTCAATAAAGCACTTTTTTAGGCCAGTGGAAAACGCTTTGCCGCGTACCACCGCGGCCAGTGAGACGCAGATGTGGGGCTTTCCCCCCGGCTCGAGGCTCGGTGACCTGGACCCCTTCAAAAGCATCGAAAAGGATTGCGGAAGAGGGGGGCATACCCACTAATAACCACCGAGTTTTTTTCTAAATGTTGTTGCAAGAGTAAACCGTCACTACCGTGAGGCATTTTGCCCGGCGTTCACCCCGGCAACGGCCCGCCAGACTCAAATAAAACCTTACCACCATTCAAGCCGAATACAATGTAAAATCAGTTATCGTACACATACAACACATACTTTTTATTTATTTTATTTTATATACACACATAATTTTTATTTATTTTATTTATTAGGTACACAAAACAGAACTACAACAAAAGCATGATTAAATGATTATTTAATAAAATTTAAACATTCATACGTTATAATTACATAAAAGTGCAACATGTTCATCAACAAATGAAACTATTACAAGGGTGAACTTATCTCTAGAAGAGATCTCTTTCAGCCAATGTATTTAATACGCTATTATGTTGCTTACTGTTTGTTATTTGAGTAACAAAATACTAATCTTATAACGTAAGATCGCCCATCCTACCAACATAAAACTGAATTCAAAGTAATAGTTGAAATACATAAACGCCAATAAACACAAACAAGTAATCTGTTTGACTAGAATGCGTAATGAGGTATAATTGGCAAGTCCTTACTCGGCCAGTCATAAAACTTAGCTGACCTAAAGCTAAGATCAATCGAAACCTATGTAGTTATTTCTAGCTCAACTTTACATTAGGTATGTCTATAGCAAACATATCTGATGGATACAATTAAACAGAGTCAAATTAATAGCGTCACTAGCTCAACAGGATTTAAAACGCTTGCAATAAAACAGTAAGTTTTATTTTAAAGAAAGCGTCAAAAAATCATTTAAACACACGGTTACTTTGAAGTAACCTTAAGGTAGATACCGACGCTTTTGTAAGTGTTTCTTATTTTAGATGATGATGATTATAGAAACCCTGATGATTGGAAAACATGATTAGATAGGTTGTATGCAAGGAATTGTGGTTCAACCCTCATAGCCTAGTACTGATGTAAACCCATACCAAATAATACAAGAATAATTAGTCAATATTTTCCAGTAGTACCCTATTTTAGAATCCAGTAAACATTCATCCATTTGACCAATGAGCTTTTAATTGTATAATTACTCAAATTAATTTCAAAAGAAAGTGATTTTCAAAATGTAATATTATTCAAAAGTTTTTAATCTTTCATTCAACTTTCATGAAACTATTGACACCAAACTGTTTGAAAAAAGGTTTCATAGCACCAAATCGGACAAAAACGGACCTCAACAGACTTATTCTATGCCTTACTTAATGAGTTTACACATCATTATGTAAGTTCGCATTTACCTCAGCTCGTAACTAAGCGCCAAAGCCTCCCCTACGCTCCTCAAAAGCCTTCAGCCATTCAAGTCAATTAAGAGCAGTTAGGTGTTTAAAAAAATCACACACATCTATTAAACTGATTAGAAAGATACCTATACGCAATTTATTGTTGAGTTGTACACCAGTCTCTTGGTCCAGCACAATGCCCGCTAGAGCAAGACGGCAACAGGTTTAGATAGAGACAGGTATAGTGGGCCTTGCAAGGTGATTTCAGTTGTGTCTACGCAAGCCTTTGGTCAGGTTGTAACACGCAAGCGCGGGATAACCAAACACGATCCCACTACGTATGACAAGTGTATGTTCGTTATAGTAAGTGTTCTGTCAAACTTTTATTATGTAGACGAAAGTGTTATGTAGGAACTTTGCGTGGACAGATGATGCACTATTGATTAATTTAATAACAACGTGCAATATTGTTTTGATGTGCAAATAAATACAGTATTTTGTATGTGCGATGCTATGTGACTTGTGTCTTTCTAATTGACTTAATGAAGAGTAATGTGGAAGTAGGAGCGGTTGTTTCTTCGACTCTAAGGTAGGTGCAAGTCAGAATTACATAGCTATTAGATAGACATTTCTATGTAGCTTATAACATTACAAAAAACTCGACCGGCACATTTTACATAGCGCTTGTAAGGTTTTGCGACAATGTTTTTAATTATTTACTATCAATTTATTGGTTAAGGCACAACATTTAAAGATAAAGCATTGAGCACGTTGCTCCATCAAAAATTAAACCTTAAATCAATAGGTACACCGTTCATTTAAAGTTGTTGCACAAATAATAATTCTAAAGACAATCAAAACGCAATAAAATTATACCCTTTATGTCAATAATAAGTACACTTTAACTACTTTAATATAATTAAGCTCTTTATAGTATTTGTTCTACAACTGTTTTGCTTCGAAGGTAAAGATATGCTTTTTAAATGAAGAAATAAGCTTAATGTTAAACAATAGTTATTTTAATAGAACAAACAAAAGCTGAAATTCACTATTATCAGTTGGAACAAATTTTATTGTAGCTGGTATTATTTTTAGTACTAAGAATCTACTTATACTCTTAAAAACAAAGTAAAACTAAAAAATATTACAAGCAAACATGTAACATATTTCCATTGATGTTTCCGTAAGTAAATATGAACGTTTCACAAATTAGTTTCTAAGTCAACGTATTAGAAAAGCATTATAATTGTATTGTACAGGGTTTGTTAACTAAAATATTATGTGCTTATACCTAAAATTGCAAACTTATAAGTAGCTGACCATTTACAGTATCTATTATGTGAGAAAGAATGTAGGTTCCTAAAATAAAAAGGACAAATTTACGACTGTAGATTGACCGAATTATAAGAAGCAGGAAAAAGACGTATTTACCCAACAATAGAAAACTTATACGAAAATAAATAATGATAGAAACCAGATAAGTTTAATATCGTCAGGCTTGTAAGGGCCAAGAATAGATATGGATAGACTGATAAATGTATGGGATTGACATAATTTATAAACGTCATTTATGCGTAGCGTTGGCTTATGTCTGACCCATACAATAATTATTATATTCAATTTCTATTTTCTAAGCGTTATGCCACTTGTCTAAAAGTTGTCTACTTTCTACTCGGTCTAAAATTTTGATAGGCTTATAAAATGAGTATACCTACTGTTTTATACATAACATATGAATATACTATACATTACTACCGAAAAGCTGCAACAGCGGGACCTACATTCTTACTTTATGACTAAGTTATCTAAAAATAATAATGTTTGAGCTAAAAGTTCAATGTGTCAACAACCTGCATAACAAATTTTAAAATAAACGACATATTTTGGAATCCGAAATAAAGCTTCGACTCCTAAAATAACGTACGATGTCATAGTATTTTATTTTATGTCATCCAATAAAAGATATTACGCTTACTTTAGATATTTATATTTATCTAGGATCTTATAATAACAAATTATGAATTTGTATATTGAATACCTATATTGGTTGTTACTGTAATTGATAATTATGAAATTAAGATCTATGTTGTACCTTTTTCATCCTATCGAAAGTTAGAAAGATGTAATTGAATTAGAGCTTAAACATTTTAACCTTTATAGAGCGAAGAAACATTCGAAAGTAGTAAAAATTTATTTGGATATCATGTTGATTCGTTTACTTTAAATAACTGAAATCTCACTTTGATACTTCACTGTTCCTAAATAAACATATGAAAGAAACATAATTGAATAATTAAGCTTTTAGATAAAGGTACTATTAAGAACCTAAGGAAATGACAATTTAAACTATCACGGTGACTTACATAATTATTAAAAGGATTATACCATATTTTGTTGATCATTAATACTTTAGAATATTTAGAAACAACGAAAATATGGCAATGATTCCGTTAATAATTATAAATCTAACTTAAGAAATGATTTGAAAAGCTCCCACGGGTTAGCTTAATGACTGACGGGTTGCATCTAGCTCTAGGTTGTATGCAAAAGGCTTTTGTTACAACCTGTCGATGGGTCAGCGATGCGTGTCTTCCCGCTATGCAGGCTAGACCAGAAATAGGCTTTGATATGCACTCTTGTAAGACATGCGAAATGTGCACTCTTTGTAGGGTTTGTTAACAAAAATTTTATGTGCTTATACCTAAAAATTACAAACTATGAAGCAGCTGACCATTTACAGTATCTATTATGTGACGAAGAATGTAGTTTCTTAGAATAAAGAGGACAAATTTACGACTGTAAACATAAAATCAATGAAAATGATTATGTGTTTAAATATTTTTGTCGCAAATTTTGTTGAAAACAAAATAAAATTTGCAAAATGTTCAAAAAATTACGATAACGTAAAGGTAGTGCACCTGACTCAGTATGTCATGGGGTGTGGGTTCGAATCCAGCTCGTGGATTTTTTTTTAAATTATACTTTTGTTAAACATTGTGATAACTTTTTGATAGACAGTTAAAATATATATTTATGTAGGTACATAGTGCATCTTGTTTGGAGGAAGATAAAAAACATAGTTTAGAAATATATTTGTTATTGAAAATGACAATATAATACTCGTAGAAGAATACTTACGCCCTCATGTAAGTCTTGAATTACAATAATTATTATAGTTTCAATGCAAAAAACATGAATTAAAGCTGTTACAGTACTTATTTATAAAGTGCATATGTTTATCTAATACAGAGAATAGCGTACAAATCAATTTAATGCAAAAATAACAATTGAAAAATAATATAATGAATTGTTTTATTTTTGCGTTGAAGTCTTTTGTATGATGCGAGCTTTTGGTACAGCAAATTATTATTTGATATTATTAACAATCCAACTGCATGTAGTGGCACTTCTTTGAAGAGTCTTAGTGATGTTCAGGACCTCTTTTGACTAAGATGAAGATGATGATGATGAATCTTTTAAGTTTATTTGTACTTGTTGTATAAATAACATTAATAACAAGAGAATATAAATAATTCTTAGTAGGAAGAATACATTTTTTTTTCAAAATATTAAGGTTTAGCTAGTGAGCTCAGTGATCTAACCTCACGACCTCACGACCTAGTACTCTAAAAGATTGCTGAAGTTCAACAACTTTCACAAAGCTCGTTTATCGGATGGGTGACCAAAAACATATCATCTCTATCTCCTCCTTGCTTCGGAAAGCACGTTAAGCCGTTGGTCCCGGCTGCATTAGCAGTCGTTAACATCCACCAATCCGTGTGGAGGCTTACGGTTCGTTCTCTCTATGGTTTTTCCATCACTACATAGTATAAAACAAAGTCGCTTCTCGCTGTCTGTCTGTTCCTATGTATGCTTAGATCTTTAAAACTACGCAACAACTTTTGATGCGGTTTTTTTAATAGATAGAGTGATTCAAGAGGAAGGTTTATATATGTATAAGACATGCATATAATTGGACCCGTTAGGTGGCGCTGCGCTGCCATAGGGTTTTATAGGATACGGGTGTTCACTCAAGCGGACGAAGTCGCGAGCGGGCCGATAGTCTAACTCTAAAGGGAAGGCTCGTGCGTCAGGTGTAAGGGGACCAAAAATGATCTGGTGCTATTATTACATAGTATTACTACACCTTGAACTTAATATTATTGGGTATAACTTTTTAATGTAAATTAAGAAAATAAGTTTTATTTCACGCAATATTTTTTTAATGTAAAGCAACTAACCTTCTTGCCAAGTGTTACATTATTATCTATATACATATAATGACTTGTCCTGACTGATTCATTATCGCCAACCCGAAAGCGCTGAAGCTAATTAGATGAAATTTGGACTGTAGGTTAATTGAGTGACGTAACCAGTCACTAAGAAAGGATTTTACGGAAATCATATCCTAAGGGTGTCAAATAGGGGTGGAAGTTTGTAAGAAAGTCCGTCAGTTTTGAAGTAAAATACATGAAAAATGAAAAATTGGTATTTAGCTTTTTGAAGAGAAATAAAGAATGACGTGTTTCAGGATTTTTGTTTATTTTCCTTTAAATGAGCAAAAAAGGGAAAGAAGGTTTGTTTGGAGAAATCGTTATTTTTAAAGTAATAATTATAAAAATGAATAATTTAATCGATCCATAGATATTTTATTAAAAATAAAGAACGACGTGTTTTTGCATTTTTCGAAAAACCTCGCCTAGAGGGGTGAAAAAAGGGTAGAAAGTTTGTATGGAATGCCTTAAATTTTGCTATTTGAAGTGTTTCAGGATTTTAGGAAAATGATCTCTTAAGTTGGGGATGATAATTCGTACAGGAGGTTTCAAAAGGGACCAAAATTACTTATACAAAGTAACCCTTTATTACGTTGTTTTGTGTTAGACACTTCCACTAATTCTAGCTCGCATGGATGGGCTATTTAATGATAAAAAATGAAAATGTTAATATTTAAATGACGTGACATGTTTAGTTGCCTAACCCTTATTACTTATAATAAGTTTAATAAGTTTGGATTTTATTACGAATAAACACAAGTCGTGTAGCCCACGTGAGCAAAGCCGCGAACAAAAGCTAGTTAAGGATATAAACTATTTTCATATTGAACAAGCAAAACGTGTCTTAATATAATAGGGACCTTAGCAAATACAATAGGAGTTGATTGTATAATAAAACTATTAAATGTATTTTATAATTAGCATAATCATTTTATTATGCTGTTGTTCATTTTTCCATGTCTCATTGCATTGTAGTACACACCAGACATATCAAGTATATATTTTATATTATTATAACTACATAAACACTATTACAAACATGTTATTATGCTCTGAACTAAGGTATGTTGTAAATGTTACCATAACTATAATCGATTGTTGCCTGATTTAAATTAAAAAATACCGTTTTTTGAAGTTAAAAGTTTTGTTAGCTGTATTATTTTCAAATATTATTTTCTCACTATGCCATAGAAGTAGTTTTTCGAAAAATTGTCAGTATAAGCGGCGGCTCATTCAATTATTTTCAATTTTGATGGTAACATGGAAACTAGTCTAAGCACTACAGCAATATCTTCTAAAAGTTTGTTAACCAATAAAAATAACATTTTTTATTGGTTTTGCAGATAATTAAAGGAATTTAAAATAACTTTGCAACAAACTTTTAGTTCCATGGTTTGTTATCCATTTCACATTATACGTTCTTTATTAGAATATAATTTTATTAAGAATGTTGCTAAAATGTTTTCGTTTCTTTACTCTTCTTAAAGTGGAAACGTGATTACCCTAACTACAATTAAAATCGCAACTTCAAATACGAATAAAGTAATCCAAAAATAAAATCCTTTTTTTTCCAACCAACAACCTGCCAGACCAAAATATGACACTTGATCGGAATGTTATCGAGAGGTTTCAATTAACCAGTTCGATTATCGAACGCAAAAAGTCGAATGCACCTTCCGTGCGAAACGGAACGCGAGGGGCGGCACGCGAACCACTCATTTTCAGCTTTAGTTTTTTATTTTGTTTTTATTTTTATAAGTTCGAATTTCGAATGTATCTGCTGGCAGGTAGCCAGTGTTTATCATTTGTTTATTTAGGTTGTATGCGTTTTATTGTTTTAAAATTGTTTTAATTCTAAATTGGAGTCAGATAACGTTGAATATAATGATATCTACTGTTGATGTTAAAATAATATGATGATAATTTAACGGTATCAAACGTTTATTATTTAGAAACAATTATTAAAACGAAGAACTAAGCCATTTTCGGAGAACAAGCTTTATTTCGATTAAAACAAAATCCATACAGAAATAAGTTATTCAACACGGCGAATATCTATACTAATATTATAAAGCTGGTTCGAATTGAAAAAATATTTTTGTGCTGAATAGTCCATTTATTGAGGAAGGCTATAGGATATATTACATCACGCTATGACTAATAGGAGTGGAGCAGCAATGAAAAATGTTGCAAAAACGGAAAAAAATTATTGTTCACATATTAACGCGGGTGCAACCGCGGGGCACAGCTAGTTATAGTAATATTTTAAGATATTGTGTCTCTGTCTAAAAATATAAGCTAATAAAAGCCTGTTTTATGCATTATCTAACTTCAGCCATCGTTTTGCACTAAAGCAGTTAAAGTTAACCGAATTTAGAAGTTTTTCATCGATGTTATAGTTAAAATATTTATCTTGAAATTTCAAAGTCAGAGTTTCATTTGTCACCGTGAACCCGTACCATACTAGAATCTCCGAGGCATTCCAGTGAGGATCTCAATGGCGCAGTGGTTAACGCGCCCGGTCTGCGAGTGCTGAGGTTAAGCAACTTTCGTAAAAGGCCGGTCATCGGATGGGTGACCAAAAAATTAATCATCTCGAGCTCCTCCGTGCTTCAGAAGGCACGTAAAGCCGTTGGTCCCGGCTGCATTACCAGTCGTTAACAACCACCAATCCGCACTGGGCCCGCGTGATGGTTTATGGCCCTATCTCCTTATCCATCCATAGGGAAGGCTCGTACCCCAGCAGTGGGGACATAAAAATGAGCTGATGATGATGACTCCATTTGGATGACGACACCAGCCCGCTCTGTCGCTCTATACTGACTGTAAAGCTGTTTACGTCACAGCACTGGCTAGCGATACGACTGGAGACAACGACTCGTCACTTTTTCTTCGCTTCCGTTCTTCCTGTGGCGTTTCCATCGATAGAGAAGGCTCGTACAGTGCGATTCAAATAAAATGGCGGCTATGAAGTTAGTCACAAGTCGCGTCGCAGTAGCGAATTTAAGGTTGACACTTTACTATGGACGTTACAGGGCGGGGAGTTTAAACTGTACTTACCTGCACTACACTACACTAGTCTTAAAAGTACCGGATAAAGAATGCGATTCGGCGCGTCCTGATCTGGCGTTATGACCTGACGTAGATGGTCCCTTGTGTTTGCACAAGGATGTCTGACACCTACTTTGTAACCTAACGGTTGGTAGGGAGTGCCAGTATAAACTTTAAAGTCGTGTTGAGTTGGGTTTGTACTTACCTGCGCGTACCGGCACTCGCAGCATACTTCACAGCCGCCATCCTATTTGAATCGCACTCTACCCCAGCTGGGCACATAAATCTGTAAAAGCTGAGCTGGTAAAACTTGCTGGTTAAATGAACTGGTGATGATTCACAACACTAACCCTACCACCGTTTTAATTACGAACAATGTGTCATAAATTCAAGTTGAATATCATTTTGGGATCGTTATTTTATTGTGGTCGTAAAATAATATCTTACAACGCAGCCGTAACTCGCTGCAACCGCCATTCATTAAGGCTTTAGACGTTTTGTAACATAACGACTGGTAACAGAGAAATGTTTTTACTGATACAGTTTCTTTTGTCACTTACTTTGTTAAAACAATAACCACTAAATAATGAGCGAAGATTTGAAGAAGAAATGGCGTTGCGTCAAAAACTAAAATGTTACTATACAAAAATAATCTTTTCGTAAACTTAGAATAGTGAATTGCTTAAGCTCTAATTCCCTCTAATCTTTTCCCTTTTATGCTTAATGTAATACTAAGATCAATTTGTAATCGTTATATACAAAAAAATAAATTTAAGATTTTCATCCAGGATAGTTCGTCCATTACAGCCTTTAAAAAGAAAGTCAAGGATCACTTTATGTCACTTATGTCATCGCAATGAAGCAATGATAGACACTATGTTATATTTATATTTATTACTATTATTATTATATGTAGGTATATGTTCATATTTATGTAGTATTATTATGTATGTATGTAGGTACATAATATTGTTATTCATAGTTGAGATATTTTTGTTTGCACTTTTGTCGCTTCCTCTTAAACATGATGCTCCCATTCCACCTTAGGTTGGCTGGAAGAGATCTCTTTTAGAGATAAGTCCACCTTTGCTCACTATTGTTTGTAAACTATTCTCTGTATTTGTGTTTATGTGCAATAAGGGATATATATATATATATAATTTTTTTCTTGTTTTCGTTTGATTTTTTTACAAGGTTAACTAACACTTACATTATTTATATATAGCCAAGTGAATACGATCTACTTGATGGTGAATCCTCTTCGCTACGAGACCGTCAAGCTGACTGTCCTAGCCTTTAGAGCCTTCAGTACCTGGATAAATACCTCCGTGCTTTGGTCACAATTTCTAGCAAAAGTCGTCATTCATAGAAAAATAAATATTTTCACACCGAACCCACCTTTGCAGTTAATGATGAAAGTCAAAGTCCAAAGTCAAAGTATTTTTTTTATTTATATAAATAAACTTAAGAAAATGCGCCACCCGACCCGGTATGTCCTTCTGACAGACTTCTGCATGGTCAAATCCTGCTCGTGGAAATTTTTTCAACATTTGTGTTTAAGAAAATTGCTTTTGAATCGTCCAAATAAAATTCTAGCTACTATTACAAAAATATATATGTAGTTACCAAATCATACAATATTAAAATTCAATACATTTACAATTAAAAACTTTCAAGAGCCCGGAATTACAAATAATGCTTTATACATTTACTTTACATAACAATTGATTCTAAAATAAAGTCTTGGGCACTATTGTATGTACTACCAACGATTAAAACTTCAAAACTATAGAATGACGCTTTATACCTAGAGAGTGAAGTCGTCTTATTAGTGAAACAACTATTAATAAAAAAATAAACATTAAAAAACTAACTAGCGGCCCGCTCGCGACTTCGTCCGCTTGAGTGAACACCCGTATCCTATAGAACCCTATAGCAGCGCCACCTATACATACATACATACATACATACATACATACATACATACATACATACATACATACATACATACATACATACATACATACATACATACATACATACATACATACATACATACATACATACATACATACATACATACATACATACATACATACATACATACATACATACATACATACATACATAGGGACAGCGGGAAGCGATTTTGTTTTATAATATGTAATGATGCATAAAATAAACGCGTGTAGATCCGTAAAAATTGTTTCATTTCAAAGTGTAGTGTTCGTGTAATCTTTAGAAAACAATTATGTCGTTTTTTATTTAATGATTAGAATATAAACACTTTTTTATTGAATAGAATTCTATTCTAATCATTAAATAAAAAGAAGATTTGATTAACATTTGCCAGTTGCAAGATTCGAACCCGCGACGTTGTGTATCGTATTAGGGATTGCAAACCGCTTGGTATAAAAAGCTCGACTTAATAACACTTAAAATAATAATTTAATACAGGTTTCTGCTCTAGGACAAGTTTATATTGTTCAAACTATACATAAAAAGAATATTCGTGGGAATCGAACCTGTAACACGCTACGAACATCTGCGAATACGACGATACGATGACATTAATGCTTTTAGAAATATTGAAATATAATATACTATGGGGAAAGAAAAAAACCTTGTATATTTTGCATTTGCAGTGTCCGCTATGTCACCATAAATTGACCACAAACGAATTTTGTTATCTTAACAGATATTAACATAAAAAATGTTCGAAACACGCCGATAAAACAGGTATCGTCAGGCTTTAAAATTTCTAGAACATATTATGCCGTTATCTTTATACTGTCGTATGTATTTTAAATAATTATTTTGATTTCACAATGCTTTAAAATTAATACAGAAAACTAAAATTTAAATCAACTTGCCACAGGTGGGACTCGAATCTACGACCTTTTGCGACCCGGGCACTAGATCTTCCAATCTTTTTAAGTGTTAAATACGCCATTAAAAAACAGTCAATTTATAAAAAGCTAGTAAATTTGTGTTACGTTATGGGCTATCTAACACCAGCATATTAGCTTTCTTATCGGGTTAACAGAATTGTTACACTAATGTGTTAATCATCATCATCATCATCATCATCATCATCATCGTCAACATCATCCTCAACTCATTTTATGTCCTCACTGCTGGGGCACGAGCCTATGGATGGATAGAGAGGACGGGCCTTAAACCACCGAGCGGGCCAAGTGCGGGTTGGTGGTTGTTAACGACTGCTAATGCAGCCGGGACCAACGGCTTAACGTGCTTTCCGAAGCATGGAGGAGCTCTAGATGATACTTTTTTGGTCACCCATCTGATGACCGACCTTTGCGAAAGTTGCTAACCTTAGCACTCGCAGACCGGGCGTGACCCTATTCTTGGCATAGTGAATTATGTGAAACACTTACCTTTCAAAAATTTTCTTGGAGTGAAAAAAGAACACATTTTATACAAAAAATATATATAATTCCACAAAAAAATCTCTGCCAAGTATAAGTTTAACCACTGCGCCATCAAGCTCCTCAATGTGTTAATAGCAGCCCATTAATAATAATATATGTAAAAGAAAAATATTTACAACATATAATTTTACTAGAAAAATTCAACCAGCCTTCTGGCGTCCCGGTAGCTCAGCGTTCAGGGCCTTTAGGGCCGTAGGGTCGTCCTCCACTCGACTTTCCTGAAACTGGTTGATATTCTTTAGTAAAAATTTTACCATGTAACCACATAAAGCTTTGTGAATGTAAAAATTAAAAAGGTATAATTAAAGCATGTGCAGCTTTAAGTTCTGTAACTTTACTGTGTGTTCTAAAACTAATTACTAGCTCGAAGAATACCAATCCGTTTGCGATGCGGTGGACAGTTGGCTCACAATCGGATCGGCTAAGGCAGGTAGCCGTTTACAAGTTTTTAGACGGTCTCAGTGCCAACCTTATAAGGGTATGAAGCCACATAGGTTTCTTGCAAAACCTAGGTTGATTGTCGACTGACGTAGCGAAGAAACGTAAGCAACGTTGATGGAAGAAAACGGTGGATATAACTTGTGATATGGAGGTTATGTTACTGTCAAATGATGGTTTTAAGGCCGCATGTCTAACTACCAACTTATAAAAATCCTCCAACACAAGGAACATTTTTGTGAATTTTTTTTTTTTCAATCTTATCTCAATTAAGTAAAGTTCAAAATGTGATGGGAATATACATCCCTGTGACTGTGAAAGGGTTACTGCCATAGCAACAATGTTAGTAACTTAGTAGTTGAAGGTTTGAAGGGCTCTTCACCCTTCAGCTTTTCCGTCACTTACCTTCAGGTGAGATGAAAGCCCTTTTGATATAAATAAAAGTAAAGTGATAGGCATTGAGGGGCGGGATGGCGTCTTAACGCGCCCGGTTTGCGATTGCTAAGGTTAAGCAACTACGCAAAGGCCGGTTATCGGATCGGTGTCCAAAATCTTTTCATCTCGAGCTCCCCCGTGCTTCGGAGGGCACGTAAAGCCGCTGGTTGGTCTTGGCAGCGTGTCTCAGTCTTTACCAACCACCAATCCGCTCTGGGCCCGCGTGGTGTTTTATAGTTCGTTCCATCCATCGGGGACAAAATGAGTTGGCGATGAGTGATGTGATAGGCATTGCATGTAGAGCATATCTGCTTTTAGCCGCGTAATACGCGTAAAAAATTACAATAAATATGTATGTACTTAATAAATTACAATAATTATTGACTTCTGACATATGAACATTAAATTTTCAATGATCTCAATAATCAGACATAGCAAAAGTTGTTTAGCATTCGTGATCTTCATAACAAGAAGATGATAGCTGCTGTGTCACCAAGCTCTGCTGTATAATATATTCTTATAGAGTTTTCCCTTCATACTCACCTACTGTTGTTAGTTTATCTACGTTTCATATATATTCGATATCTTCGGACATGCGTGGCGAGGACTAATGGGCTTATTAGAATTACAATTTGAACGTTTCTAATGCTGTTTTGTAGCTGACGATTGCAGTTTACAGCGAACTTAGTTTTGTTTACTGAAAAGTAGATATTGGTTAGAGACTTTCGAATAAGGGGTGACTTTTGATCAGCAGTGAGTTGATAATGAAGGTAAAATAGAAAAGATAAATTTATTGAGGTCGTTAAATACAACGAACTCCTTTGTGATGAGTCTGTATAAGATTTTTTTTATAATGTTCGATATGTTTCAGTTTTTTATGCGTTCCATTGCTTTTTTTGTATAAGCAGTGGATGCAACGTTATTTAGGGGAGGGGTTATGTCGAATGTAGGTACTATTTCAATCTGAATTTCAAAATCTTCTTTGCTGTATGATATTTTTGTTTTTTTAAATATTAATATATCAAAATAATGTACAGACAATCAACCTATCCAAAACTGACAAATTTCATCAATTAATTTTCAACTATATGTCTAAACGATAAGGTTCAAAGTTTATTGAAGAAATTTTGTGGCAGTCTGATTTGCAGGCTTGCGTACTGTTTCCATAGCTTTTTTAAGCTCTTAGCAGCTGTATTTTTTAAATAATGTTTTATCAACTTATTAATTACTAGCTGTGCCCTGGTTTCACCCGCGTCATACGCTGCGCAAGCAAGAGAAGCTCTCAAAAAAATATTTTCCCGTTTTTGCAACATTTTTCATTGCTGCTCCACTCCTATAAGTCATAGCGTGATGTAATATAACCTATAGCCTTCCTCAATAAACGGACTATTCAACACAAAAATATTTTTTCAATTCGAACCAGTAGTTCCTGAGATTAGCGCGTTCATCCAGACAAACTAACAAACTCTTTAGCTTTATAATATTAGTATAGTCTCTTTAAACAATATAAAAAGCTAAAACTCGCTTATGTTGGGCATGGGTTCACGTCAGCAATCACAGGATTGAACCAGCTTTTTCGCATTAGACCCAACTATCTGTCGCTACCGACGCTTCATAATAACGTTTAAGAATAAAATCTTCAGACAAAACGTAACACTTATGGATCGTGACTGGCTCTATTGTAAACATGCATTATCTCTGCTTACTCTGCGCGCATTAACTTGCAATATTCACTCATAATGGGCCATTGTATGAACGACAATAAGGAAAATATCGTGTGTACATAGCTATCTGAGTTTATCATTGAAATCATTCGAAATGTTTAGCAATTTATATATGTCAGTTTATAGTGTGTTACCTTAGTTTATGTGTTCAATCGTTTTGTTATTTATTTAATTGTTATTGTGGTAAAAACTAGTATTCTTGGTACCCTTGGGTAATTGTCATTCGCTTATAAACGAAGTTATTATTATCTCTTTTATTTATTTTTCCACATATTAATTTCCATTTTTAGGTATTTTCTAAAAACAAAACAAACAAAACATTTTAAAAAAATTTAAAATTAAGGGTCCGCCAGCATTGGGACCAGGGTCCAAGCTATCGGTGGTTAGGGCTCCAGAGCCAGGAACCACCTCAAAATGCTTGCAGTACCGAGGAGAACTGCTATTATTATTATTCTCTTTATTTATTTTCTTTCTTAAAACTAGATTTTTACAATATTTTAATATAAAAACAATAAAACATTAAAAAAACCTAATACTCTAGGACCTCCAGCAGCGGGGCAGGCATTATTATTTATCTCTTTCTAATTAACCATTCTTTTCAGTTTGAAATACTCAGCTGTTCACTTTGGCCAGTTTGCAAGATGTTTGAGTCTGGGTGTCAAAGGTTACTGACTTCGTTGTGCTTGATTGTATGATACTAGCTGTGCCCTGCGGTTTCACCCGCGTTAATTAGCGACTGTTCCACTCCTATTAGTCATAGCGTGATGTAATATAGCCTATAGCCTTCCTCAATAAATGTACTATTCAACACGAAAAGAATTTTTCAATTCGAACCAGTAGTTCCTGAGATTAGCGCGTTCAAACAAACAAACAAACAAACAAACAAACTCTTCAGCTTTATAATATTAGTATAGATTGGTGCATTATCACAAACTAAAAAAAAACATTAGTACGTTATAATATATGTAGGTATACTAATTGTCTGGAATAGTCGATTTTAAACATTATTTAACTTTACTAATCAGCCTCTCTAAGATCAAGATACTTACAGGCTTTTCTTTCTCAAATACATATCGCAGCCGTCTTTAGGGATAAAAGAAATAATTAATAAGTAAGTAAGTAAACAGTCTATAACTGTCCCACTGCTGGGCAAAGGGCCTCCATCATTTAAATCAAGTCATCGCTACAATTGATAGGTAATGGCTTATTCACCACGCTTGCCAAATATGGGTTAGTGATCACAAACCATCATCGAAAAATCCGAAATACATTTTGCCTGACCTGGGAATTGAAATTCGGGTGTCGGGCCGAGCGCTCTGCCACTCGGTCATCGAAGCGTTAAAGAAATAATGAGGTCGCACAAAAAGGCTCAAATGTACACTGAAAGAGAGGCTCTACTTTAAATAGCACCAAACTACCCCAACATTCAATCTCAATCGCCAACACAGCATCTTTCCCACCAACTGAGATTTCCACAAAACGGCTAACATATTTTCCCATACAAACACAAGTGTAAGTAGTACTAGACAGCAGTGTCGAACGTGCGCAGGCGCAGTTCGTCCATCACTTACAGACAGATTGACTGACACCATATTTACGCGCAGTAGGGCGTCCCATAACAATTAATATTACAATAGCGAATGGATATACGCATCATTTGTGTTGGTACATAAATATTTGAGCCGGCAAATTTCACGTTTTCACGTTTAATTATTGATAGTCTTTGTTGGAACGATAATGAATATCTTGGTACAGGTTGATGGTAGGATCTGCCTAGAATCTGATTGGATAGCAACCATGTTAGCACTTATTTCTATCGCCACGTACCATTGTTTTGCATCGCTGTGTTCTGGATTGAAGGGTACAAGATCCAGTGAATTAGAACCGATTTTTTTTTGAAGAGCTTTCGTTTTTATCCTCAGACGGACATTTTGGGGGTGGCGAAAAACTTAAAGGGTTCTTCAAGCCGTGTCATCGAAACACCGTCAGAGGGATTCTAGAGAGATTATGCGATTTAAAAATTAATATAAAAAATCATACAATTTTTATATTAGTGATTGTAATAACTTAAAACATTTAATTTCTTCTCAATAGACCAAGTAAACTTTATAGTAGCCGCTTCTATCAACCACAGTCTTCACAATAGCTGGTAATCTGAACAGCGATTGTCTCTGGCCGTGGGAAACAATGGTTCAATCATCGTAATGCGCGCGCGCACCTGTCGTCTCCCCACTTGTCTATGGAAACAGTTCATTACGAGATTATAGCCTTACCTCATTAGTTATAAAGTCTATTTTTCACTGGCACACGTGGTTTTTAAATTGAGGGATAAAGTATCTTAATAGAGGATTGTTTTCTTTTTAGGAAGAAGGTTTTTTTTAATTTAACAATGGATAAGCGCTTTGCTCTCATCTTACCTGGAAAATAGGATGGATAGGATGATAAGGTAGACGGTGAAAGCCCAATTCACCCGAAATCCTCAACTACTGATGATCTGGCTATCTCATCTACTGATGAACTGGCTATCTCATCTCTAAATGTTGGCACAACAACGCTTTTACATTGTTGTTATTGCGAAAATACTTTCTTATATTAATAAGGTATCGACAACAGTTTGAAATTAATCTGACAACGTAATATGTATACTGTAAATAATTCTCTATTAAATTTTTGCGTCAAAGTGTATATTTGCCTCTTTTAACTTATTAATTATATTCTTCAATCCAACACAAAATCTAGTCATTAATTAAAAAATACATAACTTCTTTATTGAATATGGTCATTAACTGCTTCTTCTTCTTCTTCTTCATCTTCGATATTGTAAATTATTCATTTTTGAATTAAGAAAATGTAACATTGTCATAAATTTTTACAAACTTTTTTATAAAAAGTAAAATTTGTGTTTTCTTTTTAATGGCAACTAATTTAAATTGCTTAAGCAAGAATTAAGATTTAATTGATTAAATTTCTTATTTAAGTTACATAACTAACTACCATGAATCGGTTTAATGCAACAAAATCAAAATGTCCATTCAGACTGACATAATTCCGTATAATTCATACAAGTTTAGTTAGCACACTTCGCATTCAACTTAGATAAAATCGTCCAACCCACACGTTTCATATAACAAAGAGCTTAAGTATCTAAATTCAATATTCACAACTGCGTATAACAGCTTTATCTAACCACCTGTCAAATGTCACATGTTACTCTACACTATTGTTTTAAAGATGGCCATCGAACGCGTGGGAGAGGGATCTTCACACTCAGATTTTATTACTCGTAAAATGTCTCATCTGCTTAAAAATACAGATATTTTAACCGTAACTCGGCGCTTGCTCTTTTTATGACTTCATCTGACTTGTCAACATTCTACTGGCCAGTGTTGATTTATTTATCAAGGAGTCGCAGCACTAATTAAAACTTATTTGACGTGGGGCATAGTGATACTTCAAATTAAGAAAAAACACTCGCGCTCGTAAATCATAGACAACACAGTAGTGCGCTAAATTCTTATTGGGTTCAACTTTAAAAGCGTCTTCTATATTTAAAAATTAATAACGTACCATAAAATGGCGGCTTCTAGAAAGCCTACCGTTTATTTTTGTTTTATTAGATTAGTATAAAAATTAAAGTTAATTGGAATTTTGAAGTAGAAAGGTAGTCGATATTCTTAAATAACTTTATTGGTGTCTAAATCATGTTGACAGTAATTACTTAGTAAATAACTGTCGCTGGAAGAAATTCGTTGTATATTGATGCTAAATTATGAGGACGTATCACAAGGAAATCGTTTTGAGTTTTATTATTGATTCGGTTATACACAGACCTACTTTATAGCGAAAATAAAAGAACATCTTAGTTATTTTAATTAATTTAATATAAATGTTTGGGATTTTACAGTCAAATAGTCTGGTCATAATACACAATAAATATACCTTTGCTAACAACCAGTATCCACCTTAAGTCCTCGCGCGCCATATTATGTACGCACGGTCGTACGTAAGGTGGCCCGCTAATTATACCTACAGCGCGGGACGGGTAATATAGAAAAAACTACTAACTATACTTAGTAATAGGAAAAAATATATGTGAATTTCATTCCAAAATTATTTCAAAAATATTTTTATTTATACATGAGGTTTCTGTTATAATATTCAAATAGAAATTAATACATCGAACACTTTAGATCACATGGATATTCTTAAAATCTTTTAAATTAAAAAATAATTTTATTAAATAAAGCCAAAGACAAAACAAAACTAGATTACCTCCAATTACATATAAAAATGATAACGGCTATACTGAATCGGATCTTTTTGTATACAAGACAATTGAGTCACCTGTATGATTGTTAGCGTTCACGGTATAATAAAACAAAACTAAAAAGCAAAGTGGAAAAAAGACAACTGTCAGTTGACATGCGTGGGCGCAAAGGGCCGCCGCTTTGGCGTTTTGACTCCGACAAGAAATAAAAAAAGAAGCGACCAGAGATAATAGAGCTTCCCAAACTCTGTTGTCGTTAACGTTACGTAAAGTAGACTGAATAATTAAGTCTGATCGTGGAAAGAAGGCTTTTAATAAAAATGAATATTTAAAATGCTTTTTGTTTTTTTAAGACTTACCCCTGCTAGTTTTAGCTAATATAAGTTTATTATATAAAACAATTTGCCTAATTATGTCTATAACCAGCATCTTTTACCTAAACATTTTTACAAAAATATGCTTGATCCCTGCCGCTGCTTTCCTTCACCGCACTACACGCAATCGACTGTCATACCATCCACATCACCTTGATGGATGGCGGTCTACTACTGTGCGTTTTTCACGAAATTTCTTGCCTCGAACTACAGTGTTGTGGAACCAGCTCTCGGCGGCGGTATTTCCGGATCGTTACGACCTTGGGATCTTCAAGAAACGAGCCTAATCCTTCCTTAAAGGCCGGCAACGCGTCTGCGATTCCTCTGGTTTTGCGGGTGTCCATGGGCGGTGGTGCTTACTCTCCATCAGGTGACCCGCCTGCTCGTTTGCCTCCATCATATAAAAAAAAAACAGGCTAGACAGACTTTTAAATTATTTTAATTTTTTTTTAAGGCACAACAAACAACTACATTTATTTTTACATATTAAACAGAATATTTTAAAATTAACGTGTCGTCGTCATACAAATGTAGCCGACCCCGTTGTACACTAATCAAGTATGAAACAAATTAAGGGGCAATTTTTCCAAGTAAAGAACAAAAAACAGAAACAATAAACTTATTTAAATTAAAAATTAAGTAAATAGGGTATCATCACAATGTTGCCATAATATAAGGTCACATTTTATCAACTGCAGGTATTTTGAGGATAAATTCAAAAACATATAAAAACTATTTTTATGAAAAAACCTTAAATTTTTATACGCTAGTTTTCAGAAAAACGCCAAAAGACATTTCGATTAAAAAGAAAAATAAAGCACTTTCGGTAGTTTCAATTCAAAGGAGCCGAAACAGAGAGGCCGCAATACTTTCACCGCTTACACGTGCCCCTAGTTTCATTAAAAAAACTAACAGAGAGGCCGCTCTTAAAAATATTACAATTTTGTGTCAGGTTTTCCTGAAAAAAAATAGCCTGAATTTTTTTTAAATGCTAGGGCCTTATTTCTCTGATATAATTAGATGTTTTGTCAAAATATTTGCAATCGATAAAAAGTGGCCTTATATAATACAAAAAATCCTTTGTCCTTCGCATGCTACTACTTTTGAATTTCGTAGAATAATGATCATATAGCCTAATTATCGTTATAAAATCAGAAATCGTTCTATAAATCGTGAATAACGACCGAATCGTTTAAACAGATTCCGAAAGAGTGTTAATGTACCAGATTTGTATGGAAATTGACATAGAATTGGGTAGTTTGGTAACTCGACTGTGTGAAACTAACTGATCAGTTTTTCATTTAAAATTTATTTTATTCCCTTTATAAGTATGATTAGTGAAATAGAGTTAAGAGGCTTAATGAAGTGCTAATGGACACAGGCAGTATAATTTCTTTCACTAACGAATGGGACTTACTGTAATAAATGATATTAAGGTTTTTTAAATGGAGATATGAAAATGAAATGAAATGAAAATACTCTTTATTGTACACCATACAAAAGACTTAGAGAGGACAATACAAGAAAAAGTACAATTGGGGACCTTGTCGCTAAAAAGCAATTTCTTCCAGGCAACCATGTGTTGAAATTGACAAAAAAGCTAAGAAATGAGCGGTTAATGGTGTTTTCCGAAATATTAATTGACACACACTAAAAAAGTACTTAATTATGATACATACAATGCATATACCTACATACATCTATATAAATATGACATATACATATAAACTAAGTATTTATATGGACAAAGTATTACATTATAAAGGAATGGATAATTACATTAAAGTGACAAAGATAGATAGTGCTCCTTAACTTGTTGAGATATGAACAGTCTGCACTAGGTAAGTCACAGCAATTTAGACAGACTAAATAAAAACTTCACATTTCTGTTAAAAAATATATATAGTTAAAAAATACCAGCAGTAGAATCGCATTACTTATATGTATTCTTTATTAAATTACATATTTTAAGCATTATTGTGTGTATTTATATTATTTTTAATATTTGTTTTTATGTAACTACTAACTACTACTAAGTGCAATTTATATGCCTAAATTAAATAAAGAGTTTTCATTTCATTTCATTAAATTTCACGGAAGCTAGCCTGAAAACTGCCAAACAAACTAGATAATACTTACCTATCTGCAAAATCTTGCATTTTCCAAACCGCGAACTAGCGTAACAATTTGAGTACAAGCATGGAGTCGCTCGAGATTGCCCGCTGCGCCGGCGCCGACAGGTGGCTACCGCCATTACTATTGTAAATGGTGCAATCTAGTGTACACTTCCTCGTTCATCAGTGCACGCATTACTCCGCTAACAGTAAGTGAGTTGATAATTTCGCTCGCTTTTCGGGTTATTGCGTGTGGTTAAGTAATTGGTCTAGTGTACACTTTACTTCACTCGTTTGAATTACTCTACTTATTTACACAGCTAACGTGATTTGATTGGTTTTAATGTCAACATTATGATACGAGTAGAACACTATAATTGAGAAGATTGTTTTGACGAATATTTGCGATATGGAATTGAAATAGCTTTTATTATATTTAAAGAGCAGGAACACTTTATATGGACAATTAATTTAATTTTTTTTTTAAAGTTTTTCTTTTACCAATTGTATGTTTTTAAAATTGTTTTTTGCCTTCTAAAAGTTATTATAATATGGAAACAAAAGAACATTCGGGTTTTTTTTTCAAAAATCCTATCTCAGGTACCAGTATTTTACAACAAAGATAGTTAGTTTATAGGTGAATTTTTTTAGATGGTAAACATACTATTGTAGCCATGAACTCATTGATTAATTTGCCTTTGTCAAGCAGTAGGAAAGTAAAGGTTATTTACTTTATTTGATAAGCACACTATTTTTAACTCACCAAACCCAATAGGGCCAGCATGGTAGATCTTGAGCATATCTCCATAAATGCTATTGTTTTTGAGGAAATACTTAAGCCCAACAATGGTCGATGATATCATCATTATCAAATGATGATACTATATGTGATGAGTAAAAAGTAGGTACCTGTTTTGTATTTTTTCTTGCATTTTTATACGTTTCGGTCTAAAATAAATCTTGACATGTTCCACAACAAAACATTACCTTAAAGCCTTCGCAATTTTCTATTCGCCGCTCGCCTCCTATTTAGCCGGTCATCGTAGTAATCAATATTGTTATTATGCGTTTCCTGTTGTTATGGAGAATCTCCATTTACGACACATCCGGTATGGGCTTGTTACGCTTTGTTTATTGAATCTGAGCGCAGATAAGCTTTTGCAGTTACATTATTATTTGTACAGCCTTAGAATGAGAAGTTGATCCCTTAGTATTTGTATTTGCAATCTTTTGAAATATTGCTCCATTTGCCAATTAGGCATGTATGACGTCATTTTAACTCGTTATTTTATCTTTAGCAGATAGTACACACGCCTGCTCATCAGACTATGACAAACTGTAAAATTTTCTCAATAGACTTTTAACTTTATGTCTATGGCATATGGTTAAACATTTAATGAAGAAATTTGACAGTTTTGTATAGGTTGATATGCAGCCGTCTGAATAGCAACATCTTTTTGTACTGAGAAAACCAGCTGTGATTTTAGGTGAATACGTTTTATTGTGACGTATGAAACGGCTGATTTTTTCAAAGATTTTATGGTTATATACCTACCTACATGTAATTTTATGCAAATATTGTTGCGAACAAATTACAATTTGAAAAAAGACAAAGTGTTGAAAAAATTCCACGAGCGGGATTCGAACCCGCACCCCATGACATGCCAGGTCAGGTGCATTGACAACTATGCTATCATGGCTCAATCCAGCTCGCCGAAATTAATCAACACTATCTACTTTTACTTTATAAGCCAAAGGAGCCCTATTCAGCCGGTCGTGGAATTTTTTCAACAATTTGTCTTTTTTGAACTGAATCATTTACGAAATCTTAAGAAAAACAGCTGACCTTTTGGGTATGTTTTATTGTAACGTATGAAACAGCAAATTTTTTAAAAGCTTTAGTTAATCATAACTATCAGCCAAATGTCCCACTAATGGGCTGATGCTTTTCCACATAAATTCACATGGGTAGATTTTGGGCCATAGCACACCACACTGGCCCGATACGAATTGGTGGGTTCTAACGACTGACATCCCACAATAACCGAGACCAACGGCTTAACGTGTCATAAGCACGAGCTGATTATTTCCCAACTTAATACACATGGGCAGATTTCGGGCCATAGAACACCACACTAGCTCAATATGGATTGGTGGGTTCTAACGACTGCTATCTCACAAACGGGACACCAGCTTAACGCGCCATAAGCACTTCCAACAAAGCTCACGAAAAAGCTTAACCTTAAACTCCGAAATCAAAACATTCTGGACGTCCATAAAATCACATACAACTCTGTGAGAACCAGGTACCGAAGAAAGTTTAATATATTCAAACGCTCCCGACCTTTGGAGGTTGACAAAATGACTTTATTCACACAAAAGCCACTACTAATGCCGTCTTTGTGATGGGAGCGGTATATCATTCGTTTACAACCATCTCCTTTAGTGAAATTGATTGGAATTTGTAAATAACGTCGCCGTCGTCGATATAAAACTCGTGCCTTTCAATATTTAACATCGATTATGGTCGAGGCGGTGGTAAATTTATATTTGTGGATATTCAAATTTGTACGGTGTGAGAACTTTTCGTTTGCGTCTTCATTATTTATTGGTGTAACAATTGGAGTTTTCGGTGATAGCTCTTGTGGCTTGTTTGTGAGTGCTGGCAGTTAGTTTGGTGACGCACGTCCTAGTTTCGATGTAAGCTGTTCAGCCATTGTAAAAGCAATTGGACTTTTCGGTCATACCTTTTGCGTGTTTACAGCTTTTGAGTTTTCGTAGTAAGTTTGGTGACGTAAGACCTAGTTTCGATGTGATTTGTGCTACAAATTTGTAATTTTATTTAAAACTAGCAGACCCGGCGGACTTCGTACCGCTTTGACAGTTTCCATCATTGAGTTAAATATTATATCAATGGTTTCCATGACAACAAAACAAACGTAAATCATTTTGTATTGGAAAATTGAATTGTCGTTTTTATTTTTTTTTTAATTATTTTTTTTAAATATAGCCTATGTTACTCAGCGCTAATGTAACATTCTAATGGTGAAAGATTTTTTTAAATCGGTCCAGTTGTTTTTGAGTTTATTCGTTGCAAACATACATACATACAAAAATACAAAGGTTTCCTCTTTATAATATTAGTATAGATTAAATTCTGACATTAAAAGTGTACCTACCATGAAACATCATAATAAAGACTAACGGAATTATTTTCTTCGAAACTTACCTTCATCTCACTTAAAGATAAAGGCACATTTCACCCAAAATGTTTTTCTTCTTCTTCCTCTTCAGAATCTTTAGCCACTAAGGAACTGGCTATTATTACCTCTAAGTGATCTGAAATCACTGATTAAACGTGATGCTTTTAACATATAAAGAAAGCCTTAGAAAAGCTTTAATAATTTAAAGTAGCTTAAACCATCAGAACGGCTTATGCCCAACTTGGCACGTTCTCAACTCGACACGCAAGATAAATACCTAACAAAAATTCCCAACTCGGCACATTTCTCCTAAGATAAGATTAATAATCCAAAAATTTCTATTATTACTTACTAAAACTAAAAAACCTATATGTACATTTGTAACATGTGACCAGCGCTACTAGATTAACAACAACAGATAAACCAGAACTGGAAAAGCCTACCTGTATTTGGAAATGGGGTCTTAATTACCTCATCTGTTGCTCTTAACTAATGAGGAGAAGCGAATTGCAGATACCGCTTATAATGACCAGAACATCCACAGATAACTTTGAAAACAATCACATTATCGGTAGTTTTACAACATTCAAAGGCAATAAATTAAAAAACCAAACAGCTGACAATCGGTGCAAAGGTCAACGTTAACATTTAAAAGAATAATGTCATCAAACCTAATCTCTCGATAGGAATCGGGTGACACTTAAGAAAGACGTATCGCCGCTTATATTCGATGTATTGATTCTGCGTGTATCGATTCAGAGATCGATGTTCAGGCCTTTTTAATTGACAACTAAGCCTATATGTTATACGAATATTTTAAACCGTCGTCTCGGGATATATTTTATGTAACCCTACCTATAAGGTATGGGGAATAAATAATTTATCGATATATAGTAAAATTAAATACAGTATGATATTTCATTTTCTAAGTAATCGTGAACGTGTTGCTTATGATTTATGTTTGATATTGAGTTATGGAATAGCTATGCTCGGTGTTACTCTGAGATATTGAATCGGGAACGAAAAAAATCAGCAGAGAACTAAAGTAACTGACATTACATTGAAGGATTAGCAAGTAAATGTGGCAGTAGGCTGGTCATAATACACGTAGGAGCGATAGACACTGGGGTAGACCTATTCTGGAGTGGAGACCACGATTCGGCAAACGACTTACGCTTACATACAATAGTAGGACGACCTCTAGAGGCCTATGTTCAAGATGCTTAGTGTGAGTTTTGTTTAATATCCGTATTCATTCGATTACAAAAACGAAAACGAAAATTAGTATGGCATTGAAGCAGCGCCTCCTGGCGACATACGAGAAGAATTAACATTTTGCCATACAAATTCTCGTTTTCGTTAACGTGATCGAATATCAAATGAAACTCGCACCCAGCAGTGGACTGACACGGGCTGATTGTGGTGATGATGATGATGAAGATGTTGAAATGTATATTACAATGACAACAGGTCGAAAGTTACGTGATTTAAACTGTGTTTCTTAGAATTTTGTTTATGTGATTTAAACTTGCTTAAAAATACCTCTAATTATGTTTAACAAGGTTAGAAATAAGGATTGATCTATGTCAAATTTATTTGTGGACGATTTCGTACTATTATGATATTCAGTACTTATTGTTTTCTGAAGTTTACACGAACACTACACATTTAAATGAAACAACTTATACAGATCTACTCGCATACCCACATCATACAAAATATTAAATCCCAGCACCAACACCATACTGCCAGACCAAATGATACTGTAAGCTCTTTCTGCGTAAATAGTCCTATTG
Organism: Eudonia mercurella; assembly: GCA_963082485.1. NCBI lineage: Eukaryota > Metazoa > Arthropoda > Insecta > Lepidoptera > Crambidae > Eudonia > Eudonia mercurella. The sequence goes on from OY720040.1 coordinate 4,278,611, forward strand.
AATTGGTTAAATTTAAATCAGGGGATACAAGCTACTAACTAATTATGAGACGACCAACACCTCAGTCTCCACGTGACCAAGGACCCTGCAAAGGGTTCGAAACGACAGGATAAACATTAAAAAGTAATGTTTAAAATAAACGCGAGTAGATCAGTAAAAGTTATTTCATTTAAATATTTAGTACTGTTAGTTTTTTATTTTACGGAAATATTAGCAGCAAATTTATCCTCTGACGTCAGGTAAAGAAAAAAATGGTGAGTTAACTCATTAGTTACTCATTGGTAATTAACAGACATTGTTTTTTTATTTAATAAATAATATATAATGTTTCAAGTGAGATTAAGTAAATAAAAAATGATGCCAGTGCTGGACCCTTTGTTGACGAAGAAGGTTCAAATCTCGGTATTGGAATTTTTTTGAATATATTTTCAACATTACTATAATCAAATGTTTATCTCATGTCAGCTACCTACCATACGATATCTTTATATATATTCCCCGGCCTATTCTAAGTAGTTTGCATTAATCTCCGTTATAAAACTTTGTTTCAAAGAACGCAGTAATTTTTTTTTCTTAAATTTTAACCAGGAAGAAGAGATACCAATGGAAAAATTATTCGCCCACAAACAACAAAATCGATTTACTGAAATACGATTTCGATGTAATCGATACGATTAATAAGATCGAATCTTTACATCACGCCTCTTTTCGACAGCTTTTTTATTTATTAATTCAAACAATCGTTATTAAAATAATGAAATCACACAACTATTAAAAACATAGTAATCAAAGGTCGAAGAGTTCAAACGAAATATGTTAGGATAAACATTAAGTTATATGTGGGATTAGTTGTCTACAAAATATAGTGTCTAGATAATTGATTTTTCATAGTCGGTTTTATTAATAATGGCGATTGACCTATGTCCTATAATCGGTATATGTTTTGACGTGAAAAATGTGTTTAGCTTTTAATAGATTTAAAGATGAAGATTAATAATATTTCATTTGAACAAATAATTTTGATCGAATTTTGTTTTATATCATTAAATACTTTTTGTAAAATAACATTAAAGATGAACTCAAAACGCATTCGGCCACCAATTTAATGAAATTAAAAATAACGGAGCATATAATGTTGACAACATCAATATTTAATTCCAAAACATTAGACGTACAAATGAAATTGCGTAACAGAAAACATTCACCATTTTTTTATCTGACCCAACCATGAATTTCTGTAACCCAAAATGTTATTAATAAACACTCAATTAACGGAACAAAATAGTGACATCATAGTTTCCATTTCCAAACAATTTCTACTCAGTTGCTAAATAGTTTCTCCATTAACTAACCAATCAACGACCCAATTAGACGTAGTTAAGCATTTTACAATTTAATATATAAACTTTCAAAGTCAAAGTTAAAGTCAAAGTCAAAGTGTCTCATAAATATTAGTATTTAGTGTAACAACTTAATTACCTTTTACAGGTACTTTTCGACCGAGATGGTCGCCATGTCATGCAAGAAAGTATCAGGCTAGAGTTGCTTTGCTTAGCAGTTTAGTAACAAGCCTAGCTTTCGCACTAACTATCCTATTTTTACAGAGAGCCGAGTGTGAGTTTTGTTTACTATCCGTATTCGTTCGATTACGTTTACGAAAACGAAAATTAGTATGGCATTGAAGCAGCGCCTCCTGGCGACATACGAGAAGAGGTAAAAGTTTGCCATACAAATTCTCGATTTCAATAACGTGATCGAATAGCGAATGCAATTCCCACTAGGCACCTTGCACACAATACGATTTAAAAAACCGCCAACAACCTAGAGCTGGTCATACGAAGGAGCCAATCAAACGCCTTTTCAATTCACACAACGAACATTGTTGGGCAATCCAAAAAAATCAAGCATTGACAATTAACACAGATTTTGTAAACGTCATTCAATGGCTAACAGTTCAATCGAAGCTTAGGGGCTTAATCACAAACTGCATGGAGCAATGATGCTATCGATCCATCTTGTTGTCGCTCAGCATTTCGCCACAAAGACCGCCAGCTGTCTGGCTGGCAAGCACTGCTTTCGTGCTTCAGAAGGCACATAAAGCCTTAAGTCCCGGCTGCATAAACAGTGGTTAACGACCACCGCACCGCAATGGGCCTACGTGATGGTTTATGATCCGTTCTCTCTATTTTGTTTCCATCCATAGGGATGGCTCGTGCCCAAGCAGTGAGGACATAATGATCTATTTTTAGAGAGTTTGCTGATGGCCTCAGGCTGCCTTTTCAGCGTTACCGGACTTTTTTGGGGGCGGCAAGAAACTTAAAGGGTTCAAGCCGTACAATTGAAACACCGTCAAAAGGTTTCTATAGGGAATGGCATCACGCAAGCGTGTCTACTTGTCTTCTAGATTTTCCGTGAGGCGGATTATTTCGGGTAGCATAATGAGCCGGTGATGTGAAGCATAGTTTGTCAAGGCAGTTTTGTTTCCATATTTAACTCGTTCAACATTGAAGCTGGGGTTTCGACCACGGTACGAACTTAATCCGTTGGTAGCAGTGACGCAACACCAATTTGTGTTCATGATTGATACTAAGCCTCTTAGTAGCTGGTGGCTGTCCGAAACTCACTGTTCTTGCTGTCGGAAGACCCTGTCAATTGTGTAGATGACAGAATGGATGTGGTATTCGATGTTAAGGTATTTATAAGCAGAATAATGGGGAGCGTTTTATAACAGTTTTTTTTTATAATACTGCGGGGACAGTTTGGACTTATGATTTGATAGTTGATTGGTACTTATCATTAAAGAAAGACACCATTTCACCTAAACTTTTTACGGTTGTTTTGGAAGACGTCATAAAAACGCTTCCCTGGGACCAATGCGGTGAAAATACAAATGGTGTCTCTCTGTCTCATTTGCGCTTCGCTGATAATCTTGTGTTGTTTGCCAGTACGATGGATGACATAGAGATAATGTTAAAAGAACATTTTGATGCCTTTATTGTGGTAGGCCTGAAGATGAACATGGGCAAAACCAAGATTATGTCGAACATCTCTGGTGTTTCAAATCCTAACATCATGGTTGGGGGCGAGAGGCTAGAGGTAGTTGACTCATATGTGTATCTTGGCCTTGTTTTATCTTTTAGCAGAGAGTATCAGTTGAAAGAGGTCACCAGACGTGTTCAACTGGGGTGGGCAGCTTTCAGCAAATTAGGCGACATCTGTAAGTCCACCCACGTTCCATAATGTCTTAAAATACGTCTTTTTATTCAATGTGTCCTGCCAACTATGACGTACGGTGCTGAGACATGGCGCCTGACTAGGGAGGCTATGCACAAAATTAGTGTTGCTTGGCATCACACTTTTGGATTGCGTCCCCAACACCGAAATCCGCAAGCTGACTAAAGTCCAAGATGCCAGCGAGCGGATATTGAGGCTCAAGTGGAGTTTGGTAGCACATTTGGCCTGACGAAGTGACGACAGGTGGACCAGAAAGCTGACTGAGTGGTGGCCGAGAGACGGTTACAGAAAAAGGGGGCGTCCACCGGCGAGATGGGTCGACGATATGACCAATACCGTTGGTTGCACGTGGCCAAAACTAGCGCAGAATCGAGGCGAATGGCACAAGCAGGTCTATGCCCAGCAGTGGGTCGAGAGGGGCTGATAATGATGATGATGATGACACAAATATACAGTTACAACAGTTAACATTTGGATCACAGTACAGGTAATCTCTAAAAAAAAATTTCTTCCAGCCAGGTGACAGGATAGATATTTAAGTAACCAGTGAGATAAACACACTGTGCACATAACAGACCTATCAAGAAAATATACCTCACTTGTACATTATATTTAATAGTCACAAAACAATGTACACGTCTTTTAGTAACATCACATGTTAGGAATATATTTTAAAACTGATTTAAACAACGTTACGGTTCGTATCAACTGCGACACAGCATAGTCCTCCGGCCAGCTCGAATCGGATGAAACCTCAGCATAAAATAACTATATAAAATACACGCGAGTACTCCTAGTTATCACACTAATATTATAAATGCGAAAGTTTGTGTGTATGTGTGTATATTTGTTGCTTCTTCACCCTGCAACGGATGGATGGATTTGGATGAAATTCGGCATACAGATAGCTTATAATCTGGATTAACACATAGAATACTTTTTATCCCGATATTCCCACGGGAACGGGAACCACGCGGGTGAAACTGCGGGCGGCCGCTAGTTTTAACATGCAATGTCTTAATAATTCTTACATAATGTCTCATTGCAATGATTTCTTTACTACTAGCCGGTAAGCCCTTGACCTTTACCTCCTACTGTTAAGTGATGATAAGAACCATGATGGACTCCAATACTGACAAACCTGGCTATCTTATCTCTACTGACTTTGATGTTATGTAGACATTTTTAGATTGGTAGCTAGCCAAGCGGGCTTAAAACAAGTCCCACTACCCAATATGTTGTGTTCGCTTAAACTTTATTCGTTAAACAACAGACAAACGTTATTAACATTAAAACCTCTTTTCTGTGCATCAATAAGTCACGAAGTAAATGCCTCATCGCTGGCTTTTCTAAATGAATGTTCGTCGCAACAACACTGGCATTTATTAGAATATAATTATCGCAGCGGGCACATGTAACAAGTGTTATTGTCTGCCTTGCCTTTTGTGTGTGCCGTTATCCGATTAGCGGTGAGAAACGTCAGCGTTGGAGACTAGATTTGAAGAAAGGAACACTTACCGTCTTATAACAAAAGGGGGACTGGCTGGGTTTAAACCTGTTTTTGGAATGATCTCTGTCTACTTTTATTAACAAAAATAAGACAATATCAGTTTTAAACTTTCATTATCTATTAAAGGAGGATACATAAGACAAAATAAGATATAAACAGATAGATAGATAAAATATAAACAGCATAAACATTTAAAAAAAATTGATAAAAAATATTTTTATTATTAATATTTTATCGTTAAAGTTAGGCCGCTCTTTGACAGTGACTGCACCACTGTGCTTAAGAAGCCTAGCCGCGTCCTTAACATAAATTTGTTGGCGTATTTTCCACCTAGCTAACTACCACCGTCTTACCTAAATAATCTCTCCATAACAACAAAATCAGTAGCACTGTTGTGTTCCGACAGTCAGATATAAGACAGCCAGTTCCACGGTGTTTCATGAATCCAGGTGAAGTGCGCTGCCACCTTAAGCCTTATCATCACCTAACATCAAGACACACAAATACGTAAAATATTTTTTTTTACATGCAACTTCTCACTCACACTCCTTCTACATCCAAATCTCCCTATTCTCCGCAGTAATTCATTAAGAATTACTGTTACTACTGCCGGTAGCCTCCAGACACGCTTCAGGGTACAAAACTATCGTATCATCGTATCAATAGCAAATAGATCTAACAGTTGACCACCAACGCAGAATCATGTCTACTCCATTATAAGCCAGACAGATTCTGAATTTATTACAACCATTCGTATTGTTTCAATTAGAAAATACCGAATTAAATATACTGCAGTGACGCCCTAATTGCCGTATCTTCGTGTCATAATTTAAAATAGATTTCTATTGTATATGCCATTATTTATTGTGAAATATCAATAAGCATGCTATAAAGCCCGCAGCTAAGATATAAAATCTCGGTCAATTAGAGGCGGTCTGCGGTGGCGAGACATTCGCAATCGATTCGATGTCGACGTGGGAGTCAATATAGTATGACGTATCAAAAAGGTTTTCAAAAAAAGTGAACACCTTTTACGTTAAAGTCTACAATGACAGATGTTTAGAGTGTTGCCAGGATATTGTTTTTAAATGCTGCCAAGATCTTTATAACGACATGTAAAGAGTTAAATTTAAACTAGCTCTTTTGAAAGTAGTGAAAGGGACGTACTTTTCTTAGAGTTAGGAATCACTATGCTGGGCAGTCTCAATCACTAATACGTTTACCCTAACTTCATAATTGACAGTTGACTTATTTGACATTATAATAAATAAGTCAACAAGAAGTTGACATTAACCATTTGACAGCAGTGCACGCTCGACCAGACCGCGACTGCCAAACTGTACAAACGGCACTGCGCTTGTGTAAGCTACGTGCCTGTGACAAACCGCGTCCATTTCCCGCGCCCGCGACAGCCTCTGTTTGGGCGAGGCTTTATACGGTACAAGAACACACCTATACTATGTTAGCGGATCCATTACTTTAGTTAGCGATCCGATAGATTCGGATGGCAAATCGATGTGAAAATTATAGATGAACAAGGCAAGTTTCACAATATCACTTTCTCTATACGATTCTTAGAATGAATTAGCTAAAGTCTTTTGTAGCACCGTTCGAAAGTAATCTTTTGTACACATTGCGGTCTTAATTAATGCTTGCGTAGGTGTTAATAACCTATTTAATTGTTATCATTCGTCTTTTGTTTCCACTACACGGTTTTTTGAAATTTTTTGTCGTTTGTTATCTTAAAGAATTTCCAGATAAAGGGAACAGTGTTGTGTTTGGTTCATTGTCAATAGGAAAACTAGAAGTTAAAATAAAATAATAAAAAAAAAAAACTAACAAAACAAATGTTGTTGTTCTTCATTTGTTCGTCCAGGTCTTCGTGTTCACCTATTCGTATCTTATCATTGCCACAATTTGAGCTCATAAAAACTCATTACGCCATCGGTCTGTGGCAGCACAACACTAACAGCCGAAATTAATAACCTATCCTCAGCAAGAGATAGGCCGGCCTACTATAGCTTTGTTGCTTAGTTATTTCCGTTAATTATCTATATATATATAATTATTAATGTTAATTATTATTAGTTAAAATAACAGCGGTAGCTAGGTAACTAAACTAAAATAGGCCTATCTCTTACAAGAGATAGGTTATTAATTTCGGCTGATAGTTTGCATCCATTACGCTGCCACAAGTCCTTAAGTCTATGACAGGAAACCTTGTACTGAGAAGACTTTTTATTCAAGCCATGGCTACTACTAACTAAACCAATACTTAGCTTAGAGGCAAATTATTTTATCGTACACCTACACTCTTGTTGGTGGTTGATAAATAACAAAATAATTTCGCACCTGCTCGGGATCCCATCATACAGGTTATTAAATCCCAGTACCACATCACACTGCAAAAGGGGGTGCAGCGCGGAATTTGAAAATTTACGTGTTTTTCAGTCACTAGTGCTAGGCGCTGAATAGGTCTTATACATTAAAAAGACTAGTGTATGTAAGTTAGCTTGATCCTTTCACAAGGTCATGGTTGTCTTGGAATTTGAAACAAATACCCAGAAACTGCATAAACATTACGTAAAATAATGATATCTAAAAACTTATTTCTTCAGAAACTTTGTAAATATAGCCCAAATGACACAATGATCCGACATCAAAATGTTTGTATTGATATTCCGCAGGTCACTGTTGTCTTATTTTTCCATTAAAAAACATGAATATGAAAATATTAAGACTTTTCTTATTTTTTACCCAAACGCCTTTGATTTTACGAAAGTAAACATTGCTCTTATTAAATCACCAGCCTACTCTGTACAGATATTAGTGTGCGTGCGTATTCGTAGTCGTGCGCCGTTGTCACACCACTGCCACGCGCCGCTCGCTCGCTATCATAAAGAAACTTGAAACTTGCAGTTTTGCGTCCGCGCTGCACCCCCTTAAAGATACTGTAGCTCATTCTGCCTGAAACAAAATGCACACGATTGAAAACACTTGACGGTAGTACGTCAAAAATTAACTATGAGACGACCTACATACAGTCTCCCAGTGAACATGGACTGCAAAGGGTTCTAAGCGGTAGAATATCTATACTAATATTATAAAGCTGAAGAGGTTGTTTTTTTGTTTGGTTGAACGCGCTAATCTCAAGAACTACTAGTTCGAATTGAAAAATTATTTTAGTGTTGAATAGTCCATTTATTGAGGAAAACTATAGGCTATATTATATCACGCTATGACTAATAGGAGTGAAAAATGTTTCAAAAACGGCAATGAAAAATGTTGCAAAAACGAGAAAATATTTACGCGGGTGAAACCGCGGGGCACAGCTATTAAATTATAATATACTAGCTGACCTGCGGACTTCATACCGCATTTCTTTTTTCTTTTTTTTAATATAGCCTATGTTACTCAGCGCTAATGTAGCATTCTAATGGCGAAAGAATTTTTTAAATCGGTCCAGTAGTTTTTGAGTTTATTCGTTGCAAACATACATACATACATACCTACATACTGGTTTCCTCTTTATAATATTAGTATAGATAAAAACGCGAATAGATCCGAATAATGTAAGTATTTCTTTTCCATTGCTGGATACGAGCAGACAAAACCGGTCGTTGTGGAGGTTCTTGGGGGAGGCCTTTATCACAAGCAAGGTAAGTTTAAGACATACCGCCCTCGAGCAACGCTTACATAACCCACACATGGACACGGCATCTCGGACCATCTCAGACCACACCGAGCGCAGCAATGCTTGTCCGTGGGAGGTTGTCTATGTGTGCGTTGCTCGACCGCGTTTTTATAAAAAATACCATCTGTTTTATTATTTTGTGCCATTGCCCAGCAGTGGACGTATTTTGGCTGAGATGATGATGATCATGATGATACTATTGTGTTCGATTTTTTTACAAGATTGTCGTTATTTAGGGCAACTAAGCAACATAGAAACACTAAAGCCAAGTATCTCTGTGATAGGTCGTAAAAGTTATCTCAAGTTGCTCATTAAAAATTACTAAACATGTTTTATAAAAGCATTACGATGTCAATTAGCTATAAGATGGCCAGTTTTACGCGAGTTCTTTTAATTCGATTAATTAATCTATTAAGCGTGTCTTCCATTTGCAAAGTGAAGGTTCCATTCTAACATATTAATATATTTGAATATTTTATCGCAACAAAGTTACAAGTGTTTTTCAGAAAACCTGCAAACTTTATTATAGATTAATATATACTGTCTAAAATTGTTATAAAAAATGCGTCACTAATAGGTAGGTAGGTATGTCAGGTGTTCTAAGTCTAACGCATTATAAAAGGGTGTCAGCAAGTGCCGAATTAATAACTTATTAAAAGTGGTCGCCCGAGGTCAAAATTCGACAGTAATTAACAAAATATCCTACAGGGTTTTACAATGTACTAGTGGTATTCCAGTGGCCGAAATTCAACCGTAGGTAATTTTATTAAGGCTGCACGGATTGTATCCTAAGCAATGAAAAATTTAAAAAGATAAGTAGAATGTGAGTTTGAATTGGCATTGACAGATTTCGGCCGCTCATTTTAAATTTTTGAAATTTTTGTAAAAAAAAAAAAGCGTGTGTGTCAAATACATGGTAGTTGTGTGTGCGTAATGTTTGTTTTATTGATTTAATGTATTTTATGCATAATTAAAAAAAAAAATATCATTCTGTAATCTTTCTCTATAAAAGCTACAAGTGTGCGAAATTTCATACACATCCGTCCGCGCAATTTTCGTAAAAAGGGGTACAAAGTTATAGCTTCACGTATTAATATATAGATTTTATCTTAAGCTACTCCTTCTCCGTATAAACTTTACCTATAATTGTACCAAATCTCACACTCCTACTTGCTTGGGCTTTGATATTTAATAAAATATTTGGATGATAATATAGATGACTTGCTGGTGGTGTTTCCATCTCCTGGTGGTCTCCCCATCTACTTGTTGGGAAGCCTGAGGCCAGGTAAAGGGATGTTTATGTTATTTTCGTGTAATCCATCATCATCACCAACTCAATTTATGTCCCCACTGCTGGGGCACGAGCCTTCCCTATGGATGAAATAAGCACAGAGAGAACAGGCCATAAACCTAGTGCGGGTAAGCGGTTATTGCATCATCATCATGCATCATCAGCCCATTTTATGTCCCCACTGCTGGGGCACAAGCCTTCCCTATGGATGAAATTACCACAGAGAGATAAGGCCATAAACCTAGTGCGGGTAAGCGGTTATTGCATCATCATCATGCATCATCAGCTCATTTTATGTCCCCACTGCTGGGGCACGAGCCTTCCCTATGGATGAAATTACAACAGAGAGAACAGGCTATAAACCTAGTGCGGGTAAGCGGTTATTGCATCATCATCATGCATCATCATCTCATTTTATGTCCCCAGTGCTGGGGCACGAGCCTTCCCTATGGATGGATAGGGTGAACGGGCCATAGACCACTACGCGGGCCCGCGGGCCCAGTGCGGATTGGTTGTTATTAACGACAGCTAATGCAGCTGGGAACTACAGCTTTACGTGCCATCCGAAGCAGAGGAACTAGAAATAATAATTATTTTTCAAACTACAATCAAGCTACTCAATCGACTCAAACGTTCAACCCTAAAATCGAGCTTGATTGCAGAAAAAAAACCCATTGATTTATAGGCCCTGTGATTGTCAATCACTTGCCGTATTATTAAATCGAGTCTTCGCCATAATATCAGTTATTTGAATGCTTTCAACGGAATAGCACCCAAAGGCGTTTCGCTAATGTTTTGGTCACCGTTATGTCTAATAACTGGCTGTGTGGAAGCTGTTATTTCGCAAATAGGCATCGTATGTCGATAAAATAGCTTCATACTAGTAGCGGACGTTATGGCGAGTTACGGGTTGGCTCGGTGTGGGTAATTACATGGACCGACGATAGGTGAAATGGAAATTTTAATGATGTCAACTTTTCTAAGCTTGCTTGTGGCTTGATAAAGATTGTGTGGTATTGCTGTTTTCTCAAGTTAACGGCAAACACTACACATGTAAGACTAAAAGATACTGAAAAGAAGCACTATTTATACGAAAAACGTCCTGATAAAGTAAGTAACTTCTTCCTAATCGATGAAACATTGTTTGGATTTTATAAATTGTCTTTACATTATGCTATTTAATTTTGATATTTTAAAAAGTACTCGTATTTTATCTATCTTTACTTTCAACCCGAAATGTTTGCTCGCACAGCTGATTGCCCCCAAGTTTCTCGTAGAACAAGAGTACAAAGATCCGGTTCACCCGCGCTCTATACCAGGTATAGATATGTGCCTGAACGTTTCTCCCCGAGCCCACTACCCGGACAATCCGAGCCAAGTTCCTAACCTTATGAGGCGCCGTCGGGTTGTTCCGCTCCTGATCTGGTCTGAAGCCCTCGGAGAATATAGAGGGAAAGGGGACGTTCGCGTGATGCCATTCCCTCTAGAAACTCTCTGACAGAGATTCGATCAAAATGCTTGAAGAACCTTTCAAGTTTCTCGGCATCCCCAAAAAAGTCTGGTAACGCTAAAAAAAGCTGATTGCCATAAGCAAATTCAATAAAAATAATTTTGTACAATCGTCTTTTCAATTAATAGTAGGTACTTGAATGTGGACAGTCAGCTACTTAAATTTCAATGGCACTTGTAAACTCGCGATGTAACTAATTAAACAATGGCTACCTACAACCACCTCTCGCGTAACTCGAACACACAATTAATTAATAGCACATAATCAACAGTCATTCGATAACAAAAGTTCTCAAATTTCCCTTTCTTGACTGTACAAATCTGTTTGTTACATTGTTACAGCTACTTCTGCTTTGAAATCGTAATCAATCGACCTTATTACTTCAAAAAAGAGTTGATTATTGTAGAGCAAGTTGTTTTTGTAGTTGTTTGTCTAAGTTTGTGGTGGATAGTTACCAAAGCGTGGACATTGGGCAATGTGACACTTTAGCCGTAGAAAGTCGTCAAAGATGTGGTCCACAATGAGTGGAAACGCACGCATACCGCGGATTCAATTGAATCATTCTATCATTAATTGTGTCCGTTGTAGTGTAAGCAAAAGAGGGACAAAAATTGTTTATCTAAAAAAGAGTCCTAACTGTATGGTGACCTACAAAATACCATCTTTTTAGTCTTGTTTTAATTAGTTTACTTTTTAGATTTATTTTTGAATAATGTACATATTATTAACAGAAGTCGGAGCAATTTACAAACTAAACAATAATAATTTTAGTATATTTGTTTATATACGAGTATGCTTAGCAGTTTTAGCATGAAACTAATGCTCTGACCGCTGAGCTACCGGGATTCTGATCAGCGGTCTGAGCATTGAACAGGTAATCCAAGGGTTTTTCTTTATAAAGTGCGGGCTTTAATCAGTAATGACATTTTATTTTGTATTGTACTGACAACTGAAAAAAAAATATTAAAAAAATAAAAAAGGTTAAATAACTTTTACGCTGACCCTACCGTAATATCGATTGTAGCTCGTGAGTGATTTTTAATTTAATTGTAATACCTGATTTTGCCCAACCGAGCGTAAGCGGCGTACGGACGGACAGATGTCAATCCGGACCGCTAGCTTTTTTTTATATGCATATGGCTATACATATGGGAGAGACGTTTTTTTACGACCATTCATACGAGTCGGTCGAGAATCGAGACAACTTTGTTTTTTTATTGTCATGTGTAATGAATTAACGATAGACAAGCAACGATATCGGTATGTGAAATCGGTGGTCTTTCTTTTGTTTTTTTTTTTTACTTTTTTCAACTTCTCATTTTTGATAATGGTGTTGTAATAAAACCTTTGTTTATTGCACCTGCGCTGGTGTGCTGGCTTAGCAACCGGTCGCTTAGTAGAAACCGGTCGCGAGTGTAATGATGTCTAGTGTTAATTATAATGGTTTAGTTCGATTTCTTACAAAAGTTTTTTTATTGCTGGCGACGGTGAACTGGTTTGTGTAGCGGCGGTTTGAGACGCGATCGTGATTGTTAAGCAACTTTCACAATGCCAGGTTGGGAATGGGTGACGACAATATAAAAAATATCTGGAGCTGTTCCGTGCATCGGAATCTTCATTAAATCATTGACCTTAGCTTTTATACACCGTGAAATGCCAAAACAACAAACCATTTTGTTTAAAAAGATTGCTGTTGGTTTTTTTTTCTTTGGAGAGAGTTTGTTTGATGACTGCCTCATGTAGCATTTTCAAAGTCACCCGACTTTGCTGTTGCTAGCCGGCCTTTACAACGTGACCAGACTTTTGTGGGAGGCGAGAGAAAAATAAAGGTTTCTCAAGCTGCCTAGCCGTGCTGATCGAACATCCTCTTAGGGTTTCTAGAAGGGATGGCATCACGCAGGCGTCCCTATCCCTTACAAGATTCCCCGAAGCGTTTGCATCGGAATCGAGAGGGGAACAACCCGAGGACGCTTCTAAAGGCCTATAACCATCCCAGTTGTGGGTATAGGTCATAATAGCAAAGGAGATTAGCCCACTCTGCTGGCCTAATGTGACTTGGTTTTGCGCTTTCTTAATAATATGTTGATATTTTTATTCTTCTTAACTAACGATATTTTAGGAAAAATAATGATATTTATCAAGTGCTTATACTAGTACCTACTATAAAATTACTACTGTTAAGCTTAATTAGACACCTTAAATGTTCTAGTATGTACAATCTGTTAGCATTCTAAATCTATTTTTGTATTTCCAGGTACTGTAGTCGTCGCCTACGTAAGTGACTTCATTTTCCAGTTGCTGCCAGGGTTGTCAACTACATAAATTCAAATACAAGAAACCAGAAGACGTGTTTTGTTTACAGAAAAAAAACATATCTCATCATTATCATCAGCTTAGAAAGATCTCAGTTTGGTTTTGGTCTTCATGTGGACAATGCAGATTTACCATACCCCGCAATTCTTGACAAAGACCTCTCACCGCCTATGAAATAATGCGGTTACTCTGAAAACACTTTAGTTTACTCTGTAAACTAAGTAGACAACCGTAACTGTCCCACTGCTGGGCAAAGGCCTCCATCATTGAAATCAAGTCATCGCTACAAGTGATGGGATAATGGCTTAATCACCACGCTTGCTAAATGCGGGTTAGTGATCACAAACCCGGGCTATGCATCGTAAAATCCGAAATACATTTTGTCTGACTTACGTGTATCAGACTGAGGCGTTCTGTAAAGTTGCCTACCTTAAATCCTGTAAGAAAAGTTTTTTTACACACACATTGTACAGCACACATCCATATCTTGTTAGTAACCAATGAAAGCTAAAGTTTTAATAATGTTTTATTGCTTTTATATTAAAATATTGTAAAAATCTAGTTTTAAGAAAGAAAATAAATAAAGAGAATAATAATAAACTTTATTTGCACACAAGAAAAAACAGATACCGACAAATTGATATAAAGATAAAGTACAAAATAGGCGGCCTAATTGCTAACAAGCAATCTCTTCCAGGCAACCTTGGGCGAAAAATAATAAAATTAAGAAAATAAAAATGGGTGCAAGTAAAAATAAACTAAATTATAATAATTATATCAAATAAAAAAAAAACAAAATTAAAATTAAAATATATATCAAATTCAAAATTATTTATTGCATGCCACATAATTCTTTTTAAAAGAAATGCTTAATACTTTATTTTTCTTTGTATCAACGACAGCCCCGTTCTAGGTGCGCGTGCGCATAACGTTGCGTCGCCGTCGGTAGCCGCGCGTAATTTTCTATCAATTGTGCGTCAGGCAAGCGCATTTTCATAGAAACGGGTGACTTGACCACTTTCCCGTCGAGCGTAGTTAGCGGCAACGAATAGTCGTCACAGAAGGATTGATTTGTATTAGACAGGCACCTACTTTAAATAAGACTTTGTTTATGTGGAAATAAGTAAGATCTTTCAATGGCAAATCAATGCCTCTGTAAGTATACAGGGAGTTATAGAGGCTATAAAAGTAAGTTTAATGTACAATGAAAAACATAGTTTACTGAATTTTATGTGAATACCTTGCGTTTACTATGCGTTTACTTACATATTTGATAGAAACACTTTAGGTATACGTATTTGTTCGCGTTTGTCAATTTGAAAATTTTGTAATTCGCAGAGTCAGTGTTCGCGGGCCAACTGAGATGTTGATCTTTATATTGTGAGTTATTAAATGATAATTTAATTCATTTTAATTAACTAGGGTCGAACCCAATAAAAACTTCTGCAAACTTTTTTTTGTGCTTTTCATTAAACACCTTTTTTATAGTGCTGTCTTACGCATAGGTATACCGGGAACAGGGGCGACCCCGGGTTATGTGGGACTCTCCTCTTCCTTCGTCCACCAGCCACAAAAAGCCTACCCTACCCACCCACCATAAAACCTGGTAGGTACAGACTCCTTTACATCAACCTATCCAAAACTGTCAAAATTCCTTAATTAACCACTCAACGAAGAAACAAAACAAATGACAGCATCTGCGCCGATGACATAATTCGCAATATGGCAAAAAAAATAATTTAAAATTGAAAAAAAAAATTGAAACGCGCAGAGAATAAAGTTGTTGGGAGTTGAGAGTGTAGCAAATTTATTCTAGTTTGTCTATAGTTAAACTTCTTCATACAAAAGTAGGCTCTAAATAGACGATATTTAAGTTTTAAGTCGCGTGGTCGTTCCGGGTGTTAACGCCCGGTTGGGGTTTGACGGAATTTCCGCTCCGGGCGTTACGGTCGGTGCGGAAATTGCGGAAAAGTATCTGAGGGGTAATAAATGTTCAACCATATACACCATATACATAAAGTTCAAAGTCTACTGAGGATTGACAGTTCGTGGTAGTCTCATTTGCAGGAGTGCGTACCATCCCTTCTCTGCCACGGCGAAGGCTCGGGACCACAAACACCAAGCACCTAGTTAATCAAAAGCTGACCTTCTGCAATGCTTTATTGCTTGTGTAATGGTTCCAGCTTACCCGTTTGACCACTCAGGCGGATCTCATACATTGTTTATCTAGAATTCTGGTCTTGACGTTAACGTTGGATTCTGATGTGTAATGAAAATTTTTAAGTGGGTATTTTTACTTTAAATCTATGTTGTGTGAAGGTGTGAGGTGAGAGAAATGTGTAAGATACTTAATAGATACTATAACTTTTTAATATGGATGGTTTTGGATTTTATAGTACTCGTAATAACTTGCCCATTCTTAACAGATTCTTGATTTATCTTTATGTATAAAAATCTTCTGTGCGTGTGTATGTTATTGAACTTCTTCTAAACGGCTGGACTGATTTCAATTTCATTGTGTTCAAGTGGATTCGAGAATGGTTTAGATTTACAATTAGACCCGGTAGGTGGCGCTGCTATAAAGGTCCATCATGGGATACGGGTGTTCTTAAGCGGAGCGGTTTTGTTGTCATCGAAACTGTCAAAGCGGTACGAAGTCCGCCGGTCAGCTAGTAAAATCTAAAGATGGATGTCGACGACGTAGTTGTCAACATTGAAATTGTGGACCAAATCTGCACGGGTCGGGTAGTGATGATGATGATGATGAGATGATGATTTAAAGGACTACCATTAACAACCGATACTGTTCCGTTCCATTTTTAGCACAAAAATAGATCAGTTTGTACACGACCCGATATTTCGAACGTAGGTATTACGAATATATACGAAGATTTTATTTCGGCCACCCGTCCATTTACCCGGCATTACCAACATTCCACGATCGCATCTCGAACGCGCTACTTTCCTTATCACACTACACAGTACACAAAGAAGTATTATTACTCATCACATTATCAGCTCTGCTTCACAGTAACCGTTCAACAACTACGTAGCTAGCCAATTACCTTGGAGAGCCAGCATTATCCAACATTACCTATCACTCGCTGGCCTGGTCGACCCGCGGGCGTAATAGCCGGCATCCGAGTTACGCGGCTAGCTAGTTAGACTTGTTCTAGTCGACTGTAAAGGGTGCCTAGTGTGAGTTTTACTCACCATTCGGTAACGTAAACGAAAACGCAGATTTGTATGGTGTTAAGCAGCGTCGAGGAGCTCGATACGCCCAACGCGCCCGATCTGAGAGGGCTGAGGTTAAGCAACTTTCATAAAGACCGAGTGACCAAAAAGAACCTCGAGCTCCTCCGTGCTTCGTAAGGCACGTAAAGCTGATGGTCCAGGCTGCATTAGCAACAACTAACAACCACCAATTCGCGCTGAGCTCGCGTGGTGGTTTATGGCCTGTTCTCCCTAGCCATCCATAGGGACAGCTCGTGCCCCAGCAGTGGGGACATAAAAATGATGATGATAATGATGATGATGATGATAATGATGATGATAATGAAGATGAAGATGAAGCAGCGCCTCCTGGTAGCAAACGAGGAGACTTAAAATGTTGTCATATAAGAGGGTGGTAGCTAGATAGGCAGACTTAAAAGCATGCCGGGTATATTAAGTATCCTCCTTGGTAATAGTGACTGGAACATTTAAGTCAGAGCTCGGAGCTCTTACCCATTAGACCAAAGATGCGGTTATAATATCTTAGTATCAATCGCAAGAGTTGGACAATAGTAGCTGCAAATCGTGCTTAGGGACATTCACTTAAAAAGCCATAGCAATGGACTAATAGGGACTGATGATGATGTTAACGATGATGGCGATGAAGCTGTGGAAAATAAAAAGAATCAAGACAAAGTGTTGAAAAAAATCCACGGTGGGATTTTTTCAACACTTTGTCTTTTTTCTAATTGTAATTTGTTCGCACCAATACTTGCGTAAAATTATATGTAAATAATCATAAAAAGAATCAGTAAAAAAGGAACAACTTATTCAAAAGTAAAAATTAAAAAATATTTTACTTTAGGTACTTACCGTACCTATATTAATTAATTAGTTTATTTATTTTATTGTGATAAAAACTACAAACATTTACCAATTAACAAATTAGCACACGAATACAAGCCGAAATTAGATAAGTACATTTTTGTACAATGTCATTAGAATATGATAACGAATTAGATCTATCTAAAATTGCAATTGACAAATAAAATGTATAACGGAAAACGGTATTTAAAAGTTACCTGCCACACTCTGAAGTAACTATAGTTAATTAAAACGCAATGCATGTACAATTTGATAGAGTTAAATGACTCTCGGGAGGCGTATAAAGATTCCATTCTCTACTAGACTAGACGGGTTTAGAAAAATGTCGATGTTCCATTATTGCTAAATGAAGGAAGTGGCGCAAGCGCATAGGAAGGCATAACTCGTTGCGCGTCGCTAGATGGCGCTAGAGCTGCGCGATTGCTATAACAAGTGAGGTAATTTTATCGGTAAGTATTTGTGCCGGTGATTTGCATACTTGATTGGGATGGGACAATCATTACTAATGGTTACGATAGAAGTTATGTTTCATTTGTTTTTAACAGCGTTGGTTTTAAGATGATGCGTCTTAGTAGTAAGATTAAGGATAAAAATATACATATACCTTATTTGCTTTGCTAAAAAAAAATACCATAATCGGTGTACAAATTAAGATGAAAAAATTTAAGAAAGTTTTTTTTATATATTTAATTTAGTTATGTTTCTTTTGCTTTATTTTTTCTTTAATGTGGTAAGATAAGTTGTTTCTTTTCTGTTACGTATTATTGTTTTTTATATATTATCTACATTATCTTAAAAGCACTTAAGACTAAAAAAGAAAGAATTGTGTAAAAAAATGTAAATACAGTCAATTCAGCTAACAATCAACGTGTGTATTAATTATGTACAGACTTCTTCTATACATATTCAACCATATCTTAAGGATATAAAGTTTAAAGTCTGTTGAGGAAATTTGACAGATTATGGTAGTCTAATGTGTTAGCGTGTGTACCTTATGATTATAATGCACACGCTATTAACACATTGATTACAGTCCTATTACTCACATAGAAAGCTAATATGCTTGTGTTAGGCATGAGTTCACGTCAATATTCTAAAGGAGCTAAAGAGTTGAACCACGAAATTCTAAAAAAATCTCTCTCGTTTTTTTTTCCTTTCAGTTGATGGCTTCGTGGAGTTTGCATATTTAGCCAGTGACAAAGTAATTTTCTTACAAGTTATAGTAATAAATAGATAATATTTATTTTGTTAATATAATGATGATAATGATGATAAACAATAATAGTAATAATAAAAGTACAATGTGGAGCTTTACTCTTGAAGGAAACTGAAAAGTGACGTTGCACTGTTTTGTTTTGTTTTCCAACACTCATGCACGTTCACAAACACTTAACGGTTTAAACCACCATTATTTCACATTAATATTCGACATAGCACAAATACAAAACCGTAAACATGACCCTTCACTTTGGCCAAGAAGTATCTCTCTTTCTTACTAGAAATATATTATTATAGGAGAAACGTTAACGGCCTTTATTATCTACAAAAAAAAGAAGTTTCTATAGAATAGGAATTAACACGTTGCCTCAAAACCAGACACAATTATATTAATTGTCGGTTTACACAAAGTTATATTGTTTGTCGGTCACCGGTTTCCGACATGGCGCTTAAAACCCTTAGTAATTGATTGGAACCTGTATGAAAGTTCTTGACGATAAAAATTATCGTTTAATAAATAAGCTTTTAGATGCTTATGAAAATATAAAAGGTATTTTTTATAACCCTTTTGAGCGCCACGGACATGTAAAGAAGACAAACAATTTTGTGCTCCACTTGCCACGTCTTTTTTAGAAGACAATGTCCAATTAGAACGTTTATTAATAAATATACATAAACAATTGGTTTGTTTTTCTTTGTTCGTATTACCAAAAATCCTAAACTTACATTTTTATTTCAATAGAGGACTTCGTTTATTTTAAAAACAGCAAAATTATTTTGCCACAAAATTTTACTTGCTCCAGACGCCCGCCGTAGGCAAGTTTATAGCAAGACGCTTAGTGATGAGATTGGATAATAATTTAAAAAAAAAAACATTTTTTTTTAAATGTTTATATGTTACAAAAAACTATCTTATTTTGTTCTAGATACAAAATAGATTAATAAAAATATGATTTGATGTCATAACTATAATATGATACTACAGTGCCGATGTGTTGATGTGAGTTAACTAATATGAACAAATTATAAATAAGTATATATTTTTGAACAAAACTTTATTATTTTCAGATGAATACTTTTTAATATGAAAACGTTAATAAATGAAATAAACCGTTTTGTTACTTTATTTCACCGTAAACAAATGTCAAAAATTACGAATTTCCATAAAATTTTCTAAACTTTAAGCTGAGGTAGAGGGTTAAAAATATATACAAAAAAGTAAATAAAAATATTTTTGTCAATATAATACTTATATGCAACCTTTTTTAGATTTACTTTTCTTCATACAATTGACGCTCCACCCTAATGGACATCCCTAATAAAAACAGAATTTAACGTGCTACGGGCGCACACGGTCTTGTTAGGAAGACAACGTGATGACGTCATAAGACAATAGGGATGTATCTACCCAATTTATTATGGCTGATCCTAGTTATGTATCCGTTTTGTTTTTTATTGCATTGCATTCTTTATTTCCTTATTACCGGGGTTGTTAAATAAAACGAAGATTTTGAAGTTCATTATTTTAATTTATCTGAAACCTTTTAAGGAAAAAAAACACGTAAATATAAAAACACAAATGTTGAAAAATTTTGTTCGCAACAAAATTTGCGTTAAAAAATTATTTGAACATTTTACGTGAATATAATTTATCGATGGAACAATTGCCTCATCACTGCTTGGCGCTCAAAAGGTATTGCACTTAAAATTAAAATAATTTCGACTGTAGAAGTTACATCCCAACAAAATGATAACATAAAACATAGGTACTAATAGTAATACTAAATTGTGACGCCCTACGTCTCTTGTACTACTTAAGACTTTAAGGCTCGATTTTTTCAATCCTCAGAAAAAATTTTGCCAACGAATAAAACATTGTCATTATGACATATTTTCTAGAGAGAATCTGTCATTATGTCAAAATTATTCGAAGAATAATAAACTTACTATATACACAACAATACCTAAAAATTTCACTTTAAACAATATGCTTAAACATATCTCCTTATTCAATTGTAATAACTTTTCTTTAATTACCTGTGCTGTCACTTAACCTACTTTTTAAATTTTACTTGGGGATAAACCGCGTTGTCCCACAGCTGGGCTCAAGTCACACCAATAAAACTAATCCAGAATCAATCCAATTATTCACAACTTAAATTTATATCAAAATAATCTGTTTATAAAGTTAATAAAGTCTCCCTAGGCACACATTCCAGTACTTTTCAAAACAGTTTAATCTTTCTACACCGTCCATTGTTCATCTAAAAGAAAAAAAAGAAAACGACAGACTTACGCATTTTTTATGTAATACTCAAACAACGATACCGAGCGGTTTAAGTACAGGTTGTAACAAATTCCGTATTAATAACAATATTGTGGGCACTGACCGGCTTATACAGGATGTGGCTATATGGCAACTCGTTCATGACAACTTAAAGGGAGTGTTTCAAATTGTATATGCGTCAACTTCTAAAATGATGATAAATTGTTCGTGTAAGTAAATGGGGATTTGACGTATTATAAGTTAAAATTAATGATTAATTGCTAGAAGAGTGGTAGTAGTAGGTACGTGCTGAAATAACAACTTTGATATTTTATCTATATAAAATAAAATATTTTGTAGTCTATTGTAAAGTATTTAATATAATATTATAAGTAATTTAGTACATGCATGACTATATTAGTGTGTAAGACTTAGCAACCCAGTGTCTCACACCAGTTTTCGACCAAATAAATAAATAGAATTTGATTGAAATTTTACCCATCAAAACTATAAATGTGAAATTAGAGCCAAGTTCAGGCATCTATAAGTAAGTGTTCCTAATAAAATCATTTAATTGAAAAATATACTAAATTCATAAAAGTTTACTAATTTCTGATTTATCCCTTTGTATTCGCCCAACTACCTATCTGGATGCCAAATTTGAACTTTCTAGATCATCTGGAACGGGTGATAAAAATGACGATTTTTGGACGTTAATATTTAAATAAGCGTTTGAGGTATGTTTATGAAATTTGGAGCACATATGTATCTCGCAAGTCTTAATATATGAGCTAAATTTTACTTATTTTCTAAGTATTTGTTACACCACTGAAATATTTATTTTTTAATATTTATAAATAAATAAGTATCAGACAGTTAATTTAGCTACGGCAATAAAAAAATATACTTTATTTAAAAAAAACAACTATTGTTATCATTTTGGAGCAGCCTGTACATCACGCTATAGACACACCTGTTCGACCAGCCCATATAAATAACCCAATCGAGGTGAAATTCGTTTGTCCACCGCGCTAGAAAGCCTTGTACTGTTGACAACACATTACAAGCGACACTTTTTACTGTTCTGTACTCTCATTGGTTGTGTCACAAAGACAATATAAAAACATCATAATTACTACTTACTAATTACTATAGTTTTGTCAAAGTTTAATTATTTCCTAAAAATAAATAGTCAACCTTTAGATTCGACCGCTTAAGAACGTGCTGTTTAATCATCAAACCAATTTGGTAGCTAATGCGATTCGATTTACGATTCCCATTTGAGAATTCGTTTCGGACATTGATTCCGCTCGATTTCGCCTCTCGTACAATTTTTAAAAACAGAAGTCGATTCCATTTTTAAACTGCTAGCCAGAGACTGTTCATTGTTTTCTTTTTTATTGTTATTGTATTTTTTTAATAACTCGGAGATCACGTTTTATTCGAATTTGGAATTGGAAAAGAGTTTAAATTGCATTCAGCGTTAATGACTAACTGGCAGACAACACAAAGAATTTAAAAAGTTATATCGTTTAAGACCAGTACCAATCTGAGATTGACTTCTTGGCGGGAAAGTGAAGAGTCATGTCTGCGGTTTTGTTCTATTTTCTAAAATTTGTGTTATGTTGAATATTTATGTGAAATAATGGTGGATTATTAACCGTTAAGTGTTCGTGAGTGTGCATGAGTGATGGCAAATTAAACAAAACAGTGCAATGTCACTTTTTAAATTCTCTCAAGAAGTCTGCCCGAGGACTTAGTAAAGCCCCACATCTTTACTGAGATACTCGAGAGGTTGGGGGGTATATCATTTCTCACTTCTCATTTCTATTATCATTCATCATCATCATACAGGAAAGAAATATTGTTTATTTATGTATTACTTATTAGAAAAATTACTTTGACACTGGCTAAATGTGCTAATCGCACGAAGCCATAAACGGAGAAAAAAAATGTGAGATTGTTATTTTTTATTTTTCATTGAGTCAATGATTTATCACAGTCATGTTCTAGAAATGTTTTTGTTTCCGATTTATTCGCTATTCTTAATTTGGGATAGATATTAGGTGTGAACGCTAAAACAAAATGTTATTTATGGCATAAACTGTTTCGACATAATTGCAAAAAGTATTCCAATTGACCAAAGAGTTTGTGCCTTATTGAATGAGTTAACAAATCGGATATTGCGAAGTCTAGAACATTCCACGAGACTATCCAGTGTACCATAAAGAAACTAGTTGTCACATAATTATTAAGGTGACTCAGTGATCTGTGATTCGGTCGTTAAAAACGGTATTAAATCGATAAATAAAGAGTTCCAGTGTGTCAATTGGATACAAGATTGATGATTAGAATTAGCATAGAAATCTGAATAATGGAAGTTAAGTTTCTGTTTTAATTATTGAGAAGCGATATTAATATCATTAGAAAATGTAGTTGTACTTCTTTATAGGACTGGCTGAAAACACATTTTAAAGACAAACCTTTAACTGTTTAATTCCTATTTTTGACAGCTTTACTTAGGGCTATATGTACTCTGTGCTTGGGGTGCGTTCCGAGTCACGATTATATCGATATTAGCGCGATAACAGTCGTTCCGAATCGTCGTGAGCGCGTTTACGAAATCTA
Organism: Eudonia mercurella; assembly: GCA_963082485.1. Classification (NCBI taxonomy): domain Eukaryota; kingdom Metazoa; phylum Arthropoda; class Insecta; order Lepidoptera; family Crambidae; genus Eudonia; species Eudonia mercurella. The sequence goes on from OY720040.1 coordinate 4,302,373, forward strand.
GCGTGACGTTGCTCATGACGTCATTGTCTGCGCCATCTTGCGCTCACAGCGACCATGCCTTTGATGATAGATGATCACCACAGCCTATTTATAACTTTAACCCTGTGGATTTAACTTGCGTATTAGCAATCTAGAGACCTTAGATTTCATATGCCCAGTATTTCTACTGTATTTTTTACAATGCAATTCGGAATACTTGTCGAGAAAGACACATTCGCAAGTGTTTAATTCGAATGGTGTCTACTTTACACAACCTTTTTGGTTTATAATGGGTCATCATCATCATCATTTTCATCATCACCAGCTCTTTTTTGTTTCCCCACTGCTGGGGCAAGACCTCCCTATAAAAATCACAGGGAGAACGGGCCAAAAAACTACCACTGGGCCCAGTCATCATCATCATCATCATCATCATCATCATTATCATCATTATCATCATCATCATCATCATCAGCAGCCTACACACGTCCATTTCTGGACATAGGCCTCTCCAAGTGCAGTCACTGAGCAAGTGTCGCCCAGTGTGGATTGCTAATGCAGCCGGGACCAACGGCTTTACGTGCCTTCCAAAACACGGAGGAGAGCTCAAGATGACAAATATTTGACCACTCATCCGAAGACCGGCCTTTGCATAAGTTGCTTAACTTTAGCAATCGCAGACCGAGCGCGTTAACCACTGCGCAACAAATGAAGATGTAACATCCTAGATTTCTTTTTCTAAAAAAAATATTAAGACAAATGACAATATCAGCACAACGTCGCTAATTACTAGCATAGATAGAGAATAGACACGGCGGCGGCGTGACGCGACAGACCTCCTTACAGGTGGCGTTATTGTCAAAGATGAGATGAGATCCGGAGATCAGATGACGTGACCCTGTTCGACGCAAACGGTTGTCCGGTTGTCCGGCTGTCCATCGATTATACAATGAGATTAATTTTGTGTCTCTTCACAATGTTCTTAGATTGTTATTTTTATTAATTTTAGAGCTTGTTATATATAAATGTGGCTTGTTCTCCCTATCCATCCATAAGGATACCGTACTCGTTCCCCAGCAGTAGGGAAATAAAATGAGCAAGTGATGATAATATAAATGTGTTGCTTTCGAGTGGTAAGTTTAGCGCTTGGCCTGATATCGGAAAATCCTTAGTTCAATTCCCAGGCTGGGCTATGGTGTTAAAGTTACTCGCGTCCGTAGGTTTACCCTTGAGACCCTACACGTGACCCCTGGGTGGTGCTAAATGAGTGACACTATCTGAGTGGTAGAGCCACGTTGCGTTGCAGCACGAAATGGGCCGGCCCGCCCGGCGTAATACCACCCTCTCACAGAATATCGGCGTGAAACAATGGCACTCGTTGCTGTTGTGTTTCGTTTGTTGAGTTAAAGTACCGGAGGCCCATCTCTCACCCCTCCTTCCTCCCAATTTCTACTTCCACTTCAAGATCCAACTCCGATCCTCAAGGCCGGAAACGCATCTGCAATTACTTTGGTTTTGCGGGTGTCCATGGGCGGAGCAACGGCGATTACTTTCCATCAGGTGACCCGCCTGCTCGTTTACCTTCTTTTTAATATGAAAATAAAAGTTTTCGTACTTTGTTTTATTTACTGGTAAGCTCTTAGCTTTCATCTCATCTGATGGTAAAGCGCACTTTACCCGGAATCCTCTACTGAGGAACTATTCGATGCAAAGACCGTCTTTGTGATCACCTACCCGCATTTCGCGGTGCTGATTTAGCTGATGCCCATCAACTGTAGCAATAACTTGATTTTAATGATGGAGGCCGTTGCCCTGTAATGGGGCAGTAGGTATATAGGCTTTACATATAGTAGAAACGTGGAAGGTTAGCATCCTATGGAAAGCGTTTTCTTATGAAGTGAACAGTAAGTTTAATCATCATGCTCACGCGTGCACTGACAATCAACCGGGTTGCAGACAGAACAGACTTGTTCTACTGTTCTCTGAATGAATTTACAAAGACAGCTGTGTTTGTAATAAGTTATTTAGATTAAATCTATAAAATAGTTACTCTATTGTATTAGGTTCATAACCTGTAAAAATAGATGTAAGTGTAGGAAAATAAATAAATAAATAAATAATCATCAGCTCATTTTTATGTCCCCACAGCTGGGGCACGAGCCTTTCCTATGGATGAATAGGGAGAACGGGTTATAAACAACCACGCGGTCCCGGATTGGTGGTTGTTAACGACTGCTAATGCAGCCGGGACCAACGTCTGTACTTACGTGCCTTCCGAAGCACGGAGGAGCTCGAGATGATAAATGTTTGGTCACCCATCCGATGACCGGCCTTTGCAAAAGTTGCTTAACCTCAGCAATCGCACTGGGCCCGCGTGGTGGTTTATGGCCCGTATTCCCTATCCATATATAGGGAAGGCTCGTTCCCCAGCAGTGAGGGACATGAGCTGATGATGATGATGATGATGATGAAAAAGTGACATCATCTGTTTTAAGCAGTGTCTTACGTTAGCCATCGTTTTGTGGTAAAACAGAAAGTGTCGAACGCATGTCCCACAACGATATACAACAGTTTTAAACGAACATTCACAGATCCTCCTATCCTATCCACATCGGTAAATAGCGAGCCTTACACAGCGTCTCAATCACGGCCTACTTATCATAAATCTCGATCAAGATAAACGACATTTAGGTTTTTAATGGGCCTTTCGATATATTAATGCCCCATTGAACCCGACCGGGAATGTTAACGCGCGCACTACACGAGTCGCGGGCGCGTTCCATTGTTATCTATTTCACAATTAAATATGGCTGCCGGTTCGGATTTGTTGGATGGTAATGATACTATTGGGTGTTAGTGGAATAGTTTTAAAATGCATTCATTTGGGGATGGTGGCTGGCTGCATGAAAGGTTTGCTGGCTGGTAGTTAGTTGACTGGCTGGTTGGTTGGCAGTTCTGGCTGATTGGCTGGCTGACTAGCTTTTTGGCTGGCTTATAGAAAGCTTAAGCTACCATTTTGACAACGCAGTCTTGTTTCCATATTTTACTCGCTCAACTTACCTAGTATGCGCGCACTACATGAATCGCGGGCGCGTTCCAATGTTATCTATTCCACAATTAAATATGGCTGCCGGTTCAGATTTGTTGGAAGGTAATGATACTAATGGGTATTAGTGGAATAGCTTTATAAGTGCATTCGTTTGAGGATACTGCATCGAACACTGATGTTGTGGGTTGTGGGTGGGTTCGTTGTCGCCCTGTATAGTGGCCTGGCTTGCTAGTTGGTTTGCTGACTAGTTTAGTGGTTGGCTTGATGGCTGGTCGCTAGCAGGCTGGTTAATTGGCTGGCTGACTGACTAGATGTTTTGCGGGCTGGCTGGGTAGTGTTCTGAAACTACGAGATCGACAACACAGTATTGTTTTAATAATTTACTCGCAACATTACCTAAGGTTATGCGTGTAATAAAAAACAAAAACAAAATACAAAACAAAAGAGTTTATTTATGAATATAACTTTTTAAACTATCGTGGTCACTTACATTAGAATAAATATTATTAACGGGATTATTACCATGTTTTTGTTGTGTTTGAGTATCCGATATTTCGGCACAGTTGCATGAGCCATGATCACGGATGTTGGACTCCAGATACTTATCTGGAATCCAGTGATTAGCTTTTGTAAAAACTGCAAAAATAACAAAAGTGTCGTTTCGCCATCTGATACGGTCAGTGTAGTGTGTTGAAAACAAGTTCGAGTTAACAGTGACTTAGGAGACAGTGGTACGAGTATCGAACGCAAAAAACGACTAAGAAAGAGAGTAGATCGTTTTGTCTGCTCATAATCACCCACCCGCAATAACTTCAGTACATCCGTGATCATGGCGCATGCAACTGTGCCGAAATATCGGATACTCAAACACAACAAAAAACATGGTAATAATCCCGTTAATAATATTTATTCATGAAGTTTTAGTTTATAGAAATTATTTTAACAATGTCTCTTACTTGTCCATCTAATCATAACTTACCCGCGTTTTTATTGAAAAAAATTTCTTTTGCCATCTATGCCCTTTACGAAAGATATATAAATGGTTACTACGTCACTCACACCTGACATTTTTGGGCTGTAAGCATCTTAAAGGGTTCTTCAAGCCGTATGATACAAACCTCAGAGGATTTCGAGAGGGGATGCCATCACGCAAGCTCATCCACTACAAAGCCCATTTAACTAAAGATCTTATTCTTATAAATGACGTAATTTCGTTACAAATTTACTTGTACCTACTATTTACCCACCTCCAACTATTTGCTAATCGTTATTGTTATCAAATATAACATTGAACATTTAAATATGAAGTGTGAGCGTCAGGTCACCATTATGGAACCTGCTAGGGTTGTCACTATCCAACTTACTTTTACTAATGGGTCAAAAGTCAAAACTCAGGCATTTTTTATTATTATTTTACACTGACAAACTATTGACAAAGAAACACTCAAAATATAAAAGACTAGCTGACTCATTGAGTTAAATATATATCAATGGTTTCCATGAAAACAAAACAAACAAATAATTTTGTGTTGGAAAATTAAATTGTCGTTTTTAGTACTTTGTTTAATATATATTTTTTTAAATATAGCCTATGTTACTCAACGCTAATGTAGCATTCTAATGGTGAAAGAATTTTTTAAATCGGTCCAGTCTTTTTTGAGTTTATTTGTTGCAAACATACATACAAACATACAAAAATACAAAAGTTTCCTCTTTATAATATTATATTATTATAGACAACAATAACATATAAAAAACAATATCTAATAGGTATATCTATGTCAATGGGGTTGAGGTTATCTTTGTCTACAGTCCAAAGAGTACTCCAGCGATTTTAAGAGACTGAAGAACATCAGGTGACCAGGAAAATCCCTGAAATTGTACAAAATCAAATCTTACTGTTTTCTAATGTTTTTGTGAACACTACAATAAATGGAAGTTAGTGATTTTATCATGACGATTCGAACCATTATAGTCACAGAAAAGAATAAACATGAAACGTACAACAAAACGCTCGTAAATTCGTAATAAGAAATTTTAATTAAAAATATTGTCTAAAACTCTTACCAAGCACGATATATCTTATTGGAAACAAAATGTGTAAAATACAGTTGTCTTATTTTTTTTATATTTTATGGTTAAGCATAGTGCCTTGATCTCACCTGATGATAAGTGATGATAAGGCCAATTGGTGGAAGCGCACTCTACCTGGAATCCTCAACTAGTGAGGCACTGGCTATTTTACCTCTAGCCGGAACACAACAATGCTACAAACATTGATTTGATTGTATAGCAAGATTGCCAAGGAAAAATGTAGTACGTAACTAAATATTCAAAATGTCAGCCCTAAACCCACAGTGACGCAACCACCGGCAAACAAACAGTGCAAACAGCCGGCCACTTCACCCGCCAGCTCCTATTGTGTTCGCGGTCAGGTGTTGGGAGGTAGCTAGCGTGGATGCGGCATTACACTTAGGGCTAAAACAAAACGTTGGATAGGTCATGGAGTGCAGTTAGAAGATTTTGGGCGGTAAGGTTATAGCCACCTCTGTGGTCTAGTGGCTTAGACCACCGGTTTAGACCCAGAGGTCCCGGATTCGATTCCCAGCGGGGGATACATGTTTGTGTACTCGGTTTGGTTGTTAGTCCGCCTGGCTAGCTACCACCATCTTATCTTAAAAATAAACAAAAACGCATCGATACAAGCAATTTCATTCGCTTGTATGATACTAGACACCACCAACATTAATACCACCAGTCACAGACCCAGAGATTACGGTTCGATTCCCAGCGGTGGGTACATGTTTGTGTACTCGGTTTGGTTGGTGTCGCCATAACATCAATGTTAACTTTTTGTGTTCCAGATAGCCAGTGCCTCAGTAGTTGAGGATTGTGGGTGAACTGCGCTTTCACCATTTTTACATATAAGAAAAAGTGTAAACAAAATTAGCGTAAAATTTATATATACCCATAACTTTCACATACTTTGTAATAGCGAAAAGATTAATGTATGCAGCACAAAGAAATAACATTAAATCACTCGTTACACAAATATGAGCTTATCTGTAAAAACTCTATCTGTATGAAGTCTGGCATTGAATATTGTTACGAAATCTTTCGTATGCAAATTAATTATCTATTATTAATATTTCTTGCAATGTTTGTCAAATTTTAATACTGCAAATACCTACTAACTATTCTTAGATATTTAATATGTTCCTTAGCTTAGCTTGTGTTAAAAAGAAAGTAAAAATAGACCCTATAGAGTGTGTCTATAAACAAAAAAAAACGTTTTTATAGCACATATTTTTATTTGGAGTTGATGTTAACAATCTCATGTTTTACGTTAAATTTAGTTTTTTGCTTTTTCTAAGATTAGCATTAGCAACAAAGTTAGGTCCACAAGAATCTTACGAAATCCATGCCAAAGTCAATATATTCTTGCTTGACACACACGCGCAAGCTTTTGTCTGCCCACTCCCGCCGGACAAAGGCGTGATGTCATAGAAGCATATACCGTAAGTACACAAGTACCACGATTTGCTTAGCCATAGAATTAAGCTAGATGTGGCACGCGGAACAAGGCAAACGAGACTTTCAAAGGGAGAGAGAATTAAAAAACTTTAAAGTTTCATCTATTCTTACGCGTTCGTACCTAATATAAAATAATTTTACGGATTATGCTTAGTATACCTCACCTTTTCTAAGCAATTAGTTTTATCCCGCGTTAAATATTTCAATGAAGTTTTGAATGGGGTCCTCTCGCATGCTCCTACATAATATAATTGATGTGAGGTTAATCAGTGAAATAAAACGTACAATAATGACGTCAAAGACCTATTACCATCGGCCTTAAGCCGCTAATTAAAAAGATAGACATTATGTTGCGAGGCCTAAGCCTTGTTTCAATAACACTTGCGAACGGGCCATAACCCACCTCGCTGGTCCAATGCTGGTTGACCAGTACCATGTAACGAGTACTATGTTACGAGAACAACTAAACAGCAGTGGCCTTGTTAGTCATTAATATGTCGTCTGCTGTGAATACAGACACAATAGAATTTCAATTGTTTGTAGGACAGATCTGGCACTAAGCAGACGAAAGATTAATAAGCATAATCATGTGAGGAGGTCTTAACATGCGAACGGGTTGCCACCATGCTGGCAATATACGCGTTGATAGTTTCAACAAGTAGGTATCATTACTGGCAACAAACTTAAACTAACCATTACTACTTGTCAAACACCACGCTCAGCCACATCCAGTGTCAGTACATCTTGAATACCACACAAGACTCAAGTGCTTGTGTCGTAAAATCAATGTTTAGAGTGGACCGGACCATTTGGCGCGCCACATTGTATCCAGAGGGCCACAACTATTGGCGGAGAGATATAGTCGCAAGCGCAAGTTGCAGACAATAGGCAAAGAGCAAACAGTGCACGCGTGAATAGTCCGCACGTTGATGGAATGAGATGCGAATGTGAAGGTGTTTACTTTTAAAAAGATTTTTCATCATCATATTATCAGCTCACTTTATGCCCCCACTACTTGGGCACGAGCCTTTTCTATGGATGGCAGAACGGGCCGTAAACCACCATGCGGGCGCAGTGCGGTTGGCTGTTGGTTGTCGACTGTTCGTGAAGAGCTCGATGGCGCAGTTGTTAACGCGCCTGGTCTGCGATTGCAAAGGTTATGCAACTTTCGCACAGGCCGGTCCTCGGATGGGTGTTCAAAAATGTATCTCGAGCTCCTCCGTTCTTCGGAAGGCACGTAAAGCCATTGGTCCCGGCTGCATTAGCAGTCGTTAACAACTATCGCACCGCACTAGGCTGCGTGGTGGTTTATGGCCCGTTCTCCCTATCCATTTGTCCTACTACTTACCCTGATAGATAGGGTATAGTAAGGCTGTATTTTCAAGGGTACGACGGGAGTTCGGATCCTAAGTCCCCTGCTGGTTATGCCTTCGCGAGCGTCTCTGGCAGGGCCCGGACATGGGTTGGACTCATGGTGGCTATGTGGTTAGCTGTAGAGGTGGGAAAGTACGTTTGTCTGGTGAGTAGGCTTCCAACATCTCCGGCACTCTGGATAACTAGTAGAGGCGCCCGCTAGATGCAATGTCTCCGGCTAAGCCAGCCGCGTAGGATTGTGGAACTGGCGAGGCACCTGAATGGGTACTGAGAAGTGAGTGCGCTTGCAACTCCGCCATCAAAGAGGAAATTTGGTAGTCGACTTTAGAGTTGACGACCCGAGCAGTGGAAACTGCGAGTTGTAATCTTAGTGCAACGAGAAGTGAGCGAGCTTACAACTCCGATAACCTATCTGGATATTAGGTAGTGGACTATACGTGTCCACGGGGCAACTCGCTCGAGACACTAGTCTTAAGAGTTCCGATGAAGAATGCGCTTCGGCGCGTCCTGATCTGGCGTTGTGACCTAACGCAGATGGTCCCTTGTGCTTGCGCAAGGTTGTCTGACACTTACTTTATGACCTGACGGTTAGTGGGGGGTATCAGTATTAACTTTAAAGTCGTGTGTAGCGGGTATTCTATCCCTGTCTCGTCAAAGGGAAGGCTCGTGCCACAGCAGTGGGGACATGGGGACATAAAATGAGCTGATGATGGTGATAATGTGATGACCGTTTATGCAGAGCCGTGTCTCCTAGAAAAAAATAATTCTATGCGGAGCTTTTATGTATTGCGATTTCTTATACAAACTTGTAAGTTCCAATTTATAAAACCAATTTTAATGTTTGCTTGGGAAATATGAACATCTACCTACGTACTAAAAAATGTTATTATCACATTAATAATAAAAGAAAGCCGATTGACAAAGAGCTCGACCCAATTTCCGAAAGTCCCAATGTTCGGATATTTTCGATACATAGCCCGGGTTTGTGATTATCAACCCGAATTTGCCACTGGACCGACTGAATCGTGCCACTAACCTTTTACAATACTTAAACAAATCTCAATACACAACTTCGAGTATATCAAGAAGTAGTCAATGAGAGTCGAGAAGGCGTTCGATTTGAAATCTTTACTGACCGTTCAAAATTGCACGCGACAGGTTAAAGCTGCACTATACACAATTGAATACCAGTTTTATAGTACGAATTACCTGGTTTGAAATCGAAAAATGGATCTAAGAAATAACATTTATATACATGCGAGGAGTTCGATGGCGCAGTGGTTAACGCACCCGGTCTGCGAGTGCTGAGGTTAAGCAACTTTCACAAAGGCCAGTCATTGGATGGGTGACCAAAACTTTATCATCTCGAGCTCCTCCGTGCTTCGGAAGGCACGTAAAGCCGTTGGTCCCGGCTGCATTAGCAGTCGTTAACAACCACCAATCCGCACTGGGCCCGCGTGGTGGTTTATGGCCCGTTCTCCCTATCCATCCATAGGGAAGGCTCGTGCCCCAGCAGTGGGGACATAAAATGAGCTGATGATGATACATGCGAATATACATGACTACAATTCTAATTTCTAATACATATAAAAACTATTAGTTCATGTTTTTGGTAGGTATCGATATTTTAGGGTTAGTGTGTAGATTTCTCATTATTGAAGGTTTTCATCAAACATAAGTTAGTGTAAATTAGTCACAGGCAGAACATATAAATTAATATAAAATATGAATTTGTCAAAAACCACGTAAACAACTCTAAATACAGTCAGTACAACAATCACAAATTAACTTTCTACATGTTACCAAAGCTATTGTCATTGATCCATTTTGTATTAAAAAAGACAAAACTGCTTTGTTCTTTTTAATTTACCAATGTAGAAATAATTCCTTCCATATATAAGCAATGCTTCTAAATTTTGTTAAATGGTCACAATATTTAAAACAATTTTCAATTATTAATTGTCAACACACATTTATTCATATTAGGATAATAACTTGACATTATAAACTGAATTTGTCCAAAGCGTCTTTTTAGGGTAAAACGTTCAGATATTTTTATAGATAATGGTACGGAACTCTTCAGCCAGTCCGACTCACACTTGGCCGGTTTTTTAGATTTACATCAGGCACTAACACAACTTCAGATGCATCTAGAATTCTTATAAAACGCAAGTTCAGAATTTCTCACGAATCTAGGCAATCCCTCAAACCCACAAAGTGTAATATCCTATCAGAGGCATCACACTAATGATACTTTATCGCGTAACTATAACAATTACCACATTGAAAACAGCGACCTTATCTACTTAACGAAACGGTTGAAATTCGCAACACAACTTTTAGATGTGCTAACGCAAGTGGTACCCGTAGCGCCTCCGTTAATATTGCCAATGATCGTATTGCGTTAGCATTAAGGTTCAAAATCGTGTCTAAGTGCGCAGACGCAAGTGCGACTTCCAGCACGTACGTAACAACCGCCAATTATATCGCTTTGCGACTAGTTGGTAATTATTTTCATGCTCGATTTGGTGCGCGTTTTCATTGATTGACGTGAAATGAATTTGACGCCTTCGAAATTGATTAATTAAACTTTTCTTGTTTTGTCATGATGTTGTTATTGTCAATGATGTCTTTTGTTCATTAATAAGGCTATATACTAGTCCCACTGGTGGCCAAAGGTCCATCTTTGAATAGTTCCAAAGAGAAAATGTTTTTCAAACTAATAGCGAAAGGAGTCTTGCAGATGTCTATTCAATATTTTTAAATGTTCATCAGTGACCAGTTCTTTATGGCATCCATTGTAAAAGTATGTAACATATTATATCAGATGATTTGGATTTGATGAAACAGCGAATAAATATGCCACCTACTTACTGGTCTACTCAGAAAAAAATTGTTTCGCTGAGTTAGTTATATAAAATATATTGTTTCGCTGATTTATATTTCACATGAAAGCGACTTGAGATTTTGATTTTAGAAATGAAGCTCCTTAAATCTATCATAGCTACATTCATAATAATATCTTAGTGGGGCCTGCTGAGGTTTCCATCTCCAAGTACTTCAACCCATCGGGATGTGTTGTGCAAAGCTACATTTATAAGAGCTATTTGTAGCCTAAACTGGTGACGACCTTCGTAGTCAAGTGGCTCGCATGCCGGTTTCTGGTTATGCCATCTTCGAGGTCCCGGGTTCGATTTCCGGTTGGATCAATGTAATTTTTCTACATTTTCTCGGGTCTGGGTTGTGGTACCGTTGTTGTTAAATATTTTTATAAAAGTACAGTGAAAAAATTAAATGCCCACCCGACCCAGCCAGGAATCGAACCTGGGTCTTCCGCAATCCGTCGTTGTTCCTAATTTCCATAACACATACACAAGTGCTAAAGCTACTCTCTTTGGCCTCAGAGCTTGTTTGCGATGTTGTCTAATTATACATTTTAACTAAAAAATGATTTTGAATTTAGAATTGTGCAAAGCTACATTCATAAGAGCAACCAAAGAAACACACGCACGCATCGCCCCATTGATTCGCGAGACTTTCACTTCAACTCTGCCAACACAACAATGGAAATATACAAATTCCTCTATACAGGATTTGCGGATAGAAGCGGTACTCCTCACAGTACTGACAGAGGCTGACCGGTTGCCTCTCGTGTGGGAAGGCTTTTATCAGACAAAACAGATGGGGGACAGCCATTTGCTACGAGGATCATGTTCATCACCGCTACATAGATAAGGGGTACATTTTGAATTGATATTTGATTGTGGAATGCGATTCGGTGTGATTGTCTACAAGTTTTAGAACGTCTTTTGATAATCATTCTTTTTGTAGTTACGATGTAAAAATGTAAAGATTCATTATCTTATTATATGAGTTATATGAGTTAGAAAAAGGGTTTAAACACAAATTAGATCATCTACCTTACGATGTAAAAATGTAATGATAATGAGAGTTAGAAAAAGGGTTTAAACACAAATTAGATCATCTACCTTACGATGTAAAAATGTAAAAGAGTTAGAAAAAGGGTTTAAACACAAATTAGATCATCTACCTATCTACTACACGAGTATATTGTTTGGTAAGCACAAATGGTTGATCACTTAATTTTATTGCTTTCTAAAATTTACGGGTAACGGTAAAACTAAACTACGGATAATATAAACGACTTTACAAAGACCCACTTGCATTTTGTAAAGTTTACGCGAACATTAAACATTGAAATATAACACTCACGAACATTTACATGTAAACAATGACACTCTTAAAACAATGGAATAAGAGTCAAAACTAGTCAAAAGTGTATATATATGTTAATCCTCGTGACTGTACCTACTAATTCGTAGTTATCTTATTTTTGTGCATGTGTATCATTTTATTGTGACAATTTAATAAACGCCAAGTAACTCAAAATGATATGTAAAGTAAATGGGAACGCATTGATCATGTGAAACTCAATCCTAAATAAAAACATAGAAATGGCGATAATGAATGAGCGGTTTAAACGCGCTTCATAAAAAAATCATATAAAATTATCAATCAATCATAGTGATGTGTCGCATTAAAAATAAACAAAAATTATCGATGCAATTGAAAGAATCCGTCGGTGCGCCGCCGCTCGTTGCGTACGCGCACGTCGCGCGTCGTTCGATTCGGATTAGCGAGTGAGTTTACCGGCTATTAGCGCGTGATTTATGATGTGAGCCAGGGAGCGAACGGGCCGATGGACCGGGGCTGCGCTGCGTGAGACCGCAGTGATGGGACGCGTCGATGAAATCCATAATAATGTCGATATAAGAATTATAACGTTGACACTCAATCGGAGGAACTTCAAAAATCAGCAAATGCTTTGTTGCTTCCAAATGACGTCAGTTGTTAGAAATACAATTTTTACATACAAATTAGAGTAAAAATTGTTGTTGTTGTTTGTTAAAAATAAGACAGTTCGTGTCAAAAAACATCAAAGTTTTCACATACTCTTAAACATTTTCACTTGGTTTGTTACATTCTCGACGAGGACTAGTTAAAACCAAATTCGGTTTTAATTTTTGACTATTATTTCATTCATTCATTTCCATTTATTTTAACTGATAAGTCTGTTAATAATATTCTAGACGCAAACAATTGAGTTTTAATTTTAATATAGTATAATAAATAAGTAATAATAATTTGTATTTTTCAAAAAGACTTTTTGCTTACCTCTTCTATGACTTCTTCCGAACTGTTGGTAGTATCATAACTATGTATTTAAGAATGAGAATAACTAGATAAAACTTCTATTTATTTCTTACTTTACTTTTGCAGTCCAACTTGCAACATTATCGATAACAACCTGCTTTAACAGCAAGTGCGCATCCCTAGCGGCCAGCAGGTTGGCTACAGGTGCGTGGTTCTCACAGCGCGGCTGTGTGCGTCACACACACCGATTTGTCCACAGATAACCATCTCGGAACCGCCACTTTGTCGCTGCGCGGATATTACAGCGGGGAAATTAGAATGTGGCCATAATTTATGTACGCACCTCGGTGCGTTTTGTTTTCGATTTCTATACGGTATTTAGTGTTTTGACCGTTCAACTTGACCGTGCTGTAGCTAAGTTGTAATTAATATTTCACAAATTTTTGTTCTTTAGATGGTTGCTACTGTCATTGTCATTGTCAAGTAGGTACTGTTAAAAATATGTTACTGATAACTTCCAATAAGAAATTATTAGCATATCTGGTTAGTGATGATATCAATATCTACTATATTACATAATAATATAATTACATAATTAAAAGTGTTTCGGGATTTTTGGATAAAATAACTTCTTCATTCATATAAATAAATAAATTTAAAAAAAAACATTATTACTTAATAAACTTTAAAACTATTTATATGAGTTCATTTTTAACTGGCTTCCGATTTCGGCTTCTTTTACGTTAGATCCAGTCTGTCACATTAATGATAACCAATATTATATGTAAGGCAATCTTGGGCCCTCTGATTGTCTCTATGTTCTAATATCTCGTTTGTCTACACTTTGCCCTATTTTATTGTAAACATTCTGGTATCGAGATCTCTGAGTCCTAGACTGGCGGTCTAACTATAAACCACAAAGACCCTCAATGACATAAATTAATGCAACTTTTCTAAAACTACCTATCTTTGTCAAGTTAGTTAACAAATAACATAATAATCACAGCAATAGTTGTTGCGTTATAAATTACATTCAAGTTCCAATAACAAAACAGACATTTAGAAAAAAACTTGATGAATAGGCGTCTACGACTATCCAATTTACTTTAAAACAGGCGAGCGACTAAAGTAGCGATTAATCGACATTTTGAGTTATGTACCACTATCACATCACTAATGACTGAACTGTCAAACATCTAGAAAGTACTATTAGCCCGAATGATTCAATTAAAATGAGTTATAGACGTATCGGTCCACTTGTTTGTTAGGAGCTAAAACGTGAGGAGTCTGAGAATACTTAAGTCTTTTGTTATAAGTGTTACTTTTGATTGGAAACAGATAAACAGAGATTCATTCGTTGAGGATTCAACTTCCTGACTATTGGCATCATTTTATTCTTTTTAAACAGTTAAATTACTTAATACCCAAACATACTGTAGGTACACCTAGAGCATTTACTTCTCGGAAATACATTATTTTTCTAATTCGAATTTACCTATGACAAATACGATACGTCCAACACGGTTTTTTTAAATACTCTATTGCTAAATAAAACTATTTTGTTTGATTATGTTAAAATATTCAGTGTTGATAGAAAGCTATTTAATTTAATTTATATCAAAATCTTTATTACGTAATCCGTAGTATAAAAAGCTTTGAACCATTGCAAAATCAAATATTTTTTATTTATGCTTTTTGATAGTGTCCCAGGACCCGAGACCACTGGTCTCAGACACAGAGCTCCCGGGTTCGATGGCCAGCAAGATCACAAAATTATTGTCGGTTTAGTTGAAGGTAGCTTACATTCTTCCACCTTGCTAGCTACCACCATCTTTTAAAAGTCTATCGCCGTAATAACAATGTTTCAGTTGAAGTTTTACCATAAACAGAGACACAATAGAATAATAAATATTTGCGTCAAGGATTCTTGACATTATCATCATCATCACCAGCTCATTATACATCCCCACGGCTGGGACAAAAGTCTTTCCTATGGATGGATAAAGAGAACCGGCCATACATCACCACGCGGGCCCAGTGCGGATCGATGGTTGTTAACGACTGCTAATGCAGCCGAGACCAACGACTTTACGTGCCTTCCGAAGCACGGAGGAGCTTGAGATGATAAAATTTTGGTCACCCATCCGATGACCGGCCTTTGCGAAAGTTGCTTAACGTCAGCAATCCGGCCGGGCGTGTTAACCACTGCGCCATCGAGCTCCTCGACATTCTTGACATATTATAGGTTAAATCGAATACATAGTTCCATAAAACATGATATAACTTCGTCTCTACACTGATCTAGGTATTTGTTTACATTTCTCATTTATACATTTGTCATCTATAGTCATCTACAATCATCTATATTATCTATAGTATACCTATTTCCTGTTTTGACGCGGCTTATTCCGACGCGCTCCAAATCTATTGTTCTCCAAAATTCAACTTCTATACATTCGGTCCCAAGAGCTCCAATGATTTTCATATTAAAATAATAAATAAAACCACCAATGTAGTTCATTAAGTCTTTAATTGCCGTGGTGGTCACCGGTGACCGACAAACAATAAATGTTCTATTGTGTCTGGTTTTACGGCAGTCAACGTTTTATATATCAAACCCAGGTTCGCACAAAAGGTCTGGTACCAAAGATTTTTTTTACCTTTAGTTGATGGCTTCGTGCAATTAGCACATTTAGCCAGTGTCAAAGTAGTTTTTCTTACAAGTAATACTTAAATAAACAATATTTCCTTCCTGTATGATGATGATGAATGATAATAGAAATGAGAAGTGAGAAATGATATACCATCCAACACCTCGAGTATCTTAGTAAAGATGTGGGGCTTTACTAAGTCCTCGGGCGGACTTCTTGACAGAATTTGAAAAGTAACGTTGCACTGTTTTGTTTCATTTGCCAACACTCATGCACACTCACGAACACTTAACGGTTAATAATCCACCATTATTTCACATTGATATTCGACGTATCACAAATTTTAGAAAATAAAACTGAACTGCAGACATGACTCTTCACTTTCCCGCCAAGAAGTCCGGTACCAAAGATTGCAACTAAGATGATATGATGATAATTATGATATCAATAACGATACAGGCAAAGAGTTTCTAAAGTATACATCCTTTTCACAACAATGTGGCTTCAGCATTTATATTTATATAAAACCAGAGACCACATTAAGATGACTTTATAAAAAGCCACATTTTCTTACTTCTTCATTCAAGCAAAGGGATTCAAATCATACTTCCTCATTTCACAACAATGTGGTTGCAGCGTTAATATTAAACTCCAGGCTCACATAAAAGGTTGGTACCGGAGACCGCACCAAGTTGACTTAGTAAAAAATTATGTAGAAAGTAGTATGACAACGCGTACACACGACCGGCTTGACCGTTGATTAGGTGGCTCTGCGGACTGCGAGAGTGTGCACAGCCATATAGAGCGATGACTAGATGTGGCCTACATAATTTATCTCAAAACATATATTGCCAATGTGATTTGAACATGTTTGCTAGCTTGCTTTGATGTCTCACTCTTTATAGGATTTCGACAGCTATGCAAGCGTATTAGTCTGGCAATCTAAGTAACTTTGCCAGCAATCTTGGGACTGTTCTCATAAGCGTAATAAGTATTTAATTCATTGTTTTTATTTTATTTTTCTCGTTTTCTACAGTGATGTTACGTTTCTTGTAAACGTAATTATTTAAAAAATCTACAGTTAAAATGCAAGTTTAATTTTAAGTTATATTGTTAGTAATTTTACTAACTCAACGGTCCTATGAAATATATTTTAATGACACCTTCCTAAAATGTATAATGTGGAGAAAACTAAATATTATTGTATGATTTTCTTTACACTGACCTTTTTTGAAGACAATATTGTTGTGACAATGCTATCCCAATTAAATCTATATATTAATACGTGAAGCAAAAACTTTGTACCCCTTTTTACGAAAATTGCGCGGGCAAGAGTATGAAATTTCGCACACTTATAGTTTATATAGAGAACGATTGCAGAATGTTAATGTTTTTTTTAAATTATGCATAAAAAATACATTAAATCAATAAAACAAACATTACACACACTGCCATGTATTTGACACACACGCATATACTCTTTACAAAAATTTCAAAAATGTAAGAGGAGCGGCCGAAATCTGTCAATGCCAATCCAAACTCACATTCTATATTTTTTAATTTTTCATTGCTTAGGATACAATCCGTGCAGCCTTAATAAAATTACGGTCGAATTTCGACCACTGGGCGACCACTAGTAACAATAAATACATGACTTATCCCGAATACATTACACATCATAAACGCACCTCGGCTAAGCACACAAATATAGAAGCCACTTCCACCCACTCTACATCAGTGTAAACATACTATAGGTTGCTTGTAGCTCCTTTTACTGTTACTCGCAAACAGATATATGGTATATAAAGGATATAGCAACGTAAGTACCGCATACACAACGAGCTTCTCTATACATAGATTGTTATATCATTACATACGTGGTTCTATGCGATATACTGACAGTATAAGCTGTCGTTAAAGTTGGTTGAAGAGTAAATAAACTTTTTTGAGTTAATTATTGTATCTTAATTAATGGCTTCGCGTTTAACATTAAGCTAATATAAATGAAACAACTTTTACGGATCTACTCGCGTTTATTTTATTTTACACATTGTTTAATGTTTATCCTGACGTTTCGAATCCTTTGCAGGGTCCGTGGTCACAGGGAGGGTATGTATACCCTCGGTAGGTAGGTAGGTAGGTAGACAAGCTACTAACTAATTATGAGATGACCTCCTTGGTCGAGTGGCTTGCACACCGGTTTTCATGGTGTCGCTATCTCTGAGGTCCCAGGTTCGATCCCCGGTCGGATCAATTTAGAAATACCTGTTTTTCTATATTGTTTCGGGTCTGGGTGTTTCCTATGTATAATAAGTATGTATTTAAGTATATTAAGTATGTTTATCCGTTGTCTAGTTAACCATATAACGAGTTTCTTAAGGAAGCTTTTTTTGGGGCTAGATAATTGGTGTGTGTGGGAAACATTTATTTATTTATTATTTATTTAAGTAAGACGAAGTTTCTGAGTGCAGCAGTGTTAGTCGAAGATTAGAACAGTAATTGCCAAGTATTTTAATATATATTAGACAGTCTATCCACAACGCTTTATTTAAGGCTGAACAGACTGTAAGCATTTGCAGACAAGCAGCAGCAGACGACCTCCTTGGTTGAGTGGCTTGCACACCGGTTTTCATGGTGTCGCCATCTCTTAGGTCTCGGGTTCGATCCCCGGTCGGATCAATTTAGAAATACCTGTTTTTCTAAATTGTTTCGGGTCTGGGTGTTTCCTATGTATAATATTATTTTTATTATTATATTAGCCATAGCTGTCCCACTCCTGGGCAAAGGCCTACCCACACTTTTTCCACACCTTCCGGTCCCCCGCAACATTACGCCATTCCTTCATGAACGCATCAAGGTCGTCCCGCCATCTTCGTCTTGGTCTACCTGGTAGCCTTTTCACATTTTGTGGGGTCCACAAAATAATAATAATAATAATAATAATAATAATAATAATAATAATAATAGTATAATATATATTTATTTAAGTATATTATGTATTTTTATCCGTTGTATAGTTAACCATATAACGAGTTTCTTAATTAAGCTTTTCTTGGGGCTAGATAATTGGTGTGAGTGTGGGAAACATTTATTTATTATTTATCGTTTTGTTTCTTTATGCTCACATTCTGCAAGAAAGTTATTAATAACTATAGCTATCTAAATTGATTTTAAAACGCTACTTAAAATTCAAAACAAGAACGAAGCGACAGCCATCGCAAAAAACCATAGACCTAAAGTGTTAAAGAAAGAAGTGACTTTTCATATCCTCGGCATCGGCAGCGGGCAATTCTCACAGATTTGCATTAATTGACAGTTTTATCGTGAGCGCAGTATTAATTTAAAACGTTACAATGGCATTCTTCGTTTGACCCAAACCACGAAGGTTAGTTATCAACTAACGACCATTTAAGGATCAGTATCCATCAATTCTTTGTTGATGTTTGAAAAATATTCAATTTAAATTTACAAATAAAAAATATTTTTATAACAAACTAAAATTGTGCCATGAATGATTTGACATTGATCGGTGTGCCAATACTGGTGCTGATGTTTAGTTGACTGTCTGTCCGTTAATAGCTATCGTTTGACTGAGCTGAACCCACTATTTTTCTCTTCTTAAACGTCTGCAATCGTGTCTCAGCAGCCAGATTTTGTAATTTTTTCCATAGTCCTAATGAAAAAATCAGAGCGCTTATAAATGACAATTAATGACAAACAAGTATAAGTAGATGACTTTTAAATAGCATAATCGAGGCCCAGCTTCGTTGTTAATTGGTTTCCACGCAATTTTGTATTTTGCTATTCTGACATTTCGAACCCTTTGCAAGGTAGGTACAGGGAGATTGAGGTGGTGGTCGTTCAAACTTGTTTTGATTTCGCTACCGTCAATTGTTTTATCGGGTCCTTATTTTGTGTAAAAGTATTATACTTGATTCTATTGCACTATGTCACGCTTACTTTAAATTCAAATGTCTAGAAAGCTCTCGCTCCAAAGTCGACCTTGAGAGATATAAATAAAATTACGTTTCTGCATATCAAACGAGTGTTGTGACTTAAATTTTTAGAATTAATCATTAAGTCGGATTTTTAATAAATCCGCAAACTCGTTTATATGTACCGTTTGGGCGCACAACAGTATCTGGCAGATTATTATATTTTAAAAACGACTTTTAATAATAGAATGATATCTCACAGTTTGCACCGTTTTCGCATATTTAATTTTGCTGATACAATTTTATTGTGCTTTTTATTTATTTTTATTAATTTATTAAATATTTAAATTCACCAATTAAATTTGTCAATCTGTCATCACTTTTAAATTTTTATAAAACATTTAATTTTATTTATAAAAAAAATGTAATGTTTAATTTAAAGTTATAAAAAAACAAACGAACACCGGACGGACAGAAGCCCGGGTTTAATGCGAGGCATAGGGATTCAATCCCCAAAGCCCCATTAATACTACTGACGTGAACCCATACCTAACACAAGCATATTATGCTGGAGCTCTGGATTGGAGTATTATGAATGTGTTAATATAGCATTAACACGACACCTCGATTTATAAATATTCAAAAGGGCTGATCCTTACTGGCGCTGTCATACGGTCAAAAATACGTAGCGCCTGCGACAATAGAGACCGCAAATTAACAGAATCTAAAAAAATTTAAAATAATAATATTAGTTTTAGTTATCAAAATATGCAGCTACTAAATTACGAATAGTCATGTTATCAATGTATTTGAGTGGTTTCCAAGCATACATATAAATTAAGTAATGTTGTTGTAATTTCAACAATACTGATTTTTTAGTAGTGTTTTCGAAAATAATGATGATCGAGTCAAATATATACAATCGTGTATTTGAGCTAGTAAAATTCAAGATAAAGACATGAATTTACCTATATCAACATTTCAGATTCGTTAGTTACTATTAGTCTTAAACTATTCGATGAAAGTTGGTACACTTTTTCAGTGTGTCGCCTTAATTATCATCATCATCATAAGCTCATTTTATGTCCCCACTGCTGGGGCACGAGCCTTCCCTATGGATGGATAGGGAACGGGCCATAAACCACCACGCGGGCCCAGTGCGGATTGGTGGTTATTAACGACTGCTAATGCAGCCGAGACAACGGCTTTACGTGTCTTCCGAAGCACGGTGAGCTCGAGATGATAAATTTTTGGTCACCCATCCAATGATCGGCCTTTGCGAAAGTTGCTGTACCTCAGTAGCTTAACTCACAGACCGGGCGCGTTAACCACTGCGCCATCGAGCTCCTCTTAATTATAATAATCTTTAAAGGTTAACAAAGGTTATGGGTAAAACATTGTTAAAAATAAACCACAATAGCAACTTTTTATATGTTATTACAACAAAATAATTATCAAATGGTCGTTTTTAGATTGTTCACGTATGCATTGTCTGGTCACCCAAGCCGGATCTCAAACAAAACATATTATAATATTATGTATGTATGTTAGTGCTAATGACAATATTATTATAAGTCTTATACGTTTGTTACGAAATACTTTATTATTATAATACATATATAACTAATGGTTTCACGTTTTGTTCAACATTTGACATGGCCGTGTTAAGGCGCTTACTTACCTATTATCATTTTAAGTACAAGTAGCAAATGAGGAATTTAATTTTATATATACTTAAAAAAATAAAATTATTGCCACAACTTAACAGCTGTTAGCTTGTTTTATACGTACTCTTATCAAGAGCTTCAATATTAAAATAAACAACAACATAAAAAGTTTTATATATAATTTGCGTATGATCCCTATTTATTTTTCAAGCTGCTCCGTGCTTCGGAAGGCACTTTAAAACGTTTCGGTCCCATTTATTGACGTAAAATAGCAGTAACCAGCAATGAGCCAGTAGCGTGGTAAGCTATAGCTTTTTAAATATTTTGTCTTTGAAAGCCAAGCTTTACAGGTGATCGTGTTTATGGGATCAAATAAACCTCTGAAGTATTTTAGGAACGGTACAATGCTAGTTCTTTCAGGGCGTTCTAGTTTCCTATGGCGGGTGGAACTTAGTGCCCGTCTTGGTCTCAAGGATGGCATACTCCCTCCGTCGAGTTCTTCGTGGCTATGCGGGGAGAGGGGAGAAGAGTGCTGCATATCCCAGAGAATCTAGTAGGGCACGGGGACACGCACTAGTACGTGATGCCGTTCCCTCTAGAAAACCTCTGACGGTGCATCGTTTGACACAGCTTGAGGAGCCCTTTAAGTTTCTTACCTCCTCCAAAAAAGCCCGGTGAAGCTGAAAATGCAGTTTGAGGCAATTAGCAAATTATCTCTAGAAAAAAAGATTTTTTTGCTATTGTGATGTTGATCCCAGTTGTACGTTGAAAGGCTGATGACGATGATAAAACATCAAACTGCAGCTAATAAACGTTAGCTGTCGTGTATAAACGAGTGATTGAAACATCAAATCTATTAGGCCAACGGTACGTTCGACCATTCGTCACAATCATCGAATCATACGCCGACAATTAGATTATCGATGAGAATCAGCAAGTCATCATAGCTCTATTGTTGTGTGCCGGCAACACAACCTCTTTTGTGTAAAGAGGACTGTTATGCTGATGGTACGGTAGGTGAACAAATCAATAGTGGGAGATTATAAAAAAAGCGTAAAGGTGAGTCCATATTTAAGTCACATGTTATATACTTATCTAATATATAAAATTCTCGCGTCACAGTTTTCGTTGCCATACTCCTCCGAAACGGCTTGACCGATTTTGATGAAATTTTTTGTGCTTTTCCGGTATCTATGAGAATCGGCCAACATCTATTTTTCATCCCCCTAAATGTTAGGGGTAGTCCACCCCTAAATTTTTTTTTAGTTTTTTATGGCAAAACAACGTTTGCCGGGTCATCCGGTATCTATGAGAATCGGCCAACATCTATTTTTCATCCCCCTAAATGTTAGGGGTAGTCCACCCCTAAACTTTTTTTTTATTTTTTATGGCAAAACAACGTTTGCCGGGTCATCCGGTATCTATGAAAATCGGCCAACATCTATTTTTCATCCCCCTAAATGTTAGGGGTAGTCCACCCCTAAATTTTTATTTATTTTTTATGGCACAACGACGTTTGCCGGGTCAGCTAGTGTTATATAACATTTTAGAAAACTATAAATTTTGGGTTGTTTAATTGACACTTTTGCGTCCACACTAATAAAACAAGCTATATAATAACATGTTTAGTTATACTTATAGTCTAGCTAGACTCACCTTAAAGTCAAGGTAGACCTAACAACTTGGTACTAAATTGTAAAACTCATCATCATCATCATCTCCTCCTAAGATCTCCACAACGACCGGTTTTGTGCTGCTCGCATCGATCCAGCGGCTTCCCGCGACCTTCACCAGATCGTCGGTCCACCTTGTTGGAGGCCTGCTTGCACTGTGCTTTCCGGTACGCGGTCGCCACTCGAGGACTGTTTCGCCCCAGCGGCCATCAGTCCTGCGAGCAATGTCTGTCCTGCCCACTGCCACTTGAGCTTAGCAACTCTTCGGGCTATGTCGGTTACCTTTGTTCTTCTGCGGATTTCCTCATTTATGATTCGATCTCGCAGAGAAACCCCGAGCACAGCCCCAAGCTCTCCCACTTATTAAGAAAACTTCATAAAGTTGTCAACATTAACCTAGAATAAGTTATCAATTTGTTATATTTTTATTATTCACCATTCTATGTATATAATTAGTTTTAATTGGATATAGTTTTACATTAGGTAAACGTCATGGGGTACGTGTTCGAATCCCATTCGTGGAATTTTTTCAATTGTCTATTTTCAATTCTTACCTATCGGTGTTCCTATTTTTTTTATTTCTAACTCTTTCGTGCTTTGAGGCATACTGTTATGCTGACGGTACGGTAGGCGAACAAATCAATAGTACAAATATATATAAAGCGTTAGGTGTTTATTTGAGGAGCTTGATGGCGCAGTGGTTATCACGCCCGGTCTACGACGGCTAAGGTTGCGCCTCCACCTTTGACTTGATCCTAACTTACCAACAGACAAACAACACCAACCACAATAAAAAAAGTGTTTTATTACAATGTGCAGTGTTGTGAGGAGCTCAATGGTGCAGTGGTTAACGCGCCCGGTCTGCGAGTGCTGAGGTTAAGCAACTTTCGCAAAGGCCGGCCATCGGATGGGTGACCAAAAATTTTGCATCTCGAGCTCCTCCGTGCTTCGGAAGGCACGTAAAGCCGTTGGTCCCGACTGCATTAGCAGTCGTTAACAACCACCAATCCGCACTGGGCCCGCGTGCTGGTTTATGGCCCGTTCTCCCTTTCCATCCATAGGAAGACTCGTGCCTTAGCTGTGGTGACATAAAATGAGCTGATGATAATGATGATGTAGTGTTCACGTTAACTATAGAAAATAATTTGGTTATAGTTTTTTCAAGATAAAATTTTCCTAAAAAAAATCGAGGGAATCTAGAGGGAATTGAACCCAGGTTGCATTGGACCGGTTATCCAAAGGTCGTGGCGTGGGTTCGATTCCCTTTCGAGCTTACTGAAACTTGTTGATTTTTTTTAAATTTTTTTTTATCTTGTTACTATATAGCATTGTGAAATTAAAATTCAAAATAATTAAAAATAAAAATAAAAACTTTTATCATAAAAAGTTATACTTAGTTTAAACGTACGATACTGTCCGGTCTTACACCTAACAGTGAGTTCATTACAATACTTCACGTGCAGTGGTTTAATAAAGCCACTTGCATAACCACCGACACCACAAACCCTCCCACACCCATACAACAAATCAGAAAGTGTAAATGTATAAACGACCTAATGATGTCATCCTAACAAAATTGCGAGCGCGGAACGCTAATTTCAAAACAATAAAACTTTTAATAATAGATTAGGGTTGTCACCGACATTTATAAATAATAAAATCCACGGTTTTTTTTTACCTACGATATTGTTCTAAAAAATGACTAACTAAGCTGGCCTAGTGAGTCTTGGCCTCCGATAATAAGAGCCTTTATCTAGGCCACCCTGAGCCAACTTCTGCCAGTGAGCCGCGCACAAGTCTTTTCCGGCCTCATCCCTCCAGCGGTAAATACCTGTGACGATCAACTGCCAATGCAATTGTTTTAAAAATCTCATTTGATGGTGTTTTTTATTTGTTTATAATATTTAAGTCTTTGTATTTGACAAAAAGTTTTAAGTATTATTACGGCTTCTAGTATTTTTTATTAACACATTAGTGTTTATTTGGTTTACCACCAATTCCAACAATAACACAACGACAATAAATATAAAATGCGACAATTACTTAAAAGTATAAACCACATGTGTGCATAAACTATTCTGAGTAAGAACGAAAGCTCAAACCAAAAAGAAAGTAAGATGAAGGAGTACTTAAATAAATAAATATTTTTATAGCCTATATTGTATCCTACTGCTGGTCAAAGGCAAAGTATCTATATTATTATATTATTTACATATAATTTTACGCAAATATTGTTGCGAACAAATTACAATTTGAAAAAAGACAAAGTGTTGAAAAAATTCCACGAGCGGGATTCGAACCCGCAACCCATGACATGCCAGGTCGGGTGCACTACCAACTATGCTGTGTTGTATAATAGTGTATAGTGTGTATAGTATTGATTAATTTCGGCGAGTTGGATTGAGCCACGATAGCATATTTGGTAGTGCACCTGACCCGGCATATCATGGGGTGGGGGTCGAATCCCGCTCGTGGAACTTTTTCAACACTTTGTCTTTTTTCAAATAATATATCTATAGAATTTAAAAAAAAAATCTAACAAAAAAAATCACAAATAAAAATAGACATAAATGCGAATTTCAACAACAGCAACCCTACCCCACCAGAATTCGCCCGCGGCAGCAACAATTTCGCGTGTTACATAACGTTAATAGGTGTAAAAGCTCAAGTTCGGCCGGGAAGCGAACCCACGACCTCCACGGGTCACGTACGATAATTGATTTACACCGTACCCGGCTATGCATTAACATAAGATAATGCTTAACCTCTGACATTGGTTTTAAAGTTTCACTTGCCCAGTGTTACTGGACACTTGAGAAATATTGAGTCCGAGTTACATTTTTGTTTTAATGTTCTATGGCCACTGTTTATTTATTTAAATTTTATTTTCATAGCTGAATCAACGGTTACATTACAAAAAAAGTAGTTATGCAAGTAGACATCAGAAAATGACCGATCTACTACAGATGCTACTTGTAAATACTCCGATAAATGATAGTTACATCGTTTTTATTGATCAATTAATGATTGTGTAATAGGGCATTGTTATTAGATGATAATTAACACAGGTTAATGGATTTGTTTACTTGATAATAGCCAATTTATTGTGCAAAGTGTGTGTGTGCACCTACATGAATATAAATATTCCAAATATACTATTCTTTTCAACATTTGTGTTTTTGTAATTTGTTCGCAACAAAATTTGCGTTAAAAATTATTTGAACATTTTATGCTATTCATTGTTAAAATGTAATTATTCAGCACACCGTTGGTTGGTTGGAAAACAAGGCTTAAGATTTAACCTTTTATTACCGCATTTAAATATTGTAGTAACATTACTGTAAACTTCCATAAAATAGTTAAGTCAAATTTTGTTTTATAAACATTTCATTTTCACAATTAAACAAATGAGCCATATAGGGTAGTGGCACCGGTGTTCGACAGGCGCCAGTGATCGACATCTTTGTCGTTAAATTATTAAAAATAGGGACTAGCTGATAATATTTCAATGAAAATCGATGTTATTTTTAGGCGACGAAAACTGTCGATAACTAGTCTTAAACTGTCGAATACAGCCGCCATTACTCTACATACTACATTCGCATAGATTTATATTAATCAAGTAAACAACTGACATAAACATATCTTCACGATTGCTTCACAATACCATAACGAACATTTATATCCCAACAACTGTTGTAAATCCGTTGTACCACAAACAAATCACACATCAAACTAGTAAAACATATATTATCCACCAATAACATTGAACAATAACATAGTGGTATGATTTGTACCATGGGAAAACCGGTGCAGTCACCGTTGAGAGGTGAAGTCTCGCCGGTCGAGCGGTTGGTCATCTTGGACTTTTTGTGGCACAGACAATGGTTTGTGACCTCTGCTCGAGAGATGTTGAGTACCCGCACAAAATAAGGAGATTGCAGAAGGGGAACTTCGTATAAATGCGCTCGAGCAACACACACGTAACTCTCTCGGAGACGAAACGCTCGCAATAGTCCGAGCGCAGCAGCAGCAGCTGTAGCGAGATTCCGTGTCCTTAAGACTTAAGATAAGATAAAAGGTTGTCTATGTGTGGGGAACACTCAAATATTTCAAAAATGTTTTTATTCCGAATTTCGATATACCGATTTTCATTAATCCTATCTTTATTTTCTTATCTTATTCCGAATAAATCAATTTTTGTTTTCATTGATAGATTCGTAAATCTCAATCATCGAGTTTTGTTTTAACTACAGCTGTTGATCAGGTTACGGGGATACATCACTAGTGCGTGATACCGATGATGATAACCGCCTCTGTGGTCTATTGGTTAAGACCACCGGTTTAGACCCAGAGGTCCCGGGTTCGATTCCCAGCGGAGGGTACATCTTTGTGTACTCGGTTTGGTTAGTGGTAGGGCTTGTTTGTCTGCCTGGCTAGCTACCACCATCTTATTTATATAAGTCACCATAACACCAATGTTTGTAGCATTGTTGTGTTCCGGCAGCTAGAGATAAGATAGCCAATGCCTCACTAGTTGAAGATCTCGGATGAAGTGCGCTTCCACTAAATGGTCTTATCATCACTTAACATCAGGTGAGATTAAGGCACTGTGCTTACCCGTAAATAAATAAAAAATGCCGTTCCCTCTAGAAAACCTCTGATGGTCATTCTTTTTACACGGCTTGAGGAACTGTAAGTCTCTCGCCGCCCCCAAAAAAGCCCGGTAAAGCTCTCTGTCAAAAAAAAAAGCGTTTGTATGAATGAAGTTTACTTTCTGCAGTCTCCTTATTTTGTGTTACCGGGCTCATTGTTTATTTTGTAGTGTGTTGTAACTAAGTGATGTGACGGGTTGCCTTTCAATGTGTAGTGCTCTTCGAGTTGTGTCGATTTTGCACTGGGCTGGAGTCGGACATGTGTCTGTCTGTTTTTTTTTTGTAGTTATTCATTAATTTTTTTTTTTAATTTTAGATTTGTCATCATTATTAATTAATTATCCTTGGTAAAGTCCCATCACTGAGCTTTATCCTTCCACATGGACAGTAGCACAGTGAGCTTCAAAGTTCGCTGGATCATTTCCCAATCTTACATTCATTGATGATCAACCTTTGTCGCATCATTTACTCCTTTCTTTGCCATATCATCTTTCACACAGTCAACAGTCAAAATGTTTTTATTTATTAATTAATAAGGCTTACCAACTAAATACGTCATTCATGCATTTCAGAAGAAAAAGTTTGAGAAACCGTTTTGTACTTACATTGTTTTCGATTATAGTTATGAACAGCACATATTTTTTCAGTTATGATATGGCTTATAATTAGGCTCTAAAGAATTTCACTATATCATCGGTTCGTAAGTCTACGGTCGGATACCTTAAACTGACCAGCAAGAAACTCAGCAGGTCTATTTCACATTATGATAATAAAACTATCCAATATTGATTATACAAAACATTGCATATTTATATTAATTATGGATGTATATAGAAAATATATACCTACTTTCCCTCCAGCTTACCAATCGCTACGAATCCAAGCGTTTATGGTAATCCCTACGTTATTAGCGACGCCTAATAAGAATTCTCAATAACCGTTGCCTTTCGCGTCCACCAGTTAATTAGTGAAAGTTTGTGTCAATACTGTACCTCCATTGTAGGATGACAATGCGACACGGTGGTCCGTGGTACAATAGACCACCACAATTGTTGGACACACATGCGCACGGGCATACACACTGTGTGTTTGCACAACAGCTGTTTGTTCTGCGCGAGACGTGTAATGAGAAATAGATGTGGCAATCTCGGTGTGTTTTCGGAGTGGACCGTTGTTGCCCACTGGGCTGTTACAAAGTTTGAGAACAGGTGACCAGAGTTTTGGTTGCCGATGAGAATTTGTACGGCGTTTGAGCAGCGATTTGGCTTAAACAAGGAGAGTTAAAATTTTGTCAAACAATACATTGCAATGAAAATGTTACTTTTGTGGATATCTTGCGTACATTTTACACTAAAGGAACACAGGGAGATCTACTTGTGACCTCAAAATGTGTAGTGTTCGTGTAAACCAGGTCCCAGAGTTCCTGGGTTCGATTCCCAGCGTGTGGTACATGTTTGTGTACTCAGTTTGGTTGGTGGTAGAGCTTGTTTGTCCGCCTGGCTAGCTACCACCATCTTATATTAAGTCGCCATAACATTAATGTTTGTAGCATTGTTGTGTTCCGGCAGATAGACTATTAATCGATAGCAATAGTGCCTCAGTAGTTCTGGGTGAAGTGCGCTTCCACCATTGGCCTTATCATTACTTAACATCAAGTGAGATGAAGGCGCTGTGCTTACTCGTAAGATATTTTAAAAAACTTAAGAAAACAATATAACTTTTGTTAACAATTAACAAAAGTATATTGGAACCCAATGGGGTGGCTCGTGACGATGGAAAGAGGCCCGATGGAATGACGCTCGTTGCCTGGTTGCAGGGTCAACCCTGGTGTGGGATGCGACGTGCGGGGACACCCTAGCTCCATTCCACATTAGGGCGGCCTCGGTTAGTGCTGGCGCGGCAGCTTTAGCGGCTGAGGAGCTCAAACGGCGTAAATATAGTTCTCTAAGCCATGGGCACATATTTGCGCCGTTTGTGGTTGAAACTTTGGGACCATAAAGACCGGAAGCTCGAAAACTTTACCAAGAAATTTCCGCTCGCCTTATAGAGACCACTGGTGACCCTCGAGCTGGCGCGTATTTTGGCCAACGTCTAAGTTCGGGCACTCTCCCGCTTGGCAGCGATTTGGAGTCACTTTTTTATTTGTAAAAATTATGTGTATATTTTTATTTCTATTTCCTTTTTTAATTTATGTTGTAAATAAATAATAACATTAGAAAAAAAATTAACAAAATAGATTTTGTTACTATTCGTTTAAAACGTTAACGTTATTGAATGGCGAATAAAGCTCCAACTAGACTTGGCGCTTTCAGTCCCGGTGCGGGAACATACCTACGTTACAACACGCTGTACATATTATATTCTATCATTTTTATTAACACAAGAAATATAAAAGAAGAACCAAACATTCAACATCGCTCAGCGATTAATAATGAAACACTTGACACCAACAAGTTAGATTGCGGTTAATCGAGAGGATTAAAGTATACATCATTTATATGCGCATTGTCATTATAATTATTCACTGATTTTTATAAGCTCACTTGCTTAACTGCCTACTTGAGATCAGAGTTTTAATGAACAACAAAGTAGTTTTTAATTCACGAAAGAAGTTTGACGTTTGACCCCTGTGTCAACTAAGAATAAAAAATGTACTTTCGCTTTTCATCGCTGAGCTATTTGGACGTTTTGGTGTACGCGCAGTTGTCTGTATAACAAGAGTTTCACGCGCTGGACAGTCATGGTTTCATTTCTAGTTTAGTTCTACCCATTTATCCCACTGCTGGGCAAAGGTCACCTCATAGTCTTTCCAAGAATGTCGCTCGCTTGCCAAGTCTTCAAAATTATTTGGAATGCTGCTAATTATTGAAAAAAAAACTGAATTAAATTTTTATTTATATAAAAAATATGTAACTGCTTGTATCAATATCGTTTAAACGCTTCCATGCTTTTAGCTATACGAAATTTGATAACGCTGTGGTTAATGCCATTAGGGTCACCGTGTATGATGCGTGCAGTGATACTAATGACGTCATTCGCGTTTCGATGGTCGTAGTTTGGCCGAATTTAAAATAAAATCATATTATTGGTAACATATGGCAACACTGGTAAACGTACAGATGCTTCACATCAGACTATCCAAAACTTACAAATTTATTTATCATCAAATACAGATACCATTACAAGAATTTCCCTAAACTTTACTTTTTAATTACATTGTTACTTAACATTATCAGGTTTCAAAAACATAAATGTTGAAAAAAATTCCACGAGCAGGGTTTGAACCTGCACCATTCTGACATACCGGTGCTCTTCTAATTGAGCTATCGTGATTCTAACCAGCCCGCCGACATTATTCAACACTATTTACTTTTACTTTGAAAGCCAAAGCCATTCAATGTCAACAACTACCGTCACTAACATCCGATCATAATATTTTTACAAATATTAAAGATCAGTTAAGAAATATTTGAAATAATAGTGTTGAATAATTTCGGCGGGCTGGTTAGAACCACGATAGTTCAATTGGGAGAGTATGTCAGAAGGGTGCAGGTTCAAATCCTGCTCGTGGAAAATTTTTCAACATGTAATTTGTTCGCAACAAAATTTGCGTTAAAAATAATATAAGTAAACAAAAACATTATCAGGTTTATTATAAATAATATTGTATTATTCAATTCTATAACATTTAATTTTAATAAATGTTCAATCGTATGCTATAGAAATAACACAATACAATGACAGTTTGTGGTCTCATGTGCAGCCATGTTTACGATGCTGATCACGCCATATCTGCATCACTAGACTCGGTGTGGAAAAAGCGTATAGGAGGAAATTCTTTCGTTGTACGCATTCGTCTCTTTCGGATAGGAAAGGTGTCTGTTTATGATATAAACTGTATGTGCCTTACAAATAAACAGAGTATAAGCGTCGTATAGTAATTCCATGTTTTGTCTCTATTACTCTAATTTAAAATGAAGTTAACGGGACGGGAACAAAACACGGAATAAGTATTCGCAACTTATTCCCAATTTATTTGTAAGACCCTACGCTTACAACCACCTTGTAACGCTTTGTATTAAGTAGAATACTGTTAATATTTGATACATAAAGATCTTTTAGGATACTAAAGTCCTGTCGCTTCGTGAATCTAATGAGTTATGAGTTAACTCCTACAGAAAAGTACTTCCATAAAACCTTCGGGTTTGGTCGGTCATCAAGACTTGGATCTACTAAGAGTCTGACCTCTCCAGTTACGTTGTTAAAGACATACGCTGCCAACTACAAACTATTCCAGGTTACTATGAGCTCATTTTTTTTTATAGATAGCTCGGCAAATGACACCATCCCACCTGATGTTAAGTGGAAATGGAGTCCAGACACGAAGATAAATGGTGCAGCGTGAAAACAAACGTAGCATCAGTTAACCTCACTCTGCCGGCCCACAAGGTGCTTTCACGCCTCTTTTAAAGGATCCCATATCATAGGAAGGAGAGAAAACGTGTGCTGGTAAACCATTCCATCTTTTGGAGGTGCGACAAAGAAACGAGTCACCTTTCTTTGTGCTCGATGGGGTATTTGAGAAAATGGACGGTGACTCCGAAGAGCAGCACGTAAATAATCATCATAGTCATAAAGGTTGTAAAAACGAGACGCGTGTAGCAGCGTATAGACGCGTCTCGTTTTCACAAATACAATGACACTGCAGCAATATTGCTTTAAGAGCTCACTATAGAAGTTCAAAAGGAGAATAAGGAGACTGCAGAAGGTAAGCTTTAAACTAATGTGCTCGAGCAACGCCCACATAGACAACTTCTACGGACACGGAATCTCGCAACAGCTGCGCTCGGAATATTACGAGCCTGTTCAGAGATCAGGGGCTCTATATTTGATTCCTTCGCCTAGAGTCGAGCGCTTGGTTTCTACTGATTTTCGTTCGACATTTGACTTTCCATATTTTTTGAATAGCTCGACCGCAACGAGTGCCCTCACCTACTCGTTGCAGTCGAGCGATACCAAGCAATTGATAGAATAACCGACAAAATCAATGCGTTGTGTCAATGTCATGTCACTCGTTTGTTTGTGTCATTGATAGTATTTTCTATTAAAAAGCAAAGGTTTTTTTTAACAGCCAATAGAAACGTTGATATTAAGCTGGTTTCACAGTCGCGCCGTCGAACAGCGCTTGACGCAAGGCGGACCTATGAGAAACACGGCGCGCTTCAACAGCGTGACTATGAAACGCAACTACTATCTAGTGTAATTGTAAGTGCGCGCATGTGGCCGGCGCTGGTCAAACGCGTGACTCTGAAATCAGCCTTACACGTTCCGTTTTCATTGCGGCTGTTACCCGTTTTCTCTAAATTCTGCGTGGAACGGATAACATCCAACATTTCGTATTATGCTCAGCAGCGGAAACGAACGATTCAAAAATACGGAAAATCAACATCTTGCGACTTGGAAGACGAGTGTGACTTAAGTCGCATGCGACAACACAATGTCATACGTGCGATTTAAAAATAGATCCCCTGTGTACGTAGAAGCGGTATATGTGTGCGTTGCCTTAGCGCGATATGTATTAAGCTTACCTTCTAAGACAGGTTTTGACTTTTACTAGTACTGTATGACATTGTAAAAAATTTAACTGGTAAATGGTGTTTTTGCAAACTATTTTTTTTTCTCATGTGATTGTCCTTTATATTATGTGTTTTTTTATTTGTGATGGAAAATGTCCTTTTATGATAGGGCATTTTCCAATATTTTTGACGATGTAAGGGAGAAAAGATCTGGACACTTGCTGAGTTTCTTGCCGGTTCTTCTCAGTACAAGATCTCCCGCCCAGAGTAGACTTACGAACCGATGGCATAATGACGTTCATAAGAGCTATATGTAGCCTAAACTGAATAAATGATTTTGAATTTTGAATTTTTTGAATTTTTTAAGTCTTTTTATGTTGTGGTACAGGTCACATTAGCTACTAGAAAAGACTTTCTTCACTAAAAAGTTTACGTAGAAACATTTCAATTCATGAAACCTCTTTCGCCATTAACTGTGTCAATGGTACTAAGTATTTACCGTGAAGTGTTGGCGAAGTGTTCCTGGGCACTACACAATGTAAAAGAGTTATTTTTTTTTCTAAAAGGTCAAGAGTACACTTGTTAATATTTGGGTGCGACCGCTGATTTGCGAGTGTTATTTCGGTAGTTTTTTTTGGAAGCTCCATTGTTATGCCGCGTCATACTTACCTGCCGTTTAATGTTAGAACACGACACGTGTACTCGTGTGTAACGCTAACATCTAATCCTAGAGGGCTGGGATAATTTATTCGGGGCTTTAAAAAAATTTACCGTTTTACCATTTAATGTTGCGCTAATAGTATGTAATTAATTAGAAGTAGAGTAATATACATACATATGTATGTACGGTATGTATAATTATTATGTAATAATATTATTATATACAGTGCATTTATTTTCTTTTTTTTTTTCCTATTGTTGATGGCTTCGTGCTATTAGCACATTTAGCCAGTGTCAAAGTAATATTTCTAACAAGTAATACATAAATAAACAATATTACTTTTCTGTATGATGATGATGAATGATAACAGAAATGAGAAATGATATACCACCCAACCCCTCGACTATCTTAGTAAAGATATGGAGCTTTATTAAGTCCTCGGGCAGACTTCTTGAGAGAATTTGAGTGGCGTTGCACTGTTTTGTTTCATTTGCCAACACTCATGCACACTCACGAACACTTAATGGTTAATAATCCACCATTATTTCACATTAATATTCGACATAACACAAATTTTAGAAAATAAAACAAAACCGCAGACATGACTCTTTACTTTCCCGCCAAGAAGTCTCTCCCCACCATTTATTTTCTTAATGTCCTCGGATTTCTATCAGTCATAGAGTACCTATATAGATAGAGTTGCTACTACCCCTTTTACTTATCATTAATTTATTTTAGAATGAGGAGAAAATTATTGTGTCATACGTAAAATTGATTAACGATTTTTAGTTTTACAGCTCTACATAGTTTTCACGAAAAATCAAAACAAAACAACAATAAAGCACGCTGTTCTGAATTCAAATTATTGTACAAGATAAATCTAATAATTAATGGCTATGGAGATTAATATTCGGTTGCATTCGGAAATGCGATTACAAAGACACTTACATGAAGAAATTAAGCACTGTATAGCCGTTGGTCCCGGCGCGGCGCGGCTGCATCAGCAGTCGTTAACAACCACTGCACCGCATTGAGCCCGTGTGGTGGCTTATGGCCCGTTCTCACTATGGGGTTTCCATTTAATCCATAGGGATGGCTCGTACCCCAGCAGTGGGGACATAAATATGATCTGATAATGATGACCAATCCAGTGATCCGGCATTAATAAGATAGGTAGATAGATAGATAGATAAAACTCTTTATTGCACATACAAACACAGATAATTAAAAACAAACAACGAAATTTTTTCAATAGGGCGGGCAAAGGCGGTCTTATCGCTCAAAGCGATCTCTTCCAGACAACCTTTGAGGTATAGGACAACTGAAAGGAAAATAAAAGGCAGTAGTGCACTAGTACAAAGCAAAATAATAATAAAAAATAAGGTGTAATAAGGTGTTTTGTCTAGCAAAATTGCAACCAGCAGCCGCTGAAACCACTAGCTCAAGACGATTATCAATATTAAAAGTTTATTAAAATTAAAAAATAATTTTGTTTTTGTATACAGTAAATATTATTTACTAGACATTACGAATGCAAACCACTGATGCACCATCACTTATTTGTAATGATCATCCAAATATTATGATACACCGATATAATCCAAGCTAATTCCGTCATAACTCCCCAAATTATAGAGCTACAATTACAATGAACTCTTTCAACTAAAAGACGTGAGAGGTTTTGTTATAGGCATTATCGATAAACGATTAATATCGCTCTGACACTGTGCGCGTTGAATAGAAACATCAACTGTCAATCATCGATGAAGAATCGATCATCATATGATTGGTATAGTCGAGGGGCGAAGGTTCCACGCTCCCCATACCGAAATTAATTCATTTCAAATTATTGCCTGTCCCGAAGTGATTAGTAATGAAACTATTTAGATAATAAGTTCCGTTTGTCAGTATTCAAACAACTAGCGTACGCGCATAATCAATTATGGAGTTATTGCAGTCTCCAATGGTTCATCAATCATGTTTGTATCTATAGGAAGAGCGCGTACAATAAGCAATTTGTTCATTGCATTATTTTGGGTTGTGGTACTCAATCTTTATAATAACTTTGTTAATAAAGTGCTTGCCATTGTTTGATTTATGTTTTATTTCTTGGTTTATGATATGTACTGCAGTTCGGTGGATTGATATTTGGTGTTGCTGCTATAATATTTATTACTTTGGCGTTGCATTAAAACTCTTTTGTATTTTTACTTTTTTATGTTGTTTTCTTTTATAACTGTCAGTTTAGACATGGTTTCGTGATCACCAACCTGCATTTGGAAAGCAAGCCAATACCTATCAACTGTAACAATGAGCTTATTTAAGCCTTTGCCCAGCACTGGGATATAAAGGCTGATTTCTTTTACTATTTTATATGATTGTTGTGATTGAAATAAAAGGATTTATATAATTTATTTTAAGTGCTAAGAAACAAACGATTAGCTTCAACTAATAACATGTAAATAGCGAATGAGTAGAAACTCTTTGCCGACTTCTGTATTTTCCGAAAAAACAACCTCTGTTCTCAACTCAAACTGTCTACGACCATTTAAAATAAATGAATGAATATATAAAATATTTTTAAAACGCCAATAAACTATTCACTGTCTCCTGGAGTACAACATCCGTGATTCCCAAATCCTCGTGTATTGTGTTGAAAGCATTGTTCTGTGACCTCAAGGTCGAGTCTCGAAAATTAATTTAAAAGGTTATTGTTTAAAGTTTAAGTAATACTTACGGCTATAATATCAATCATTATCATATACCTATATGTCAATAGAGACTAGCTGTTGCAAACTTAGTGTATTAGATAAGATGGCGCCATAAATCTAGTCAGGGTCTATCAGAACATGGACCAACCACTGTGTTTAGTTTACATGTCCAAAATTGTAAATGAGAACGATCAAACAATTAAATAATTTCAGTTTAGTAGTACAAGGTTTATTGCGCTTGAGAGCCTATCTTGCTCTTGAGAGGAGCTCCGTTAGATAATACAAGTAAAGCAATTTTCCCAATACCGGGTCAATGGATGGGTGACCGAATAATAATAATTTTTAATTATTATTATTTATATATTATATTATTTACATATATTAGATATGATAGCCTTTATCAGCAGTGTCCTACAGTTTACAAACAATATTTATGTTGCGTTAAACAATTCTTATTTAGAGTAGCTTGAGTGTGGCATGCTCTCTTTATTGTCTCTGCGGTGGTGGCATGTGCGTCGGGTCGTTACATTCCCTAAGATATGGTTGAGTGAAGCGATGGCTGATTCATATGTCATACTCGTGAACGGGTGCCTCCTGTGGAGGCAGGTCTGCTCTTGCTTACTTATCTAATTTTATTATTATTGTACTCGTATACTTTAACTTTGTTTTCTTAGCTAATTTTTGACTTTTATTAGTACTGTATGACATTGTGAAAATTGAAATTGGTAGGTACCTGATGTAATTTTTGCAAAACTTATTATTATTTTCTTTTTTTTTGTATTTTTGGGTGTTGTGATTGTCCTTTTTTGTGTTTGTTTGTGATGGAAAGTGTCCTTTTATGATAGGGCATTTTCCAATATTTTTGACGCTGTAAGGGAGAAAAGAGCTTGACACTTGCTGAGTTTCTTGCCGGTTCTTCTCAGTACAAGTTCTCCCGCCCAGAGTAGACTTACGAACCGATGGCATAATGACATTCATAAGAGCTATTTGTAGCCTAAACTGAATAAATGATTTTGAATTTTGAATTTTGAATTTTTGAATTTTAATCGGACCTATTTCAAATCTAAGTCAACGTCTCATTAGTGTTTTTTGATTAGCCTATTTTGTGTCCCACTGCTGGGTTAAGACCTCCCCTTTGCGGCTCCACTGTTCTCTATCATAGGCAACCTCTATAGTGTTATTGAGACGTTACTGAATGAACAGACTTGAGGCCTGGAGACAGTTGTGTGTTGACAGAAAAAAGGTGGCAAATGCTTTTCCCCGTGAACTCATCGTATGGGTTCACGTGAACTCGGTGCTTGCCATTCACTAACTCGACACAACAGACCGGACACACGTGTGTCCAGTTGGTGAAACTCAAAATTAGTATCACTTATTATTTCGTCATCTGGACACGCCAAGATTTTTACGCGTGTCCACATAGTGAAACTTAAATTAAATCACTTTTATGTTTTCGCCAACTGGACAGACGTTCGCATTTTACAGGAATCTATGACAAAGTACAGTCAGGCAGATTAATGTTTTGTGTCACAATCATTATCGGCCACTAAACGACCCACTGCTGGGAAAGGGTATGTCATTGCTTATTTAGTTTTATTTAAAAGAGCTACGCATGGGGATTGAACCACGATTTCTGGCATTCAAACCAAGCATTTATCCGTTTGGTCACTGACGCTTTAAAAGTATTCGAAGTATTGTTTTTTTTTGTTTAAAAAACATTTAATCACGACTCCATCGTGCATATATCATTTCAAAAACAGTGTGGTTCTGACATAACTTCGGTGACCAAACATTCTCGACTCCCACACTTCAATTTGAACAATTTTGTCATAAAAATAAAAGTTCATGAAATAACAATTTTGAACGCACTGAATTATTCATTTACATGACTGTTTTGTATTTTATTACTTTTTCAACACCATATATCATTATCGAACATTATTAAAGGGTGTTTAATATGTTAATGTCGATATGGAATAGGCAGTTAGTCAATATTATTTAGGCATATCACGCCTACATAACGATACATCATCACCTTGACGATATAGTATTTTCTATGGATTTTTTTATCCTCACCTACTAAAGAACGGACTTCTTTCTGACTGTCAAACATAATAATGCTACAAACATTGTAATACAGACCAAAATAAAATGCTGAGGAGAACAGAATTAAACAAAAGTTATAACTTTAAAATAATTAGGAAAAATATTTAAGAAATATATCTACGAGCGGGATTTGAACCCGAACCCTCTGATATTAGGCCAGGTGCACTGCCGACTACGCTATCGAGGCTCTGACCAACCTGGTATGTCAGTGTGTGGGTTCGAAATTTTTTCAACATTTTTTCAAAATTCGCAAAAATACTCTCGGATATTTTTTTTAGAAAAAAATATTAATCATTGTACATGGTAATTCATGTTTACAAGTAATATCAATAATTAATACAAAGCCAAGTCTTTGGCGTTTTTACTTGTATTATATTGGCACCTCAAAAAGAAACAGACCTGGCTTATCTTTTAATCCATCGGCAATCAACACTAAGTGTGCATTGTCGGAAGTGCATTGTGTTATTTTTAAATGTTAGCTACGAAGCTAATAGACGCATGCGCAGACGTTGCTTGTCAGATTTCGACCGCTAACACTGGGTCAATAAATATTATTATTCACAACAATCAATTAAGAAGATTGCAGATGATTGGTTCACTTTCGGATAAGTTGTAGAGCTAATATATATAGACAGATCAATAAAAATATTTATCTAGTTAAAAAAATACGACTATGAAGCAAGAAGCATTTCAAATAATTTTTCGCCTACACTATTCCAAAATGCTGGAAAAGTCCTTATATTTAATTCTGTCGTAGGTCAATTCGTGCCAAGTCGTAGTTTCTTTTGTAATTTACGGAAAATTAAATTGTCAATATATCGTATAAGACTAATCGTGAAGTTAAAGAATATTTTTTTTCATCTAAAATTAAACCAAAGGAAGTTTGCTATTTTTCACGTAGGAAAGTCAGTGCCTGATAAATATTGTCTTCACTTATCAAATATTGTGTTGCTCTTTATTTTATGCACAGATGTGCTCTATACTATTCCTAGGTCTATGGAGTCAAATAAAAAAACCAGTTATCTAATAACAGAGCAATCTCTCGATTGTTTGGCCCTTACGCAAGAAGTAGCGTCCACGTCGATAGTAGGCGAGCGCATTGCAAATTGCATATACAGGACGTTCTAAATCTTAGCTTATTCAAATTATCTACAAGTAAGTTGGAACATTTTTAACATACCTACTGAAAGAGAGAGAGAAACAAACTGTTAAAAGTTGCTATATTATTCATTTTTTACATATAACTTTATGCAAATTTTGTTTTTCAATTTTCAACACTTTGTCTTTTTTATAAATATTTTTATATATTATATTATGAATTATTGTTATTTTGTATTTATTTCTTTATTTATTTTCTTATAACAAACATTAATAATTTACAATAAAACAGCATAATTTATTACGTGATTTTGAAAATGGTTCCAAGTTCACTCACAATAAATTGTGACTCAATATTAATATGAGCTTTGATTTAACTTTCGTTTGATATTATAAATTTTGCTAAGTTTATGTTTTGAACACAACAAACTTGTCAACATTTACGGACAAGAAATAGGAATGTGAATTTTCAAACAAAAAAATCCACTCCATCACATATTTATCTATTGTATTGGTAATTAGATCTACTTATTTGAAGTTCAAAACATAACTTACAGAAACTGAAAATAAGAAAAGAATCTTTAAAACTATTAATTTTATTGTAAAAAAAATATTCCTACTAAACAATTTGACGTACATTTTTCGAACAGCCTGCACATATCCGTCGTACACAATCGCGAATCTCGCAACGCAACACAGGTTGCTCTACTTCATTGCTGAAATAATTTATTGTGAGAAATTAATGGCATCCGCGCGGATAGCCCGCGTTGAGCAACTGAACGGCTCAACGTTTCAACCCGTTTGTGTTGTTACACTGCTATTATTTTATTTGAGCTATTCATTCGACGTTTTGTATAGAATTCAATCGCCTCTGTGCTCTAGTGGTTAAGACCACCGGTTTAGACGCAGAGGTCCCGGGTTCGATTCCCAGCGGGGGGTACATGTTTGTGTTGTCGGTTTGGTTGGTAGTAGGGCTTGTTTGTCCGCCTGGCTAACTACCACCATGTTATCTAAATATGTCGCTATAACATCAACGTTTGTAGCATTGTTGTGTTCCGACAGTTAGAGATAAGATAGCCAGTGCCTCAGTAGTTGAGGATTCCGAAAGAAGTGCGCTTCCACCTTCAGCCTTATCATCACGTAACATCTGGTGAGATAAAGATCAAATGCAAATCTTAAAATATAAGTATTATAAAAAAGACTTTACATTATTATAACATACTGTGCCTCGCGGTTTCACCCGTGATAAAAAATATTTTCCCGCTTTTGCATCATTTTTCATTGCTGCTCCACTTCTATCAGTCATAGCGTGATGTAATATAGCCTTCCTCAATAAATGGACTATTCAACACAAAAATAATTTTTCAATTCGAACCAGTAGTTCCTGAGATTAGCGCGTTCAACCAAACAAACAAACAGACAAACAAACTCTTCAGCTTTATAATATTAGGTATATTATAGTATAGATAAGTATAGATACGTAATTAGATGTAGTATCGATATGTATTATGTCATTAAGTATAAATCCGTGCTTTGGAAGGCACGTAAAGTCGTTGGTCCCTGCATTAGCAGTCGTTAACAGCCACCAATCCGCGCTAGGCCCTCGTGGTGGGTGTGTTTTAATCCTTAAGGAAGCTTCGTGTGATGCAGCAGTGAAGACATAAGAATGAGCTGGTGATGACGATGATGAATTATAAATCGTTTGGTTTAATTCGAGACTTTCATGCAACATTACTTTCAGTGCCTAATCTAAGCATGGATCTATAATACAACACTTTGATTTCAAAGCTCACCTATACATACTCTTCACATTGAAAATTGAAATTAGAACCGTTTTGTTTTTTATTTTTTATTTTATCTCTCATCAAAAAGTTTGTCAATATTTTAAAAGACAACTAGAAACAAATAGTTTGAGGTCATGATAAACAAGGTTTTCTTTATTTTTAAAGATATTTACAATATAGCACAAGCACTAAGATATTTTCCCATTACAACTTACCAAAGTTTACTTGCACTCGAATTTTTTATTTATTTATATAATTAAACATGTTACAGTATCTCTTTATTATAGTACTATTTTACAGTGTGATACATAAGGTAAAAATAAATATGATGGCCTGTTACATTATCCTGTAAGTAAATAACTTAACTAAGCATATTACAAGCTACTAAATAGAGCTACTAATTTGTATGAGAGAAAGCTTACGAACGCATACGGGACAAACAAAGGAACATTCATTTTTAAATATAAACCAACAGATAATGTAGATTCATTAACATGCATAAAAATAGAGGCGAATGAAACAAGGAGAGTACCGTTAAAAATACTGTCCGGTGATAAAAAAAAAACAATTCATTTTTAATTTATTCACCAGTAGACAACGGACAATCGATCAGTTCGGCGCCTCTACAGTCACAGGCATGATCGATTGCTTGTCGCCCGCGACTCGATACGACATCGATAATTAATCGAGCCCCGAGTGTACGTAGCACAATCGAGTGACGTAAGCGCGATTTCGATTGTCCCATTCCGATTGACGGATTAGCGGTTGGTTTCCCACAGTTTTGTAAGCGTTGAATTTTTAATATGTCTATAGGTGTAAGATGTAAGGAAATTGGTTTTTTTAATACCTACTCGGGTTTTTTGTTTGTTATTAATGTATGGGTTTCTTGTATGAGTTTAACAAAACTCACATAGCTGTCGTACTAAAGAAGCATGTTTGTCCGGCCTTCTAAAACAATATCACAAATTAATAGAATCAGGCGTTTCTTTGCATCCGCATGGATATCCATCCATGGCACACAAAAATGCAATTGAAATAATGTATAGTGTTAATTCCGCTAAATCAATCACAATATCAATAGCACATGTGGAGATCGACTCTCGATCTCAAGACAAAAATAGGGAGTAACGGATCAATATGACCCAAGCTGCTTCAACTCGGGTTCCAAACTTGCCCTGTCAACAAATCTGTTAAATTATTTGCTTTCAAAATTCAAATTCAAAATTCAAAATCATTTATTCAGTTTAGGCTACAAGTAGCTCTTATGAATGTCACTATGCCATCGGTTCGTAAGTCTACTCTGGGCGGGAGATCTTGTACTGAGAAGAACCGGCAAGAAACTCAGCAAGTGTCCAGCTCTTTTCTCCCTTACAGCGTCAAAAATATTGGAAAATGCCCTATCATAGCAGGACACTTTCCATTACAATAAACACAAAAATATAGAAGACAACCACAACATGTAAAAAAAAAAAAATAAACTAAAAATAAAAAATCTACGCTAACAAATTTACATCAGGTAAAAGTTACAATTTCCACAATGTCATACAGTACCACTACAGTACTATCGTAGAAGTCAAAAATTGTTTAAGAAAAACAAAGTCAAATTATAGTGAAAAATACTAAAAATAAGATAAGTAAGCGTGAGCAGACCAGCCTCCACAGGCGGCACCCGTTCACGAGTATGACATATGAATCAGCCATCGCTTCGCTCAACCATATTTTAGGGAACGTAACGACCCGACGCACACGCCACCACCGTAGAGACAGTAAAGATAGCATGACACACTCAAGATACTCTAAATAAAAAAAAAACTTAGTGATCTATTTAACGCAACGCTGTTTGTTATCTGTAGGACACTGTTGATAAAGGCTATCATATCAGTATACAAATTATATAAATTAATTTTATTATGATGATTCTAGAGTATAATGTTGTTTTTATTATAACCAGGCTGTTTTATCATCTAAATATTCTTTGACTGTATAATAACCTTTTATGAGTAATAAAGATTTCACATGTTTTTTAAACTTATCTAAAGGTAAATCTAGTACAGTACTTGGTATTTTATTGTAATAGTGTATACCTTGCCCCAAGAAAGAACCAAGAACCTTTTGTAACCTGAACAGTGGCATTACAAGTTTTGTCTTATTTCTAGTATTGAAATTGTGTACGTCACCATGTTTAGTAAAGGAGTTGATATTGCAACGTACAAAAACTATACAATTATAAATATACTGAGATGCAACTGTCAGGACACCAATCTCCCTAAAAAGATTTCTTAAGGAAGTTCGTGATCCTAGTTTATAGATTGTTCTTATTGCTCGTTTCTGTAGAATAAATATAGTTTCAATATCAGCCGCTGTTCCCCACAGTAGGACGCCATACGACATGACACTATGAAAATAACTAAAATAAACTGTTCTAGCAGTTTCAACGTCTGTTAACTGCCTAATTTTTCTAATGGCATAAGCAGCAGAACTGAGTTTACCGGCCAATTTCGATATATGAGGATTCCATTGAAGTTTTGAGTCAAGGGTTATGCCTAAAAAGACTGTAGAATCCACCAATTCTAATTGATCACCGTTTATTCTAATATCAATTGGTTCATTTCTGACATTTGGTAATATAAATTTAATACATTTTGTTTTCTTAGCGTTAAGCTGTAAATTATTAATAGTAAACCAACGGAGTACCTCCGAAAGAGCTTTATTTACATTTTCATAATTAGTCCTACACCTAGTTACATTAAAAATGAGTGAAGTATCATCTGCAAACAATACGATTTCACAGAAGTTCTCTACAAAGAATGGCAAGTCATTAACATAAATCAAGAATAGAAAAGGACCAAGAATCGACCCTTGTGGAACTCCCATTTTTACATTAGAACCAGATGATTTAGTACCATTTATATCGACAGTTTGTGTTCTAGAGCAAAGATATGACTGTATTAATTTTAGAGCAAAATCTTTAAGACCGTAATAATGTAGCTTCATCACCAGAGTCCGGTGCTCAACGCAATCGAAAGCCTTGGATAAGTCGCAAAAAACTCCAAGAGCGTTTTGAGACTTCTCCCAGGCATCAAATATATGTTTTATTAGAGCAACACCTGCATCAGTAGTAGAACGACCCTTAGTAAAGCCATATTGCTTACTATGTAAAAGGTTGTTTGTGTTAAAATATGTCATCAACTGTTCGAGTATAATTTTTTCATAGATTTTACTTAGCGCCGGTAATATTGAAATGGGCCGAT
Organism: Eudonia mercurella; assembly: GCA_963082485.1. Taxonomy (NCBI): domain Eukaryota; kingdom Metazoa; phylum Arthropoda; class Insecta; order Lepidoptera; family Crambidae; genus Eudonia; species Eudonia mercurella. Next base: position 4,347,252 of record OY720040.1, read on the forward strand.
AGTTACTGGGGTCTTCTTTGTTTCCTGATTTGAATAAAGGTATAACTTTACTAAACTTCATAAGGTCAGGAAAGATTCCTTTATCGACACAGTTATTAAAAATTTCAGCGAGATACGGTGCAATAAAATGAATAATATCCTTAATTGTTTTAACAGATATACCCCATAAATCACTCGTGTTTTTCATTCTAAGTGATTTGAATGTTTTAATAATATTAATTGAATCAGTGTATTTAAATTGAAAAGAAAGATTACATTTTGGTACATATTTTTTGAGTAAAGTTTGTGCAACTTCTGGTGATGAATCTAAATTTGACGTTGTTGTTACAGGTATATTTACAAAAAAATCATCAAAAATATTAGCAATTTGTGAGTCTGAATTAACTAAATTGTCATTTACTTTTAAAGTGAAAGTATTATCCCGTGGTTTAAATTTACCTGTTTCACGGTTTATAATGTCCCAAGTGGCTTTAATTTTATTGTTAGACTTTTTAATTTTTTCTTTAATGTAATTAGATTTTGCTACTATGCACACTTTCTTAAACATTTTCGAATAATTCTTTACATATTCCGTAAAATTAACATTTTGGTTATATTGTTTTAAACTATATAAATCATACAATTTATTTCTACTTTTATATATACCAGTCGTGGCCCAGTCACAGAACTTAAGTTTATGAGTAATTTTTATTGTTTTTGGTGTAAACACCTGGTTGTATTCGGTCTTGATTAAGTTAAAAAGATTACTATAAAGTACATCTGGATCCTCTTGTACAAAGGGTAATGCATTAATTTTACAAGCTATACTATTTTTGAAACACTCCACTCGCTCTTTTGTAACTGGTTTACAGTTCACTAGTTTTGGTTCATCCCTAATATCAAAATCATAGGTCACCTTCAAACCGCAATGGTCAGACGTAAGATTACTAATGAGTGACTTGGAAACAGGGTCATAGTCTGTAAAAATATTATCGAGACAAGTGGCAGAATGTGAAGTTATTCTAGTGGGTTCAAGAAATAAATTTAAAAGATTAAAACATTTAAATAAGGCAAGAAGACGAACACTCGTTGAAGTGTTTTCTAAAATATTTATATTAAAATCTCCACATACTAAAACAAATTTCTTTTTTAATTTTAATTTTCTAAGTACGTCTTCCATTACTGATTCAAAAATATCGAAATTGCCCGATGGGGGTCGGTATACACACACTATTACAAAACTATTGAACTCCACACACGATAGTTCAATGTTACGCTCCACTGATAGGTCTACAATATCGTTGCGATTTTTGTATTTAATATTGCTTTTTACTAATATTAGAGAACCGCCGTGAATAGCGGAGCTTCGCACGTACGCGCTTGCTTGTTGGAAATTATTCACATGGAACGATGTGTCATGACTTCTTAACCAATGCTCCGTTATACAAAATACATGAATTACCTGATTTTTTGCTAATAATTCTAATTCTAAGTCCTTGCCAGCCAAACCCTGAATATTTTGATGTACAATAGTAATGGATGTGGGCTTGGCTTTTGTCTTAGACCTCAGTTTAAATCTGAGGTTACCTTATTACTAGGTGTAAAAGTTGCATTAGTAGAACTACTAATGATTAAGTTATTATCATGAAAAGACTTAGTTATACCACCTATAACTGTCTCATGTATATTAAAAGCTAACAAGATAGCTATCTGAGTCCTACATTTCTTAGAAAGATACATAGTATCTGACGTCAAAGTAAAGTTATTAATAAATTTATTAATATCGAAATATAAAATAGTGTCACTATGACGACAAATCAAATTAAATAGTAATAAATTTAAGTCATAAATGCGCTTATTTTGTTCCCAGGTTAAATTTGTACAATAGGGAAAAGCGCTAACTATTAACCTGCAATTCGTATCTGATTGCAGTTTTATCAAAATATTAAAATTATTTATAATGTCACGTTTCCTAGTATGTGAACTGTCACCACACAACACAATAACATTTGTGGAACTATTCAGTGAAACCTGTGATATGTTATTTACTATAGCATTAAATGATTGACCTGGGGTACAAATATTGGTCATTGAATGGTTAAGATTTGCATTCATAAGCAACCCTAAGCCCTGACCAAGTTTATCTGAATACATAACTGTTTTTCTTACTAATTTAGTTACATTAGGTTTATGAATTGTTTTAGGTTTATGAATTGTTTGAGGAGAGGCAGAGGTAGGACTGGGAACCAAAACAGACAAGTTTTGTGACTTTATCTGAATATTAGAGTTCAGCGATGAAGACTCTTTGTTTATGTTAATTTCATTATTAATTAATGAGTTGTACCGATCAGCATTGTACTTGCACAGATCTACTAACTCTGTGGCTGATTTGATATGTTCTTCAATCTGTTTTTGAGATAGTGAATATTTCTTGGTCATTATGTCAAGTGACTCGTGTAACTGTTGGATATCAGTTTGTAATTGTTTAGTGTCTCGGTCATACATCTGCCTACTTTCCACCAATTTACTGTTATATATATCTAAGGAATCAATAAGGCTAATACGTTCCTTTCTAAGAGCAATGTTTTTATAAAAACAGTCATTTTTCTTTATCAACTTTTCAGTTTTCCTTATAAATTTATTAATTTTTACATACTTTTTAATTTTAATTTTGCTAATACTAGTTTTTTGGTTAGTTTGCGGAAATTCCTGTAGTGATATTCCACCAGGTGATGCTATAAGCTCATCAAATAATGATTGTGTCTGATCCACTTCATGCTGTTTCTGCGACTCAACAAGTTGAGAAATCTGGTGATTGGCTGCACTAAGGTCTCTTTCCAACTCAGTGATGCGGTCCAGTGCCCTTTCATAGGTGTTGTATTGGTGTTCAAAGGTGGAGATCACATCTTGAAGTTGGTCACGCTGATGAAGCACATCCTGGTGTTGAATGTGTAGTTGGCCTAATTCACTTTTGAGCTGTGAGTTTCTGTCAATCATAGACTTTATTTCCATCTCACTCTCATCTCTCTCCCGTAGCAGCTGATTGCATGATTCTTGTGACGCTTTTAACTCATGTAGTGTCTGTCTAAGCTTGAGCTCAGTACTTTGTGTAGCAGCCTTACGGGTCAGCATATTGAGTTTGGCTTTATTTATATATACCTGAAATTTGTAAAAAAAATATGATTAAGATCTTATTTATTACAAGTGTATTTGTTTATTTACTTTTAATGTACAGCTAATAAGAGCATATATAAATTTTAATTTTAACTAGTGGGGGTAGATGTGTCACACAAACAAATGGTGTTAAGGGCAGACTTCTGTGTTTAATTATAAATTACTTCTTATCTTTAAATAAATCTAATTAAGATTCTGTATATTATTGGTACAACTACAGACACAGGTTATAGGAACAAACACAAAAACTAATAAGTAGGCTACTATGCAGTTGATACTGATTTGTACAGTACAGTAGGACTTTATTAAATTACAGTACTGAAATGCCAAAGTTACTTTTGCAGATTAGATGCAAATCCTTTGATCTACTTAATTACAAAGTAGAAAAATAACAATTAATTGGGCTATTACATTGACACTTACAATTTGAATAAAGTATTTAGTAAAGATTTACATTTAGGTTACTAATATCTATAATAAATGGAATGAAAACAATACTCCCCCGGTTTTTGTTGCTGCAGTCGACGGCATAGTAGTTATTTTAACAACTTTTTGTAAAATTTGTTCTAACAGTCGGCTGGCGATGACAGTTGGAAAATTACATACTTTATTTTAGAAATTTAATATATCAAGATAACATATCATATTATACCAAGACATTTGAATATCGGGCTGATCGCTTTGACACTAAGCCACCGACATATTTTTTGCTGTCTAAGAGCACTCTTAGCAACAATCACTAAAGTTTTGCTGTTTGAAGAACAGCCCATATCCGTCATATAACCAAAACTTTTACCTACGCTTTGGAAGACACGTTAAGCCATCCCAACTAAATTCACAAAAGAGCATTTGCAAAAACAAGCCGTAACAGAGACCTGAATGATTCGAAAATTTCTCACACCAAATCAACCTTCTTGTTGTTCACTCGACAAGATTGAGCATCTACATCACACCTACTACATCTTGTGTCAAAAGAAAACAGCTTCGAGTGGATTGTAAAGTAACAGGTACACGGTTAATTACATAATGCACAATAAATAGTAGTAGGAGCGACTTATTTCGCGTGGGACGGACATACGGTGGTACTGAATGAATATGACAGTTGAGATATTGCCAATAGGTACCCGATAGATTGCGTTCGACACAATTAGATAGACTGGTGTGAAGTGGTTTAGGATTTTACATTCTAAGACTGAGCATAGTTGAAGTTTTCGGGTTTCTAGCGTTCCAACAACTCCCCAAAGGAGTTGTTCATAGATGTAGTGTATGTAACAAAATATTTAAAAACAGATTAGCAATGACTTGCAAAAAATGGTCACGAAAAAACTAACGCAAAATATATATCTAGTTATTCCGAAATACCAACTATATTACACAGTAATAATGGCATTTTTTCTATCAAGATTAAGCGCGTTGCTTTCATCCCACCCGACGGTAAGAAGTCTATTGAAGAACTGGCTTTTCCTATTGTTACATCACTGTAAAAGTGTATCATATTATATTCTATTTCTTGTTATCAGACGGAATACAACCAAGCAGTTTACACTGTTATAGGTGGCAGACTTAACATGGTATTAGTTCGCCAAGCGGAATTATTATAATTAGACGTTAACTCAAACTTCTCCAACTTGACTATGTTATCTGTTTCCATAGTACCCACTATAAAACAGTAGATAACCCTAAATTCCCCACTTGCAGCTCACACCTGTTCATAACGTACGCCCATAAACATGACTTCGACTTTATCGAACGTAAACCTCACCGCTTTAACAGATGTTGTTCGTAAATCAATTTTTCGCAACAATAGACGTCACAAGCATATCGATACAAATAACTATTGTCATCTGGCCAATGAAATATAAGCCTTAGACACTGAGCAATATAATCGAAAGCCGTTAAAGCGTTCGGTGAAGTTACGACGCTTATAGCGGAGTGGGTTTGCAACAATGTGCATTTGCGTTTGCGTCCACTTGCTCGAACGCCTGAGCCAGATCTGACCCGAAGTGTTTGCACAGGAACTGTTGATATGATATTGTGCCTACAATAATTTATTTTATGATCAGATTTTGTGTCCTGATAGCATATCGGCTCCGCAATTTAGAAACGCCAGTCTCAGAAGCATGTGATATAAATTTCGCTAGTATGTGATTTAATAATATTGGATCGTGAGAGATAATGTTGTAGGTATTGTAACTGGATATGGAATGGGACAATAAAATTAACTGGACCAAATAAACATGTGAAGGAATTGCCAGTTATACAAATATTTTATTCGTTCTTTATTGGCGATACATTAAATTTAATTAATCTGATTTATAGTATTGCTTTGTATTCTATCTCCTTCAATAAAGAGATAGAAGGTTTTAAAATTTGTGTTTAATTTTTTAACAACCGCCATTATTATTTCAAATGTGTGTTTTAAATCGTTTTCCCCTTTTATACAATTAACGATGCCAACTGTTTATGGAATTCCACGACTGTTGTAAATCTTAATAATTATCAATTTAGAAATCAACCTCAATATGGTACATTCATACATATACGAAAACAATTAAATAAAGATTATGCAAATTCGTCCGTTTGATTTCTATTAGCCTGTCACGTACGATGTCAGGTTTTACACACATGTCCGTGCGGCCTTGACATAAATTGGCATAGTTCTAACTTGGATTTATTCATTTATCATGTGGACTGCTATCGCTTAGAATTTACCGTTCACTCTGCTGTATTGTTGGTCAAGATAATATATTATTAGGCCTACATGTTGGAACATTGAAGTTACTTAGTTAATTCATACGTTCGAAGGTTTTGAGAAATTATTTTTGATACTATGAATGCTATTGGCAAATTGCAAGTTGATTTTATGGATTAAACATTAACTCAAAAGTTAATAAGTAGATTATGCAGGTATTTTTTGGAAAATTTTACGATGTAATAATGTATTCATTTAGCTATATCGGTGACTTAACTTCAACTAGGAATATCCTCATTTCTGATTAATATCTACCGGATTTTGAGTCTATAAAAATACAATATAAAATATGGGGCACCCTTGTGGGCCGGTAGGGTGAGGTTGACTGATGCTGCGTTGTTTTTATGCTGAACCAGTTGTCTTCGCGTCTAGACTCCATTTCTACTCAACATCAGTTGGAGTGGAGATGACTCCACTCCAACTGATGTTATTTATGGTTTACTCGGCAAATTATTGCCGAGTGAACCATAAATAAAAAATACTGAAAAGTACTACAAAAGCAAATTTTCTGCTAAAGAGTCGTGTCCACACATCCCCTGTGCCTTTGGTCTGATAAAAAGGCTGACAAAGGATATTGTATGGAGAGAGGCTTTCTATTGTTTGTTTTTAGCAAACCGCAACGCAACGCGGTGACAAGTTGTTGACTTGTCCGAACTAGTTGCGTGTAAAGCTGCTCTATCTCATGTTGCAATATCTGTTTTCTTGTAACCCAAGAAATAAATAACTACTAACGATTAATTCATTGGAAAAACTCGATGGCGCAGTGGATAACGCATCCGGTCTGCGAGTGCTGGGGTTAAGCAACTTTCGCAAAGGCCGGTCATCGGATGGGTGACCAAAAATGTATCATCTCGATCTCGTTGCCGAATCTCGTTCTCTCGTTCTCGATCTCGTTGATCTCGAAAGCCGTTGAACCCAGCTGCATTAGCTGTTGTTAACATACACCAATCCACACTGGCCCAGCGTGGTGGTTTATGGTCCGTTCTCCCTATCAATTCATAGGAAGGCTTGTGCCACTGCAGAGGGGACATAAAAATAAGCTGATGATGATGGTGATGATGAACGATTGATATTAGATTGTTTTTATAAAATATAACTACTAGTAGATGATTACCTTTCATGTATCACACTAACATCAGATTATTTCTAGATAGTGCTTTTATTGCTTTAGCAAAATCTATCAAGATAGATGACTTTGATATATTGAAGGTTTTCAGGATATAACTGCAACTACAAATTTATTCAAATAGAATAATTCAGATATTGAAATACTCGCCCATTCTTTTTGAACGTTTGGTGTGAGGACTTGTCTTTAGGTATTATCTCTATCTTAATTATCTATTAGTTATATATAATTATTAATTATATATATTAGTTTGTCGCCATAGCTACCTACTATGTTGGTATTGACCGTCAGATTTAAGATAGCTGGCTTCTCAGTTATCCTACTTCGCTTTTGTTAACTTAATACAAATTTATCGTCACTTACTAAACTTTAGTAGGTACCATATTTATATATTACTAGCTGTGCCCCGCGGTTTCACCCTCGTTAATAGTCATAGTGTGATGTAATTTAGCCTATAGCCTTCCTCAATAAATGGACTATTCAACACAAAAATATTTTTTCAATTCGAACCAGTAGTTCCTGAGATTAGCGCGTTCAACCAAACAAACAAACAAACTCTTCAGCTTTATAATATTAGTATTGATATTAAAGAAAATAATTCACATCGTGACATAAAATATATACCTACTTTTAAGTAGTAGAGCATATTGCTATACATTTGGTACTGGCGAGAACAATAGCAACTTTAGTGGCCAACGACTCAAGATTGCATTTGAAATATTCACAAACTCATTCTGTGCCCGTCTGCCCATAACACTGTTACAACTGCCACAGCTCAAACTGCAAAACTAGACCCTATTCCTTGAGCCGTAACGTTCAACACGGGCGAATAAAACAAACTAGTTTTGTTTGATAATGTTTTTTTTATACGTTTAAATATTTTAGAATATTTATGCATAGAATACGACCTCTGTTGGCTGTTGGCGTAGGGTAGTGACCTAAGAAATTTATTTTCATATTAGTATAGATAAAAAATTAATTTGTCATAGTTTTTATGTTAAATATCAGAGTGGAGATGGCTATAACATTTGTAATTGACGGTAAAGTGGCTGATAGGTTAACTGTGAGGTGAATGCTGGTTGGAATTGATTGCCTGCGCTGACGGGACGGTTAAACTGAACTATTAAGAGTTGTAGTTAATTACGGCGGCTGTGAATTATGACGTCATAATCTGTAATGCTTTGATGCATTGCGTCGATTAATCAGGTAAACAAACGAACACGATTTTAACGTACTAACACACGTATGCACGTTTAAGCAAACGTAATATGTACATGGACTATAAAAGAAATAATTATCATCATTATCATCTTTATCATCAGCCTATTATACACGTTCACTGCTGGACATAGACCTCTCGAAGTTAGCGCCACTAAACATGATCATATCGTATGAAAAACTGACAAATAGTATTATCGGAGAAAAGTGTTTGAAAAAATACACGAGTGAAATTCAAATCCACACCTTCAGCTAGACCGAGTCAGATGCACTACCAATTAGGCAACAGTAGTTCTGTAGGACCCGTGTAAATTAAATGCCTTCTCCAGCGTCTTTCTTATTTTTTTTATTTTTGACCAATTTTTCTATTCGGCGTTTAGGTCTCGCTATATCCCTCTGGGTTTGTTTCTGGTCTAGCATAGTCTCTATTTGATTTATCAATTTCCATTCAATATTGAAACATGTAAATCTCACAGTTAGTTTGTATCTCTATTGTAATCTTTTAAATCAATGTTGATTCTAACTTCACGCATCTATAATAATTCAATGTCGTTTAATTTTTTTTCTATATAAGTATAAATACACATTTAACATTAGAAAAAGTACATTAGTATGCAAATCCACTTTCCATTCCGCCGCAACAAAGATCCGATCCAACATTTTGTAATTTTTAATACACCAAAAACACCCATCCATCTTTCACACATAAATATAATTACATGTCATCATGACAAACTGCCTCAACATAGAACGGCGGCAAACGGAAAACCAACCGATTCGCTACCACAAAATAACAGATTCGTGATTATTAATTATCGAAATATCCACAACAATTTCGAATTACACTACCGTTGTAGATTGGTTGTTAGTTGAAAAAAAAAAGAAATACAAATAACCAACAGTCGATATACCATTAATAAACTGGTTGTAGACCCCATTTGTTCCCATATCGAGTTTCATGTGTTACCAGCCACCATACTTTACAAGAACCGTATATATTAGTCAGATTAATTTGTATGGTAAACACAGCCCAAACGATTTGTATAAGACGGGAATTATTTAATTAAAGACCCCCTATTGGCTACATTGATTATTCATTTGTTTTATCATGGCCGTTGCGTCTTCGCTTGTTTTGTAAATCGACCAGCGGAATATGACCTCTTGTGTTTACAACTACAAATTATGTATTGATAAGCATTTAGTAGCTTTCGATGGCATTTACAACGATCGGAAAGATGCTCCAAATTACTGGCAATCTACTGCCTAGTTCAGACACCTCTCTCAGACAAAATAATCAGTATAATACGGAATAAATAATAGAATGTGATATCTTGTATTTTCAATTACAAATTATGTATTGATAAGCTTTTAGCATGCTGTCAATAACATTTAAAAAAATATGATCGGGTAAGATGCTCTAAACAGCTGGTAATCTACTGCCTAGTTTAGCAACCTATAACAGACAAAATAATTAATTTGAAAAAAGACGAAGTGTTGAAAAATTTCCACGAGCGGGATTCGAACCCGCACCCAACTACCAACTGCATAGTAAGTAGTGCACCTGGCTATCGTGGTCGTGACTCAATTCAACTGTCGTGGATTTTTTTCTACATGTTATCTTTTTTCAAATTGTAATTTGTCCGCAACAATATTTGCATAAAATTATATGTGAATAATCATAAAATAATCAATGTTAAGCTTAATTGTAGTTTATGCTACTGTAACCCTAGTTACCATTACTATTAAGTGAGAAAATAAAGCTAATTATTATTAGATAATGTAATAATGAACTTGATGGCGCAGTAATTTTCTGCTATTCGGCTCACAATTCGTTCAATTTATCCACTGTAGTGCTCTGGGTACCACAGAACAATTGAATTCTATTGTGTCTGGGCCCGACGGCGGTCAACCCATTATAAATTTGATTTTATCCCTGAAACTGGTCCGTGGTCACGTAGACAGTCTCCCTGTGACCACAGATCCTGTCTATCCATCTGTCATTTTAGTCCCTTTGAAATGACAATGAATGAATTGTTCCCCTTGTGGTGCCGGGGGTATAGAATTGCAACACCCCATCTCTTCCCGAGGGTGTCGTAGAAGGCGACTATGGGACCATTCCAGAGGATGGGCAGCAGCGTCTCTCTGTGATTATTCTCACCTTACTGCGATCGCCAACTCGCCTGCCAACCGTGGTGATTATGGCAAATTCCCCTCAAAATTATTTATCCTTGAGAGAGGCCTTTGTCCAGGAGTGGAAGTCTTTTTGGCTGGGCATCATCATCAGATGATGATGATGAATTGTAACGTAACACGGCACGTAAAGCTGTTGGTCCCGGCTGCATTAGCAGTCGTTAACAACCACCGGTGTACTGGGACTGCGTGGTGGCTTATGGCCTGTTCTTCATGTGGTGATTCATCCATAAGGAACGCTCGTGCCCCAGAAGAGAAATAAAATCAGCTGCCGATGATGATAGAATTTCAAACGGGCTAGTCCGTCTTGCTAGCAACAATAGTGAAACATATTGATTGTTTGTATGAGTCCTGTCTATTTTTCTTTACTCTCTGACTTAAACTGTGGTTCAAGAGAAGCTGGTTTATTAAAAACTTTAACTTCAACAAAAATTTGTCTACTTTCTCACTTACGGTGCCACCAACTGCGGGTGGTATACCGTCACAAAAATGTTAATACACTTGATACCCGAAACGTTTCACCGTCCTCATCTAAGTTATTATTTGTTGACTTAACAATTATGGACTATTATAACAATATATATGCTAAAGAGGTACGTATAGATTCTTATGACATCGTTTAGACACATAAAATATAGGTATAAAATTGTTTCACTTGGTTTTTGGACTATGAATAATATTTTGCTAATCATTGACTCGACCAATCGAGGAGCTCGATGGCGCAGTGGTTAACGCGCCCGGTCTGCGAGTGCCGAGGTTAAGCAACTTTCGCAAAGGCCGGTCATCGGATGGGTGACCAAAAAATGTATCATCTCGAGCTCCTCCGTGCTTCGGAAGGCACGTTAAACCGTTGGTCCCGGCTGCATTAGCAGTCGTTAACAACCACCAATTCGCACTGGGCGCGCGTGGTGGTTTATGGCCTGTTCTCCCATCCATAGGGAAGGCTCGTGCCCCAGCAGTGGGGACATAAATGAGCTGATGATGATGATGATGAGGATGATGAATCATTGACTTATTCTCTGTTTTCCTATCATCAATAATTATAGTTTACAAGGTCGGGTAGGGGTCTAGTGGTAATACCTGTATCATCCCGAATATGGTAGAGAGGTTACTATGCATAGAACCTCGGCAAATTATGAACATGCTCGAAAAGTGTCATAGCTGGCCGAGATATTGAGATTATTTGTTACAAAGTAAAATTGCAAAGTGACAACCCTAGATCCAGTTAATGCATTGTTCTTGGTCGGAAACCTCATGGTACAAAAGAATTAGAAGTCCAAACATTTATGCTTATCAATACATAATTTGTACTCGTAGTTGAAACACAAGAAGTTAAAAAAAAAATTTGTAATAAAATAAATTTGAGTGTTAGTATGATAAACTAAAATTCACATAAATATGGTTACACGTAGACAAATATGATGTTTTTTTTACTTGGTTGCATGACTATGTTTCAGTATTATACACCTATTACGAGACATCCTGTATAAATGGCCCACAGTTGAGCTAAGACCTTTCCCCATCCATCCACCCATCCGATGCTCCAACAACCCGAAAGTCGCTTTACTTACAAGTTCATAGCCCGAACTCGCTAGCCGTTATGTCAACAAGCGAACATTAATTATTTCATTTTTATGTCACATATTTAAAACAGATCTTAAATTAAAGATTAAGATCTCAACCAACCTTTGCATATATCATAATTAACGAATATAATTAATACCGTTTAATGTGCATAAATATTGAGATACATTAATTATTAATTTACTATGGGAAAATGTTAGCTACAAATTTATAACATTTATAACTGAGAAAGCAATAAAATAATATATCGGCTATTAATCACATCACATTGCTGGAAACTAACTATTTGGTAGAATTTAAATTAGGTAAAGTCATAATTATTATTTTGTGATGATGTGTTTTGTTTATTGCATAATGAGGAGCACTTAGCCTTCAATACTTTTGATGGTAAGTGAGGCAATTCCAAACTTAGAAACGCACTTCACCAGTGATCCTAACCGAAGTCCCATGTTCGATTCCCTACGAGGGCACATATTTATGCTTGGTTGGTGGTTTTAAGTGAGATGTTTATAGGCATATAAGCCGTCACCCGCTCGCCTAGCTGTGGAAAAATAATGGATCAATGAATGCTTTATAAAATAATTATTAGGTTTACCAACATCATATAATTATAGCCTATCATTTGCACAATCTCATGTTTTTGCTATATACAAATTTTCATCAAGATCGGTCAAGCCTTGTCAAGTTCTTGAGTTTTATGAGGACATACAGACAGACAGACAGACAGACAGACAGATAGACAGAGAGACAGACAGACAGACAGACAAAAATTTCAAAAATCGCAGAATTGATGTCAGTGAGCCATAAAACGAATATTTATCCCAAAATTTGTAAAAAAAATTGCATTACAGACAGAGCCTACATATTTATACAGTTTATATAGATATATATATACTTAGACAAGGTTCACAAAACGATACCTACTCGTGACATCAAAATAAGCAATTTTTGTTGTAACAAAAATATCTACACAGCTTTAACAACTCCAATATTCCCACCATACCGGTGCAAATAACAATCTGTCGAGCACACCCTTCGTTTTAGAAAATAATAGCCTTCCAATATAAACGGAAACGGTGCGACGCCATTACCGGAAGTGCGTCCAGACGGGAAATAGATTTTTGAAAGTTTCCCTTAATGGAAAAACGGGTTCGACGCTTTTGCAGCGTTGTTTTGTTGCATGTAGGTACAGAGGACAGCATAGCATGCGTATCAGTATAAAGCTGAAAAAAATCCTTTTCGATCCTCTTGTTTGTCTTAATAATATAGACTAATTAATACATGTTTACAATCTTATCACTTTTAGTTTTAATGAAAAAAAGTAATAGATAGTTTATTTTCTAACACTAGACTAGATTTAAGTTTCAATGTTACCAACATATTATTACGGATTTATAATTCTGTTAATATTGTCAAAAAAACTGAAAACTGTAGACCACCACGCACGCGACTGCTAATTCTAATGCTGCCGAGACTAACGGCTTTACGTGCCTTCCGAAGCATAGAAGAGCTTAAAACTAGATACATTTTGGTCACCCATCCGGTGACCCGCCTTTCCGAAAGATGCTTAACTTCAGCAATCGCACACCGTGCGTGTTTGTGTCTATGTTTTAAACATATTAAAAGTGTACAGTTTAAAATAGTAATTATTGCCGTTGTACCTAATTATTGCGCATAAAGATACGAACGAGCACAACAAAGTTGCGCGCGCAGCTGATACGATAAACAAATAAAAAAATCTATATAGTCGCAGGCATCGGATGCAATTGGAAGTATTACGGTTGTCATCGTATCGGACAATCGCTTTGTTGCTCGCCGCCTGTCTCCTACTATTGAAACTCGATTGCAATAAATAATAAAATAATTTTTCATTTTTTGTCCAAGAGTTGGGAAGTTACTTCGCTCTATCAGGGTGCCTAGTACGAGTTTCATTCGCCTTTCGATAACGTTAACGAAAATATAATAAAATATGGCACTGAAGCAGTGGCTCCTAGTAAAAAACAAGGAGTGTCAGAATTTTGTCTTAAGAAATCTGGTTTTCGTTAATGTGAATGGCGAAAAAACTCGCACATTCTGATGTTAAGTAGAAGCGGAGTCCAAATGCAAAGACAGCTATGCAGCAGGATTTAGCGAAGACAGCTATGCAGCCTTATTAGCCGTCTTCACCTTCCGACCCGCAAGTTACATCTTCCCTAATGTTGTCGAAAGCACTGACTACGATGTGCTAAAAGATTTAACAACGCCATTTAAATTGATATAGTCGTAACATTTAAACTCTAAGCTCTCATTTTACTCGTAACAGTGAAACTGAAAGCTTTCTCAAGTCGAATGGTCAGAACGAAAGGTTTCATCGATAGCATCTATTGAAAGCCCGTTTAAAACTTGAAGATGATTCCCATGGTAGGGGCAACGGGAACGATCGTGCCATCCGGTCACAAATGGTGACTTAGTTTAATTAATACGAGTACTGTTAAATAGGCAGTGGTGGCGCGATTCCCATAGCATCAGTGGGAAAATGTTAAATCGATAATATTGATAGCCAGCAGTTTATTTTAATATACGATTATGTAAGTAACTATCTCTTTTAAAAGTTTTGTAAGTAGCATCCAAAGCTGGTTTCGGCTTTTGTTGAGAGATGACAGTCGCTTAAGCCCATCAATCCACTTCGGGACAGTGTAGGTGTGTGTATCATTATTTTTATTATGATAAACAATATTTACCGCTCTGCTGTGATTATTAAAACACTATTCTTTACTTGGTTTAAAATTGTCTCTGTGGGCGTGTAGCAAAGCATTCGGGCTTGATATCCGGAGACCCTGGGATTCCTTCTGGGACCTGGGACCTTCAATTCCTAGGTTGGGCGAAGTGTGTTTCGGCTTCCTTATTTATGCAGGTTTGTGGTCAGCTTACCCATTAATAGTAGTAAATGACTTGATATAAAGGATGAGCTACCTCTGCCAGCGTATTAGCTTGGCAATCCAGAGGGGCAATGTTGCCAGCATTCTTGGGACCGTTCCCATGAGCCAGTTGACAGTTGGAAGACATCTTTTATTTATAGGCATTTAGTTTTTAATTTGCTATTTTTATCTCTTTGGTTTTTTTTTAAGTTCAGTTAAGCTATGTTTCTTTTTTTGTTTTAAGTAAGGAGGTATTGAGGAGCTCGATGGCGCAGTGGTTAACGCGCCCGGCCTGCGAGTGCTGAGGTTAAGCAACTTTCGCAAAGGCCGGTCATCGGATGGGTGACCAAAAATGTATCATCTCGAGCTCCTCCGTGCTTCGGTAGGCACGTAAAGCCGTTGGTCCCGACTGCATTAGCAGTTGTTAACAACCACCAATCCGCACTGGGCCCGCGTGGTGGTTTATGGCCCGTTCTCCTTATCCATCTATAGGGAAGGCTCGTGCCCCAGCAGTGGGGACATAAAAATGAGCTGATGATGATGAAGGAGGTATTTACCCAGCAATGTGACGGTATACTAAAAAAACCCAAATGATACTTTTAAAAAAATGCGAATTTATAGAGATAGCTAATATTTAACATAATTTAGAAATCCTAAGTAATATTTTACTTTTTATTTTTAAGTGCTAATTGCTACATTTTAACTGAATTATATAGAAATACAGAAGAAAAAAAGCTGTGAAAAACATCGGTGCTTACGTCAGCCTTCCCGGTAGCATAATGGTCAGTACAGCCGCCCGGATTGGGAAGACCCAGGTTCAATTCCTGGTTGGATCACAAAATACATAGTACAAGTACTGGGTCAGGAAAGTAATGTTTAAGGAACGCAATAATGTAATCCATTACATTAAACTACCATTAAAAATGTAAGTCATTAATTACGTTTAATAATGATGAAATTATAGTCACTTATTTTTTGTTTTAAATAGCCAAAATACCAGCTACTAAAAAAAACAAAACGCTAAAGTTATCGATACACATGACCGTGCGTTTAATTCAATCAACCTATCAATTCTTAAATGTCACATTTAAACAATGTGAAAGATATTCCATTGACAAAGATGGTAGTCCAATCATACGGATCACGTCGCCATAATGCGTTAAGATAATGGTGGGAAAGGCGTTTGAATTAATTTGAAGTTTAATCAATTCCGATGGGATAGAAATGTGTAAGAAAATTTAAGTGGTATGCGTAAATAGTATATATTCTGTGAGTACTTAAGCCTTGTAAAGATATGACGTAGGTATGTGGTGCTTTGGCATGGAATTAAAAAGAGTTTGAATCTCATGCATTTGAATTTGGAACACTGATGGGTTACGAACTACGAACTAGCAAAGAGTTTTTTTTTAATGGAGTATCTATGTTTTCTTCACATTAGATATTGAAACTTTTTTGAAGTTCACTTTTGATTTACTAAGAAAATTATCCACTGCTGGACAAACGCCTGCTAAGGATCTCCAAGGATCTCCACAAAGATCTTGGAGATCTGCCCACACTGCTCCGGTACGCGGTTGCCACTCAAGGACTATTCCGCCCCAGCGGCCATCAGTCCTGCGAGCAATGTGCCCTGCCCACTGCCACTTGAGCTTAGCAACTCTTCGGGCTTTGTCGGTTACCTTTGTTCTTCTTCGGATCTCCTCATTTCTGATTCGATCACGCAGAGAAACCCCGAGCATAGCCCTTTCCATTGCTCTTTGAGTGACCTTGAGCCTTCTGATAAGGCCCATAGTGAGCGACCACGAGAATTTTACGCAAATTTTTTTGCAAATAGATTAATTTTTATAAAACTTCCTGCAACAATAATTTATTGGATGTGAGCTACCTGCCAAGCGCGCTTACAATTATTAATAACTTACAACAAAGACTATATAATTATCTCAGTTCGCTCATGATTTTAATATCATATGTAATATAACTTACATTTACAGCCTTACACTTTCATTAAGTCATTGTCTCGTATATGGTCCGCCATAAAAAGCACAAATTGCTTCATTGAACAACACAGATGCACAAAATAAGGAGACCAAGAAGGTAACCTTAATATTGGGTCCTTACCTATGAAATTGATGTTTCTTTCTCACTTATTAATAGGTGTATTACTTTTAAAAGTCAATACCAGTTGTTAATATTATTATATACCTTTAATTAGGACTATGTTACTTAGGCTTCAGTAATAACAATGATTATTATTGTTGTGTCTTTATCGCCCAATTTTTTTTTATTGACTTCTTTTTTTGTTCGCGGAATTGACCTTTTGTTTCATTGTAGCTTTGAAGGGACTTGATTTTGTGTCCGTGAGAGGTTGTCTATGGGTGTAATAACAAAACATTAGAATATCTTATTTAAAAAACAAAAAACTATTACATAAACACAAATTTTCATCATTTTAATATGTATTGTAACTTTAAAACATCAATTAGCTTTAAACAAAGGTATAGATAAATAATACTCTTTTTTGCAATTATCTAACAACTAGGTGTGCCCTGCGGTTTCACCCGCGTTAATTAGCGACTGCTCCACTCCTATTAGTCATAGCGTGATGTAATAGGTATAGCCGATAGCCTTCCTTAATAAATGGACTATTCAATAAAAATAATTTTTCAATTCGAACCAGTAGTTCCTGAGATTAGCACGTTCAACCAAACAAACAAACAAACTCTTTAGCTTTATAATATTAGTATAGATTTAAATTTATCATAAAGCATAATAATTTGTCTCCTTAAGGCTAATAACTGTATTATCGGAGATGAAAACAATTTATTTTATCGAGTGACATGATAATTCACAAAACATTTATTCACTTCATAGTATTATTTGCTTTAACTGAAACAAAAATAAGCATTAAATAATAAACACAAATACTTATCTGAAAATAGCAATGGTACTCAGATCCAGACACACTGACAGAAGGCGAAATAGTGACAGATCGCTTCGATTGCCACCGTCACAAGTCAGCCTTCCCGCGCTGCACTGCCCGTGGAAAACAAAGATGGCGGTCGGTGCACTAGCTCCCCACTTCTGACTACCGTAGTCCAGTCAATACACAAATATTATTCCCGAATTATTATTTATATCATTATTTAATTATTAACTTATTTTTGAACTGTATATTTTTTACTTACAAAATCCACTTCCCTCCATCATCCCTAAGTCTTAATTTGCTAACAACCTAACACGTGCGTTGGTCGAACGTGTTAGAGCTTATCTTCTAGAGACACCTTATTATGTAACAGATGCCAAAAAAGCGGGCGTCATTTCAAGAACAGGTATGTAGGTTGTATGCATTGTAAAATTTTATTAGGCACCAAAATGGCGAATTATTGTGATGTCGCAAGCCACCGAGTGCCTAAGTGATGTTCGCAATTCGGCAGTTGGTTTTAACGTGGTTTTTAACGGAAAGTGGTTTAATTGTGGTGGGAAATGTCATGGGATGGGTGCTACAATTATATACTTAGTGGTGTTGTAAAAAAGATTGTCTTTAATTTCGGTTTAAATAACTTTATTACTCACTAGCAGTTTACTCGCAACTTCGTGTGCGTGGATATGAGATTTAAATATAAAAAAAAGTATAGCCTATGTAACCCGCAAAAAATGTAGCATTCTAACAGTGAAACAACTTTTGGAATTGGACCAGTAGTTCCAGAGATTACCCTCCGTAAACAAACAAAGTCACAAACTTTACCTCTTTTTTAATAATATAGATTACGACAAATAACATGTCACTTAGGTAGGTGAGTACATTGAATACTTTAAAAGACTAGTCAGTCAGAACAATACAAATAAAAACGATGTTGGGTATATACAAATATACAAAGTATACAAGCCGGCACCACTGGCCCCGGATCTGAACTGCTTCCTGCCATTTGTCTACATAAAACTTTTCCAAGATAGAAATAAGCAACTGTTTTTAAAAGTAAATATTTTTAATATAAATAACGAATTGCCTCGTAAGTCACCAAAAAATTTCAGGACACGAGATTTCTACATGTTGTTGGATATATTTAAACCTTTGAAAGATACAATCAGATACTCCCGTCATTTTGGGACTCACTGATGCGTACATATTCAGACAAGTCTTGTCTTCGAGTTAGTCAAATGTTTCAGGACAGCTTGTATCGGAATCTTAATCTAGATTTAACGGTAATCCTGTTTAAAAGTTTCTACAAGTTTTTGTAATAAAAGAGGCAAAGTAAAACGTACAATCACAATTAAAATAATAAGAAAATAAAAACATAAAACAAACATACCAAGTCAGTAACCACGGTGACAATAAAAAGGAAAACGTAAAACAAAAGAAAATGAGAGAAGAGAAGAAGAAAAGTAAAAATTTAACTTTGGAACAGTTACAAAATATCATCACAGTCTATCTAATATCATACTTAAATCCAAACTAAAAACTATTATGTTTCATCATCATCATACGACATCAGCACGAGCCTTCCATATGGATGGATAGGGAGAACGGGCCATACATAAACCATCACGCGAGCCCAGTGCGGATTGGTGGTTGTTAACGACTGCTAATGCAGCCGGGACCAACTGCTTTACGTGTCTTCCGAAACATGGAGGAGCTCTAGATGATAAATTTTTGATCACCCATCCGATGACCGGCCTTTGCGAAAGTTGCTTAACCTCAGCACTCGCAGACCAGGCGCGTTAACCACTGCGCCATCGAGCTCCTCATTAATGTTACCTACTTCTAATGATCTTTCGTAACAGCTCGAACACAGAATCAGGAATCTAACTGGGTACCAAGTGCGAGTTTCATTCGCCATTCAGAGTGAGTTTGTATGGCAAAATTTTACCTCCTCTCGTATGTCGCCAAGAGGCGATGCTTCAATGCCTTACCAATTTTCGTTTTCGTAAACATAATAGAATGAATACGAATAGTAAACAAAACTCACACTAGGCACCCTGCACACACGTTCGCACAGCCGATCGTTACTAGGGGCACCGCACACCGTCCCGACGCGACTGTATCCATTTTGGCAATAATTTATTCGACGTCTATTGTTCGGTGAAACAATGCTAGATGTGCGCGGTACGTAAAGGTACATACACGTTCCAATTGTGGCTTAATGACTTGAGCTATAAGCGTTAATCGTTGAGGAGGCGTTCGTCCCAATTCATAAGCTGGAGCGATTACGCATCCTTGCAAATGTATTAATGTCAAAGTCAAATAATGGACTTCTTGACGGGAAAGTGAAGAGTCATGTCTACGGTTTTGTTTTATTTTATAAAATTTGTTTTATGTCGAGTAATAATGTGAAATAATGGTGGATTATTAACCGTTAAGTGTTCGTGAGTGTGCATGAGTGTTGGCAAATGAAACAAAACAGTGCAACGTCACTTTCCAATTCTCTCAAGAAGTCCGCCCGAGGACTTAGTAAAGCCCCACATCTTTACTGAGATACTCGAGGGTTTGGGTTATCATTTCTCAGTTCTCATTTCTATTGTCATTCATCATCATAATACAAGAAAAAAATGTTGTTTATTTATGTATTACTTGTAAGAAAAATTACTTTGACACTGGCTAAATGTGCTAATCGCACAAAGCCATCAACTCAAGGAAAAAAAAACTAAAACTCAAGGAAAAAAAAACTAAAACTAAGTAATTTAATGTTTACTTCACACCTTAACATATCAAATAAGAATAAAGTTATTGTTTTCACGGGGTTTTATCCTTAAGGATACGCAATTTTGACAGAATAAAAGCATCTACTGCTACTGGTATTGTGTCTAGTGGGTTCTTAATATTGTATCTCTGTTTATTAAATTATGTTTTTTTATTGTATGGTTATATGAATAAATAAATGTATATGACTATGTCTAAGTATAAACGAGATATGAGTTTCATAACGAAGCTTCTCTTGGGCTAGATAATTGGTGTGAATGTAGGAAAGTTTATTTATTTATTTATAAAAAAACTAATATTAACTTACCAAAATTTTGTTTGAGAAAACTACTGAATCTACCACCATTTTAGGTTTTGAAAGAGCCTTCGACCGAGAAGAGAGAAAAAAATCTTAATCAAACCCCTGACACAATAACACAAGAGGTAACATTTACAAAACTACCCGCCTTATGAAAAAATATAGGGATACGATTATAAACTTCAAAATGTTTTACTCTACCACTTTGCACTATTAATCTAAATATCTATAATAAAAATGTGGCCCTTTAGACACGATTGTAATAATAATTACCCAACTACACGCCATATGAAAATTAAAAAAAAATATATACTTACTTACAACCTTATTTTAAGCGTTTTGAAGCAAGTTATATTATGACTCTTCCTGCGACGAACTAATGCACTTCCCCTCCGTGCCACCAGGATAAATCCGGACCGCTATAAACAATCATCATCATCATCAACTCATTTTTATGTCCCTACTGCTGGGGCACGAGCCTTCCCTATGGATGGATAGGGAGTACGGGCCATAAACCACCACGCGGCTCCAGTTCGGATTGGTGGTTGTTAACGACTGCTAATGCAGCCGGCGTGCCTTCCGAAGCACGGAGGAGCTCGAGATGATAATTTTTTTGGTCACCCATCCGATGACCTGCCTTTGCGAAAGTTGCTTAACCGCAGCACTCGCAGACCAGGTGCGTTAACCACTGCGCCATCGAGCTCCTCGGAAAAAACAATCACCGGAGTAGAATCGAGGCCCTGATACAACGAGGCAATTACATTTATAACTACCCGCTAAAGTGTTATAGCTTGCGGTACATAGTTAATCGTTAAAATAAATCTTGCAACGATAATGCCGGACTAACGAGTGACGATACAATGCAGCGACAATCGGCGGCGGCCCCTTTCATCTTGACACTTTGTCTTTTATACTGATGATGCGCGGAATTGGCCGGTTCGCCTTTTATTAACTATATTTTTTTAAACTTTTTGCTAGTTATTTTTATTCTTCAGATTGTTTATCTATCTGTATTTGTGTATAAGAATAAAATGGTTGTCTCAGTGAATGAGCGTTGATCGTGCATTGACATAGATATGCGCTTAAACGGGGACTTTTTGAAATACCAAGGAGATCAAATTGTTTATTATAAAAAAATATAGTAATTAAGGCTTAAATCTGTGAATTTAGTAAAGGTAAATCTTTCTGAGTAGAAATTGAAAAAATGTTCTGGTACCCTTAATTATTGTTGTTTTTTTCTTATTGAATAGTGCTTGTTAGTTGTGAACACAAGTATTGAAATGCGATTCGGTTTGGAGGATTTACTGTATGTTAGTTTACTTTATAGTTTGATTCGGTTTTGTTTACTGTTACGTTTTATATTTTTTTTGGCTACTGTTCAATATTATTCACCACAATTTATAAATACATTTTTTTTTACAAATCAATCAAGACAATCGATAAATCAAATCGCTGCTAAAATTAATGCACATAAACTTTAAAAATGTACCATACTGACTGGTCGTTAACACAAATTCTAATTTTGGTCATCACTTCGACTATAAACTGGTAGTGGTCTTATTATTTTCACTAAACCAGTTGTATCGATTCCTAACATTTCTAAATAATAAAAATAGAAACTCACTGTTCAACAGTTTGCCAATAATTTACTTTTGTAATATATTCGAAAGAATATATTTTGTGATTGTAAGAATGACTTTTACTGCGCTACAATTTTTTTAAGAGACTTTGTTGCTATGGACTGAGCCTCAAAAAAACTACTATGTTTGGAATCACAGAACAGTTAAATAAGGTTCTTCTAAGGTTAAAATAACTTTCTTTATCTATTCCATGTTTGGAATCGCCACAGGGAGCTCATAAACTACTACGCGGGCCCAGTGCGGATTAATGAGTGTTAACGACTGCTAATGAATCCGCTACTGCTACTGCCGGGATCAACGGCTATACGTGCCTTACGATGCATGGAGTAGCACAAGATGATATATTTTTGGTCACCCATCTGATGACAGCCTTTGTGAAAATTGCTTAACTTCAACAATAGCAAACCGCCATAGAGCTTCTCTATCCTCCTATCTAACGTGTCAGTTCAAAACACTGTTTTGGCCTTATAACTTTTATTGTACAGCGTAATAAAATATGCATATAGCAAAATAACACTGTACCTTACAGTGTTTAAATATATATAAAATTCAGTGAAAAAATTAAACGCCCACCCGACCCAGCCAGGAATTGAACCTGGGTCTTCCACAATCCAGGCGGCTGCACTGACCGCTATGCTACCGGGATGGCTGACGTAAGCGCTGAATTTTGTCACTGCTTTTTAATTTTTGAGTGCTTATTGCGGCACAGTGCCATTTATCCAAAGGTTATTGCAACCGATGGCTATGCAGATTCATCTTTGCAGATGAAATACCACAAATTTGATAACACAACGCTATAGTAAATTTTACTTTTTATTCTTTCAGGGTTTTGTAATCTCCTTTTTTAAGTTGCATACCCGTTATGGGTACACTGTTGAGTGTTATTTTTTATTTTACTCCTTGTTTTACAGAGCTATCGTTATGTTAAGTCAAGTTGCACGCACCAATCCAATCCGCCCCTACTACACGCGTTATTGGTTTATCGGATTCCTTGGTAATCTGCGAATTTCACCGAGGAGGCGGCTCCTTTGTTCGCGGCATCGCTTTTTTTCGCTGTTTAAAAATCATCCGGCCTTTATCTTAGTGCGGGAATCGATTGCTGCGACTCGATCGCAATCCACCCGGTACATATCAAAGAGTTGTGAGCGATTTTTATTGGCGCGATTATTTGTAATTGTGTGTGTCTCAGATTTGTACTGCGGATCGCGTAATATCAGTCACTTTGTTTGAATTAAGCTTTTTCTATGGACGATTTTGTTGTTCCTTAATACTAGTAATTAGAGGCGTTGCACTCTTTGACTCAGAACTATAAACCTGTCACCCTATAATAACATCTCTCTCAATATAATCTGATAACATAATATAGCTTCGTCTTAAGGGCTTCAATTCTAATTTGAAAGGTCCGCAACCGTGTCCCTTGGTGGCAAGGTTTTGACATTTGCTTCTGCTACGAATCGAATCCGGGCTCTCTAGGTGTGAGTCCGGTATCTATTATCACCGCTACACCACACAAGCATTTACAGTTTTAACGTTGTCACTGTATTGCACATGTGTTCTAAAAAGTAAAGTAAAAAGCCTAAACTGTCACAGTGTCCCACTGCTGGGCAAAGGCCACCATCATTGAAATTATGTCATCATAACAATTGATGGGTAATGGTTTATCACAAACCCGGGCTATGCATCGAAAAATCGGAAACACACTTTACCCGAACTGAGAATTGAATCCAGGATCTTCGGGTAACAAGCCGAGCGCTTAAACACTAATAATATTTTTTTTGTCACAAATAAATTGTTTTCTTGTTTGTTTCAGGTTGGTGTCATTTTATTTCTCTTCTAGACATCAAAATGGAATGTAAGGTAACATCATAATTTTTATTTTAACTAAATTAACTATATCGAATATTGATTTTGAATATTTTAAAATGTAATATAACCCTCTTTGATTTGGTAGTTAGGCCAAATTAGAAAACCGGTCTTCAACCCGAAAGATTCGATTCCCAGCGGGGGATAAATACATATTATTGTGCTCGGTCTGGTAGGTGATAAGGCTTGTTTTAAGTCCGCTTGCTACCACATTTTTCACCTAATCTGTCGAGATGAGGTGAAGGCCACATGTTTACCCGTAACATAATATGTGTGAAATGAAATGAAATGAAACATATTTATTAGAACATAGTATAAACTTATGTAAAATAAAACAAAAAAATCATAATTAAACGTGTGTTCTAGGACTCCAACTAAACATTTGTTGCAGTGGACGAACTAGAACGCTGATCTTCCGTGAAGATCCCTTTTTGTATGAATGTGCGCAGCGTCGCGCTGTACATAATATTATTTAAAAGTACAGTGACATAAGCATAAATATAAGCACATACTAGTTTAAAATTTTATTCATATAAAAAAGAAACAAATTCAGTTGAATACAAGTAAGGTAAAGAGACTTCTTGGCGGGAAAGTGAAGAGTCATGTCTGCGGTTTTGTTTTATTTTCTAAAATTTGTGTTGTCGAATATTAATGTGAAATAATGGTGGATTATTAACCGTTAAGTGTGCATGAGTGTTGGCAAATGAAACAAAGCAGTGCAACGTCACTTTTCAATTTCTCTCAAGAAGTCCGCCCGAGGACTTAGTAAAGCCCCACATCTTTACTAAGATACTTGAGGGGTTGGGGGGTATATCATTTCTCACTTCTCATTTCTATTATCATTCATCATCATCAGGAAAGAAATATTGTTTATTTATGTATTTAATTATACTTGTTAGAAAAATTACTTTGACACTGGCTAAATGTGCTAATGGCACGAAGCCATCAATAAAAAAATTGTCTGCAAATTCAAAAAATATCTCTTTGTGTTAACCTTAAAGGAACCCACTGAAACAGAGTTACGGAGTGCTGCTTCGTTGCAGCATACCGAAAACTTCCATGAAAAGCCGCCGTCCTAAGTTGGGAGCCAAATTAGACGTATTGCAAATCTACTGTGTGATTTAGAGAAAGTTAGTTTCTCATATAGATATAGTGGTTTTTATGTATAGAAAAAAAGAAAACATAGCCAGTTCTTTAGTGGTTAAGAATGCTAGGTGAAGAGCGCCTACACCATCGGCCTTATTGTCGTTTATTATCAGCTGAGAAGAATACCTAACTTTGCAACGCACCTTAGCTATTAAAACTTTTCCTACGTTCTTGAATAAAAATAATAATATCTAAAAACAATTATAGCGATGATTTGATTTTAATGATAGAAGAGTTTGCCCAGCAGTGGGACAGATAGAGCTATTACTATTTTAATCATACTACTACATATCATCTGATTGAAAGCTGAGTTTCTTACGCCCATTCTTCTCCAAAAGTAGACGTACTGAATGGGTAGTAGGTAAAAAATGTATTATCATCATCAGCTCATTTTTATGTCCCCACTGCTGGGGCACGAGCCTTCCCTATGGATGGATAGGGAGAACGGGTCATAAACCACCACGCGGGCCCAGTGCGGGTTGGTGGTTGTTAACGACTGCTAATGCAGCCGAGACCAACGGCTTTACGTGCCTTCCGAAGCACGGAGGAGATAATACATTTTTGGTCACCCATCCGATGACCGGCCCTTGCAAAAGTTGCTTAACCTTAGCACTCGCAGACCAGGCGCGTTAACCGCTGCGCCATCGAGCTCCTCCGAAAAATGTATGGACAATTTAAAAGTACTTTTCGTAAGTTTATTTGAATAAAAAAAAATTACTTTGATTTTTATTACAGCTTTTTAGGCTGATTGCAGATAGACAAAGAGAGGGGGAAAATCATACTACTTTATAGTATAGCCACGTAGAAGAGCCACGGTAGCATAGTTGGCAGTGCACCGGCATGTCATAAGTGGGTTCGAATCTCGCTCGTGGATTTTTTTCAATACTTTGTCTTTTTTCAAATTGTTATTTGTTCGCAATAAATTTTCCGTAAAATTATACATAACCATAATAGTCATACTTTACTCAACTTTTTAATTAAAATGGTATTTTAAATATTTAATTTACACATTGCCATTTATAGATTCGCACTCTGCACTCTTATTAACACGTCCGATATTTATTTTTTAATACTTTAATTTGTCTACACAAAAACGAGAATTGGCCACGAGACAGAATCTTTCAACGCGGTTATTAAATATCATAATTGATTACTAAATCAAACATCTATTTGATTTCGAATCTCCATTCGCCACAGAAAAACCAACAATTGCGTTAATGAACTATCGAGAGGTTTTTATAGTATACATTTTATAGTATAAATTATTCACAATTTAATGTTCAGAGGCAGCGGAGTACCGTTAGTTTTTTACTTAATTCTTAAACGGTATATACGGCTATCGGTAATACAACAGTCGTTCAATTGCCTACTATTCAAATTGGTTGTTATAACATTTTTATTAGAGTACTATTTAGTTTTGCTCTCATACTAACTTCCACGGTCCAATTTCAAAGAGCCCTTTACAGGACTGCTGATCTAGGTGTGAAGGGTTCACGCTGTTTTGGCCAATACATATGGTAGTCGTATAACACTTTTCTTTACGATTGTTTTGAGTTCTTGTAAAATGTTGTGTTTAATTATTTCTTTAACTGTAACCACCAGTTTAGATGCTGTGTTTCCTTTGTCAATGCCTGAATTACATTGAGACATGTTGGATAAAAAAAACCATTTGATTTGAACTTGCATCCGAGCCGAGCGAGCATGACCCTCCCGACAAGATAATCGTGGCTTTATCCAACACGTGCTATTCTATTAAGACAAATTTAGCATAGAATTAGCAGAATTAGAATTTGACCATCAATCCGAATACGCAGCAATACGACACTTGCTTAACTTTCAAGATTGCAACATAATCTCGCGAAATGCTACTTTAAAACGCCTCTAAAAATACAATCTGATATATCCTTACTCAATTATATTCAAATAGACAAACTACAAAAGTCTGCTTTAAAAAATATCAACAAAAAAGTCATAGACTCGTTAGTACGTATTGCAAGTCGCTACCATAACCTCAAAAAGATATCTGGCCCATTCAAAAACCTTTCCGCGAAAGCAAGGAACTAACCAAATAGTGGAGGGTAGAAGCAAAAAAAAAAAACAAAAAGGTTGCGCACCGCCGGAACCTATCGGCGGCGCATCTTCGGCCATTTGCTAATTACCACGCCACATCCGCTTTTGTGGAGTCCTTCGCTAAATGAAAATGCTTCGGGAAGAGCTCAGTCTATGTCTATGGCACCTACTCGTAGAATCAGTAACTTTTTTTCGAAAAGACGCAATACTATTTGGTACCTATTGCTAAATCGCTAGCTGGTTCAATAAATAACTTTTACTTGAAATTTAGGAGAAGAAAAGATACTAGTTTACGATTATTATTTTTGCAACATTTTTTTTGGAACTGACTGTCCAGTAGTAAGATTCTGTAGAATCCGACTAGATGGCGCCACTCTTATACCTATAGTTGAATGTCTTACCGGTTTGCACACTTGGCATTTATCTCCTCACATGATGTTAAGTGGTTTTAAGGCCGAAGACGGAAGCCCACTTCACGCAGAATCCTCAACTGGTTAACTTATCTCTAGCTACCGGAACACAACTAAGCTATCAACACTTCATGTTATGACGACTTATAGATAAGATAGTGGTAGCTACACAAACATGTACCCTTCGCTGGTAATCGAATCCGAGACCTCTGGGTCTAAGACCGCTGGTCAAGTGACCTGCTGGCTCGTTTGCCTTTAACATAAAAATAATAGAGACAAATAAAGCTTTGAAGTCGGAAACACTCGTGACGCCCTTGTAACAAGCGTCCTTGGGCTAAACTCATGCCTTCCAAAAACATAAAAATACTGATTTGAAACCCAACACTAACATTCTGCTGACAAATTTTTAAATTTATGTGGGTTAGTATATTCGACATCACAATAAGTTATATGTTTTAGACAGACAGGCTGTTTTAAGGTCATCGACACTACGCTAGACCATACGACGCCTAACGACCTTCGTGGTAGAAGAATAAAAGCATGTTTGAACTTGTTTGATTACCATAATCAGGTTTTTATCTCGTAAATTTGAGACTTTTGGGATACAAAGCTTTCTTAAGAGACACACAATACTTTGGCATTAGATTTAATCAGGCAACGATTAACGATTAATTTATTCAAATTCATTTTAATTGTAATTAAGTGTGATGTTGAGGATTTTTGAGACTTTGGTGGAGATAATTTGAAATTAGGTAAGTTAAGCCGTTTTGAATTTATGCTTCTTATTCAAATGTCTGAAATCTGGTTGAAGATTGATGGTTTCTCTACTTGCCTTTATTAACTAAAAATAGATCTTCCACTATTTTTACTTATTATAAATCTGCAACATATTATGCGCCATGGTTTTTGAAGTAAGACTTACTTACTTTTTTAAAATCTTTTATTCATAAAATGTAGACTATTAAATTGAAATAAAAAGAGTACACAAACACAGTCATTTCATTTGATACTGAATAGAACTATAAAAAGGTCGATTTACCCAAAGTAGGACTCGAACTTGCGACGTCCAACTAAAATACAAACATTGTTTTAATAATATGTATAAAATTAAAATAAAAAAAATTCAAAATTCGAAATCATTGATTCAGTTTAGGCTACAAATAGCTCTTATGAACGTCAGTATGCCATCGGTTCGTAAGTCTACTCTGGGCGGGAGACCTTGTACTGAGAAGAACCGGCAAGAAACTCAGCTAATGTCTCCCTTACAGCGTCAAAAATATTGGAAAATGCCCTATCATAAAAGGACACTTTCCATCACAAACAAACACACAAAAAAAGGACAATCACAACACCCAAAAATACAACAAAATAAAAAAATATCTAAGTTTGCAAAAAATTACATCAGGTACTTACCTATTTTAATTTTTACAATGTCATACAGTACAAATAGAAGTCAAAAATTATCTAAGAATTATATAAAATGTCAAAAATTATATAATATCTCATCTTCCTCAAAACAGGAACAAACGAATAGGCATTAAAAAAAGGTTATATATTATTAATATGACTGGTCATAGTGTTGATTAATAAGTGTTCTGGTAAATTATAATTTTAAATTTACGATCTGGGGTTACCCTAAAATGTTTTCTAGAAATGTACCGTTATTTATTTATCTTTTTTGTTTGTTCACAAAAAGATATATATTTTCAGAGTATTAATGTTATGTTAATTGGCGAATATGTATGTAAATAGTCGTGTTATGATCGTTATTATAACTGTTCAAGAATCAAGAATCAGGAATCACCTCGGTTCCCACAATGGAGTGTGTCACCTTTTGTGTAGATGATGTCATGTGCATCAGAAATGAGAGAAATAAGGCCCTTTTCACACTGCGACTTTTAGTAGCGATGCCAACGCGGTACAGTCGCGACGCCAATGTAATGCTCTCGCTAACCGTCAATATTAACTCAAATGTAAACCCTCTAACTACAATACAGTGTTTAAAATTAAACAATTGCTAAATAAGTGTTTTAAATATTGTGTCTCTGTCTAAAAGTATTAGCTGAAAAGTGACAGCATCTGTTTTAAGCAATGTCTAACTTTAGCCATCGTTTTGTAGTAAAGCAGTATGTGTTCTTTTTTGGGGACTCTTTCCAATATGTGACGCTGTAAAAGAGAGGGAAAAAAGAAAGGATCTCGTTGAGTTCCTTGCCAGTTCTCCTCAGTACAAGGTCTCCCGCCCTGTGTAGACGTTTAAACCGATGACATAGTGACATTCATTACGAGCAAATATTTGTAGCCTAAAAAGAAAAATAATTTTGAATTAGTTTGAACTATGAGCAACATTTAGCAACGATACAATAGTGATGAAAACGCGATACAGCAACAACGCAAACGCGACACAGTGTCAGTGTTGACGTGATAGAGTCACGACAAATATAATTGATCAGTTAATTACAAATGCATGTATAAATTGTTACTTACGCGTTTTTTTTATTTTTTTTTATTTATTTATTTATTTATTATTGGGTAACCAATAAAGCAATTACACAAAATATAAATTGCAATTTACAAAAATTGAGTAACGGCTTACTTATAAGCATCACTACATGCAATGTAGATAGTTAGATGAGATGAGATGAAATGAGATTAGATTATGTAGTATGATCGAGTGATGCTGAATCGACACAATAAGGCTGTTGTGTCAATTCTTTTTTCAAAAAAGAGCGCGTTGACAATTCTTTATTATCATCATCATCTTCATCAGCTCATTTTATGACCCCACTGTTGGGACTCGAGCTTTCCCTATGGATGGATAGGGAGAGCGGGCCTTAAACCACCACGCGGGCCAAGTGCGGATTGATGGTTGTTAATGACTGCTAATGCAGCCGAGACCAACGGCTTCACGTGCCTTCCGAAGCACTGAGGAGCTCGAGATGATACATTTTTGGTCTTTGCGAGAGTTGATTTACCTCAGCACTCGCAGACCGAGCGCGTTAAGCACTGCGCTATCGAGTTCAAAAATCGCGTTGCATAAACTCGCAGTGTATAAAGGGCCTATGTTAAAGATAGCGTTTCACATTTTTACTAGATGCGATGGATTCGGTTTCATACGAATGTGTTTTATTAAGTAGACGTGTTTATCGAAGGTCGTTGGTGAGGCTAGCGTGATCGTGAAAGTCAAGCAGCTTTCGTTATGCCGCGTCTCCAGATGGATGACTCTCCAAATTTTATATTTTTGGAAAATAGCACTTGATATACAGTGTGTTAGTAAACACGAGGGACATATTTAATCCTATGGTAGTTTATGGCTGGGTAAACATAAACAAATAAAAAAATACGGCGTAGACTGCTTGCGGCGGGGTACACGCCGGGGCACGCGCCGCGTGGCGGGGATGAAAGCGTGGCCTCGCGGGGTGCGTGCGGTGTGCAAAGCAAAAAGTGACCTTTCGACATGATCTATCGTCGGCGCCGCGCACATATTTGATCTTTTCCCGCGCTTAGTGTATTCGCTAAATTATTTATTAGGATTATGCAAAAAAATAAGAATATTTTTTTTTAATGAATCGGATCGGGCATCGAATACCTAATATCCTCCCTTAATATGTCCCTTGGTTTAACTAACAAGTTGTATAATATTTTTTAATTCCTTACAAATAGCATTCATCCTACTTGATGTTAAGTGATGATAATCCTCATGAGGCACTTTCTACGTTATCACTAGTTGCCGGACGGAACACAACGATGCTCTAACATTGATTATTTAGATAAGATGGTGGCAGCTAGCTAAGCCATGGTGGTAGCTTGACTGGTGAGTGCCAAACCGGTGATCCTAGTCATCCTAGCAGCACGTGAAGGGGATGCAGTGGTTTTTAGTGGGTAGGACCCTGCTCCTCCCGAATCCCTGTCGAGACCAGGGCCAGGGCATGGACGCGGGAGCTGGAGGAGACAACCCCACATTTCCATCCGCGTTTTCCACTGTCAAAAAAAAGGCCCTACAAACATGTACATGCCTTGCTGGGCATCGAACTCGGGACCTTCGTATCTAAGGCCAGTATTCTTAACCACTAAATCTCAGAGGTGGTTTTTATATTACAATAGGTATATTAAAGTATATAATATCTAGAACCTAAATCATCACTAGACCGTGATTCATGGTGCACTGATCAAACTCAAACATCCACTTATGTGCAACCTTACTCGGCAATAACATTGTAAAGTATAAATGGGCAATGTTGTCTAAAACAGCGTCAGTCCCTTGCCACAGATAAACATCTACATCAGTTCACTTTATTGTATCTGCTCTGAGTTATGCTCGCTACCGTTTGTGATTAGATAGGGCGCAGATAGGCAGGTCAATACAAGTTGGTATCTTAAAAAAAATTTTTTTTTCATTAATAGACTGTAAGCGTCTCACAGCTCGGATCAAGCTTTTCCATATCTTCCATAACTGCGTGTATTCGTTTTTTACATCTTGTTTAATATCTGTTGGAAAACAAAAAAGGACAAAAGAAGTTTGTTTTTTTTTATATTCACGCGTTAGCACAGTGCCTTGATCTCACTTGATGTTAAGTGATGATAAGGTCAATTGGTGGAAGCGCACTTCACCCGGGATCCTCAACTAGTGAGGCACTGGCTATCTTATCTCTAGCTGTCGGAACACAACAATGCTACAAATATTGATGTTATGGCGACATATTTAGATAAGATGGTAAAAAGAGGCAGTTAAAACGTTTATAACAATTAAATTATAGTATCAATTTAAACAATTATATACGCTTATGAAACCCACGTATTGGGTCCGAGGTTGCTGGTCAAGACCTTGGGCGTCGACGTCTTTGAGGGACCCGACTTCTTCTGGAACCTTCTTCCTGCTCCGGACTCGAACCAACCTCCATCCTACCTTGGACTACACCGCCAACGGAACTGCAACCGCAAACGTTGCTTTCCTATAGTCAGCAGCGAATAGTTCCGTTGCTGTTTACGTTTATAATATTTTACCCAGGCTTTTAACGAACCACGCCCTAATAAATTTTGTTTAACACCAAGGGAAGTTTTCTTTTACAAAAGCCGTTGGAACGTAACAGAGCATGTCTTGTCTGCAACATACTTGATCTATGCCCAAATACTACTCCTATATTGGCAGTAGGCTTTCTTTGTGAATTATTGCGGGTTCCGCATAGAGGGCCGGACGGACCCGCGTCAATTCCTTAATGGCCGGCCATGTTTCCACCTGCGGAACTCTAAAAAGTAAAAAATAGGTATCAGCCCCCAAAAATAGAAGACTGGAGATTTAACCACCCTATTCCATACTTGGATTAATAGTGTTAGTTGGGTTGCTGCGAGTTCTTGAGATCACATATGTTTAAATGGTTTTTTGGATGACGTAGTTTTGTTAGAGAACTTAAGGAAATAATAATAATGTTTTGTTAATTCAATGCTGCTGTAGATGACATATTACCTACAGTTAAGAAAATATTTTGGAAATATTTCGATGACATTTTGTTGTCAACTGTAAGATGCATTAGATTTAGTCGCTTAAATGGATTCTGAAATGCTGCAAAGCAGCTATTGTCATGCATTACTTGTACTACGCATTTGCATTACTTGAGGATAATATGTCTAAATTCAAATTCAAATTCAAATTCAAATTCAAAATCATTTATTCAGTTTAGGCTACAAATAGCTCTTATGAACGTCATTATGCCATCGGTTCGTAAGTCTACTCTGGGCGGGAGATCTTGTACTGAGAAGAACCGGCAAGAAACTCAGCAAGTGTCCAGATCTTTTCTCCCTTACATCGTCAAAAATATTGAAAAATGCCCTGTCATAAAAGGACATTTTCCATCACAAATAAAAAAAACACATAATATAAAGAACAATCACATGAGAAAAAAAAAATAGTTTGCAAAAACACCATTTACCAGTTAAATTTTTTACAATGTCATACAGTACTAGTAA